>LR738711.1:576928213-577072540 GCA_902687465.1 Secale cereale | reverse complement strand
CGCCGCCGAGCACCCCCCGGTCCACCGGCCGCCGCCGCCGAGCACCCCCCGGTCCACCGGCCGCCGCCGCCGACCCCCTGCACCCTCGATTCCCCTACTCAACCGCCGCCGTCGACCCATGATATATTCAAAATAATAAATTTGATGATATTTTTACATATTCATAAATATTTTCAAATAACAAATTTGATGATATTTTTTAAAAAATTATTACTTTTTTATTAAAATATATTACTGTTATGATTTAAACAAGTTTGAACATATTTAAACACAAATAAGTGTCAAACAGCATTTTTTAAAAGCAAAAAAAATTTTGGGGAGGCTGGGAATCGAACCCAAGACCTCCTGGTGGGTATGGAGAGTGCTGACCAGTCAGGCTAGTGTGGGGTTCTGTTAGGTAGTGGGTTAGGTGAAAGATATAGCTTTCTCACAATACTAATGGCGCACCTGGGGGCGGTGCGCCATTAGAGTCCACATACTTATGGCGCACATAGCAGAAGTGCGCCATTAGTAATCCCACATACATACGGCCGTACCCTCCTCTCTCTCCCTCTCGCCAGATCTCTCCCCCCATCTCCCCGACGCTTCTCTCTCCCTCACCGTCGACGCCCTCGGCCCCCTCTCCCCAACGCCTCTCTCTCCCTCACAGCCGACTCCCTCGCCCCCCTCTCCCCGACGCCTCTCTCTCCCTCACCGCCGACTCCCTCGCACCCCTCTCCTCGATGCCCGGGCATCACCCAGGCCGCACACAAGAGCTTCCTAACCCTAGTTCGGCGATGACTCGGCGCACGGCAGCGGTTGGTTCGGAGCCGATGAGGGCCACTCGGGGCACGTGAAGGGAGCGCCGCCGCCGGCCTCTGCCGTGATTGCTCGCGGCATCGTCGAGAAGGACCTCCTCGAGGGTTTCGCAGTCCAGGTGCGCCGCTTACCACACCCACCGCCCCCCTCCCCACTCGCTCTGTAAATTTTCAGGTTTAGTGTCAGTAGTTAGACTAGTTAGTAGTTAGACAGTAGTTTCAGTAGTTAGACTAGTTACATTAGTTTTAGACTAGTTATAGTAGTTTTAGTGTTTTTAGGTTTAGTGTCAGTAGTTAGACTAGTTAGTAGTTAGACAGTAGTTTCACTAGTTAGACTAGTTACAGTAGCTAGGATGAGCCAGTAGTTAGACAGTAGTTTCAGTAGTGTTCATCACCAGTTTTCCTAGTTTCAGTGCTTGCAAAGGCTCTGCACACATGAGCCAGTGAACCCACAGCCCTTGATAGGTTTGCTTCCACCTACAAAGAGCGCGCTCATTTTGTTGGTAAATAGTTCACACAGACCAGAAAAATCGTCTTCTTTTTCTAAATCACCTCTTGCCCTGCAAGGGAGTAGAAATTAATAAGCTAGAAAAGAATGGGACCCTTTCTTAACCCCCTTTGCCTAGAATACTCACATGCACAAGGCATTGCACCATGCTTGCATAGACCGTTTTAGATGAGCTGACACGGTCATTGGCCAGACCAAGGAAAGCCTTCCAAGAGTTACCGCTGTGTTTCCAACAAATATATTGTCTAGTCCCTGATAATGGCACAACATAAAGGCACTTAGCTGGAATTATCGCTCAACTAGGAAAACTGGTGATAAAAGAAATTACCTCTGAAGACCTTAGAATAGGAAGCAGCCGTGAAAGAATGGTGGTCACCACTGGTGATGAAGTTTCTTGGCCGAACTGAAAAGATATAGTCAGACAGGCATGCAGACGATTTTAAAAGTATGTCTGAGGTAAGAAACTGAGGTAGCCTACAGACTAGTTATAGTAGTTATAGACTAGTTACAGTAGTTTTAGTGTTTTCAGGTTTAGTGTCAGTAGTTAGACTAGTTAGTAGTTAGACTAGTTAGTAGTGTAAAATTACTAACTAGAGTAAAATTCAGTTAAACTAATCTAACTAGAGAAAATGGCTTGTGGTTAGACCATGGCCTAATGAGCCTAGGATGGTGCCACAGCTAGCTTGTCTAGGTTAAGTTAAATATAAAGTTGCTCTAATATGAAGTTGTACATAGATAAACTCTAGTATGAAAAGCAACCAAGAACAAAAGGATGAAGCTTGTGCCACAGCTAGCTTAGCTAGCTTGTGGTGTTTTTTTAATAGATAAAAAGGTGTACATGATTTACATGCCCTCAGGTGAAAAAGAAAAAGAAAAGAAAAGGGGGATTTTAGAAAATATGAAGTTGTTCTAATTATATGTTTTTAGGCTAGTACAGGGTGTTCCTTTATTCTGTCATCATTTGCTAAAAATTGTATTAACCTGGCCACTTGACCCAGGGGAGCTCCCGTGGTGTGGTGTTTAAAATGATACAGTTCAAGTGATTAAATACATGGCCTAGGCTGCAGTTCAAGGGGTAAAAACACCATCATGCTATATGAATGAAGTCATGCTTGTTATACACAAATCTCCAAACTCATTCAATGTTGATTAATAGAGTATTAATTTACAACTAAAGTGAATGACAGCAGAAGCATCATTATTGTACTGGTAAATAGAAAGACCTGTAGTTTATAATCATGGAGTATATTGCTGGAGTATTATTCAGATTAAATGCAGCATAGTTTGTTAACTGAATTTGTTACTACTCCATGTAGTCTAGTTTTTTCTGTTTTCTAGTTTGTTAATTAAATTCAGTTAACTACTGGGTAAAAATTCAGTTAACCACTGTGTCAAAATTCAGTTAACTAATGTGTCAAATAAAATGGGCTTATCTATCTATCTACATGAACATGGGCTGAAAAAGCAAAGGCAAGTAGTAGATGCCAACTTTTGACATGCATGCACTCATTCTTGTAAACTAAACTAAACATGCTTATCTATCTATCTATCTTTCTGCTTTAGTATGTATGTATGCATTGTATTTTTATTTGTTCCAGGCCAGCTTAATTTGCTGGCTGGCTGGCATGATGGCTGATGGATCCCTCAGCGGGAGCTCAGTGTGATCTTTTGGATAGTCTAAAGTGGAGTTGAAAGCCCGATGCACTCCATCCAGATTTTTGCTGGGTTTTGTCTCCGACCATCGTGTCATGATAGTTTTGCAGGTACCCCGAGAGTCCCTTGAGTTTGTTGGAATGTCAATTAACTTCCGTTCCGGCAAATTCGGGTACTCAATATGTCCTATTTTCAGCAAAGGTCATGCTGAAATTTTTCGTGAATTTTAGCATGACTTTGCTAAAAATAGGACATATGGGGTACTTGTGACTAATGCATGGGCCGGGGTATCTTAGTAGTTAATTAAGTAGGATCAAGTGCCCCTTTATTCTAGCTGCATTAAACCATAGGCGGCAATAATAGAGCCAAGTGATTAGGCCCAACTTAGAATTCTCCTTCCTAGCTTAGCTTTTAGGATGCCTCGGTGTCGACAAACCATAAATTATGAAACCTTGGCTTTTAGGGTGCCTCGGTGTCGATAAAAACCGAAATGATGAAAGCTTAGGCTTTTAGGGTGCCTCGGCGTCGAAAAACCCTCAATTATAAAAGCTTAGCTTTTAGGATGCCTCGGTGTCGACAAAACCTAAATGATGAGACCATGATCTTGTTCCTTGACAATAACCAACTTTTTGACAAAACTTTGTTCCTATTTAGAGAGAAACATGGCCAACAACGATGAGGCCGGCGGTTCGAGCGGAAAGGCATTCTGGGAGCTGTCCCAGGAGATGGAGGAACAACCTCACTTGTATGAGGACGCCGCCTTCCCCACCGATCCTGAGACCACTGATGGTACCGCGGAGGATGACCCCACTGATGCCACCACTGATGGTGCCGCCGAGAATGCCACCACTGATGATGGCGGCGCACGCATAGATGGCAGCCAACCGAAGAGGCAACGGAAGGACCGGCGCCCGACCGTGCTCCGCACCCTCAAGGAGGAAGTTACTGAAGTGGACTCCGACGGGAATCCAACGGCGCCCGAATGAATAGTCAAGGGGTACTCGCTTCAGCTCGGGTGCATTCTCCGGAGCACCGTCTCGATCAACACTGAGAACCTGAGGCATCCTGACCACGGGAATTTGCGCAACCTCCTCTTCACGAAGCTGCACGAACGATACAAGTTCCCCACTCAATTTGATAACACAAGCCTCAAAGGGAATAAAATGAACAGTGCTGCCCTCACGAAGATGAGCAAGGCCCTGTCTACTTGGAAAACCAATGTGAAGAGAATGATCGAGAAAGGTGAGAGTTATGAGAAGATCAAGGAGAAACATCCTTCGATCACCGAAGATGACTCCAACGACTTCAAGATCAATTGCTCGAGCACCGCACACTCCGAATCAAGTCAGTGGGGGAAAGAAATGCGGGAGCTCAACTTAGGGGAACACACACTCGGTCCCGGCGGTTACAGAGTGGCGGAGCCTATATGGGACAAGGAGGAGGCGGACCGTGCCGAGCAAGGCCTACCGCCCCTCTTCGATAAATACGGTGACAAGTAGACCCGAAACTTTGTCAGGGCCCGGTACAAGAAGGACCCGAAAACCAAGGAGCTGACCACGGATCCGAAGACCAGGGCGCTTGAGGCTGTTCTGGTAAGGAATACACCCCCGCGTAATTAGCTCCATATGGTTGCATTCTAATTAATAAAGCCAAATTTCTAAATGATTCACATTCCTTCCGCGGGCGACTGAAAGCAGTAGCGCGGGGTTGACTAAGAGCGGCCCTTGGGACACGACTCTAAATAGGGCGTTGAATGTAATGAAGAACAAGGATAAGCTCGAGAAGCCGACGTCAGCTGGTCGTGTGGCCGGCAAAGGCTTGTCGACAAAATGGTCGTCATACTATAACGCTGGTGGGCGAAAGGAGAAAAGGACCAGCTCGGAAAGCCAGGCGCGCGAGGTTCAAGAACTCAAGGCACAAGTGGCGCGGATTCCGGAGATTGTCCAAGAGCAAGTGCAACAACAGCTCGGAGCGACGATCACCGCCATTGTGCCTAGCTTGATTGAGGGGTTGCAGGCGTGGATTGCGGGCGGCCAACAAGGGCCGCCCCCGATTCCCAGCTTCACGACCAGCAACTCGAAGAACGAGATGGCGGGGCCATTGGTGTCTCTGGCGGAGGCGGCATTGGTGTCTCCGACGCCGGCACGGGAGCTTAATGCACCCGGGTGTACGCCGGTCGGCACCTCTGCAGCAAGCAGCTCCTCCGTCAACTGCACGCCCGCCGTTGGCGGTGCCTCGACATTAGCCGAGCTCGACGCCATCATCACGGTAACTAATTAAGCCTCTCTCGGCCGAGGCCTTCATCTCCTTGCCTTTGACTGGGCATCCCTGACGCCCTACATGTTTTCGTAGGGCGCCACCGACGTTCCGTGCACTCTCCTGCACTTCGTGAACAACAAGTTGGTCGATGTCGCCAAGGGCAAAATTGTTCAACCGGGCAACCCCTTGTTCCACGGTACCTAGATGCCACCCAACTTGTTTAGGGTTCAACTGGTTCGGGTGCTGCCAGGCTGCGACGAGGTGTTACCTCCGATTCGACCCGTCGGGGCCGACGATGATGACGTCATGACCCTCAGCGCCTGCCTGAGCTGGCCCCTGGTTTGGCCGAAGAGCCAGATTCATTTGGGGGCGGGGGAAACCACCCCAAAGAGAACACCGCCAGTCGTGCCGGCGCCAAGTCGTCCCCATGGCATGTCCGCCGCAACGGTGCCGGACATCCCTATGCCACTGGATCCAAACATGCATATGGCACAGGATCAGAACGACGACGACGATGATACATTTTCCAACGTAGATCAGTACTTTGCCGATCATGGGTACGGTGACGACTTCATGGGGCCTCCTTCTCAAGAACCCAACCCAACAAAAGACGTGCGCGATCAAGCCGGTACCGCGGAGAAGCCAAGTTGCAACAGGCGTCGTCTGCCGTTCAGCTCTCAGGAGACGCCTCCAGCTGCCGACTTCACCGAGCCTCGGATAGGCGAGGTGCGAAATATTATCAGCCCCAACACACTAAAGAAGGCGGTCTCTGAGCAGAACTCGGTCCCAATGCACGAGATCAAGAAGAAGGCACGCAAAAGAAAAACTAACAAGGGTGCGAACCAGCCGGCATCGAGTACGATCCGTGCTCAGGACGGGCCACCTTCACCTGAGGATGTAATGAGGAGGGTGCATGTGGCGGGTAGGCCGATGCTACCGACAAATATGCTCGATGCTACAACCGGTGCTATGCGGAGTCAGCATGACAATGTTCTTTCTTCGGAGAAGCGTTGTCTCAGAGAGAAGGATGTGGCATACCCGGTTTTCGCGGCCAAGGTGCCGGAGGGCAAGGGCTTTGTGGATAACTCCATCGGGGGTACGATCATCCTGCGGTTTGATGACATCCACGCTATGTTGAACCTTCTTCCGCTGCACTACACCTTCGTTCGGCTATTTTCGCTGAGTATGGAGATGCGGATCATTCGCGACAAGACCCCGGACATCGTGATAGTCGACCCCTTCT
The DNA here is from genome assembly GCA_902687465.1 of Secale cereale. Classification (NCBI taxonomy): domain Eukaryota; kingdom Viridiplantae; phylum Streptophyta; class Magnoliopsida; order Poales; family Poaceae; genus Secale; species Secale cereale. The sequence goes on along the minus strand of LR738711.1, from coordinate 577,066,080 downwards.
ACATGCGTGCCAAGTTCTTGGGCAGCGCTGGGGACCGGCAAGTCGCGAGTTCTTACCTCGAAGGCGTCATTCTGGCAAACCGAGATAAGGATAACTTCCTCGTGCCTTACTTTCCCGAGTAAGTCCTCCGCCTCAACCGCCCCGTAACATATGAATTCTTAGATTTCGATCGTTCTTCTTTTAACATTCCGTGTTTTCTGCAGTGACACACAGTGCACGCTCATCCTACTAAGCCCCAAAAATTCCATGGCCACGTATTTCGACCCGGACCGTCAGTCCGCTGTAGACTACACAAATGTCAAGAAGGTTCTTGATGATGTTCTCCCCGGCTACGCCAAATATGGAGGCACCTTCACCAGGACAGCTCGTAAGTACGGCAAGCACGTGTTCTCCCACAACACGACGTTCTGCTGCGTCAAGCAGCCGCCTGGCGGTCAGAAGGGTGCCTACTACGCCATCCATCACATGAGGGCGATCGTACGGGACCATCATCAACTTCTGCTACCGAGTAAGCTCAAAGATTGGGCCGCGAGCGTGTCGGCAATCCAAGACGCGGACATCAGACAAGATTTCTTTCGCATCCAGTCGGAGTTTGCGGAAATCATCCATCAAGATGTCCTTCGTACCTTGGGGCAGTTCTACCTCAGAAATCAACCGTCGAACAGTGACATCGACACAATGCTACAAATGCAGGCTGACAACGCCCGTGATTTCATGACTCCCACGATAGACGGCGGCTTCATCCACGCTCCGGTGCATTGAGTCGAGTCAAAAGCAGTGATGCTGTGTCTAGTTCTAAAACATCGATTGGCTCATGTTGTAATTAAACTTTAATGAACTTGTAGTATGTCTCTTTGGTTTCGAGAGTCGTTCAACTTAGATGTAATCGATGCTATTAATGTCTTGCTTTTCTCTTTCGATCGTTCTGTTGCATACTTATATATTGCTTATGAATTGTCTGTGAATTGGTACTAACGTTTCGTTTGGCTAGTAGCGATGCCGTCGTATGTCGTGTACAAGGGTAAGGTTCCCGGAGTCTACGACGACTGGGAGGAGTGTCGGAGACAGGTTCACCGATTCAGCGGTAACAGTTACAAAGGGTACACCACTAGGGCCGAGGCCGAATCTAGATACGCCCGCTATCTAGCGGGAGAGTGGAGGGAGCGTTGGAGGAACCGGATGAAGACGAGTTTCATCGTGATGATGCTCATCGTGATGACCGCAGCTCTCTTCTATGTGATGGTAGTTTAGATGATCGATATTGACTTCTAATGTGAAGACAAACTCGCTACTCGCGGTCTCGAGACTTGTAATGTATTGTTCTATCTTTGTTCGGTCTTTTCAATTCGGAGACTAATATGATGAATTGTTTTCGGAGACTAATATGATGAATTGTATTCAGAGACTAATCTTCTATTGTATTCGATGAATTTGTTGTTGATGTGTGCTGTCTATATTCTGTGCAATTATACATTTTGTAATCTGTGCAAAAAACAGAAAATTAATATTAAAAAAACCTAATATTCATACTAATGGCGCATCACAGCAGAGTGCGCCATTAGTATGCCAAAGGATACTAATGGCGCATTACCAGCCAGTGCGCCATTACTATGCGGACATTACTAATGGCGCATCCTGCTGGAGTGCGCCATTAGTATACCAAAGCACCTGGCTACAAATGGCCCCTGGGAGGCATACTAATGGCGCACTACTGTGCATACTAATGGCGCATCTGCGGTGCGCCATTAGTATACCAGATACTAATGGCGCACCAGAGGTGCGCCATTCGTGAAGACCCACCATTGCGCCACCTCAGCTACCTGCCTGCCTACATGGCATCTCAGGCATCGCTTGCCAGGGCGCGTGTCGACACTAGAAGGAGCGGCGATGGACTAGACGGATGTCTCCCCCGTCCCCAATAAAGCAAGGACACCTAAGCAAGACGCATTAAATGCGCTTTGTCATCTAAATGCGAGGGATAACCTCGCATCACTGTACCCTTTCCACCTCCTGTGTGCCACCATGGCAACCCCTTTTCCCTATAAAAGGAGGCCCGAGGCGACCAGGAGGAGGATTCGGCTTTTTGGAGCTCCTCACGCCCCATAGCTAGCTGAAGAACACAGATATACAATCCACCAACGCAGGAGTAGGGTTTTACGCATCCTCGCGGCCCGAACCTGGGTAATGGAACCGTGTGCTATCTGTTGGATCCGCTCTTCTCTCAACCCCGCGCCCCACAACCGTAGTAGGGATTCTTGTGATCCCATAGGTGTCATTTCCAATACACCGACAATTCGTTTTTGAAAAATTAAACTAAGGAATTATGAGTGGCATAATGTTTAGCTTCAATGGTGGAGTGCTGGTAGTGCGACACAAAGCAAGTAGGTAGATTGTATCCATGTTAAAGATCATAGTGTATGTAAAAGGTGGATATGACACTTTCTTTCTATACAATGAAGTGTTCGTTGCCCACGCATGATTGAAGAGATCACATAGAGAAATACTATTCACTCATGTATGCGGTTCGATTATTTTGAAATAGGGTGGTCCACCCTACAAGAATGTTGACAACAAATATGACAAGGCAAGCATAGATGTAGTGAATCAATCATTACTTGTGAGCTTACTAGGACAAGTATGCAGAATTCTAACTGTAGTAAGAGATCGTTCAAAATCTGAATCAAGAAGTTGGTCTAGCACTGATATGTCTCCAACGTATCTACTTTTCCAAACACTTTTGCCCTTGTTTTGGACTCTAACTTGCCTGATTTGAATGGAACTAATCCGGACTGAAGCTGCTTTCAGCAGAACTGCCATGGTGTTATTTTTGTGGAGAAATAAAAGTTTTCGAAATGACCAGAAAATCCACGGAGACACATTTTGGAAATAATAAACATTACTGGCGGAAGAATCAGTATCAGGGGGCCCACACCCTGTCCACAAGGGTGGAGGGCGCGCCTACCCCCTGGGCGCGCCCCTGCCTTCTCGGCCCCCTGGAGCTCCACTGACCTCAACTCCAACTCTATATATTCACTTTCGTAGAGAAAAAAATCAGAGAGAAGAATTCATCGCATTTTATGATACGGATCGGCCGCCTAACCCTAATCTTCTTCGGGAGGCCTGATCTAGAGTCCGTTCGGGGCTCCGGAGAGGGGAATCCGTCGCCATCGTCATCATCAACCATCCTCCATCACCAATTTCATGATGCTCACCACCATGCGTGAGTAATCCAATCGTAGGCTTGCTGGACGGTGATGGGTTGGATGAGATTTACCATGTAATCGAGTTAGTTTTGTTAGTGATTGATCCCTAGTATCCATTATGTTCTGAGATTGATGTTGCTATGACTTTGCTATGCTTAAAGCTTGTCACTAGGGCCCGAGTGCCATGATTTCAGATCTGAACCTATTATATTTTCATGAATATATGGGAGTTCTTAATACTATCTTGCAAGTCAATAGCCACCTACTATGTGTTATGATCTGGCAACCCTGAAGTGACAATAATCAGGACCACTACCGGTGATGACCGTAGTTTGAGGAGTTCATGTATTCACTAAGTGGTAATGCTTTGGTTCAGTACTCTATTAAAAGGAGACCTTAATATCCCTTAGTTTCCAATAGGACCCCGCTGCCACGGGAGGGTAGCAAAAAAGGTGTCATGCAAGTTCTTTTCCATAAGCACGTATGACTATATTCAGAATACATGCCTACATTACATTGATGAACTGGAGCTAGTTCTGTATCACCATATGTTATAACTGTTACATGAGGAATCGCATCCAACATAATTATCCATCGTTGATCCATTGCCTAAAAAGCTTTTCACATATTGATCGGTTCTTAGTTACTTTTCTGTTACCAATGTTACAATTTCTACAAAAACTACTACTATTACTTTTGCCACTATTACCGTTACTTCCATACTACTTTACTACTAAATACTTTGCTGCAGAAATTAAGTCTTTCAGGTGTGGTTCAATGTACTACTCAACTGCTAATACTTGAGAATATTCTTTGGCTCCCCATGTGTCGAATCAAAAAACTGGGTTGAATACTCTACCCTCGAAAACTATTGCGATCCCCTATACTTATGGGTTATCAAGATCTTTTTTCTGGCGCCGTTGCCGGGGAGCATAGCTATATTCTTTGAGTCACTTGGGATTTATATCTGTTGAACACTATGAAGAACTAGAGAGATGAAAAAACCTAGAATTTTCCCTCAACTACTAGGGGAGGTAAGGAACTGCCATCTAGCTCTGCACTTGATTCACCCTCTGTTATGAGTAAACTTGCGACACCTACTCCTGCTATTAACTCTGATATGTCACATGTTATTGATGATGCCACTTATGCTATGCATGATGCTTACGATGAAACTACTTCTATGCTTGATAATATTGTGCCATTTGGTGAATTTCTAGATGAACAAATTGCTAGGGTTAGAGAGAATGAAATTATTGAAACAGATAATATTGATGGAAGTGATGATGAAGATTGTCCCCCTAGATATGAATTTCCTGATGTGCCCGAGGTTTATTTTATGGATGAAGAAACCACTAGAGATCTTTTTGCTTGCAAAGATAGATGTGATCTTAAGAAATTGTTAGCTAAGTTGAATGAAAAGTCTTTGAATGCTACAATGAAATATGACCTTGCTTTTGCTACATCACCTATATGTATTTCTGATAAGGATTATGATTTCTGTGTCGATCCTGAGTTAATTACTTCGGTTGAATTTGATCCTTTTTATGGCTATGAATCTGAAACTGTTGTGGCACATCTTACTAAATTGAATGATATAGCAACCCACTAATGCTGGAGACTGCTAACGTGACACTACGATCAGAGACCCTTTGCCGAAATTGTGTGCGATGCAATAATCGCAAACGGCGGTGTAGAAAACCGTCAAAACAGGAGCAAACCATTTGTGATGATGGATGCATCAAACACGGATAAGATATTAGTTGCGTGTCCGATGCAGGGCATACGGTTAATCCATTCAAACTATCTGCGATGAGGCAAAACAAGAGAAATGGGCAGCCATAACAATGTGTGTGCGATGCAGGACACACGGTTAATCCATTCGAACTGTTTGCGATGAGGTAGAACAACAGAAAAGGGTAGCCATATCAATGTGTGTGCGATATACGACATACAGTTAACTCGAACAAACTGTTTTCGATTAGGGAACATAACAGAAACGGTTCAACTTAACAAGATGTGTGTGATATGAAGCATACAGTTCACATGGATGAACTGTTTGCGATGAGCCAAAAGAACACAAACGGGTCGTGTAAACAAGATGTTTGTGATACATGGCAAACAGCCGACTCAGACTAACTGTTTGCGATCAGATATTACAACATAGACGATCAATACAGTTACTTCCTGTATGATTCTGTGTGTACAAAAAACTTTGAAATATGTAAACTAGTTGCTTGCGGTGACTAGGAGTATCGCACACGATGCGTCTGCGAATACTCGTGTGCGATGATTAGTATGTTACACATACGTTTCCTTATTTGAACATGTGTGTGAATTTGCAATATGGATAGTTAATATGCAAATGCCTTCTGGACATCGGGCACACGCTTAAACTTAATGAACCATGTACGATACAATACTTTCCATGAAAAATTATGAACTTGGGTAACAGCATTTGAGTAACATATATATAGTGGTTACACTATTCGACAAAAGGAGGATCTTCGTAACACGGTTTTGACAACCATATGGTCCATACTACATACTTAACATAGTAACAACTATCACATTTTAAGAGGCTAAGGGCCAACAACCATATGGTCCATATCTACATACTTAACATATATAGTAACAGCTAGCACATTTTAAGAGGGCCAACAACCACAGCTATCCACTGGAAGCAGCTTGATCACGATGACTCGGCATCTCGTCAATGAAAAGGAAGAGCCCTCCTGTGCCTTGGTAGAGCAGGAGTAGAACAGTGTCTCCAATTTTCCAATATGGATGCATCACCACGAGAAGCGAGAACTTGTTAATTTGAATGGTTACATTTTTTGCGGGAAATGCAGTACCTTGCAATCACTTTGGCGTTATTAGCAGGCACAAGTGTAATTCGACCACACGAGGAAATCGATCCAGGAATGGCTACGGGGGGCAATTTCTGTTGACATGTCGAATAAAAAACAATTGTAACATATCGTTGAAGATAAATATAGTTTATGAGCATCAACATTAAAATAAGACTTTTTACCAGCACTTTGTGCGCACAATTGGTCTTGTTCAGTGTGTGCACCATAGGTCTAATTAATCCCATCCAAAATCCAGCGTTCATACGTTGTGCTACCTCTTTCAGATTATCAACAAAGTGTATGACATGCTTCAAGTCCTTCTAGTGAAATTTGGTACGCTTAGTAACATACAGATCATTCACTATGCATCCAACATATCCCGCTTAAAAGGTGGAAAGGTATTATTTATTCAGAACATGGCAGAAGAATATATAGTGTACATAAATTGGTAAAAAAAATATGTTACTGCCTAGGAATGGAGTAAGAATATGATATCACAATCGGTTGCTTAAATAGTGATCAACTGGTTGCTTAAATAGTAATATGACAGCATGGAGAAAGTTGAAAGGACACTAACCTCGATCAGACTTTGACCGGCTGATGACATTGGGGAAGTAAACATCCATGTTAATTAGACAAGGCTGTGGTGCACGCACTAGAATTTTATAGCCAACTTTCAGTTCATACCAAAGAAAATAGGAGATCCAGGAGTACTAACCATACCATGCTCCATTAAAAGAAACTATGTTAAAACTGCTTTATGTGATCTTGGAGCTGGTGTTAGTGTTATGCCTCTCTCTTTATATCGTAGACTTGATTTGAATAAGTTGACACCTATTGAATATCTTTGCAAATGGCCGATAAATCAATAGCTATACCTATCGGTATTTGTGAGAATGTGACTGCTGTGGTTGCAAACCTTACTATTTTAACGAACTTTATTATTCTTGATATTCCCGAGGACGATAGTATGTCGATTATCCTTGGTAGACCTTTGTTGAATACTACAGGGGCTGTTATTGATTGCAACAAAGGTAGTGTCACTTTTCATGTTAATGGTAATGAGCATACGATACACTTTTCGAGGAAACAACCTCAAGTCCAAAGTATTAATTCTATTGGAAAAATTTCAACGATTACCATTGGATGTTTTGAATTCCCTCTTCCTACTGTCAAGAAGAAATATGTGATACGTCTCCAACGTATCTACTTTTCCAAACCCTTTTCCCCTTGTTTTGGGCTCTAACTTGCATGATTTGAATGGAACTAACCCGGACTGACGCTGTCTTCAGCAGAAATGCCATGGTGTTGTTTTTGTGCAGAATAAAAACTTCTTGGAATCGCCTGAAAATCAACGGAGAATTATTTCAGAAAATATAAAAAACACATGCAAGAAGATCCACACCAGGGGGCCCACGGCCTGTCCTCGAGGGTGGGTGGCGCGCCCCTTTCCCAGGGCGCGCCCCCTGCCTCGAGGCCCCCCCTCGATGCTCCACCGACGTACACCCGGGTCCTATATCTTCCGCCTCGGGGAGAAAAAAATCAAGGAGAAAGAATTATCGCGTTTCACGAGACGGAGCCGCCGCCAAGCCCTAATCTCTCTCGGGAGGGCTGATCTGGAGTCCGTTCGGGGCTCCGGAGAGTGGAGATCATCGTCGTCGTCATCATCAACCTTCCTCCATCACCAATTCCATGATGCTCACCGCCGTGTGTGAGTAATTCCATCGTAGGCTTGCTGGACGGTGATGGGTTGGATGGGATCTATCATGTAATCGAGTTAGTTTTGTTAGGGTTTGATCCCTAGTATCCACTATGTTCTGAGATTGATGTTGTTATGACTTTGCTATGCTTAATGCTTGTCACTAGGGCCCGAGTGCCATGATTTCAGATCTGAACCTATTATGTTTTCATCAATATATGTGTGTTCTTGATCCTATCTTGCAAGTCTATAGTCACCTACTATGTGTTATGATCCGGCAACCCGGAAGTGACAATAATCGGGACCACTCCCGGTGATGACCATAGTTTGAGGAGTTCATGTATTCACTATGTGTTAATGCTTTGGTCCGGTACTCTATTAAAAGGAGGCCTTAATATCCCTTAGTTTCCAATAGGACCCCGCTGCCACGGGAGGTTAGGACAAAAGATGCCATGCAAGTTCTTTTCCATAAGCACGTATGACTATATTCGGAATACATGCCTACATTGCATTGATGAACTGGAGCTAGTTCTGTGTCACCCTAGGTTATAACTTCTACATGATGAATTGCATCCGACATGATTTCCCATCACCGATCCAATGCATACGAGCTTTACCTATATTGATAGCTGCTATTTACTTTTCCGTTGCTACTATCACAAAAACCACAAAAACACTATCTTTACTTTTATTGCTGCTACCGCCACTATCATATTACTTTGCTACTAAACAATCTTGCTGCAGATACTAAGTTTCCAGGTGTGGTTGAATTGACAACTCAGTAGCTAATACTTAAGTGTATTCTTTGGCTCCCCTTATGTCGAATCAACAAATTTGGGTTTAATACTTTACCCTCGGAAACTGTTGCGATCCCCTACACTTGTGGGTTATCAAGACTATTTTCTGGCGCCGTTGCCGGGGAGCATAGCTCTATTCTTTAAGTCACTTGGGATTTTATCTGTTTATCACTATGAAGAATTTGAAGGGCTCAAAAACCAAGATCTTACCCTCAACTACGAGGGGAGGTGACAAACTGCCATCTAGCTCTGCACTTGATTCTCCTTCTGTTATGAGTAAACTTGCGACACCTACTCCTGCTATTGAATCTGATATGTCGTATGTTATTGATGATGCTACTTCTGCTATGTATGCTGAAACTATCTCTATGCCTGATACTGTGCCACTAGGTGAATTTCTAGATGAACAAATTGCTAAGGTTAGGGAGAGTGCAAATGTTGATGATATTTATGAAAGTGATGATGAAACTAATCCCAATAGATATGAATTGCCTATTGTGCCTGAGGATTACGTTATGGATGAAGAAACTGCTAAAGACTTTCTTGCTTGCAATGATAGATATGATATTAAGAAAAGCCCTTGAATGCTAGAATCAAACATGACCCTGCTTTTGCGACTTCACCTATATGTGTTACTGATAAGGATTAAGAATTCTCTGTTGATCCTGAGTTAATTACTTTGGTTGAATCTGATCCTTTCCATGGCTATGAGTCTGAAACTGTTGTGGCACATCCTACTAAGTTGAATGATATAGCCACCCTGTTTACCAATGATGAAAAGATCCGCTACTATTATATCCTTAAGTTGCTTCCGTTCCCGTTAAAGGGTGATGCTAAGACTTGGTTTAATTCTCTTGATCCTGGTTGTGTGCGTAGTCCCCAGGATATTATATATTACTTTTCTGCTAAATATTTTCCCGCTCATAAGAAACAAGCTGCCTTGCGGGAAATATATAACTTTGCTCAAACTGAAGAAGAGAGTCTCCCACAAGCTTGGGGGAGGCTTCTCTAGTTACTTAATGCTTTGCCTGATCATCCTCTTGAGATGCATGATATACTTGATTTCTCCAGAGACCACCTGGATAGTTGTGCTGGTTGTGTTTTCAGGGATAGAACAGTTGAACAAGATGAACTACTATTGAATAATATGCTAGCCAATGAAAATAATTAGACACTTCCTGAACCAGCCACTAAGCCAACTCCGAAGAAAAGAGTTGTTCTATTTCTCAGTCCTGAAGACATGCTAGATGCAAAGAAATCTATGAAAGAAAAAGGTATTAAAACTAAAGATGTTAAGAATTTACCACCTATTGAAGAAATATATGGTCTTGATAACCCGACACAGGTAGTAAAGGTAAATTCTCTTTATAGATTTGATGAAGGTGATATTCCTCGTTATAAGTCTGCTAGCCAATGCTTAGATGAGTTTGACAATTTTATTGTGAAACAAGAAAACTTCAATGCTTATGTTGGTAGACAACTACATCACAATGCTTATATGATCGAACGCTTGATTGATTATCTATGTAGTGCTAAAAGTGAACTGAAAATTATTAGTAAACATGCTTCTATGGTTACCACTCAAATAGAACAAGTACTAAAGGCTCAGAATGATTTGCTCAATGAATTAAATAGTAAGAATAATGATAATGCCATTAGAGTTGTAACTAGAGGTGGTAGAATGACCCATGAACATCTGTATCCTGAAGGCCACCCTAAGAGAATTGAGAAAGATTCTCAGAGAGCTAATTTAGGTGCACCTAGTTCTTCTAAGAAGAAGAAAAAGAAAAATGATAGGACTTTGCATGCTTCTAGTGAACCTGTAGCTCACCCACCTGAGAATCCCAATGATATATCTGTTTCTGATGCTGACACGCAATCTGTAATGAACATGAACCTAGTGATAATATTAATGATGATGTTCATGCTGATGCTCAACCTAGCAATGATAATGATGTAGAGATTGAACCTGCTGTTGATCTTGATAACCCACAATCAAAGAATCAACGTTATGATAAGAGAGACTTTGTAGCTAGGAATCATGGTAGGGAAAGAGAACCATGGGTTCAAAAACCCATGCCTTTTCCTACGAAACCATCCAAGAAAAAGGAAGATGAAGATTTTGAGCGCTTCGCTGAAATGATTAGACCTATCTTTTTGCGTATGCGTTTGACTGATGTGCTTAAAACAAATCCTTATGCCAAATATATGAAAGATATTATTACCAACAGAAGAAAGATACCTGAAGTAGAAATTTCCACTATGCTTGCTAATTACACTTTTGAGGGTGGAATACCGAAGAATTTAGGAGATCAAGGAGTACCTACTATACCTTGCTCCATTAAGAGAAACTATGTTAAAACTGCTTTGTGTGATCTTGGAGCCGGCGTTAGTGTTATGCCTCTCTCTTTATATCGTAGACTTGACTTGAGTAAGTTGACACCTACTGAAATATCCTTGCAAATGGCTGATAAATCAACTGCTATACCTGTCGGTATTTGTGAGGATGTGCCTGTTGTAGTTGCAAATGTTACTATTCTAACAGACATTGTTATCCTTGATATTCCCGAGGATGATAGTATGTCTATTATTCTTGGAAGACCTTTTTTGAATACTGCAGGGGCTGCTATTGATTGCAACAAAGGCAATGTCACTTTTCATGTCAATGGTAATGATCATACGGTACACTTTCCGAGGAAACAACCTCAGGTCCGTAGTATCAATTATATTGCAAAAACTTCAACTATCACTATTGGAGGTTTTGAGTTTCCTCTTCCTACTATCAATGAGGCATATGAGATTCTTATTGTTGGGGACATACATATCCCCATTGAGGTAACATAGTGTTATTCGAAAATTCTCCGGTTTCATGTTACTCGGAAAGAGTTTATTAAGAAGACCGGATCAACCTTGTTAATGGATTCCTTTTGATGAACATGGGATAGGTGAATCTAGATAGCACAACCTTCTGTACCCTCCTTTTACTTTCTATTAATTAGGTTAAATAAAACAAAAATAGCATTATATGTCTGTTTCCAGACATATCCGTGTAATAAAAAATATCCCAAAAATAAAAGTTCTCCAAATGCCATGAAAATGAAATATGATTTTTTCTAGAATATTTAAGAAAATATGGCACTGAAGACACAGCAAGGGGAGCCAGCACGTGGCCTCGAGGGCACAGGGCGCGCTCCCCTACCCAGGGCTGTCTATATCTTCCATGCTTGGTGGGTTATTCTCACAATGATTGGACCCCGCTCATCATTCACGAGAAAATGGCAGGTAACCGGGATGCCCAGTCCCATGCTCAAATCAAATTAAAATAGTTGCAAACAAAACTCCCCAGGACTGTTGTTGGTATGGACGGTACCCGTTGTTTCGAACCAGCCGTGGAGTGTGATTGTTGGTGGAGGGTGACTATAAACTTTACCATTCTGTTTGGGAACCGCCTATAATGTGTGTAGCATGGAAGATATCGAGATCTCTTGGTTGTTATTTTCTCAAAGAAAGTATGCCACTCAAAATATTATTTATCTCTATTTCCAAACTCAATCTCTGGCACCTCTGCAAATCCCTGCTTCCCTTTGCGAAGGGCCTATCTATGTACTTTTATGTTGAGTCATCATCCTCTTATTAAAAAAGCACCAGTTGGGGACCATAGCTGTCATTTGCATGCTTTGCTATTAATTTACATTGAGTATGACTGTGACTGGATCTCTTTTACCATGAACTACAATGTCTAGTCAGTCCTTGATCTTCATGGGTGCTCTGCATTTATGTTTTGCGGTCTCAGAAAGGGTTAGCGAGATACCATCTTGTTATATCATGTTACGATTGTTTTGAGAAAGTGTTGACATCTGAGATTTATTATTATTGCTCGCTAGTTGATTCTACCATTGATATGAGTAAACGCGAGACCTAAATGTTATTGTGAATGTGGTTAGTTCACAATCTTTGCTGAAAACTTGAATGTTGGCTGTGCATATTCGCAACAAGAAGGTCAAACAGAGTTTGTAAAAGTTTTTCTTTATCACTTTCAGTTTGTCAAAAAAATTGCTTGAGGACAAGCAAAGGATTAAGCTTGGGGGAGTTCATACGTCTCCAACGTATGTACTTTTCCAAACACCTTTTCCCTTGTTTTGGACTCTAACTTGCATGATTTGAATGGAGCTAACCCAGGCTGACACTGTTTTCAACAGAACTGCCATGGTGTTATTTTTGTGTAGAAATAAAAGTTCTCGGAATGACCTGAAAATCCAGGGAGACACATTGTGGAAATAATAAAAAATACTGGTGGAAGAATCAGCATCAGGGGGCCCACACCCTGTAAACGAGGGTGGAGAGCGCGCCTACCCCCCTGGGCGCGCCCCCTGCCTCGTGGGGCTCTAGAGCTCCACCGACCTCAACTCCAACTCTATATATTCACTTTCGCTGAGAAAAAAATTCAGAGAGAAGGATTCATCGCGTTTTACGTTACGGAGCCGCCACCTAACCCTAATCTTCTTCGAGAGGGCTGATCTGGAGTCCGTTCGGGGCTCCAGAGAGGGGAATCCATCGCCATCATCATCATCAACCATCCTCCATCACCAATTTCTTGATGCTCACCGCCATGCGTTAGTAATCCCATTGTAGGCTTGCTGGACGGTGATGGGTTGTATGAGATTTACCATGTAAATGAGTTAGTTTTGTTAGGGCTTGATCCCTACTATCCATTATGTTCTGACATTGATATATTAATGACTTTTGCTATGCTTAATGCTTGTCACTAGGGCCCGAGTGCCATGATTTCAGATCTGAACATATTATGTTTTCATGAATATATGTGAGTTCTTGATCCTATCTTGCAAGTCAATAGTCACCTACTATGTGTTATGATCCGGCAACCCCGAAGTGACAATAATCGGTACCACTCACGGTGATGACCATAGTTTGAGGAGTTCATGTATTCACTAGGTGTTAATGCTTTGGTCCGGTACTCTGTTAAAAGGAGGCCTTAATATCCCTTAGTTTCCAATAGGACCCAGCTGCCACGGGAGGGTAGGACAAAAGATGTCATGCAAGTTCTTTTCCATAAGCACGTATGACTATATTCGGAATACATGCCTACATTACATTGATGAACTGGAGCTAGTTCTGTGTCACCCTATGTTATAACTGTTACATGAGGAATCGCATCCAACATAATTATCCATCGTTGATCCATTGCCTACGAGCTTTTCACATATTGGTCTTTGCTTAGTTAATTTTCCATTACCACTGTTACAATTGCTACAAGAACTGCTAATGTTACTTTTGCCACTTTACCGTTACTTCCATACTACTTTGCTACTAAATACTTTGCTGCAGATATTATGTCTTTCAGGTGTGGTTGAATTGACAACTCAACTACTAATACTTGAGAATATTCTTTGGCTCCCCTTGTGTCGAATCAATAAATTTGGGTTTAATACTCTACCCTCGAAAAATGTTGCTATCCCCTATAGTTGTGGGTTATCAAGCACTCATTATTTGCAACTAATCGACGTGAATAATCGGATATCATATCAAATGAGTAAGAAAGACAAGTGAAATTGTCAAAAGAACCTGGCCTGCAGTAGTAATCTGGGTCAATGTCGCTATGACAAACAATCCAACATGACTAGTGTCTGTTCCTAGGGCCAAAATTTTGAAACCATTTGGACTTTAGATGTACTTAAAGATTTTTGAAATATCTGAACCATGAAGTGTTGGTAGCACTCAGTACACAACAAACCCTAATGAAATTGCTGCCTAGTGAGTAATGAATCAATTAGAAGATGGGTGTTGGGGAGTAGCTGCTAAGGATTGAGGACGTATCTCAGGATAAATCAGGTTGGCTTAGTGGGTACTGCATGTTTGAGCCCTGAATGGACTGGGAAGGTAGACACGGTGACGCGCCCAGGCAGCGGTGACGCTGTTGGGTGAGCGGCTCCTAACCTCCTGTTAGTCCGGCGTCTCCTCCTAGAGTCATGCCGTCTGGGGATGGCAAGTCACCAGCGAGGCAGGAGGCTGGGGGCGAGTAGAGATCGGAAGGGCGGCAGAACAGAGGTGAATCGGGGTCTGGTACGACCCAAAATCCTAGGGTGTGCCACGTCCCACCGTGAGAACCCTGTAGATCCACACCCTAGCGGCGTACATGCATTTTCGAAATTAAATTAGGAACATTTAGCTGACCAATTAAACGACTATGTTTTAATAGTATCAGATTCGTATTTGAACAACTAAGCTTGTTTAGCTTGATGGGTGGAGCAGTGCTATTATGACACGAAGCACGTAGGCTGATCATATAGTGATCATAAAAGGGGGAAACCCTAACCATGATCAATTAAACCCTATTATCATTGTGCCTTGGCAGATTTGAAGCTCCAAACCACAGAAATGCCACTGAGCAACCATTGTTTGCTTCGAACTAAGAACTAAATTCTAAGAGCGGAAAAGATAGTAAAGTAACCAAGTTGCGATCTATTTTTTGGTTGAGCTCCTACATACCCACCTATTCTTACTGTCAGACTTAGAACCATGACAGTTGGCGCCCACCTTGGAGCAGCTATCTTAGCGACTTCTGGTGAGGTTGCAAGTCTTTTCCCCTATCATCATCATCATGGTTCCCGGCGGCGGTCTGGCGTTGGGCCACGAGATCCGACTCGGTGCACTCGTCTTCATCACCGACGACTCCGCTTGGCTCCGGGAGGCCCCCCTCGACATCGAGGCTCTGCCCGTCCGCGGAGCAGCGCACTTCCGCGCTAGTGCCTACGGCGTCCTTCTCCTGCAACCGTCGACTGAGTATCGGTCGGCTCCTTCATCGTCTATTGTCCCCGCTAGTCGCTGCTGCAAGCGATCCAGTCGGTCGCGGCTCTAGTGATGGGTGAAGAATGTGGTGGCCCGCCAAACGGCCACCCCCAAGTCGCGGCCATCGAGCCCAACGTGTACCACTACGAGCCGGTCAACCTGTCGACTGATTCCGTAGACATGCTTTCCGAGTGCGGGAGCAGCGACCCCGCAGCGGAGATCCTCATGGTCGACTCACAGCGTAGTCCACCGGGTACATTCGCGGCGGAAATGCCGGGAGCAACGACGGTCAGTCATACGACCACGATGGGTACATACCCGAGCCCCTCACTGCCGAGCAAAGGGAAGGGCTCTGCCACCGCAACGAAGATGCACTCTACACCCCCATCTTGGGGGATACTCTAGAAGCTCGAGCTCTGGAGGCCACGTGCCTTGCCACCGTGGCCGATCGCACGTGGCTGGAAAACCTTCAGCGTTCGCTCGACGATCGAGCTCGTCGATTGATTCTTGAATCCAGTCGACGGCCGCGGCGGCCGTTCCCGCGCAAACCATCGGTATTCCGAACACCGATCCGGAACCTCGCAGCTGAGGCCCGCATCGCAGATTTGATCCAGCCATCTCAGTCAGAGGCTGGGAGAGGATTGCAGTAGATTCGGGCGCTGCTTTGGACAGCTGGAGAGGAGAATGCGACCATTTCCCAGTCATGCAACAGGATTCATAGCAGATCATTAGCGGCGGACACCGTCTGGTCAGCACATAGCCCAAGATCGCCTCTGTGATGTGAGGGTCGTGAGCCGCATCAAGAACAACACCTGGGTCGGAACGATGACCAGTACGACCGTCGCCTCGGTCACAACGATCGCCGTCGAGTGCCTACGCCTCCCCCGGGAAGCGGATCATAAACGCCCCAGCGACATGGCGGCAAGCGTCTGCGTGACGACAATCGAAGGATCCCCACGGATCATCGAAGACTCGGCTTCGACGCGAGATCGATTCTCGTGCAAGTCTTGGTCGATAGGAACCGAGTGTACAGAGAAGGACAAGGCAGAGACCGTCCGAGTGGTAGCAGAGCGTCTGTCTCTGGGCCCGAGTGTTTTAGCAATGCCTTCAGGGCCACCGAGATTCCCCCCAACTTCAGATTGGCAGCGGAAGTGAGTAAGTTCACCGGCGAGTCAAAGCCAGGCACTTGGCTGGAATATTACCGAGTAGCTGTGCAGATTGGTGGTGGCAATGACGATGTGGCTATGAAACACCTCCGCCCGATGTTGGGTGGCTCGGTCAGAGCTTGGCTAAATCAATTGGCCCTTGAAAGCATTTTCAGCTGGGTGGAGTTTGCCCGAGTGTTTGTCTGGACTTTTGAGGGCACCTGTAAGCGGCCCGTCGGACTGGCAGAATTTCAGCATTGCATTCAGAAACCGAATGAAACCTTGAGGGATTACATTCAGAGGTGGACCACTCTGCATCATACGATGGAGAACGTGTCCGAGCATCAGGCAGTCTGCACCTTCAAGGAGGGCGTACGGTACGGAGAGCTCAACCTGAAGTTCGGTCGGACAAGAGATATGTCTTCGACTCGGATGAGGGAGATAGCGAGTCAGTACGCTAACGGGGAAGAGGCAGACCGACTTTGTAGTGGCAAGAAATTAGTCGGTCAGGCTGACGAGAATTCCAATCGGAAGCCAAAGCGCAAAGCAGAGCCCGTAGTTCCAGGAGAGGCTGCAGTTTTTGCCCAGGAGAAAGGTAAAGGGAAACCCAATGGCCCTTGGATCCCCAAGAAAGTGAAAGACTAAGCAGGGAATGACGTGCTTGATTTACCATACCCTATTAACACAAAGAAGGATGAAGAGGGAAATTTGGTTTACCCCAAACATACCACTCGACAATGTCGACTCCTGGTTCAAAACTTCCAGAAGGACCAGCCCGCTGAGAAGGAGAAAGAGTCCGAAGAGACCGAGGAAAAGGAAAGGCACGGGGTTACCCCTAGATCAACTCCACCTTGATGATTTTTGCTGATGTTGAAAGCAAGAGTCGACTGAAAGTTATCAACAGAAAAGTCAACATGGTTGCTCCGGCAACAACTACGTACCTAAAGTTGTCTAAGACTCCCATTACATTCGACCAATCAGACCACCTCACACACATTGCGACCCCCGGGCGGCAAGTGTTGGTGGTCGACCTAGTTGTCGATGGTACGCGATTGACAAAAGTCCTGATGGATGGCGGCAGTGGTGTGAATATCCTGTATGCTGAAACCCTCTGGGGGATGGGCATTCCGATGTCCAAGCTGAGTGAGGGCAACATGAGGTTTCACGGGGTCATACCCCGATAGAAGGCCGACTCACTTGGTCAGATCACCCTTGATGTGGTTTTCGGTGATTCGATGCACTATCGCAAACAAAAGTTGACATTTGAGGTGGTGGACTTCCACAGTGCTTACCATGAGATTTTGGGTAGGCCCTCATATGCCCGTTTCAAGGATCGACCGTGTTATGTGTACCTCAAATTGAAGATGCGAGGACCCAAAGGCGTGATAACTGTTACTGGAGATCGGCAAGCAGAAGAGTTCTACCAGAAAGGCTCAAAAATTGCTGACGAGCAGATGGCAGCAGTAGAAATGGAAGAATACCAGAAGAATGTGGATCCGCGTGATTTGTTTCGTGCTAAGAAGCTTGCTTCTGAGTCAGTGTTCCAGTCGGCAGGGGAGATGAAGCCTGTACATATTCATCCACCAACCCCAATGTCGTTCCGACTCACATCTCAACCACACTCGACAGCAAATAGGAAGAAGCGCTCATCCAGTTCCTCCATGAGAACTGGGACATCTTCGCATGGAAACCATCCGACATGCCAGGTGTACCTAGGGGACTGGCTGAGCACCGTTTGCGAGTCGACCAAAAGTGAAACCTATGAAGGAACATCTTCGTCGGTCCACTGCGTATAACAGGAAAGCAATTGGCGAGGAGGTGGCTCGGCTTCTGGCAGCTGAGTTCATCCGTGAGATTTACCACTCCGAGTGGCTCGCCAATGTAGTTATGGCCCCCAAGAAGGACAAGTCGCTCCGCATGCGCATCGATTTCAAACATCTCAATCGGGCCTACCCGAAAGATCGTTTCCCTCTCCGTCGCATCGATCAGATCGTCGACTCGACTACAGGGTGTGAGCGTTTGCCTTTTCTGGACGCATATTCCAAGTACCATCAGATCCTAATGTTTGGGCCCGATGAAATAAAGATAGTCTTAATCACCCCGTCGGGTGTTTTTGCTATGTTACCATGCCTTTTGGTCTCAAGAATGCCGGCGCGACTTTCATGCACATGATTCAAAAGTGTCTGCTGAAACAGATCCGTCGGAACGTGGAAGCATACATGGATGACATCGTGGTCAAGTCACGTAAAGGTTCCAACCTACTAACTGACCTCGCTGAAACATTCACAAACCTGAGATGCTATGATATCAAGATCAACCCGTCAAAGTGTACATTCGGAGTTCCGGGCGGCAAGTTACTCGGTTTCCTCGTTTCCGAACAGGGAATCGACGCTAACCCAGAAAATGTCAGCGCCATCCTCCGAATGAAATGCCATGTGCGTATACACGACGTTCAGAAGCTTACTGGTTGTTTGGCCGCATTGAGTCGATTCATCTCTCGTCTCGGTGAGAAGGCATTACCTCTCTACCGACTGATGAACAAGTCTGGAAAGTTTGAGTGGAATTCTGAAGCTGAAGCAGCGTTCGAGGAACTCAAAGCCCTGCTTTCCACCCAGCCGGTGCTTGGGTGCTTGCTGCCCCAATTAGCAAAGAGCCACTTTTATTATACATCGCAGCCACTGGACAAGTTGTCAGCACTATACTCACGGTCGAGTGGGAAGAAGAGGGCAAAGCCTACAAAGTCCAACGCCGAGTCTATTACATTTCCGAAGTCTTGACTCCCTCCAAGCAGAGATACCCCCATTATCAGAAACTTGTGTATGGGATTTACTTGACCGCCAAGAAAGTTGCACATTACTTCTCAGATCATTCAGTTTCAGTCGTCAGTGATGCTCCGTTATCTGAAATTCCGAACACTCGAGATGCAACCGGTCGAGTGGCTAATTGGGCGATTGAACTCCTTCCGTTGGATATCAAGTTTGAAGCAAAGAAAGCTATCAAGTCTCAGGCGATAGCGGATTTTGTTGCCGAATGGATCGAACAGGAGCAGCCGACTCAGATCCGATCGGATCATTGGACCATGGTCTTCGATGGATCCAAGATGCCAAACGGATCCGATGCAGGTGTGGTCTTGGTGTTTCCTAGAGGCGACAAGCTTAGTTATGTCTTGCAAATTCTCTTTGATTCTTCAAACAATGAAGCTGAATATGAGGCGCTTTGGTACGGGTTGCGTATGGCCATCTCACTCGGCGTCCGTCGACTGATGGTATACGGCGACTCGGATTTAGTGGTCAATCAAGTGATGAAGGAATGGGACGTCAGGAGCCTAGCAATGACAAGTTATTGCAGTGTAGTACGGAAGCTAGAGAAGAAGCTGGAAGGTTTAGAGCTCCACCACGAGCCCAGAATCAAGAACCAGCTTGCTAACGATCTCGCGAAGAGATGATCCACTCGGAAACCAATACCCAAGAATGTGTTCTTGGAGCATCTACACACCCCGTCAGTAAAAGAAGACCCCTTCACAGAGGAGCCCCCGTGACAGATAAGTGCGTCCGATCTGAATGAAATTGAAGTTCCAGCCGTGGTCGACCTAATCATGGAAGTCCTGGTGATCACACCCGAGTGGATAGTGCCGTACATAGCGTACTTCCTTAGGCAAGAACTCCCTGAGGATAAGGATGAAGCGCGTCAGATCGTTCGTCGATCCAAATCCTTCACAGTGATACAAGGTTAGCTCTACAGGGAAAGTTTTATGGGAGTTGCTCAGCACTGCATCACCCCCGAAGAAGGTCAAATGATACTAAATGAGATTCACTCGGGAACCTACGGCCACCATGCTTCCTCTCGGACCATCGTGGCCAAGGCATATCGAGCCGGATTTTACTGGCCCTGTGCGGACGAGATGTCGAAATATATCATCGACAAATGCGAGGGCTGTCAGTTCTACTCAAACATGTCTCACAAACCTGCATCCGCCTTGAAGATCATCCCATTGGTTTGGCCATTAGCCGTTTGGGGATTGGACATGGTCGGGCCCTTCAAGACAGGCAGGAGTGGCTTCACTCACCTGCTCATGGCAGTCGACAAGTTTACCAAGTGGATCGAGGCCAAGCCCATCAAGAACCTTTGTTCGAGCACTGCCACTAGCTTCATCAGAGAATTGCTATTCAGATATGGAGTCCCCCACAACATCATCACGGATAATGGCTCCAACTTTTATTCAGACGAGTTCAGAGCATTCTGTTCCTCCCAAGGTACTTGGGTCGACTACGCATCTGTAGCTCATCCATAGTGAAATGGGCAGGCGGAAAGGGCGAACGGTTTGATCCTCCAAGGCCTAAAACCGCGGCTGATGCGCGACCTCAAACACGCTGTTGGTGCTTGGGTGACTGAACTGCCATCTGTTCAATGGGGGCTAAGGACAACCCCGAACCGGTCGACTGATCGGACCCCCTTCTTCATGGTGTATGGTGTCGAGGCCGTAATGTCGAGCGATTTGCTTCAGAACGCCCCTCGGGTGGAGCTCTTCTCAGAAGCAGAAGCAGAACAAGCTCGTCAAGATGCATTCGACCTCCTGGAAGAGGAATGCGAGATGGCTCTGATCCGCTCGACCATATGCAAGCATGACTTGCGTCGATTCCACGCCCGCAATGTTCGATGTCGTAATCGCCTAAGTCAGAAAAAACCTTCCGAGTGAAGAGCGACCCTCTCAATCGAGGACTTAGTGGCCATCCGAGCTACACCACAAGTACAATGTACCTTGGGTCTTCGAGCTCCGCCACAAATACAATGCGGCTCGACCCTCGGAGCTCCGCCACAAATACAGTGCAGCTTCACCCTCCGAGCTCCGCCACAAATACAATGCGGCTCGACGCTCCGAGCTTTGCCACAAATACAATGCGGCTCGACCCTTCGAGCTACGCCACAAATACAACGTACCTCAGCCTTCCGAGCTGCGCCACAAGTACAATGTCCACTCAGAACCAAAAAGATCAAAAACCATCAGAGGCAGGGCGAGCATATTCCAAAGAAAATCAAGTTCGAATAAAAACCCGCAAGATCTGGGTAGAAGTACTCGGGGCATCGAGCCGTGAGAGTTTAACGATTACAAAACCACTCGATATTCCGAGGCAAATTGAATCGGAGCAGAAAGTTTGTTCACTCTCCGGGAGGAGGGGGCCTACAAGCGTGACGTACTCATCCAGGTCGATCCCGTCGGCGATACGAGTGGCAGCTTCCAAGAAAGTCTCCGTGAATGATTGGAACTAGATCTTTTTGGTGTTGGCAACCTTCAGCGCAGCTATTCTCTGCTCCTTCACCTCCATGCAGTGCATGCGGACCAAGGACAGCGCAACGTCAGCACCACACCGGGCGGATGACTTCTTCCACTCATGCACTCGACTGGGGATCTCATTGAGTCGAGTCATTAGAGAATCGAGGTCATTCTCATGCACCATCCCCCGCCAGAGCACAGTGTCGATCCGGGACATCACCGCCTTCAGACGAGCAAGGTAGCCGGTGGCGCTAGTGAGGTGAGACTCCTGTCGCAAGACGTTCATCGCAACTTCATCTTTGACGAGGGAATTGGCAGGATCCAGACCCATCTCGACTCGCCCAGTCTCCTAAAAATTCTGGCAGATTTCTACACAGGCAAAAGCATGTTGAGTTAGGAGTCAGAATGTGAGTCGGCAGCTCTGATTCAGTCGGACGAAAGAACATACCTTCAAGCATGAGGAACAACTTTTTTGCGAGGTCGCCCAGATAAGTCTCCAGCCCGTTTTTCTTCTGCGAGAGATCCCCTACCTTCTCGTCCAGAGGAAGATTGTCCCTCTTCAGTTGCGTTACCTCTTTGTTGGCCTCATCAAGGGAGGCCTTCAGCTTGGCGTTCTCTTCTTCAAGCTTGCCGACTAAAGCCATCTTCTATTTGACAAGTTCAGCTTGCTCCTGCGCCTTTTGCTGCGCTGCCGACAGATCAAGATCCTTCTGCTCCAAGGCTGCTTTCATTTGATCTACAAGAGAGAGTCCTAGACAGATGAACCCAAGGATATCCATGGCACGCTCATTCGAATGCAGTCAACGAGTTCTGTACTTTTCTTACCAGACGTTTCATCTTTGGTTTTCTTCAAGTGCTCCCTGGCCAGCTCCAGATCAAGATTGAGTTGGACCTGCCTCTTCTCAAGGTCCGCGAATTTACCTCGAAACTCACAAGATTTCTGCAATCAGCAAAGAAGACAAACCAGTGAATAAAATTTCACGACAAGAGGGTTCTAAGACTACCGCTGAGTCAAACACTCAACAGTAGCCTCGGGGACTACACCCAGTGGGTGCACTTAGTGTGCCCCCACTGGTTCCCACTCGACCGGATCCGTCCTGTACGAGTTAAAAAAAGAGACAAAGATTAACACTTTGCTCTTAGACCATGGCCGACTGCCAGCAGTCGACCACAGTCTCGGGGACTACACCCAGTGGGTGCACTCAGCGTGCGCCCACTAGTTCCCACTCCACCAAATCCGTCCCACGTGAGTGGAAAGAGTTCGAAACAAGTCAACAAAATCAGTTTTAAGACCACAGCCGACTGACGTCAGTAAACCATGGCCTCGGGGACTACGCCCAGTGGGTGCACTCCGTGTGTCCCCACCGGTCCAATCGCCAAAGCCAGATCAATCAGATTACAAGAGCTACATTACAAGATCAAGAACACCCAGTGGGTGGAACATCATCTTACGAACAAAGCAGCATGTCATCTTACAAACAAAGCAGCAATTTTTAGAATGAAGACCCCAACAGAATAACAAGTCAGACGGAAAGGACGTACTGATACGTCTCCAACGTATATATAATTTTTTATTGTTCAATGCTATTATTTATGAAGTCTTGCATGTTTAGTGGGCTTTTTCATTCACTTTTATATCATTTTTGGGACTATCCTACTAACCCAAAGGCCCAGTCCAGATTGTTGTTTTTTTCCTATTTCAGGGTTTTGCAGAAAAGGAATATCAAACGGAGTCCAAACGGAATGAAACCCACACGATAGATATTTTTGGAGGAAATCACGCCAGAGGAAGTTGAGAACCACGTCAGGGGAGCCTCTAGTGGCCCTCGATGGTGGGGGAGCGCCCCCCTTCCCAAGGCGCGCCCCCTGTCTCGAGGCCCACTCGAGCATCCCCCGGTGCCCTCCTTCTTCCTATATAAGTCCACGTACCCCAGAAACTCGATATACAGAGAGAAAACCCTAATTCCACCGCCGTAGCTTCTGCTCCCGTGGAGATCCCATCTTGGAGCCTGTTTCGGAGCTCCACCGGGGGGGGGATCCTTCACGGAGGCCTTCATCATCATCATCATCGCCCTCACCATGAGTTATGAGTAGTTTATCACAGACCTTCGGGTCCACAGCTAGTATCTAGATGGCTTCTTCTCTCTCTCTGGATCTCAATACAAAGTTCTCCTCGGTCTTCGAGGAGATCTATTCGATGTAATCTCTTTTTGCGGTGTGTTTGTCGAGATCTGATGAATTGTGAGCTTATGATCAAGGTTATCTATGAAAGATATTTGGTTCTTCTCTGAACATTTTATGTGTGCTCATAATATCCTTGCAAGTCTCTTCGAATTATCGGTTTGGTTTGGCCTAGTAGATATATAGTTCTTGCAATGGGAGAAGTGCTTGGCTTTGGGTTCAATCTTGCGGTGTCCTTTCCCAGTGACAGTAGGGGCAGCAAGGCACATATTGTATTGTTGCCATCGAGGATAAAAAGATGGGGTTTATATCATATTGCTGGAGTTTATCCCTCTACATCATGTCATCTTGCTTAAGGCCTTACTCTGTTCGTATGAACTCAATACACTAGATGCATGCTGGATAGCGGTCGATGTGTGGAGTAATAGTAGTAGATGCAGGCAGGAGTCGGTCTACTTGTCTCGGACGCGATACCTATATACAATGATCATGCCTAGATACTCTCATAATTATTCACTTTTCTATCAATTGCTCGACAGTAATTTGTTTACCCGCTCTAGAATATCGCTTTCATGAGAGATGCCACTAGAAAAAACTATGGCCCCCGGGTCTATTCTCAACATATCAGTCTACATCTACTTTACTTTTACTACTTTTACTTGCTGTTTTATTAAACCAAAAATGCCAAAACTATAAACTATCAACTCTATCCGATCTCACTCTCGGAAGTGACCGTAAAGGGATTGACAACCCCTTATCGTGTTGGCTGCGAAGTTCTTATTTGTTTGTAAGGTGCGAGGGACTCACGAGTGGTCTCCTACTGGATTGATACCTTGGTTCTCAAAAACTAAGGGAAATACTTATGCTACCGTGCTGCATCTCGCTTTACTCTTCGAGGGAATACAACGCAAGCTCAAGAGGTAGCACGTACCTGGACGTTGGTCAGAAGAGCCGATCTAGCATTATAAGCAGCCATGCTTGCCTCGTCCGCTCCATCATCAGCCCTGCTTGACGAGCGGCTTCCTTAGCAGCGCTCACAGGGGCCTCCGGGACGTGATGAGTAGCAAAAAGCATAGATGGCAGAGCAGTCAGAGCAGCTGCAGGATCTGCGACTTGGACAGTCGACACAGACGGACGGTCAGTCGACACGGCAACAGCAAAAGAGACCGATACCCGAGTCACGTCCCCTTGTTGCTGGGCTTCCGAGCCAGAGGGCGTCTTCCGACCCTTACTTCCTGTGCCTCTCCGGGGCACCTCCTCATGGTCATCATCATCATCGGGCAATTCAATTACATTGCGTGGCACTTCAAGAACGTTCGTTCGAAAGTAAATTCAGTTGACTGACAGACTGGTGAACAAAAGCAAAGGTGTTGTCGAAAAACAGTACCTGCGTTGGACGTGGCCATGTCTGTAGTCTCCTCATCGTCGCGACCCTTGTCGACATCCATAGAGGTCCCAGAAGCGGCGGCGCTGAAGATTTCAGAAAACAATCGGAAGAAGAGACTGGTGAATCTACAAAGACAAATCAGACTCCTGCAACAAAAGGGGAGCAAAGCAGAATAGCACTCACGTGGAAGCAATCGAAACATCCACTTTGATCTTGGGCAAGGCCTTCCGAGGCTTGGAAGCGGCGACCTTCGGCTGTTTCGGAGCCTTCTCGATCGGATCTGGGGTGGACGTCCGAGTGCGCTTTTGTACCTGGGAGCAGGAAGGGCCTGTCCTGGAGCGCGCGTTCTCTGTATCGTGAGTCTGCTTGGAGCACTTCTCGATGCGGGGCGGCGACTCGACTTCTTCACCGCTGCGAGAATCCTCGCTCTTCTCTGCGGTCTCCCCATCAGAATTCTAGTCAGAGGCTTCGCCGACACCCTCCGCCACCTCCTGGATCTGCTCTCAATTGGGCACTGAGTACATCTCAGTAAAGATCTGCAAAGCAAAGGGTCGATCGAACATCAATCAGATTCGTTAACGCCTACAAGGAAGAATCAAAAAGTTTACTCGGAAATCGGAGCCAAACCTTGTCTGGTTCGTGGCCTGTGTCGAACGGTTGGACCCTCCTGGTCCCCCGGGGATTATCCTTGTTCCCGGTGATGCACTTCATGCACTGCTCCACCGTCTTCTCGGTGACCTCCTCTGGGTGGACCCGAGAGGTGTCGTTGGTGCCCGAGTACATCCACATCGGGTGATCCCGAGCTTGGATAGGCTGAATCCGCCATTTGAGGAACACCTCCAACACCTCCATCCCGGTGACTCTGTCATGGACCAACTGGACCATGCGCTCGACCAGCATGTCTACCTCTACTTTATTCAGCCAAACTCACAAGAAACAAGAGTGGCTGACTGACTCGATCTAGGGTAAAGGGAGGGAGTCCAGTCGACTAACGAGGTGTCCGGATGTCCTTGCAGTAAAACCAAGTCGATTGCCATCCCCTCGCCGACTCACGAAGGACCATGGGAGGAAAAGTTCTCCTACCCCTAGTCTGAATGCCCAAGCCACCGCACATTTGGATTACGTGCATCTTCTCGTCAATCGGATTTGCCTTCTTGACAGATTGGGAGCGACAGGTGAAAATGTGCTTAAACAAACCCCAGTGCGGCCTGCACCCCAAGAAGTTCTCACACAAGGAAACGAAAGCGGTCAGATACGTGATAGTATTGGGAGAGAAGTGGTGCAGCTGGGCGTCGTAGAAGGTCAAGAAATCGTGAAAGAAAGGATGCGGGGGCAGGGAGAAACCTTGGTCGACGTGAGTCGCGAGGAGGACCCATTCGCCATCTTGCGGCTACGGCTCGAGCTCATCCCTCGGCAGCCTCCAAGAACCATGGGCGATCAACCCCTCCTCCACCAACTCCTCCATGTCCTCCACCTGCATCATGGACTTGATCCAATCCCCCTGGATCCAGCCAGGTGGGAGCCCGGTTGTAATGCCCAGGATGGGACTATACCTCCTACGTGTCGAGGCACGACTTAAAGGTATAAGCCCATCCTAGAATGATCTCAAGTTTGGTATCTTTGCACGACTCATGTAAAAGAGGGATTAAATTGCAAAAGAAGATAGTTGGCTTACACTCGCCACTTCACACAATACATTACATAAGCATAACATCATTCAAAACATCACAACCCGACTACGGGTGAAGATCAAAAGAAAGATACCAAAACAACATAAAGCCACAGGTCAGGATCGAATCCTAGTAGAAACCACTACTGATCATCGAAACGTCACAAGCAAATGGCAACGCTCTTCATCGAGCTCCCAGTGAAGTACTTGAACCAGCTTCTGCATCAAACCCGGCTGAACCTGCATCTGGTGTGGTGAAGTAACTATGAGCCACAGAGGACTCAGCAATCCCGTTCCCGGGTAACAAGACTATTTAAGCCTTGGGAGAGGATAAGGCTGAAGAAAAGAGTAGTGTCTGCAGCAGCAACTAGCAACTAGCTTACGTGATAGAGAGCGAGAAGAGAAAGCCTCGGTCGAGAGATGATCACGAAGTGATCCTAACTAAAGCCGGTCAAACATAACCCCACCGTGTTCAACTCCCGAATCCCTATTCAGAAATTGACAGTCACGGTACACACGTTGGTAGTGTATTAGAACATTGTGTCAAGTTTTCTACAACCAGATATTAACAAGCTCCCATCTGCCACATAACCGCAGGCACGGCTTTCGAAAGTTCATAACCCTGCAGGGGTGTTCCAACTTGACCCATTACAAGCCCACGATCCGCGGAGTCGCAACTCCATAGGTGGGAAGACCCGAGTATTCTCGGAATCCCGTGCTCAAGTTAAACCGAACTAAGGTAAGGCTAATCCAGCAAATCCTCCCGGCGTGCCGACACCCTGATAGTAGCCGCGCGTATCTCGTCTCAGGCCACGACCGGATGGGACAAGCTACGGGTTTTTACCAGACCTTGAGTTTCCTCGAGGTGGCCCCGCAGGTTGCCCAGTTCGGACCAACACTCATGTGGAGCACTGGCCCGGGGTTGTAGAATTAAAATAAAAGAGGGTTTGCAAGACCCTTATGCAAGTTTTATTAGTTATTAGGCGGATAGTACCAATGTTGGGACTTGCTGGAAAAGACTTAGCACTTAGCGGTTTATCAAGGGGGTCCCATACACCCCAACCGTGTTAGGAACGCATAATCAAGGAACATAACACCGGTTTATACGGTTCCTAACGGCATGAGTGGAACAAAATACCAAGCAAAAGGCTTAGCCTTCCACCCTTGCCAATATATAGATGATTTCATTTAAGCATTTATATAGTGTGATATAACCCAACCAAACTTCAATATGAAGCAAGCATCTTCAATCTTCACCTGCAACTAACAATGCTATAAGAGGGGCTGAGCGAAGCGTACTTAGCCAAGCAACGGTTTGCATAGGTACGATGGTTAAACATGGTGATGGTTACAAGTAGGAGGCTGACAGGAACATGGGCATCGAGGCAAAGCTATAGATCGAGACTACTAGCAATAGGCAAAGATAGTAATGTTATCGAGGTTCGGTCATCTTGCCTGGAATTCCACAAGGGAGAAGAACGGATCCACGAGAAGACGGAGCAACACAGTCGAGCGAATCCTCACAACTCCGGAATGAAACCGAAGCTAACAAGAGAAGCAACCGGAAAGAAAGAAACAACACGGTAAACACACAAGCATAAACATGGCATACGATGCACATCCAAGTATGATGCATGTCCGGTTTAATTATGCATGGCATGGCAAAGTGCACAAACAAAACTACAAGTTAAGTGGAGATCAATATGCAACGTGTTGCATATTGACGAAACACCACATTTAATTATTTTGTTGACTCTCATTATTAACAAGAAAAGATTAAAGTGTTTGTTAACATGGCAAGAGGTGAAGCAAAAACAAACTACCTATTAAGACATTTTAAATGAGGCCGGAAATAACAACAACATATCCGGAAAATCCCCATATGCATGTTTAGTGATCTTAAGCAAACAACAATTCACACATATAATGTTGTTAACATGATGCGGATGACATGATCAAGTTTATGCAATTTTAAAAGGTTGACTTAAAAGAGATATGAAGTATTTGTCACCGCGGTGGAAGGAAAGAGTGCCACGGCAACGATCCGAAAATGATGCAACGCAACATCTCGGTTCCGGTAACCCGTTGAGAGTCCGGTGCAAAAGAAGAATCGACGTGAGCAAGTCGAACAAGATGAAAGTGGGTTGATCCCGTCACCGGGTTCCCACGAGTCGGCGACGAGGCAACCGAGGAACATGACAAAAGATGAAACGGCACGATGCACACAAGGGCAAACATTTCATACGACACAACAAGCATCCACGGGTCATCGGCTCGGCGGTTATACCTTCGAAACACTCGTTTCGAGACGGTTCGAGATCGTAGAGGAAGGAGTCGTTCTCGCGAGTCGTGGAGGAAGTAGTGGTTCACGTTTCCGAAGAGGAAGTAGTTGTTCACGTAGAGGGAAGTAGTTGTACTCGCGGTCTTCGGCGAGGTTAGTGGTACACGGCGACGGTAGTCGTTCACGGAGCTCGTTTTCCCGTAGATGTTCGGGTCGGTGTCGTGGTACTTGGGGTTCTCGTTTGCGACGGTAGTGGAAGTAGTGGTACTTGGCGATTCATCATATAGTTGTTCCCGTCCGTAGTTGTACTTGCATCGGAGGGGTACTTGTCGCGTAGCCGAACTTGACATATCCGAAGGGGTACTTGGTCGGGTCGCCGTGTACTCGTTCATGTAGTCGTACACGGAGCTCATAGCCGTTCGGGTTTTCCGTAGAGGAACTTGATGCATCCCCGTTCTCCGGTCTCCTCTTGGCAAACGAAACGGTTCCTGGACACTTGCAACAGCACACGGCAACATAACAAAACAAACAAAACAGCACGGGAGGCGACGCGGCCCTGGCAGCGACAGCAACAGCAGGAAGAACATGATGGAGCTGGTGAGGCCGGCGGTCAGCTGCTGGAGGCGCAGCAGATCCTGGCCGGCTCTGGAGGCCAGGAAGAGGCCCGGGCAGAGTCTGGCGCAGGAGAGCATGGGCGAGGACGAGGGACCAGCGGCCCATGGCACGCGCGCTGGAGAAGCTGCGGTGACGCGGGGTGCGGTCCTGGCCCGGCGCTGGAGGAAGACGAGGCAAGGCGGCGTCCTGCCTAGGCGACGGAGGGGGCCCTGCCCGAGCGAGCCAGAGGGCCGGAGGGAGTCCACGGCGAGGAGGAGCTACAGGCCTCGGGCGCTGGAGACGGGGCGGACGAGGAGGACGGGGCCGAGACGGCCTGGGCGCGCGACGGGAGAGGAGCTGCGGCTCGACCGCTAGAGTTGGCGTGAGGCGCGGGCGCCTGGGGCTCGCAGGGACTGCCGCGCCGCTTGGCCGAGGCGCACGGCCGGAGGGGCTCGAGGGGCCAGAGCAGGGAGGCTCGGAGGAAGGCGAAGCTCCTGCCCGCGGCGCTGCGGAAGAGGCGACGGGAGGCTGGCCGCGGGCCTCGGGCGTCAGCTCCTGGTGGCGAACCTGGCGCGGGGAGGGAGATCGATGGGGATAGGGGATCGAAGGAGATGGACTCGAGCTCGGGATCGAGAGCGCCAGAGGGGTTCGATGGGAACGAGGGGGCTGGCGGCGGCTTGCGGGAATAGGGAGAGAGCGAGGCTGGAGAGCTAGGGTTAGGAAGTGAAGGGAGTGGGCTGGGCCTATGGGCCAGGAGGGAGGCGGTAGTTGGGCCGCAGGGATGGGCCTAGAGGTCTAGAGGCTGGCTGAGAAGGGAAGGCTACAGCTGGGCTGCTCTTCTTCTTTTTATTTCTTTAGCAGAAACAAAAGAGAAGAAAAGAAAAAGAGGAGGGGGTTAGGGCAAGAATTAGGACAAAGGTTAATTTTTCCCGGGCTCGTAAAAATGAGCACGACCGGAGAAAAATAGAAAAGGCACGATCGGAAAAATAATTCAAACATATTTGAATTTGATTCAAATAGGTTTGAACTAAGACGTGATTATTGAAGTGTCCAAAAATGTTTGAATTTTCGGAGGAACCTCGAAACAACGGAAAAGAATTATTGGCAAGGTTTTTGACGATGAACTTGAAGTGAAATAGACATGGGGAAAATTATGCAAGTGTGTTACGGTGATCTCCAACAAATGGAATATTTATTATATAGCTCCCTAAAATATTGGGATGATATGTTATAAAGAGAAGACATTCTTCCCTCGATTTAAATGGACCGAAGATCCACACAATTTATTTAGATTGAGGTGCAAAAAAAATATGACATGATGGCATGATGACATGATGCAATGCGAAAATAAAAACACAAGCACAAAAGAAACACACGGGCAACCCGGAACATCTGGAATCTTCTGGAATCTTCTGGGACGTCGGTCTCGGGCGTCACACCGGTCCTCGACGTCAATCCCCGATTGGATTTCTTGCCCTTCCCCGTGGCCAGTGCTTTCTACGAGCGCTCTAGTGCCGCTGTCTTGTCCTTACCAATGGGGGCGAGCCACGCACGGGCGGAGCGGTGGTAAGCTAGGGGAAGAGATGCAGCAAAAGAATTGGAGAGGAAGAAGAAATTGGGCGCACAGTGCCTTTGCATCGGCCGCGACGCTCCTTTATATAGCCCGGCGGTCGAGTGGCTGGCTGGTGGACTCGAGCAATCCTGTCAAATCCCGTAACGGACGCGCGCCTGATACGTGGCGAAAAAGGCGGCGCAGAAATCGAGGCGTCCGAGCATATCCAATCAGATTACCGTGGCACGCCCCATCCTGCACGTTTCCCTGAAATTCAAATCCCGCGAAATCTGGAGACCACAGAGGAGACAATCGCGCCGAAAGCCGCACACCATGCCGGCACTCAGGACTGTACATGAAAGTTCACTAGACTGTTCCCGAGTCTATTAAGGCGACTGAGTCAAGGTTGAGGGACCGACCCGATCTCCTGATTCGAAGAAGATGCCCCATAAGCATCGGACTTAGGTCAAGATCGGCCTCAACCCTTTTCTTCACTCGGACCTCAATCCATTCTGGGGTTACTGATGATACCATAGACCTAGGGTAGGGTCACAGGCCCGACCAAGATACCCTGCCCAAGGTCACTATCCTAGAAGCTCAAAGACATTTCAAGGATAACAGAAGCCGCCGACTGATTTGGCCCAAGAGAGCAATTCACTCAACGGCACATCTTCAATCGGATACTCAACTCCACTTGGAAGGATGAAGACACTCGATCGTACAAGAAACACTCAACTCCCGAATGTCAAGGGTCTCGTAAGGCCAGCAACGGTCGTGCATTTACTCCGTAGTACTGATAGCCTTTATTATCCATTATTACATGCGTTATCAGTAATGTCATGCCTTTACGTACATTGAACCCTCTGTAACGTGGGGCGCCTGGGGTCCTGGCGCACTCTATATAAGCCAACCCCCTCTTCCAGTACAAGGGTTCGCGCCCCCTATAACACACACACATATACATATTCCAGTCAACTGCCTCCAGGCATAGAGACGTAGGGCTGTTACTTCCTCCGAGAAGGGCCTGAACTCGTAAACACCTTGTGTACAATCTCACCGTAACTAGGATCTTTCCTCCTCCTACGTACCCCCTATTCTTACTGTCAGACTTAGAACCACGACAGCGTGCCCTGGTGGGTTGTGCCCACCCAGGTGCCCCCCTTCGATGGTTCTTGGCTCCAAAAATTCTATTTTATTGTATAAATAATCCTTGCAAAGTTTTGTTCCATTTCGAGAACTTTTATTTCTGCACAAAAGACAACACGACGGTAGTTCTGCTGAAAACCGCATCAGTCCGGGTTAGTTTCATTCAAATCATGCAAATTAGGGTCCAAAACAAGAGGAAGAGCGTTAGGAAAAGTAGATACGACGGAGACATATCAACTCCCCCAAGCTTAAACCTTTGCTTGTCCTCAAGCAATTCACTTGATAATCTGAGAGTGAATAAGAAAAACTTTTACGAACTCTTTTGCTCTTGTTTACATAAATAAGCTTAAGTAACACCCAGGTTTTCAGCAAAGATCATGACTAACCATGGAAACAATAACTCTTAGGAATTATATTAACTAATATCAATAACATAATCAGCTAGCGAGCAATAATAAGATACCTCAAACAGCAACACGTTATCAAAACAACCATGATATAGTATGACAATAGTCGTATCTCGCTAGCCCTTTCTGACACGGCAAAACATAAATGCAGAGCACCTCCAAAGTTCAAGAAGCGACTAAACATTGTAATTTATGGTAGAAAAGATTCAGTCATGCTAACACCCAACATTCACTACACACAATGCATAAGCATGACAACAGTGCTCTCAGATTTGGCGCTTATTAGAGAGGGTGATGACTCAACATCAAAGTAAATAGATAGTCCCTTCGCAGTGGGACGCAGGGATTTGCAGAGGTGATAGAGCTCATGGTTTTAAAACGAAGATAAATGTAATTTTGAGAGATGCACCCTTCATATTTACTTTGTGACAATCAGTTATCAATAACTTCCACGTTAAAGACATTAGTAGCGGTTCCCAAGTGATAAAGTAAAGGTTATTACTCCATTGGAAGTTTTTGTTTGATTATTCGTAAACTCATTTCTTTTTATAGTCCAGACTGGTAACCCCTCTTACCGCCCCTTTTCTAGTGCAATGGCGAGTGAATGGACACTCGACCTGAGAATAACCCACTTAGTATGGAAGATACTGATACTTCTCCAACGTATCTATAATTTTGACTGTTCCATGCTATTATATTATCATTCTTGGATGTTTTACAATCATTTTAAAGTCATTTTATATCATTTTTTGGTACTAACCTATTGACATAGTGCCAAGTGCCGGTTGCTGTTTTCTGCATGTCTTTTACATCGGAAGAAATCAATATCAAACGAAGTACAAACACCACGGAAATTTTTGGAGATTTTTAATGGCCAGAAGACACCAATTGGGCAAGAGCTACACCTGTCGGGTGCCCCAAGGGGCGCACAACCCACCTGGGTGCGCCAGGACCCTCTGGCGCGCCCACGCGGGTTGTGCCCACCACGGTGGCCTCCCGCACCCCTCCTTACCCTATAAATTCACAAATATTCGGAAAACCCTTAGGGTAGACCTAGATCAGAAGCTCCGCCGCCGCAAGGCTCTGTAGTCCACGAGATCCAATATAGAGCCCTTCTCGGCACTCCGTTGGAGGGGGAAATCATCACCGGTGGCAATCTTCATCATCCCTGTGGCCACCATGATGAGGAGGGAGTAGTCCATCCTCTGGGCTTAGGGTTTGTACCACCAGCTATGTGTTTATTCTCTCTCTCTCTCTCTCGCATGATCTCGATATGTCACGATCTTGATATATTATGGGCTTTGTTAACATAGATGGATCATATGATGTTTCTCCCCTCTCTACTCTTGTTGTGATGAATTGAATCTTTACCCTTTGAAGTTCTGTCATGTCGGATTGAATGTTCACATTTGAGAACACTTGATATATGTCTTGCAATTGAGTACTTGTGGTGATAATGGTGTATCATATTGATTCACTTGATGTATGTTATGGCACTCAACTTGTGGATTCCTGTGGTGACATTTGTGTAATCTATGCATAGGGGTTGATGCATGTTTTTATTATCTTTTCTCTGATAGAAACTTTGGGGTATCCTCGTAGTTATTTGTGTGGATAGAATATTATGATCATGAAGTTGTTTGATGCATATTGTAGAATCAACTCATGGATATTTGTGCTGACATTGCAATATCTAGGTGACATTAGAGTTGGTTGATGTGTGTCATATGGTGTTATTTTAGTACGAACTCTTGGTTAGATTGATCGGAAATAATAGCTTTGTGTTTTTTAGTACGAACTCTAGGATATATTGATCAGAAAGAATAGCTTTGAGGTGGTTTCGTACCCTACAAACAATTTATATCTTTTGTTCTCCGCTAATAGGAACTCGGGAGTGATTCTCTATTGCACTTTGTGGGATAATCATATGATCCAACTATGTTAGCATTGTTGAGAGATTGCACGCACTAGCGAAAGTACGGACCCTAGGCCTCATTTTCAAGTATTGCCATACTATTTGTGCTCACTTTTGTTACTTGCTACCTTGCTGTTTTGTATTGTTCGCACTACAAAAGCTCATATCTACTATCCATATTACAATTGTATCACCATATCTTTGCTGAACTAGTTCACCTATACAATTTCCCATTGGATTTGGTGTGTTGGGGACACAATAGACTTTTTATTATTTGGTTGCAGGGTTGTTTGACAGATACCATCATCATCCTACACCTCACACGGATTGATAAACCTTAGGTCATCCACTTGAGGGAAATTTGGTACTGTCCT
The DNA here is from genome assembly GCA_902687465.1 of Secale cereale. Classification (NCBI taxonomy): domain Eukaryota; kingdom Viridiplantae; phylum Streptophyta; class Magnoliopsida; order Poales; family Poaceae; genus Secale; species Secale cereale. The sequence continues at coordinate 577,030,799 of LR738711.1, read as the reverse complement.
ACAAAACTCTGCGCTTGGAGGCCCAACACGAGTCTACAAGAACAAGTCATGTAGTAGACATCAAGCTCGTTTATGGCGCCGTTGCCGGTGAGGTGAGTGCATGAAGGTATATCTTTAGATCTTGCAATCAAATCTTTTAGTTTCATGTTTTATCACTAGTTTGGTTTTGTAAAAGAAAACTAAAAAATGGAAATGATGTTGCATCATATTATTCATCTTTATAATGTCTTTCATGAAAATAATGGAAAGGAAAATTGTGTTCAAGTGTTAGAAGAAGAATGCTATAAAATATTTGGCATAAAATCCATGAATGATGAGGATGATTGCAATGTTGTTAGTATGAATTCTCTGAATATCCATGATGCTAACAATATGCAAAGCCATAAGCTTGGGGATGCTATGTTTGATGAATATGATATTTTTAGCCCCCCAAGATTTCATGTGGAAATTTGTTATAATGAAAGAACGTCTCCTATTTATGATGATTATATTGATGAAAGTGGATTTGGAGAGGTCATAACTTTATTTAGTGATGAATCCACTACTCTGGAGGATGTTTCAATTGACTAGAATAACAAAGTTGATATCTATGATGATTATGGTGATGACATGTATGCTATATTGAATAACGATAACCACGAAACTTGTCATCATGACTTTAATTTTCAATCTCATGATAGTAATATTGATGAGTTTGCTCCCACCACTATTCCTGAGAATAAATTTGCTTATGTGGAGATTCGCAATATTTATGCTTTTGCATCATGAAAAGAATGATTTTTGTGACGGCTATATCGTTGAATTCACTCATGATGCTACTTGAAATTATGATGAGAGAGGAACATATGCTTCTAGGTATTGCAATAATATCAAGTTTCCTCTCTATGTGTTGAAAATCTTGAAGTATTGCTTGTTTTGCCTTCCTATGTTAGTTGATTCTTCTTCCCATAATGTATTTGATCACAAAATCCCTATGCATAGGAAGTGGGTTAGACTTAAATGTGCTAGTCATATGCTTCATGATGCTCTCTTTGTGTTTCAATTCTTATCTTTCATGTGAGCATCATTGAAATCATCATGCTTAGCTAAAAGGCATTAAAGACAAGCACTTGTTGGGAGACAACCCAACACTTACACCTACTGTTTTGGTGTGTTAACATGGTTAAGCTATTGTAGTAATCATATTTTTTAGCTTTTGTTTCAATAAAGTGCCAAGCAAAGCCTTAGGATCATGTTGGCTGATAGTAGATTTGGTCTTGCTGAAAAAGAGAAACTTTTGCGCTCACGAACAAAATTCTCATTTTTTTTTACAGAAGAGTGTTTTAAGTTGATTATTTTTGCAGAAGGTTGATATACAAATTAACTATGTTTTCCTATTTTTCAGAATTTTTAGAGTTGCAGAAGTATGGTGAATGTTCAGATCATTACATATTGTTCTGTTTTTGACAGATTCTGTTTTCAATGCATAGTTTGCTTGTTTTCTACTTTCTATTTCTTATATTGCTCAATTTAAATTGTAGAAATGATACGCTACAGTAGGCATTGTGTGAGAACAATTATGAATCTTATGTTTCATAGTACCCAAAGTGAATGATTTGTTTTATCATGCTAATTCATCTCACGAAGTTTTGTTAAGTTTTGTGTGAGTCAAGTTTTCAAGTTTTGGGTGACATGTCCATATGAGGAGAATAAGGAGTGACAAGACCCTAAGCTTGGGGATGCCCATGGCACCCCAAGGTAATATTCAAGGAACAACCAAGCAACTAAGCTTGGGAATGCCCCGGAAGGCATCTCGTGTTTCGTCTCCAACATTATCTGTAACCTCAATTGAAGCTATATTTTTATTCGTCACATGATATGAGTCTTGCTTGGAGAATCAATTTATTTTGTTAGAATTTGCCTTCTGGTATTTATAATAATGTTTTGTATCTTTTATTTCAATAAAAGTGTCAATGATTACCTTTACCATGCTTATTTTGCCAGTCTACATGTGGCTGTTTGAAAATAGATAGTTTGTCGCTGTTGTACAAATTCCCAAGAAAAGTTAGAATGTGATAAAAGGTTGAAACTTTTTGCACAGCAAACTATGATAAATTTCCTACAACATGTTAAATTTTCAACAAAAAAATGAGTTAGGGAAGTATGTATCCTCTTGCATTCTTTAAAAATTGTATTGTTTTGACAGATTGTTGTTATGTTTGCATTGTTTGCATATGTTTGTGTGTTTAACGATTCTATTTGAGGATAGGAGTATTAAATATGCAGAGGCATTTAATATGCAATGTTGAATAATAATCTTAGTGATTTGCTACAGTAGAGAATGATAAGGTTTTTTGCATTGGTTTATACTAACTTATCTCACGAGTTGTTGTTGAGTTTTGTGTGGATGATGCTTTTGAGATTTAGGAAAACAATGATATGAGAAGAATTAAGGAGACACAAAAGCTCAAACTTGGGGATGCCCAACACACCCCAAGATAATATTTCAATAAGTCTCAAGCATCTAAGCTTGGGGATGCCCTGATAGGCATCCCACCTTTCTTCATCAACAATTATCGGTTAGTATCGGTTGATCGTAGGTTTTTGCTTCTTCACATGAGATGTGCTATTCTTGAAATGTCATTTTATTTTGTTTGCTATCTGTTTTAATAAAATACTTAGATCCCAATTCTTTTAAATAAAATAGAGCCCCCAAATAGTTGACAGGGAGGCTAGAGAAGCGGTATTCACATCTTGTCAACAAAGCTCTTTTCTGGCGCCATTGCTCTAGTGCTTCACTTATATCTTTTTGAGCACGGTGTGCTTTAGTATTTTTGAAAAATTCTCTCTTGCTTCACTTAGATTAATTTTAGAGAAGAAAATATTATTATCATGATCTTCACTTATATTTGTTTGAGTTTATCGAAAGCAGCACATGAAAATTAGTTCCGAAATGATAGATAACAAAGAAGGATATAATAAAAACTTTCATGAAGATCACTTGAAAAAATAAACTTGATTCCTTGTAATAGTTTTGAGATATGATGATAGTGATATGTGAGTCATGTTTATGAGTAAATGTGTTGTAGTAAGAATATTGGTGTTAAGGTTTGTGATTCCCTATGCAAGCATGAATGTCAATAATCGTGCAATGAAATTACATCCTAATTATGGTGCATTATTCGGAGTTAGTTATGCTCAATGCTCGCTTATGATATTATTCGTTTCATGGTTGGTCGCTTCCTAGTCTTTTGCTAGCCTCCATTTTGCACTAAGTATGATAACTACTTGGGCATCCAAAATCCTTTAAACTAGTTTTGCCACACGAGTCCACCATACCTACCTATATGTGGTATTCCTTTGCCGTTCTAAGCAAATTTGTATGTGCCATCTCAAATTTTCAAAATATATTTCCCTTTTGTGTGCCAGTACCGCTCACGAGGCGGTGAGGGGTGGCCAATATTTTCAATGCTAGATGTATTATTCTCATGATGTGTGTTTATTCACTTATCATTGCACGAGAGTAAGGCAAAGGTATTATGGATGCCTAGTCCCGAAATGAAAAACAAATTTACTTTATGTTGTCAAATAATAAATTCCTTGGAAATTGTTGGTATGGAAGGCAACCATGAATTCGGCTAGCAATGGCTTGTGAGAGTTTGTTCGAAAGGGAATAAACTTTATTTTATGTTTGGGAACCGCCTATGATATATCTAGCATGGAAAGTGTTGGGAACCTTGAGTCGTTTTCGTTGGTGGGAAAAGTATACCTCCCAAAATAATTTTATCTCTTAATTTAAGCTTTGAGCTCTGGCACCTCTACAAATCTCTACTTCCCAGTGCGAAGGGCCTTTCTTTTACTTATGCAATTTTTTATTTTTGAATTTGAGTCTCCATCTTTTCTTATAAAGAACCAACTAGGAAACAGTATGATCATACTTGAGCATTGGGTATAACTAGAGTTAATTACATGCTAGTACCACATTTGGGGCGGTGGTGGCGGATTGGTACCAAGTTTGGTAATTTTTACGTGTCAGTACCAAGTTTCGGGCAAGCCGTTACAAATCAAGCTAAACTACGTACTGACAGGGTATCTGACCGACGGGGCACGTATGTCAGGTGCCGATGTGGCATATTTTTTGCAGAAAAACCCTTTATTTTATATGTAATCACGTAAAGCCACATTATTTTTGCGGGTAAAGGATTCACCTGATTGTATTTTTTTTCGTTCGGACTTATTTGAAAGTTTTCGTCGAAATGAACAAATAAATAAAATAAACGAAAAATAGGGCGCGGTTGCAGAAAACCCCTTTATTTTATATGTAATCACGTAAAGCCACATTATTTTTGCGGCTAAAGGATTCACCTGAGTGTATTTTTTTTCGTTCGGACTTATTTGAAAGTTTCCATCGAAATGAACAAATAAATAAAATAAACGAAAAATATGGCGCGGGCAGGTTTCGAACATGCGCCCTGACGAACGCAGGTGACGCGTGCTAGCCAACAACCTAGCCGTCTATTCGTGCTGGATTCCACGCGGCATAGATGTTATACGATGAAGCGAACGCTGGGCCGGCTGTTGGGCCAAGCGAGGCCTGCAATGTTTTTCGTTTCGCGTTTTACTGCCACTAGTGCTGGGCTCGTTCGCCCAGGTTTCTTTTCCTTTCATTTTGTTATGATTTATTTTTGTTTCCGGTTTTGGCTTATTTTTAGGTTTTTTTCCTCATTCACTGTGTTAGTTTTTCTTTTCTAACATACTGACTGAATATTTTTTAAAATAGGCCTCAATATATGATGAATATGTTTTCAAATACATGATGAACATGTTTTCAAATATGCATGGAGATTTTCAGAATGTATGCAGCGCACTTTTTTGGCATATAGAAATCACTTTTTAATGCACGATGAACTATTATTTACAAACGGTGAATATTTTTAAATATATTGAACGTTTGGTAACATACGTTGAATAAATTTTAAACGCAAATTATACATTTTTTAATATATGTTAAACAGTTTTCTTAATATACGATAAACATTTTTGTACTTTGTGTTGAACATTTTCTTAATACATGATGATTTTTTTTACAATGTGTATTTCAAAAAATGTTCAGCATGTATTGAAAACTTATTGCATAAACTCATTCTAGCATTTCGAGAAACACGTAGATTTTCTTAATAAAAGTTGAAAAAGTTTTAATGCATTCCTGAAATTTATTATGTTTACAATTTTATTTTTAATACATGTTGTCAACCTATTAATAATAGTGCGTGAGCAAAAATATAATCAATATACAAGTAAGTAAAAAAAAACTATGTGTTCGGCATATAATATTTTTATTATTGGCGTATTTTAATAATATAATGAGGATACGCATTAATTGTAAACGTATTAATATTATGATTAAAAAACGAGTAATTAAGAAAACGCAGCCGCGCTGGGCCCAACAGCCGGCCCAGCGTGCGCACACTAGTATAAAAAAGTACCGCATGAAACATACCAATAATGCTCTATTGGCGTGGTGGCTAGTTGCTGTCGTCTGTGTACAGTGGGTCGCAGGTTCGAAACCAGCCGGCGCCTGGTTTTTCGTTTATTTATTTTACTTGTCCAGTAGGCCGAAATTTTCAAATAAGTCCGAACGAAAAAACAGACACTCACGCGAATCCTTTACCCGCAAAAATAATGTGCCTTTACGTGATTACATATAAAGTAAGGGGGTTTTTTGTAAAAAATATGTCACATCGGCACCCGACATATGGGCCCGTCGGTCAGATACGCTGTCAGTATGTAGTTTAGCTCGATTTGCAACGGCCTGCCCGAAACTTGGTACTGACACGTAAAAATTACCAAACTTGGTATCAATCCGCCACCATCGCCCCAAATGTGGTACTATCGTGTAATTAACTCGTATAACTAATATGCGAGTGTGTTTCATGAATGGATCAATGGTTGAGCATGATGGGTTAGGGATAACTTATTTTAGCATTGATATTTTGAAAGACATTGTTGCTTATTGATATGTTTGAGTATTTAAATCTCATGTCAAAACTAGACTATTGCTTTGAACCATATAAAAGTCCAAATGTCCAAGCTATAAAGAAAATGATATGATATGACATGATAGGCAGCATTCCACATCAAAAATTCTGCTTTTATCATTTACCTACTCAAGGACGAGCAATAATTAAGCTTGGGGATGCTGATATATTATAATTCTTGGATATTTTACAATCATTTTATAGTCATTTTATATCATTTTTTGGTACTAACCTATTGACATAGTGCCAAGTGCAAGTTGCTGTTTTCTGCATGTTTTTTTACATGCCACGAAATGAATATCAATCAAAGTCCAAACACCGCGAATTTTTTTGGAGATTTTTTATGGGCCAGAAGACACCCATTGGGCCAGACCTGCACCTGGGAGGTGCCCCGTGGTGGGCACAACCCACCAGGGCCCGCCAGCCCACCCTGGCGCGCCCAGGTGGGTTGTGCCCACCTTGGTGGCCTCCCACACCCCTATTTACCCTAAAAATTCACAAATTTTCCGAAAACCCTGGGGGTAGACCTAGATCAAAAGTTCCACCGCCGCAAGGCTCTGTAGTCCACGAGATCCAATCTAGAGCCCTTTCCGGCACTCCGCCGGAGGGGGAAATCATCACCGGTGGCCATCTTCATCATCCGGGTGGCCACCATGATGGGAAGGGAGTAGTCCACCCTCGGGGATGAGGGTTTGTACCAGTAGCTATGTGTTTAATCTCTCTCTGTTGCGATCTCGAGATGTCACGATCTTGATATATCATGGGCTTTGTTAACATAGATGGATCGAATGATGTTTCTCCCCACTCTACTCTTGTTGTGATGAATTGAATCTTTACCCTTTGAAGTTTTGTCATGTTGGATTGAATGTTCATATTTGAGAACACTTTATATATGTCTTGCAATTGAATACTCATGGTGACAATGGGGTATCATATTGATTCACATGATGTATGTTTTGGCATTCAACTTGTGGATTCCCATGGTAACATTGGGGTAATCTATGCTTAGGGGTTGATGCATGTTTGTATTATCTTTTCTCCGATAGAAACTTTGGGGTCTCCTCATAGTTCTCTCTGCAGATTGAATATTATGATCATGAAGTTGTTTGATGCATATCATAGAATCAACTCATGGATATTTGTGGTGACATTGGAATATCTAGGTGACATTAGAGTTGGTTGATGTGTGTCATATGGTATTATTTTAGTACGAACTTTTGGTTAGATTAATCGAAAAGAATAGCTTTGTGTTATTTTAGTACGAACTCTAGGATACATTGATCAAAAAGAATAGCTTTGAGGTGGTTTCATACCCTACAAACAATTCCTATCTTTCGTTCTCCGCTAATAGGAACTCGGGTGTGATTTTTTATTGCACTTTGAGGGATAATCATATGATCCAACTATGTTAGCATTGTTGAGAGATTGCACTAGCGAAAGTACGGACCCTAGGCCACATGTTCAAGCATTGCAATACCGTTTGTGCTCACTTTTGATACTTGCCACCTTGCTGTTTTTTATTGTTCGCACTAGAAAAACTCATATCTACTATCCATATTATACTTGTATCACCATCTCTTTGCCGAACTATTGCACCTATACAATTTCCCATTGTATTTGGTGTGTTGGGGACACAAGAGACTTTTTATTATTTGGTTGCAGTGTTGTTTGAGAGAGACCATCTTCATCCTACACCTCCCACGGATTGATAAACCTTAGGTCATCTAGTTGAGGGAAATTTGCTACTGTCATACAAAACTCTGTGCTTGGAGGCCCAATATGAGTCCACAAGAACAAGTTGTGTAGTAGACATCAGATTCCGACTACCTCCTATCACTCCATGAACATTCCAGGCACGCAAAAAGGGTATTTGTTTGAAGTTTTTAGAAGTGGCATATGCAAATTTACTTAGGACGGTAGTGTACTACTGCATATAGGTAGGTATGGTGGACTCATTTGGAATAACTTTGATTTTTGAATTTGATGCACAAGCAGTATTTCCGCTTAGTACAGGTGAAGACTAGCAAGTAGGTTGGGAAGCGGCTAGCTAGAGAGGAACAATGGTCATGACCATACATTATGCATAATAAACATTGGACATCAGCATGGGTAGGATATGGATGAACATAAATATCATACAGGCTATGTTGGTTTTCATTCAACTACATGCATGAACATGTGCCAAGTCAAGCCACTTGAAACATTCGGAGGAGGACACCATATCATCATACTACATCGCAATTGTTTAACGCAATGTTGATATCTAAGATAAATCATTATCTAGTCCATACTTATGCATGGCATGAGAACCTATAATGTCTAATTGTCATTGCAAACATGTTTAATCATAATGAGCTAAATCATGGATACTAGATTAAACATATTTACATAAACAGAACAAGTCGTGTCTGTACCCATTTCTCTCTACCACGGCCAGTTCACCAAGTATCGTCATTATTGCCTTTCACTTGCATGACCGAATGATATGAAAAATAATAATAGTGCAAGAGTGTCGTGGACTAAGCTGGAATTTGCAAACATTTTATTCAAGAGGAGAAGATAATGTAAAATGGGCTCTTTGTTAGATTATCGATTATGCAAACGAGAGCCACTCAACATTTTCATCGTGGTCTTCTCCTTGGTACGACTCAATAAAATGGAAAAGAAATTCAGAGAAACACACTGAAATATTTTTGGAGTTTTTGGTTTTCCTAAACAAGCGAATAAAAAGGAAAAAAAATAAAAAACGAGAAAACTATTTACACGGGAAAGCTCCCAACAAGTAAAAGAAGAATAAGGAAATCTTTTTGGGTTTTGTTTTTAGTGCCACAGTGATTTAAACTATGAAGAAAAAACAAAAATAAGCAAGACATATTTTTATATTTTCTCCGAGTTTTTTGAATGCACAAGATGAAAGCAAGAAAGTAAATTTGTCGTGGATAATACAATGAAAAAGTATGGACACCGACTAATCAAAAGAAATGTGTGAATATGAATGTAATGCCGGTGGAAATACGTACTCCCCCAAGCTTAGGATTTTGGCCTAGGTTGGTAATCAGCAAGTAGCCCGTATAATGGTCAGAGTGCTAGCTCACAGAAGGTCTTGGTGCAGATGCCTCAGCCCGCCGTGCAGCCAATACTGCCGTGTTATGAGCTCAGGCCTCGCTCTCCAATACAAAATATCTTCCCTTGTTATGAACATCAAAGAGAGCTGGTGCAAGCAAATATGTTTCCACAACAGAACTTTTATTAAACCACAAGTTATAAGGGAAGTTGTGGGATTCACCAATAAGGATCTTATGACGTTTTATAGCATCAAAGTACAAATATTCCGTGGGAAAAATAGGGTCATGAGGCCAAGGTGAAACACCCAACTCTCTAGCTAAGCGTGTGGCATAAATTCCACCATAAAAATATCCACTACCAGCATTTTGTTGTAGCCTGCATGCAATAGTCGCTACAAGATTATAAATTTGGTCACCGGTGAGAGTGGTGTGTGTCGGCGTACTGGGAACGGGGGTACCCAGACTTGCCTGCCTGCGGCCCAGGGCGTGGCTCACCAGGCGCCCTAGCACGGCCCGGCATCTTCAGCGACCACTCAAGACCCTCGTGAGGGGCCAAGCCTCACGAGGTGGACGAGACAAGGCATCCCCTGAGGCGGCCTAACTAGGCCGGCTCGTGAGGATCAGAGATATCGAGGTGAGGGACACCTCGCGAGGTCCTCGTGACATGAGCAGTGACGACCAAGGCCAGGCGGGCTCCAGCGGGCGCAGAGTGTGAGTTTCCTCTTTGGTGCTAAAGGAGCAAGTGCAGGCGAAGAGTCCAAAGGCATCATGCAAAGGTTTCCATATCGGTGCAACAAGACCAAGATTAGCAGGACGGCAGAACGGAGGTCATCATGGAGCCCACGACAGCGTCACCACCAGAGCCTTTGGCAAGCGAAGACCACCTTTTGTTAGGATAGCTTGTACTAGCTGCCCCCCTTCAAATTTGGCCGTTGTGGGATCCATTCCAGCTCAATATTTGGGAAAAGGACCCGGGCCACTATAAATAGGACTAGCCACCACCATTGGGATGATCTCATCTAGAGCTGATCAGAAAAAAGGCCACACACCACAAGCTCATCCGAGCACAAGAACCCCTCTCCTCAGGAGGCAGTTCATCCATGTACTAGTTCTTCATCAGCCTACAAGGCAATCCACCGCACCACACTGGATTAGGATATTACACCACAATGGTGGCCTGAAACAGTATAAACTTTGTGTCCCTTGTTCCTCGGATCTGACGAGCTAGGCCTAGGGTTGATGTGTAGAAGAGCTAGGGCGGAAGGGGAGATCTTTGTGCGCACCCCAGAGTTCGAACCTTAAGGGTTTTGCCGGAACCCGAGATCCGACATTTGGTGCGCCAGGTAGGGGTGTGCCGAAACTTCCCTTCCTTCGATTAGTGCGCCGTCGTCCCAGCAGGGCAACCCGCGTCGCTCAGACAGCTCCTGCCGGTGGACCACCCCGTCGTTCTCCATCGCCTGTCGTCAACGCCGCCACCGGCCCAGCGCGGCATGAACAGCAGGCATCGTCCATACAACCCTCTGTGCAGCGTGATGGACGCACCGCTACCCCGTCACTGACTTGAGTAGTCTCTTCATCCCATGCTCGCCGCGGACCCGCAGATGCATATGCTGCGTTGCTCATGGCACGCGAGCTACTGCGCTACCGCCCCATCAACGACTTCTACGATGAATGGCTTGACGGCATCGCCGAGCTCGTCAGTGTCGCTAGGGGCTCTCCAGAGCCGTCCCTCTCCCTGCCTTGTCTGCCTCCCCATGCGGACGACGAGGCCCATGAAGCTCCACTATTACCCCCGCGTCAAGACGTCATCTAAGACCCAAGGCACGTGGCTGCCTGGCTTGACCGACCACGTGCGGCGCCGGTCCACGAACAAGGAAGCTGCCAAGAGATCCAGAGGCCACGTGGGGGAGTGCCCGCACTCACTCCACCACTGCGCCGAGACCCCGCGTCTCCTACCGCGGTGGTGCGTGAGGACCGAGTTCAAGTTCCACCTCCCGAACAAGCACCAGTGTCGACATCAGGCTGCAAGGCCCTCGCCCTCGAGTTGTGCAACGTGAACTGGCCTGGGAAGTTCACCCCGACCTGCCTCCACGCTATGAGGGCACCCTCGACCCTGCGGAGTTCCTGCAGCTCTACGAGCTAAGCATTGAAGCGTCCGGGAGCAACGAGAAGATCATGGCGAACTGGTTCCCTATGGCCCTCAAAACCGGCGCTCGCTCATGGCTTTTGAACCTGCTCGCGGGATCGATCTCCACTTGGAGCGAGATGCACGAACGGTTCATCACGAACTTCCAGGGCACTCGAGACCGTCCCCCGGCTGCAGGTGACCTACGGCGTATCAAGAAACAACCAGGAGAAACCCTACAAAAGTTCATCCAATGCTTGAACAGTGTCCGTGTCAAGATCCCCAAGGTCACCAACGAGGCCATCATTTCGGCGTTCTCAGATGGCGTTCGGGATGTCAAGATGAAGGAGGAGCTCGCCATCTACCAAGATTTGTGCACGTCTTTGGAGCTGTTCAACCTTGCGACCAAGTGTGCCAGACCTGTGGAGGGGCGCCTCTCCCTCATCGAGCTCTCCGCAGCTGAACCCGAAGACAAGAAGGCCAAGAGCAAGGACGTAAAGCGCAAGGGAGCGCCAGTGCTTGCAGTCGAACCAGAAATGAAGAATGGCCGGGCGTTTTGCGCCTTCCATAACGTGCACAGCCATAACACTCATGACTTTCAAGAGCTCAGGGCCCTCCGCAAAGGACGCGTCATCCAACGCCCCGAGTGTGGCAACCGTGGCTACGGCCGCGGAGGAAGTCGGACCGAAGGACGCTGGGACGACCGTGGCCCCCGCCATGAGTGGCGTGACCAGCCTCGGGAGGACAGTTGGCACGGCCAGCCCCGCAAGGACGCCTGGAGGGACCATCCTCTGGAGGACCGTCCTCAGGGCAGGGTCAGCCTACCACCTCTGCCACCGCCAAGGAGAAACGACAACCAGGACGAGGGGGCTGGGGTCTTCCAGGAGCCACGTGCCATCGCATGCATCTTGGGCGGGGCACAGTCCCCAGCTTCTCAGCGCTTCTACAAGCAGTTTGCGCGTGAAGTAAACGCGGCTCTCCCCAAGCTCGAGGCTACTCGCCCACTCAGGTGGTCCAGATGCCCCATCACCTTCAGTTCAGCAGACCAGCTCTAGTGCGCGGCTACGGCTGGCGCCCTCCCGATGCTTTGTTCACCCGTCATCAGCAACGTCCAAGTTACCAAGACCCTCATCGACGGTGGAGCAGGGCTCAACGTCCTGTCCATCGAGACATTCGATAGCCTCCAAGTACCCTACAATCAACTGCTCCCTACCAAGCCCTTCTCCGGAGTGAATGACGGCTCCACCACCCCCGTAGGGCAGGTCTGCCTACCTGTCACCTTCGGCAAGCGCGGCAACTACAACACTGAGCTCATCGACTTCAATGTCGCCCACATCCATCTCCCTTACAATGCCATCCTCGGGTACCCATCCCTGGCCAAGTTTATGGCGCTGACTCAGCACGGCTACAACGTCCTCAAGATGTCGGGAAGCGGCGGCGTCATTACTATCGCCTGTGATGAGAAGGATGCAGTGTGCTCACTCGAGCGCGCTTACCAGGTGGCAGCAGTCGAGGATCCAGACAGCGACAACGTCATCTACCCACCTGAGGTCGTCCCCGAGAAGAAGAAGCTGCTGCCCGCCCTAGAGCCCCATGGGGATACATCATAGGGTGGCAGCACCTCGGGGCCTACACCAAGGGAGGGGTCGCCTCCCTCTCTCGCATAAGAAGCCGCGCCCGGTGCCCCCCTCGGGCTGGGCAAGGGGGCTCTCCTTTGGAGGGCCTCTGACTTAGCCAATGTCACGAGGGAGGCGCTTGGGCACCATGTGGAGGATTGATTCGCTGCACACTTCCCTCCGGAGGCCTCAAGGCGTCCGGCACCAAGCGCTCAGGAGTTCATCAGCCAAACAATCGAAGACCTACAGGTGCAAAGAGCGATGCGGGGCGAGCGTCGCCCAGCTCATGTGAGTGCAGCTGTCGGCCCAGACTCAAGCGACGGCCTACATGCCTACGTCAACGTCCCCGCACTCAACAAGATCGCATCTCAGGAGCTCCACTGGCCTTCCCAGGTGGGCCGGTGCCAGGGTCCCCCTCACAGCTACTTGCGCATGCCCTTCAGCCTGCCGAACCAAGTGACCCTGCACCAGCGCCACATGCGGGAAGTCATGTCTACTCGCAAGGCGAGGCATAAGGAGATTCAGGCGGATTAGGACTCGGCCCTCTGCAAGATCTGGGGAACCCCAGACCCACGCGAGGCGCCAGAGCCAGGCGGCACGTGAGGAGCAGCATATACATCGAGTATCTTCGGCTGCACCAACACTACTTCAGCAACTGTGCCAGGTGACATTTTCCTGTTTTTGTTCGACTGGGAGCACCCCTCGGGCAACATCATTCCCATGTCGCACGGGCTTGTCCCTGTTACGTCTATCCTTTTGCATCTCAACTCGCCTTGTTGGGGGCACCCCTCGGGCTGTGTTATCCCCAGGCCGCACAGGTTCGTCCTTGTGGCATGTATCTCCCTTGTGTTTTACCTGAGCTAGTGTTACTACCTCTATCAGCTGCATTTGGATCACTCATCTATTTGGCCGTCACTCCTATACCATTACCATCTTGCGCCTTCGCAAGATTGCTTGCATCCGTCTTGTGATCGTGGATGGGCACAGCGTCTGTGCTCGGGTCCGTCCCCGCAACGTCGCCAAATCCAAGTTGCTGAGCTCTGGCTCGCGAGCCAGCCCCATGTACGTCACCTCCTTTGGTCCTTGGTGCCTCGCCCACGCTCGAGCCGGATGCTAGCAAGTGACTTGGGGCGCACGATACTGTGCCCCGCTGCTACGGGGCCGCACGGAGGTTGTCTTTTCTTATGATGTCCACATGAGAAGACTAGGCACGACGCCTGTGCTCGGGTCCATCCCGGCAATGTCGACAAATCCAACGGCTGAGCTCTGTCTGGCAGGCCGGCCCCGTTCACGTCACCTCTTGGGGTCGTTGGTGTCTGGCCTTCTCATATAGCGGTCTCGAGGGATTCACCTGGTGCAGGTTACCTAACCATCTTGCAGGGTCACCTCAAGTGCTCTCATTCAAGACCAGGCGCAAACCGCCTTGAGGCAGTGCCTCGTGAGTCCCGCGTTGGCTCACAGGTGCCCAGATACACCTCATCTAGGCCCACCGTGCCAGCCACGCGTCCAGGCGGGGCTGTATACGCCCGGGGGCTCTCCGCAGTAGGGAGTCCTCTCCCACGGTCTAGTGGAAGCACCATGCTCCACACTGGCAGACGAAACAGTCGAGGAGCGGCTATGCCCATGCAAGGACGGTAGCGCCATGCTCCGTGCTAGTGATAAACAACTGGGGGTGGCCTCACGACCGCGTTAACCTCCCGTGCTGCGCTCCCCTTGGGAGGGTAGCGCGAGGCGGCTAGGCACAGGGGCTGCGTTCAGGTCATTCCTGGCGTACGTACCACCAGGCCCCCCAGGCCTGGTCGACACGCAACCCTTCCGAGCGCAAGCCCGGCGAGGTCAGGTATGGGGTCTGTTCGTACGTCAAGGGGGACCCTTGGGCATCGCGACCCAAGGGATTAACTAGTCCTGTAGCCCGTCACTCCCAAGTCTTGTCCTGGTTTCCGGTCAAGGCCAGCGGCGGCTGAGGTACGTGCGGGGCCGGGCCCTGTCGACGCAGAACATCAAGGCCTAAGTCAAGCACTCCCTTCCCTCAGGGCTGCTCATACGTCAAGGGGGAGCCTTGGGCATCACGACTGCTACTTCTCGAGCTTGCATTGTATTCCCTCGAAGAGAAAAGGGAGATGCAGCATAGTAGCGTAAGTATTTCCCTCAGTTTATGAGAACCAAGGTATCAATCAAGTAGGAGACCACGCACGAGTCCCTCGCACCTGCACAAACAAATAAGAACTTTGCAGCCAATGTGATAAGGGGTTGTCAATCCCTTTACGGTCACTTACAAAAGTGAGATCTGATAGAGATGATAGTTTATATTTTTGGTATTTTTGTTTATAAGAATAGAAAGTAAAAGAGGAAAAAGTAAAGTAGATGTAGATTGATATGTTGGGAATAGACCCGGGGGCCATAGTGTTCTCTAGTGGTTTCCCTCATAAAAGCAATATTCTACGGCGGGTAAACAAATTACTGTCGAGCAATTGATAGAAAAGAGAATAATTATGAGACTATCTAGGCATGATCAGTGTATATAGGCATCACGTCCGAGACAAGTAGGCCGACTCCTGCTTGCATCTACTACTATTAGTCCACACATCGACCGCTATCCAGCATGCATCTAGTGTATTGAGTTCATAAGCACAGAGTAACGCCTTAAGCAAGATGACATTATGTAGAGGGATAAACTCAAGCAATATGATGTAAACACCATCTTTTTATCCTCGATGGCAACAATACAATACGTTCCTTGCTGCCCCTACTGTCACTGGGAAAGGACACCGCAAGATTGAACCCAAAGCCAAGCACTTCTCCCATTGCAAGAACTATAGATCTAGTAGGCCAAACCAAACCAATAATTCGAAGAGACTTGCAAGGATATTATGAGCACACATAAAGAGTTCAGAAAAGAACAAAATATTTCTCATAGATAATCTTGATCATAAACTCACAATTCAACGGATCTCGACAAACACACCGCAAAAAGGGATTACATCGAATAGATCTCCTCAAAGACCGAGGAGAACTTTGTATTGAGATCCAGAGAGAGAGAAGAAGCCATCTAGATACTAGCTATGGACCCGAAGGTCTGTGGTAAACAACTCACAACTCATGGTGAGGGCGATGATGATGATGTAGAAGCACTCCGTGATGGATCCCCCCTCTCGCGGAGCTCAAAGATGGGATCTCACGGGAACAGAAGGTTACGGCGGTGGAACTAGGGGTTTCTCTTCTCCTCTGATGGTTTCGGGGTACGTAGGCTTATATAGGAGGAAGGACACCGGGGGCCTCACGAGGGACCCACGAGGCAGGGGGGCACGCCCCCCACCCTCGTGGGCACCTCGTGGCCCCTACTACGTGGTCTCAAGTCTCCTATGCGTGATTTTCTCCAAAAAATATCTCTCCCGAAGGTTTCATTCCGTTTGGACTCCGTTTGATATCCCTTTTCTGTTAAACCCTAAAACAGGCAAAAAACAACAATCTGGACTAGGCCTTTAGGTTAGTAGGTTAGTCCCAAAAATAATATAAAAGTGTATGACAAAGCCTATTAAACACCCAAAACATCATAAATAATAGCATGGAATAATAAAAAATTATAGATACGTTGGAGACGTATCAAGCATCCCCAAGCTTAATTCCTACTCGTCCTCGAGTAAGTAAATGATAAAAACAGAATTTTTATGTGGAGTGCTAACCAACATAGTTTTTCAATGCAATTCTCTTAATTGTGGCATGAATGTTCATATCTGAAAGATTCAAGATAAAAGTATATATTGACATAAGAAATAATAATAGTACAAGCATACTAACAAAGCAATCATGTCTTCTCAAAATACTATGGCTAAAGAAGGTTATCCCTACAAAATCATATAGTCTGGCTATACTCCCTCTTCATCACACAAAATATTCATATCATGCACAACCCCGATTTCAGCCAAGCACTTGTTTTCATACGATGTTCTTTCAAACCTTTCATCTTTCACGCAATACATGAGCGTGAGCCATGGACATAGCACTATGGGTGGAATAGAGAGGTGGTTGTGGAGAAGACAAAAAGGAGGAAGATAGTCTCACATCAACTAGGCGTATCAACGGGCTATGGAGATGCCCATCAATAGATATCAATGTGAGTGAGTAGGGATTGCCATGCAACAGATGCACTAGATCTAAATATGTATGAAAGCTCAACAAAAGAAACTAGTGGGTGTGCTCCAACTTGCTTGCTCACGAAGACCTAGGGCATTTGAGGAAGCCCAACGTTGGAATATACAAGCCATGTTCTATAATGAAAATTCCCACTAGTATATGAAAGTGACTAAACATGAGACTCTCTATCATGAAGAACATGGTGCTACTTTGAAGCACAAGTGTGGAAAAAGATAGTAGCAATTGTCCCTTCTCTCTTTTCTCTCATTTTTTTGGAGGGGCTTTCTCTCTTTTTTTTATTTAGCCCCTCTCTATTTTTTTGGGCCATCTCCTTTCTTTATTTGGCCTTTATCTCTTTTTTTTTGTTTCCTCACACGGGACAATGCTCTAATAGTGATGATCATCACAGTTTCAATGAATTACAACTCGATCTTACAACTCGATACTAGAACAAGTATGACTCTATATGAATGCCTCCGGCGGTGTACCGGGATGTGCAATGAATCAAGAGTGACTTGTATGAAAAATTATGCATGGTGGCTTTGCCACAAATACAATGTCAACTACATGATCATGCATGGCAATTTGACAATATGAAGCGTGTCATATGAACGAAACGGTGGAATGTTGCATGGCAATATATCTCGGAATGGCTATGGAAATGCCATGATAGGTAGGTATGGTGGCTTTTTTGAGGAATAATATATGGTGGATGTTTTGAGGAAGGATATATAGTGGGTGTACGGTACCGGCGAAAGTTGCGCGATACAAGAGAGGCTAGCAACGGTGGAAGGGTGAGAGTGCGTATAATCCATGGACTCAACATTAGTCATAAGAACTCATATACTTATTGCAAAAATTTACGAGTCATCAAAACAAAGCAATCAACGCATGCTCCTAGGGGGGAGGTTGGTAGGAGTTAACCATCGCGCGCCCCCGACCTCCACACAAAGGTTGACACTTTACAAATACCTCATGCTCTAACTTCGTCACATAGCGGTTCACCATACGTGCATGCTATGGGAATCACCAACCTTAACACAACTATTTCTCACTTTCATAATAAATCCACTAGCATGACTCTAATATCACTATCCTTATATCTCAAAACAATTATCAAGCATCCAACATCTCATCATATTCAATGCACTTAGTGTGAAAGTTTTTACTACATTGATATTGGATGTCTATCATGTGAAGACTAGTTTTATAACCTAAGCACATTACCATGCTGTCTTAATAGACTCTCGAAAGGATATAAGTGAAGCATGAGAGTTCAACAATTTCTTCAAAATATTATCACCACCGTGCTCTACAAGATAAGAGTGAAGCACTGGAGCAAAAACTATTCAACTCAAAAGATATAAGTGAAGCACATAGAGTGTTCTATCAATTCCTAGTCCATGTTTAACTTTCTCAAATAGGTGTGTACAGCAAGGTTAATTGTGGAAAACTAACAAGCAAAGACTCAAATTATACAAGACTCTCCAAGCAAAACACATATCATGTGGGGAATAAAAATATAGCTCCAAGTATAGTTACCGATGGATGAAGACAAAATAGGGGATGCCTTCCCGGGGCATCCTCAAGCTTAGGCCTTTGATTGTCCTTGAATTTTACTTGGGATGCCATGGGCATCCCGAAGCTTAGGACCTTGCTACTCTTTGTTCCATAGTCCATCAAAGCAATACTCGAAAATTGAAAACTTCACAACACCAAACTTAGGCAAAAATCTCGTGAGCTCCGTTAGTATAAGAAAGCAAACCACTAGTCAAAGGTACTGCAATTAATTCATTATTTGTTTATATTGGTGTTAAACCTACTGTATTCAAACTTTTCTATGGTTCATACCTCCCAATATTACTCATAGATGCATTGAAATAAGCAAACAACACACGAAAAACAGAATCTGTCAAAAACAGAACAATCTGTAGTAATCTACAGGTTTTGCATACTTCTGTAACTCCAAAAAATTCAAACTAAATTGGTAAACGTGAGGAATTTGTCTATTAATCATCCGCAAAAAGAATCAACTATATAGCAGGCTCCAGTAAAATCTGACGACCATTCTAGCGAGCGCTAATGATTCTGTTTTTCACAGCAAGATCATATAAACTTCAGACAAGTCTTCCCAAAGGTTCTACTTGGCACAAACACTAAACAGAACATGAAACCACATCTAAACAGAAGCTAGATGCAAGTTTTATTCCCTAACAGCAGAAAAATCAAAATAAAATAAAATTGGGTTGCCTCCCAACAAGCGCTATCGTTTTACGCCCCTAGCTAGGCTTGAGAATTCAATGATGCTCACATGAAAGATAAGAATTGAAGCATAAAGAGAGCATCATAAAACACGTGGCAAACACATCTAAGTCTAACATACTTCCTATGCATAGGCATCTGATAGGGAAACAAATTAGCAAGGCAAGCAAGATCTAGCATATGCAAGGAAGAAGAAAGAAACAAGATCAATCTCAACATGAAGAGAGGTACTTTAGTAACATGAAAATTTATACAACCATATTTCCCTCTCTCATAATAATTGCATGTAGGATCATGATCAAATTCAACAAAATAGCTATCACATAACATATTCTCAACACGATCCACATGCATGCAAAGTTGACATCTTCCAAAATAGTGGGATTAATATTAACTAGAGTCATGACCTCTCCAAACCCACTTTTATCAAAAATTTCATAAGATTGAACATTCTCCAAATATGTGGGATCTAAAGTTGACACTCTTCCAAACCCACTTTAAATATTATTGCAAACACTATTTTCAATCTCATATTCATTATGGGGTTGAAATAAATTTTCAAGATCGTAAGAAGCATCACCCCAATCATGATCATCGCAACAAGTAGTGGACATAACAATACTAACATCCCCAAGTTTAGGGTTTTGCATATTATTAGCACAATTGACATCAATAGAACTTATAGTAACATCATTGCAATCATGCTTTTTATTTAAGGAGCTAACATGAATCACTTTTTCTTTTAACAATTCATCACAATTTTCAGATTCATAAATTTTAAGCAAAACCCCATACAGATAATCTAGTGCACTCAACTCACTACCAATTTGTTAAACATAATTGGATCTCTTAAAGAGATTGGCAAGTGGATGACGATCCATACTTTAGCAAGCGAAGATGCAAGCTAATTGAGGGCACATAGCAACACAAGCAAACGAGAGGCAAGCGAATGGTAAACACACGGCAGAAGAAGGGCAAATTAAACGGCAAGTGTGAAGTGGGGGAGGGGAAAACGAGAGGCAAAAATGTAATGCGAAGGATAAGGGTTTGTGATAGGTACTTGGTATATGACTTTTGCGTAAGCCTCCCCGGCAACGGCGCCAGAAATTCTTCTTGCTACTTCTTGAGCTTGCGTTGTATTCCCTCGAAGAGGAAAGGGAGATGCAGCACAGTAGCGTAAGGATTTCCCTTAGTTTTTGAGAACGAAGGTACCAATGCAGTAGGAGACCACGCGTGAGTCCCTCGCACCTGCATAAACAAATAAGAACTTCGCAGCCAACGCGATAAGGAGTTGTCAATACCTTTACTGTCACTTACGAAAGTGAGATCTAATAGAGATGATAGTTTATATTTTTGGTATTTTTGTTTAAAAGAATAGAAAGTAAAAGCGGAAAAAGTAAAGTAGATGTAGATTGATATGTTGAGAATAGACCCGGGGGCCATAGTGTTTTCTAGTGGCTTCTCTCATAAAAGAGATATTCTACGACGGGTAAACAAATTACTATCGGGCAATTGATAGAAAAGCGACTAATTATGAGACTATCTAGGCATGATCATTTTATATAGGCATCACGTCCGAGACAAGTAGACCGACTCCTGCCTGCATCTACTACTATTACTCCACACATTGACCACTATCCAGCATGCATCTAGTGTATTGAGTTCATAAGAACAGAGTAATGCCTTAAGCAAGATGACATGATGTAGAGGGATAAACTCAAGCAATATGATGTAAACCCCATCTTTTTATCCTCGATGGCAACAATACAATACATGTCTTCCTGCCCCTACTGTCACTGGGAAAGGACACCACAAGATTGAACCCAAAGCCAAGCACTTCTCCCATTGCAAGAACTATAGATCTAGTAGGCCAAACCAAACCAATAATTCAAAGAGACTTGCAAGGATATTATGAGAACACATAAAGAGTTCAGAAAAGAACCAAATATTTCTCATAGATAATCTTGATCATAAACTCACAATTCATCGGATCTTGACAAACACACCGCAAAAAGAGATTACATCGAATAGATCTCCTCAAAGACCGAGGAGAACTTTGTATTGAGATCTAGAGAGAGAGAAGAAGCCATCTAGCTACTAGCTATGGACCCGAAGGTCTGTGGTAAACTACTCATAACTCATGGTGAGGGCGATGATGGTGATGTAGAAGCACTCCGTGATGGATCCACCCTCCGATGGAGCTCCGGAATAGGCTCCAAGATGGGATCTCACGGGATCAGAAGGTTACAGCGGTGGAACTAGGGTTTTCTCTTCTCCTCTGATGGTTTCGGGGTACGTAGGCTTATATTGGAGGAAGGAAGACACCGGGGGCCTCACGAGGGACCCACGAGGCAGGGGGCGCTCCCCCCACCCTCGTGGGCACCCCGTGGCCCCTACTACGTGGTTCTCAAGTCTCCCGTGCGTGATTTTCTCCAAAAATATCTCCCCCGAGGGTTTCATTCCGTTTGGACTCTATTTGATTCCCTTTTCTGTAAAACCCTAAAACAGGCAAAAAACTGCAATCTGGACTGCGCCTTTGGGTTAGTAGGTTAGTCCCAAAAACAATATAAAAGTGTATGACAAAGCCCATTATACATCCAAAACATCATAAATAATAGCATGTAACAATCAAAAATTATAGATACGTTGGAGACATATCAATGACCCAAGGGCCTAACTGGTCCCGTAGCCCCTCACTCCCTAGTCTTGTCCTAGTTTCCGGTAAAGGCCAGCGGCGGCTGAGGTACACGCGGGGCCGGGCCCTGCGAACGTAGAACACCAAAACCCTGCCTAACGCTTCCTGCCTAGAGACCGTTTGCGCGTCAAGGGGGACTCCTGAGCATCGCGACTCAGGAGCCTAACTGGCCACGTAGCCCCTCACTCCTAGACCTTGGCCCAGTGTCCTGGACAAGCCAGTGGAGGCTGAGGTATGCGCGGGGCCGGGCCCTGCTGACGTAGAACGATAAATAGGAAGGGAAGCGTGAATATCTAGCAAGTTTTACAAGACGAATGGTTCTTCAAACGTCAAGTAGAAGTTTTAACGCCTCCACGAGGATTGTACATGTCACAAGAAACAAAGATAAGGAGGAGCGCCGACACTCACTAGCAGTCCATTCACTCAGCCCAGGGCGCTGCCGCCAGGAAGCGCCTCCTCGCCAGAGGCATCGCGCGCCTTGACCAGTCGGAGCTGGCCGCGGGATCGGAGGCGCCGTTGGCTGGAGGAGGAGAGTTGACGATGAGGAAATTCTTTAGCAGGGCCTCCACATGGTCCCTCACGGCTTCAGCGGAGGCCTCGCAGTGCTCCGCCTCCATGGGCTTGAGCACGGCCCCTAGGTCGGCATTGGGGTCGCAATGGTACAGGTGGCTGAGGACGCACGTCAAGGCGGAAGAGGAAAGCACATGAGCTTCCTCGTCCGCCAGGGGGCTGATCTCACGGACGACATCCTCAAGCGCTAAGACATGATAGGGAAGCAGCTGGGCAGGGCCTTCATCGTCCAACGCCAGCAGTTTCTCCAAGCCCTACTCATAGAGCGCCCCCAGCGCCTGGCCAGACCTCTCCTCGGTGGACTTGAAGGCTAAACCGTCCTCGGCTAGAACCTTTGCTTTGGTTTCCAGCTGGGCCACCTATGCTTCCATCGCCCACTTCAGCTCCTCCAGGCGACCACGATCTGCAAACAGCTCCTTCGCTAGCTGCTCCAGCTCGGCAGCGCGACAGGCTACGAAATCTTCTCGGGCCTTCATCTTCTCCTCGCCCGCCTTGCACTTGCCACGCAAGTCTCGCAACTCGGTCACCACCGACTGGCAGCGCTCCTGGGCGGTCCAAGCTTGCTTCAGCGCCGCCTCGCGAGCGGCTGCGGCCTGGCCGGCGGCCCACTCACCCTCTTCGGAGGCCGCCATGACCTAGCTCAGTACCTCTCGGACAGACGCGTTGGTGCTCAGCCAGCTGAAAACCAGCTCCATACGCCAGGCCACCAGGCAACGATCAGCACCATGATGGTCATCCTGAAGCTGGGTCAGTGTAGAATAGGCCTCTTCAGGGCGTCGGGCAAAGCCGGAGGGTTGCGAGCTGGCGGCATGGACATAGTAGCGGACCGCGGCGTGAGCAAGACCACTTGAGCCCTGACAACGCTGGCAGCAGAGTCGAAGATGGGCCCCCGAAGCCTACTTGACCAAGGTCGTGACCCCCACCTGAGGTAGGTCTCCGGGGCCTTGCGGTGGCGACCGTGCGGCAGAAGTGGAGGCTCCACCACCACCCGTCTACGTGGGGCAAGGTGTTGCAAATCAACAATGGGATCAAGAATGAAAAAAATCTAGGCCAAGGTACTTACTGGTCCACGGTGACAAATCCCTGAAGCCTCTTCAGAACCATGGAGCCCAAGGGCCCTGCAGCATGCGTCACGGGAATGCGAGCCCCCAAGGTGGGCGGGGTCATAGTAGACGGCACGGCAACAACGCCTGGCATAGCCAAGGCTGAGGCGCTAGCTCAGGTGATCAGCGCCTACCGGCTCTTCGTCGAGACCCCTGCCGGCGGCTTCTTTGAGGGGGTGTGCTTGGACCTTGTGACAGCTCTAGCCGGGGGCGGCACCTCCTCTACCGGGTGGTTGTCGTCGTCGTCGGGCAAGGTGCGAAGGAGGTCGGCCTTGCGAGGAGGGGAGGACTCCCCAGCCCCCTCCACGGTTGCCTCCGAATCGTCTCCCTCACTAGAGTCGCCCGAAGATACATCCACCGGCGCGGCTGCCACTTGAGCTTCAGGGGCCGCAGGAGGCACGAGCCCGCGGGCGTTAAAGGTGGCCATGGAGGCTGCCACTATCACCCCATCCTGGCGGTGGTACAATGGGACATGGGAATAAGGCAGATATCCCAGGTCGACCCCTACCAGAAGACGGAGAGCTTCCTCAAGCTACTCGGCAAACAGGGCGTCGCAACGCAGCCGGAGGTTGTCCGACTCGTCCCCAAGCATCCACAAGGGACGCAAGCGAGCCTGAAGTGGAGCCACGCGGCACGTCAAGAATTCCTTGACAATCATGGCCCCCATCAGCTTCGCCGCATCGGGGTTATCACGCTCCAGGTCCGCAGTCATCTTCTCCAACACCTTCTTTTCCTGAGGATTGATGAGCTTCGCACTAAGCCACCTATCGCTCGACTCGGGCGCCGCCACCAGCAGCACCAGCCGACGATGGACGCACTTGGCGTCCATGAAGACCCACTTGTGCCTGAAGTTCTCGGCCTTCTTCCCGGCTCTCGAGATTGCATTGGTCCCATTGGCCGCGACAAGGTTGGTGCACCCTGAGCAATGGCCCTCCTTGATCCGGAGGTAGAAAAAGTGGCGAAGCAGCACAACAGATGTGAAGGAAATATGCCCAAGAGGCAATAATAAAGATGTTATTTGTATTTCCTTATATCATGATAAATGTCTTTTATTCATGATAGAATTGTATTAACCGGAAACTTGATACATGTGTGAATACATAGACAAAATAGTATGTCCCTAGTATGCCTCTACTAGACTAGCTCATTGATCAAAGATGGCTATGTTTCCTAGCCATAGACAGGAGTTGTCATTTGATCAACGGGATCACATCATTAGGAGAATGATGTGATGGACTAGACCCATCCGTTAGCATATCACTTTGATCGTTTAGTTTTACTGCTATTGTTTTCTTCATAACTTATACATGTTCCTATGACTATGAGATTATGCAACTCCCGAATACCGTAGGAACACCTTGTGTGCTATCAAACGTCACAACGTAACTGGGTGATCATAAAGATGCTCTACAGGTGTCTCCGAAAGTATTCGTGGTGTTGGCATAGAACAAGACTAGTATTTGTCACTCCGAGTGTCGGAGAGGTATCTCTGGGCCCTCTCGGTAATGCACATCGTAATAAGCCTTGCAAGCAAATGACTAATGAGTTAGTCACGAGATGATGTATTACGGAACGAGTAAAGAGACTTGCCGGTAACGAGATTGAACTAGGTATAGAGATACCGACGATCGAATCTCGGGCAAGTAACATACCGATGACAAAAGGAACAACGTATGTTGTTATGCGGTTTGACCGATAAAGATCTTCGTAGAATATGTAGGAGCCAATATGAGCATCCAGGTTCCGCTATTGGTTATTGACCGGAGATGAGTCTCGGTCATGTCTACATAGTTCTCGAACCCGTAGGGTCCGCACGCTTAACGTTTGATGACGATCGGTATTATTCGTTTATGAGTTTTGATGTACCGAAGGTAGTTCGGAGTCCCGGATGAGATCACGGACATGACGAGAAGTCTCGGAATGTCCAAGACATAAAGATTGATATATTGGACGACTATATTCGGACACCGGAAGTGTTCTGGAAAGTTTCAGAATTTACCGGAGTGCCGGGGGGGTTACCGGAACCCCCCAGGGGAATGATGGTCCCTGGTGGGCCATAGGGAGAGAGAGGGCAGCAGCCAGGAGGTGGCGCGCCCCCTCCCTAGGAGGAGTACGAAATGGACTAGGGGACGGGGGCGCGGCCCCACTTTCCCTCTCCCTCTCCCTCTCTTTCCTTCCCCCCTTTCCTTCATTGGTGGACTCCTACTAGGAATAGGATTGCAATCCTATTCCTAGTAGGATTGCTTCCTTAGCCGCACCATAGAGGGCCGGCCGGCCTCCCCCCTTGCTCCTTTATATACGGGGGCAGGGGGCACCCAAAGACACACAAGTTGAATTGTTCTAGCCGTGTGCGGTGCCCCCCCTCCACGGAAACACACCTCGGTCATACCGTCGTAGTACTTAGGCGAAGCCCTGCGCCGGTAGATACATCATATCCAACACCACGCCGTCATGCTGACGAAACACTCCTGTGAAGCTCAACTGGATCAAGAGCCCGTGGGACGTCATCAAGCTGGGCGTGTGCTGAACGCGGAGGTGTCGTACGTTCGGTGCTTGATCGGCTGTATCGCGAAGAAGTTCGACTACATCAACCGAGGCATTTGACGCTTCCGCTTCTGGTCTACGAGGGTACGTAGACACACTCTTCCCTCTCGTTGCTATGCATCTAGTAGATAGATCTTGCGTGATCGTAGGAAAATTTTAAAATACTACGTTCCCCAACAGTGGCATCATGAGCGAGGTCTATGCGTAGATGATATGCACGAGTAGAACACAATGAGTTGTGGGAGATACTAGTCATACTGCTTACCAGCATGTCATACTTTGCTTCGGCGGTATTGTGAGATGAAGCGGCCCGGACCGACATTACGCGTACGCTTACGCGAGACTGGTTCACCGTTACGAGGACTCGTTTCTTAAAGGTAACTGGCGGGTGTCTGTCTCTCTCACTTTAGCTGAATCAAGTGAAGCTACGCCCGGTCCTTGTGAAGGTTAAAACAACACATACTTGACGAAACATCGTTGTGGTTTTTGTATGCGTAGGTAAGAACGGTTCTTGCTAAGCCCGTAGCAGCCACGTAAAACTTGCAACAACAAAGTAGAGGACGTCTAACTTGTTTTTGCAGGGCATGATGTGATGTGATATGGTCAAGACATGATGAGTTATACGATTTTGTTTGAGATGATCATGTTTTGTAATGTTATCGGCAACTGGCAGGAGCCATATGGTTGTCGCTTTATTGTATGAAATGCAATCGCCATGTAATTGCTTTACTTTATCACTAAGCGGTAGCGATAGTCGTAGAAGCAATAGTTGGCGAGACGACAACGATGCTACGATGGAGATCAAGGTGTCGCGCCGGTGACGAAGGTGATCATGACGGTGCTTTGGAGATGGAGATCAAAAGCACAAGATGATGATGGCCATATCAAGTCACATATTTTGATTACATATGATGTTTATCTTGTTATGCTTCTTATTTTGCTTAGAACGACGGTAGCATTATAAGATGATCCCTTACTAAATTTCAAGGTATAAGTGTTCTACTTGAGTATGCACCGTTGCGAAAGTTCGTCGTGCCGAGACACCACGTGATGATCGGGTGTGATAAGCTCTACGTTCAAATACAACGGGTGTAAGCCAGTTTTGCACACGCAGAATACTCGGGTTAAACTTGACGAGCCTAGCATATGCAGATATGGCCTCGGAACACTGGAGACCGAAAGGTCGAGCGTGAATCATATAGTAGATATTATCAACATAAGATGTTCACCATTGAAAATACTCCATCTCACGTGATGATCGGACATGGTTTAGTTGATTTGGATCACGTGATCATTTAGATGACCAGAGGGATGTCTATCTAAGTGGGAGTTCTTTAATTAATATGATTAAATTGAACTTTAATTTATCATGAACTTAGTCCTGATAGTTTTTGCATATCTATGTTGTTGTACATCAATGGCCCGTGCTACCGTTCCTTTGAATTTTAATGCATTCCTAGAGAAAGCTAAGTTGAAAGATGATGGTAGCAATTACACGGACTGGGTCCGTAACTTGAGGATTATCCTCATTGCTGCACAGAAGAATTATGTCCTTGAAGCACCGCTAGGTGACAAGCCCCCTCCCGCTAATGTAGACGCTTTGAACGTCTGGCAGTCGCGGACTGATGACTACACGATAGTTCAGTGTGCCATGCTTTACGGCTTAGAACCGGGACTTCAACGACGTTTTGAACGTCATGGACCATATGAGATGTTCCAAGAGTTGAAGATAATATTTCAAGCAAATGCCCGGATTGAGAAATATGAGATTTCCAATAAGTTCTACAGCTGCAAGATGGAGGAGAATAGTTCTATCAGTGAACACTTGCTCAGAATGTCTGTGTACTACAATCATATGACTCAACTTGGTTGCAAAGTTGACGAGGATAGTGTTATTGATAGAGTTCTTCAATCACTGCCACCAAGCTATAAAGGCTTCGTGATGAACTATAATATGCAAGGGATGCAAAAGACAATTCCCGAGCTCTTCGCTATGCTCAAGGCTGCGGAGGTAGAAATCAAAAAGGAGCATCAAGTGTTGATGGTTAACAAAACCACTAGTTTCACGAAAAAGGGCAAGGGAAAGAAGGGGAACTTCAAGAAGAATAGCAAGACAGTTGCTACTCCCACGAAGAAACCCAAGTCTGGAGCCATGCCTGAAACTGAGTGCTTCTACTGCAAGGGGACTGGACACTGGAAGCGGAACTGCCCCAAGTATTTAGCGGATAAGAAGGATGGCAAGGTGAACAAAGGTATATGTGACATACATGTTATTGATGTGTACCTTACTAATGCTCGTAGTAGTACCTGGGTATTTGATACCGGTTCGGTTGCTAATATATGTAACTCGAAACAGGGACTATTGATTAATCGAAGATTGGCTAAGGACGAGGTGACGATGCGCGTGGGAAATGGTTCCAAAGTCGATGTGATCGCCGTCGGCACGCTACCTCTACATCTACCTTCGGGATTAGTTTTAGACCTAAATAATTGTTATTTGGTGCCAGCGTTGAGCATGAACATTATATCTGGATCTTGTTTGTTGCGAGACGGTTATTCATTTAAATCAGAGAATAATGGTTGTTCTATTTTTATGAATAATATCTTTTATGGTCATGCACCCTTGAAGAGTGGTCTATTCTTACTGGATCTCGATTGTAGTGATACACATATTCATAATATTGAAACCAAAAGATGCAAGGTTAATAATGATAGTGCAACTTACTTGTGGCACTACCATTTAGGTCATATTGGTGTAAAGCGCATGAAGAAACTCCATAGTGATGGACTTTTGGAATCACTTGATTATGAATCACTTGGTGCTTGCGAACCATGCCTCATGGGCAAGATGACTAAAACTCCGTTTTCTGGAACTATGGAGCGAGCAACAGATTTGTTGGAAATCATACATACTGATGTATGTGCGCTAATGAGTGTTGAAGCTCGCGGCGGGTATCGTTATTTTCTGACCTTCACTGATGATTTGAGCAGATATGGGTATATCTACTTAATGAAACACAAGTCTGAAACATTTGAAAACTTCAAAGAATTTCAGAGTGAAGTAGAGAATCATCGTAACAAGAAAATAAAGTTTCTACGATCTGATGGTGGAGGAGAATATTTGAGTTACGAGTTTGGTCTTCATTTGAAACAATGTGGAATAATTTCACAACTCACGCCACCCGGAACACCACAGCGTAATGGTGTGTCCGAACGTCGTAATTGTACTTTATTTGATATGGTGCGATCTATGATGTCTCTTACCGATTTACCACTATCGTTTTGGGGTTATGCTTTAGAGACAGCTGCATTCACGTTAAATAGGGCACCATCAAATTCCGTTGATACGACACCTTATGAACTGTGGTTTGGCAAGAAACCAAAGTTGTCATTTCTTAAAGTTTGGGGCTGCGATGCTTATGTGAAAAAGCTTCAACCTGATAAGCTCGAACCCAAGTCGGAGAAATGTGTCTTCATAGGATACCCAAAAGAGACTGTTGGGTACACCTTCTATCACAGATCCGAAGGCAAGATATTCGTTGCTAAGAATGGATCCTTTCTAGAGAAGGAGTTTCTCTCGAAAGAAGTGAGTGGGAGGAAAGTAGAACTTGATGAGGTAATTGTACCTTCTCCTGAATTGGAAAGTAGTACATCACAGAAAATTGTTCCAGTGATTCCTACACAAATCAGTGAGGAAGCTAATGATGATGATCATGAAACTTCGGATCATGTTTCTGCTGAACGTCGTAGATCAACCAGAGTACGTTCCGCACCAGAGTGGTACGGCAACCCAGTTCTGGAAGTCATGTTACTAGACCAAGATGAACCTACGAACTATGAGGAAGCGATGATGAGCCCAGATTCCGCAAAATGGCTTGAGGCAATGAAATCTGAGATGGGATCCATGTATGAGAACAAAGTGTGGACTTTGGTTGACTTGCCCGATGATCGGCAAGCCATCGAAAATAAATGGATCTTCAAGAGGAAGACCGACGTAGACGGTAATGTTACTATTTACAAAGTTCGACTTGTTGCGAAAGGGTTTCGACAAGTTCAAGGAGTTGACTACGATGAGACCTTCTCACCTGAGGCGATGCTTAAGTCTGTCCGAATCATGATAGCGATTGCCGCATTTTATGATTATGAAATCTGGCAAATGGATGTCAAAACTGCATTCCTAAATGGATATCTCAAAGAAGAGTTGTATATGAAGCAACCAGATGGTTTTGTCGATCCAAAAGGTGCTAACAAAGTGTGCAAACTCCAGCGATCCATCTATGGACTGGTGCAAGCATCTCGGAGTTGGAATATACGCTTTGATGAGGTGATCAAAGCATATGGTTTTATACAGACTTTTGGAGAAGCCTGTAAGTGAGTGGGAGCTCTGTAGCATTTCTAATATTATATGTGGATGACATATTATTGATTGGAAATGATATAGAATTTCTAGATAGCATAAAAGGATACTTGAATAAGATTTTTTCAATGAAAGACCTCGGTGAAGCTGCTTATATATTAGGCATCAAGATCTATAGAGATAGATCAAGATGCTTAATTGGACTTTCACAAAGCACATACCTTGATAAAGTTTTGAAGAAATTCAAAATGGATCAGTCAAAGAAAGGGTTCTTGCCTGTGTTACAAGGTATGAAATTGAGTAAGACTCAATGCCCGACCACTACAGAAGATAGAGAGAAAATGAAAGTCATTCCCTATGCCTCAGCCATAGGATCTATCATGTATGCAATGCTGTGTACTAGACCTGATGTGTGCCTTGCTATAAGTCTAGCAGGGAGGTACCAAAGTAATCCCGGAGTGGATCACTGGACAACGGTCAAGAACATCCTGAAATACCTGAAAAGGACAAATGATATGTTTCTCGTATATGGAGGTGACAAAGTGCTCGTCGTAAACGGTTACGTCGATTCTAGCTTTGACACTGATCCGGATGACTCTAAGTCACAAACCGAATATGTATTTTTATTGGACGGTGGAGCTGTGAGTTGGTGTAGTTCCAAGCAGAGCGTCGTGGCGGGATCTACATGTGAAGCGGAATACATAGCTGCTTCGGAAGCAGCAAATGAAGGAGTCTGGATGAAAGAGTTCCTATCCGATCTAGGTGTAATACCTAGTGCATCGGGTCCAATGAAAATCTTTTGTGACAACACTGTAGCAATAGCCTAAGCGAAGGAATCCAGGTTTCACAAGAGAACAGAGCACATCAAAAGACGCTTCAATTCCATCCGCGATCTAGTCAAGGAGGGAGAGATAGAGATTTGCAAGATACATACGGATCTGAATATTGCAGACCTGTTGACTAAGCCTCTTCCACGGGCAAAACATGATCAACACCAGGACTCCATGGGTGTGAGGATCATCACTTTGTAATCTAGATTATTGACTCTAGTTCAAGTGGGAGACTGAAGGAAATATGCCCTAGAGGCAATAATAAAGATGTTATTTGTATTTCCTTATATCATGATAAATGTCTTTTATTCATGCTAGAATTGTATTAACCGGAAACTTGATACATGTGTGAATACATAGATAAAATAGTATGTCCCTAGTATGCCTCTACTAGACTAGCTCATTGATCAAAGATGGCTATCTTTCCTAGCCATAGACATGAGTTGTCATTTGATCAACGGGATCACATCATTAGGAGAATGATGTGATGGACTAGACCCATCCGTTAGCAAAGCACTTTGATCATTTAGTTTTACTACTATTGCTTTCTTCATAACTTATACATGTTCCTATGACTATGAGATTACGCAACTCCCGAATACCGTAGGAACACCTTGTGTGCTATCAAACGTCACAACGTAACTGGGTGATCATAAAGATGCTCTATAGGTGTCTCCGAAAGTATTCATGGTGTTGGCATAGATCAAGACTAGGATTTGTCACTCCGAGTGTCGGAGAGGTATCTCTGGGCCCTCTCGGTAATGCACATCATAATAAGCCTTGCAAGCAAATGAGTAATGAGTTAGTCACGAGATGATGTATTACGGAACGAGTAAAGAGACTTGCCGGTAACGAGATTGAACTAGGTTTAGAGATACCGACGATCGGATCTCGGGCAAGTAACATACCGATGACAAAAGGAACAACGTATGTTGTTATGCAGTTTGACCGATAAAGATCTTCGTCGAATATGTAGGAGCCAATATGAGCATCCAGGTTCCGCTATTGGTTATTGACCGGAGATGAGTCTCGGTCATGTCTACATAGTTCTCGAACCCGTAGGGTCCGCACGCTTAACGTTTGATGACGATCGGTATTATCAGTTTATGAGTTTTGATGTACCGAAGGTAGTTTGGAGTCCCGGATGAGATCACGGAATGTCCGAGACGTAAAGATTGATATATTGGACGACTAAATTCGGACACCGGAAGTGTTCTGGAAAGTTTCGGAATTTACCGGAGTGCCGGGGGTTTACCGGAACACCCCGGGGGAATGATGGGCCCTGGTGGGCCATAGGGGAGAGAGAGGGCAGCAGCCAGGAGGTGGCGCGCCCCCTCCCTAGGAGGAGTCCGAATAGGACTAGGGGAGGGGGGGTGCGGCCCCTCTTTTCCTCTCCCTCTCCCTCTCTTTCCTTCCCCCCCCCTTTCCTTCATAGGTGGACTCCTACTAGGAATAGGATTGCAATCCTATTCCTAGTAGGATTGCTTCCTTAGTCGCACCATAGAGGGCCGGCCAGCCTCCCCCCTTGCTCCTTTCTATACCGGGGCAGGGGGGCACCCAAAGACACACAAGTTGAATTGTTCTAGCCGTGTGCGGTGCCCCCCTCCACAGAAACACACCTCGGTCATACCGTCGCAGTACTTAGGCGAAGCCCTGCGCCGGTAGATACATCATATCCGTCACCACGCCGTCGCGCTGACGAAACTCTCCCGTGAAGCTCAACTGGATCAAGAGCTCGTGGGACGTCATCAAGCTGAACGTGTGCTGAACGTGGAGGTGCCGTACGTTCGGTGCTTGATCGGTTGGATCGAGAAGAAGTTCGACTACATCAACCGCGTCATTTGACGCTTCCGCTGCCGGTCTACGAGGGTACGTAGACACACTCTTCCCTCTCGTTGCTATGCTTCTGGTAGATAGATCTTGCGTCATCGTAGGAAAATTTTAAAATACTACGTTCCCCAACAAGATGACATCATCCCCGCGAATGCCTTGCAGTAGAAGGCGAAAATAGACAGAAGAAGGACGGAGTTGGGATGAAGGTGAAGGGCGTGAAGCTTATAGTGGCTGAGGACGGCGAAAAAGAAATCGGAGAAAGGAGGGACGAGCCCCGCAACAATATTGCTCACAAAGAAAGGATAGAAGGTAGTTTTGGTGTACTCCGGCACAGCGGAGGCGGCTCAGACAATGGTTTTCCCCTTCTCGTTGGTGTCCTCCGCTGTCATCAGGAGCAAGGCGGTATGGTTCGTCTCTGAGACGGTGGGCACCCTCAAGACCGGCTCGTTCCAGGCAGGTGGAGCGGTGGCCTTCGACTTGCCGGAGGCCATCAACGCGAGCTTGGAAGGGAGGCGGCGAAGATCTGGAACGTTGCGAAGGAGAGAAACAAGAAAGGGGATTGTCACAACCCTAGTTCCGGTATGCACTAGGCTAGTTTTGGTGTTTGCATCATGTTTAAAGTTTCAAATGAATTTGAATTGAGGACATATGAAAGCCTCAGAAATCTTTTTGAAAATGACCCAGATAAAAAATGCTCCAAAAGGGTCCAAGAAAATGTTCATGTTTCTCTATGAAAATATTGGTCAGAAGTAAAATTCAAACCAATATTTTTAGGAGCTCATAAATATTTATTTTGGGCATTTGGATTTAATGCAATAATTACTTGCATTGGATATATATTTATTATATTATTAATATATGTCCAATATTTCTGGATTTTGTGAGGGGTTTTGGAATATTCTTTCTAGTCCCTACAAAATTTGTCAGAAGTTTTTTTAAATGATTTAGTTTAAATCAAAAAAAAATGTCAGAAATAGAAAATAAAAATAATAGGGAAGAGTTTTACCTGCTCACCTGGCGGCCCATCTTCTTTGGCCCAGCAGCCGGCCCAGGTGACTGGCAACACCAGTCACCCCCAACCTCTCGCCAGGAGGCCAGGGGCGCGTGCCCGACGCGTGCACCGCCGCGCCGCGCCACCTCCTTCCTGCCTGCTCCTCTCCCTCGACGCCTGGACGCCTTGGAGAGATGCCACGCACCCCCCACGTCTTTCTCACTCTCCCTAGTCCTCTCCCTCTCCCTCTCCCTCGCTTTCTCGCTCGGACCCGAGCGCTGCCATCGCCGCTGTCCGCCATTGCCGCGCCCACAGCCACGACATCGCCTTCCGACTAGTCCACGGGTTTCGCCGTGTCCTCCTCGTCCTGCTCATCGAGCCACGCACCCCCGGATGGCCTCCATCGACGCCATCGTCGTCTTCTTCACCGCCGGCCACCGTGGATCCCCACCGCTTGCACGTCGTCGTCCTGCCTCCCCCGAGCTCACTGAGACCGCCGTCATAATCGCCGTGAGCTCCTGCCCCTGCTCCCCCTCTCCGCTCCCTCTCTCGCACGCCGCAGCTACCGTTTTGTCGACGACCGAGAACCACCGCCGCATGAGCTCGTCCCCGACGCAGCTCCGGTGACCATTTGGTCACTCCGGCGTGCCCAGCATGTTCCCCGCATCATGTAGGAGCTATAGATGCTAGCGCCACCCCGCCTAGGCCCCTGTAGCAATGGGCCCGAGCTCGACCGAGCTCCGGCGAGCTCCAGTGACCCCGTGCCCTCCCGCTTGCTCCAACCGACGCGGACGAGCTCCACCTCCTCGCCCGTGGTCTCCGCTGTCCAAATGGTCGTCGGAGCGACGTTTCCGATCACCTCCGCCGCGTCTGTGGACGCCGGCGACGAGCCGTGGGTCAACTCCGGCGAGTTTGACCCCGGTTGGCTGGGTTTGACTCCCCTGTGAGTCACTAACATGTGGGCCCTGACCAGCTAATTTGTTGTTAGGATTAGTTTTAGTGCTAATTAACTTTGTTAGTTAGAACTGTGACACTGACAGTGGGCCCCAACGCCTTAACCTTTTAATTAGTTTAGTTCTAAACCCCCCTGTTTAACATGTGTCATTGACGTGTGGACCCCACACGTCAGGTTTGACTTGAGTCAGCGCTGCTGACTTGCTGACGCAAGCATTATGGAGTGCCGACGCAATAAACAATTTTCTGGAATTGTTTTATTTCAAGAAAATCCAGGAAATTGTTTAAACTTCAAAAAATCACAGAAATTCAACGGTAGCTTAGAATGAAATAATTTATATATGAAAATTTATCAGAAAAATTCAATCTATCCATCTGTACCAGTTTCATGCATGATAAACCAACTTATGCTTGCTGTATATGTGAAAACACATAAATGATACTTTTAAATGTTAAATTTGGAATTGAATTTGAACCCTTGGTTCAAATGGACTTCTTTCAAATAGAATGCTAGTTGCATTAGCTCAAATAACATCACACCTTCATGCCATGTTCATGCATCATATTGTTGCATATGCTTGTGTTTGATTGTCGGCACCGTTCTTCTCGATAGGTCCAGCTCCCGAGACCAATCCAGAGTACTTGTCAGAGGAGCAGTGCTCTACACATTGTTATACCAGGCAAGCAAACCCCCTTGTTCATTCCGATGCAATCCCTCTCTCGCTCCTGCTCTCTGTTATTGCATTAGGACAACAACGATTCAACTGCTACTTCATGCTGCGGTAGTTGAACCCATTCCTCTGCATGACCTGTCATTGCCACAGTAAATAGTTGAAACCCACTAGCATGTGTAGGAGTTGATTGAAGCCATGTTGTGATCTTACCATGCCATGCCTGCTATTGCTTAGAGTGTGTCAGGTCTGATTCATTGGGAATGAATTGGAGTGCAGTGATATGTTCTGATGCTGAGTGTCAAGTGTGTGAACACATTTTGGTAAAGGTAGCGGTGAGAGGCCATGTAGGAGTACATGGTGGGTTATCTCACTGGAACCGTCCTTAAGAACTGAGTTCTGTGTTTGTTGTCCAATGACTAGCTACTACCACACATTGGGTTCCGGTAACTCGACCCCTCTCGACTTATTAATCAACATCATCTCTGTCCAGGATTTGCAACTAGTTTCTGGTGTTTGTACGTAGTGCTAGTAGTCTACCAAGTGGCACTCGGCCAGGTGGGCTTGGGACAGACTAGGCACCATGGCACGATGTACCAAGCATAGATCCATCCGACGAGGTGGGCTTGGGAACCCTGCGCACATCATTTGGGGCCGTGAGCGACACCCGGGCCGGATCTCCGTACGGATGGAACCCGAATAGGCGATAAACCTGGACTAGAGTCTTGTGTGGTTTGTCAGGTCGTGGCCGACACCCTCGCCAGGCTTCCGCTTGAAGGTTGCCGAGATACACGAGGTGTACATGGCAGTAAGTGGCGAGAGTGTGTGTGAAGAAGTACACCCCTGCAGGGTTAGCATGATCTATTCAAATAGCCGGGTCCACGGTTATGGACTTCTTGGATGCTTACGTGGTACATGATACGTCCAAAATGCATCACTATTTTGTATCATAATTCATCCTTATTCATTGATATATTTCACGTTATGATGATGTTCTTATGTTGTTTTGGTCTATTTTACACAGTTTGCAACTTTCCGATGCCGGAACAGCAGACGCAGGATTCAGCAGGAAAAAGTGGATGCTGAGTTGCTGAAGAAGAACACCTCCAAATTACCTGAAAATAGACGGGGGGTATTTTTCAGACGAATAACGAAGACACGCAAAAGGGGAGTCAGAGGGGGGCCACAGGGTGCCCAGGCGGCCTGGGGGCGCCCCCCCTGGCTGCGCCGGGGGGGGGGGCACCTGGAGCCCCTGGCCCACCTCTGGTCGCCCCCTTTTTCATATATGTTCTCCGTTCTCCGAAAACCCTAGGCACGGGACATTTTACGGAGTTCCGCCGCCGCTTCGAGGCGGAAACCTACAGAGAAGAAAAGGGCATCTCCGGCGGGCAGATTCCGCCGGGGAGATCACCTCCCGGAAGGGGAGATCGTCGCCATCGTCATCACCATCGTCACGGGCACCATCGAGATCATCATCAACATCATCCCCAACACCAGCACCATCTCCATCTTCATCCCAATCTCATCTTACCATCGCAACTCGTGTTGTAACTCGTACTACCTATCCTCTCTACTCCATCGGTGTTGATTACTACTTTGTGGTGAATGCTATTGAGTTTTGTTGGAGAAATATTATTATGTCCAGATTGTTTATCACATATTTATCCCCACTGATCATGATCTCTTTTATGTCTTGTGAGTAGTTACCTTAGTTCTTGAGGACATGGGGAAAGTCTTGTTGTTAGTAGTCATATGCTGTTGAAGTAATATGTGTTGTTTGATATTTAAGTTGTGTTGTCATTCTACTAGTGGTGTTGTGTGAGTCGAATACCCAACACTTCGCCTTATTAAGGACCTAGGAGAATACATTGTGTATAAAGAATGCTTATGGTGGGTTGCCGGAGTGACAGAAACCTGAACCCCAGTTCGCACGCTTTTGCATAAGGGAATAATGGATTCTCGATCGTATTGCTATGGTTAGGCTTTTGCCTTAAATTCTATCTTGTATTTGCGGATGCTTGCAAGGTGTTTAATCATAAGAGTGCATTCATCTTAGTCTAGAGAGTGCACTAGCATAGATCCACCCACTCAACACTTATCAACACATAACATAATATCGATACGGAATATGGCAAAAGCACATGACTACCTCTCTTGTGTGTCCTCAAGAACGCTTTAGTCTTTATAAGTTCAGTTGCTAGGTCTCTCCTTTGCTAAGAAAGGATTGGGACACTTGTTACTCTCAGTACCTTTTACATTACTTGCCTTTACGTTCCTGTTGCTTATACCGAGAAAACCCCTAAAAGTTATCTTTCAGTGCTTGTAGTAATTTCTTGCTCAGAATCGCTTATCAATACCTTCTGCTCCTCGTTGGGTTCGACACTCTTACTTATCGAAAACGCTGCAATAGATCCCTTACAGTTGAGGGTCATCAAGTACCGTTTTCTGGCGCCGTTGCCGGGGAGCGTAGCGCTATTGGTAAAGTGAAACTGGTAAGAACGTATTTTTATTATTATGTTTTTATTTTTGCTATTGCTGCTCTTTGTCCTTATGGACAACCCTATTATTGGAGCGTTGCTTGCGGGAAGACGCCCCACACCTGTGGTGGTTGATCCTCCCCCTACTGAAATTGTGCTTTATAAAATACCAGCTGGCATTATCGATTATGTTTTGGCTAATCGTTATGCAGGAGACAGACATCCCGGTGAACACTTGCTATATTTGTCACGACTATGTTCATTATTTAAGCTCGCAGGTGTATCGAGGGAGTTTGTCATGAGGAAATTGTTTGTCGTATCACTTATAGATAAAGCTTCAGATTGGTATGGGCTTCTCGATAACTCACACTTGCTGGACTGGCAGAATCTTATGTCTCTCTTTTATACTAAGCTTTATCCTCTTCATGAAATTCATCGAGACAGGAATTATATCTATAACTTTAGGTCTCGTGACGGAGAAAGCATTGCTCAAGCTTGGGGGAGA
Source organism: Secale cereale (assembly GCA_902687465.1). NCBI lineage: Eukaryota > Viridiplantae > Streptophyta > Magnoliopsida > Poales > Poaceae > Secale > Secale cereale. The sequence continues at coordinate 576,992,050 of LR738711.1, read as the reverse complement.
TTGAAGTCTCTAATGCTCAAATGCCCTATTCATAAGCTTCCCAAGGAAATTATACTTACAAATTTTTATGCCAGGCTCTCTCGTCAGGATAAGGAGATGTTGGATGCCTCCTCTAGTGGGGTATTTCAGAAGAAGAGTGTTGAAGAAAGGTGGGATCTCCTTGAAAGAATCCAGAGGAATACCGAAGATTGGGAAATTGACAAAGGTATTGAACCGGCTATAAATTATGAACATGATTATATTGAGAGCTATGTGGAAACTGATTACTTCAATACTTTTTGCTCTAAGATTGGTCTTGATTCCCATCTAGTGATTGATTTGTGTAAGAATTTTGCCTCTCACGTTGACTCTTTTAAAAAGAAGAGAGACCAGCACCATGCACCTTTTAAAGAATCACATATTGATATTTTTGTTGCTGACCCTATTTTGCCTGCAGTTATATATGAACAGCCTCCTTTTCCCACGAGGATAAGGGAGCACTCTCTTGTGACAGGCATAATAAATACAAGTGAGAGAAGAGTTGATGAGCCTGAGGACCAGATTAGGGTCGATCCTCAAGTTGCATTGATTAAAGACCTTGTTACTGACGATGTTTTGGATTCCAATATAAATTTTTGTGCTGTTTCCACTAACCTTGTCACAGCCAAGAATAAAGGCCCAATTTCAGGTACTCCAGTGGTATCTGTTAAAATAGGAGATCACAATTATTATGGGCTATGCGATTTGGGATCGAGTGCAAGTGCTATTCCTTATTCACTGTATGAAGAAATCATCGGTGAGATTTCCCCTTGTGAACTTGAAGAAGTTGATGTTACTATTCATCTTGCAAATAGAACAACTATCTCTCCTATCGGAATTGTGAGGGACGTTGAAGTCCTATGTGGAAAGGTAAAATACCCTACCGACTTTTTGGTACTTCGTTCAGCCAGGGACAATTTATGTCCCATCATTTTTTGTAGACCTTTTCTTAGGACTTGTGGAGCTATAATAGATTGCAAGAAAGGCAAGGTTTCTGTTGAATTCGATGGTGAGCCATATGAATTTAATTTTTCTAAGTTCTCTAAGAAGCCTCGTGGTACTGATTTACCTAGTGATGATAAAATTATTGAAAGTATTGCTTCTATTGCTATTCCCCCTGATGATCCTTTGCAGCAATACATGGAGAACCGCGAGAATGATTTGCATATGTAGCAAAGAAATGAACTAGATGAAATATTCTTGAGGCAGCCTGCTATCCTGAAGCACAACCTTCCGGTTGAACCTTTGGGAATTTTATCAAAACCGAAAGAAGACCCGGTGCGCGATCTTAAACCTCTTCCCGATACGCTCAAGTATGCTTATTTAGATGAAAAGAAAGTATATCCTGTTATTATCAATTCTAACCTTTCAGGATATGAAGAAGAGCGATTATTGGAAGTACTTTTTAAACACCGAGGCGCAATTGGCTATACCCTTGATGACCTTAAGGGGATTAGTCCATCTATCTGTCAACATACTATCAACCTTGAGCCTGATGCTAAACCAAGTGTTGATCATCAACGACGGTTGAACCCGAAGATGATGGATGTCGTGAGAACCGAGATTCTCAAGCTTCTAGCCGTAGGTATTATCTACCCTATAGCTGATAGTAAGTGGGTAAGTCCGGTACATTGTGTTCCTAAGAAAGGAGGTACAACTGTGGTTCCTAATGATAAAAATGAATTAATACCTCAGAGAATTATTATTGGATATAGAATGTGTATTGATTACAGGAAGTTGAACAAGGCAACCAGGAAGGATCACTAGCCGTTGCCGTTCATCGACCAAATGCTTGAAAGGTTATCCAGAAATACCCACTTTTGTTATCTCGATGGTTATTCTGGCTTCTCTCAAATTCATGTTAACACTGCTGATCAAGAGAAGACCACTTTTACTTGTCCCTTTGGTACTTATGCTTACATACGTATGCCTTTTGGTTTATGTAATGCCCCTGCTACTTTTCAAAGGTGTATGTCTGCTATCTTTCATGGTTTCTGCGGGGATATTATGGAAGTCTTCATGGATGATTTCTCCGTCTATGGAACTTCTTTTGACCATTGTCTTCACAACCTTAACAAAGTTTTGCAGAGATGCGAGGAGACAAATTTGGTACTCAACTGGGAGAAGTGCCACTTTATGGTTAATGAAGGAATTGTTCTTGGTCACAAGATTTCCGAAAGGGGAATTGAAGTGGACAAAGCCAAGATCGAAGCTATTGAGAGGATGCCCTATCCAAGGGACATCAAAGGTATTCGCAGTTTTCTCGGTCATGCAGGTTTTTATAGAAGATTTATTAAAGACTTTTCTAAAACCTCGAGACCCCTCACTAATCTCCTCCAGAAGGATGTTCCTTTTGTATTTGATGAAAACTGTAAGGAAGCTTTTGAAGTCCTTAAGAAAGCTTTAATAACTGCTCCTATAGTACAACCACCTGACTGGAATTTGCCTTTTGAAATTATGTGTGATGCAAGTGATTTTGCTGTTGGAGCTGTTTTAGGACAAAGAGTTGATAAGAAATTGAATGTTATACATTATGCTAGTAAAACCCTTGATAGTGCTCAAAGAAATTATGCTACTACTGAGAAGGAATTCTTAGCTGTAGTTTTTGCTTGTGATAATTTAGGCAGTATATTGTTGATTCCAAAGTTATTATTCATACTGATCATGCTGCCATTAAGTATCTTATGACAAAGAAGGATGCCAAGCCAAGACTTATCAGATGGGTACTCCTTCTTCAAGAATTTGATTTGCAGATTGTTGATAGGAAAGGGGAAGACAATCCGGTGGCGGACAATCTTTCAAGGATGGAAGATATACCGCACGACCCCATCCCAGTTAATGATAGTTTTCCACACGAACAACTTGCCATTGTAAAAGTACAACCTCTTTCTGATCCTTGGTATGCAGATTATGCTAATTTTATTGTTGCAAAGTATTTGCCTCCAGGTTTAACATTTCAGCAAAGGAAGAAGTTCTTTCATGATTTGAGGCACTACTTTTGGGATGACCCACATCTTTTCAAAGAAGGTCCCGACGGGATCGTGAGAAGATGCATTCGGAACACGAGCAGAAGGACATTCTTAGACGGTGTCATGATAGTCCCTATGGAGGACATCATGCCGGTGAGAGGACTGCACATAAGGTTCTTCAATCAGGTTTTTATTGGCCTACTCTCTTTAAAGATGCTACAAATTATGTTTTAGCCTGTGATAAATGTCAAAGAGTTGGTAACATTAGTAGAAGGAATGAGATGCCTATGAATTACTCACTAGTGATTGAACCTTTCGATTGTTGGGGTTTTGATTTTATGGGTCCTTTTCCTTCTTCGCACAAGTACACTCACATTTTAGTAGCTGTTGATTATGTGACCAAGTGGGTTGAAGCAATCCCCACTGAAAGTGCTGATCACAAGACATCCTTGAAAATGCTTAAGGATGTAATATTCCCTAGGTTTGGTGTACCAAGGTATCTCATGACCGCTGGAGGATCATACTTCACGCACGGAGCTTTAAGAAAAGCTTTGGCTAAATACGATGTTAATCATAGAATTGCTTCACCTTATCATCCTCAAACTAGTGGGCAGGTTGAGCTCACCAATAGAGAGATTAAGTTGATCTTGCAGAAAATAGTAAACAGAAATAGGAAGGATTGGTCAAATAAGTTAGGAGATGCTTTGTGGGCATATAGAACTGCTTACAAAAACCCCATGGGCATGTCCCCCTATAAGATGGTGTATGGCAAGGCTTGCCATTTGCCATTAGAGTTAGAGCACAAAGCTTTCTGGGCTGTTAGAGAGCTTAACGCTGACCCAAAATTAGCTGGTGAGGAGCATCTCATGAACTTGACTTCTCTAGATGAATGGAGGAGTGAAGCTTACGAGAGCGCTAAAATGTTCAAGGAAAAGGTAAAAAGGTGGCATGATAGGAAGATTCTGAAATGTGAATTTAATGTTGGTGATAAAGTTTTGTTGTTTAGATCCCGTTTCAGGTTTTCTCCAGGTAAACTACTTTCCAGGTGGGAAGGACCATTTCATATTGAAGAAGTTTATCGGTCTGGTGCAATTAAGATTAATAATTTTGATGGCACCAAACCTCAAGTTGTGAATGGGCAAAGACTTAAACATTACATAGCAGGAGACCCTGTCGATGTTGATGTGAATATAATATACACAACAACCCACGAAGAACATGTTGCAGCCCTGTTTCAGACGCCAGCAGAAGCAGAATAAAGAAAAGGTATGTAGATGGTAAGAAAACACCGCAAACCACCATAAAAGTTCCGTATTACGAGTTTTTGCAAAATTAGTAAAATTCCGAGTCGAAGTGGAGCCGGAGACGACCTCCAGGGAGTCCAGGCGCCCCCCTGGCGCGCCCCCCCTGGGCCGCGCCGATAGGCCGCCTGGACACCCGGGAGTCCGCCTCCGACCCCGCTTTGGTCCGTTACCTTCCTTTCTGTGCATAATTTTTTCCTATATATTTGCCCGGATTGTTCCGGCAACGTATCTTGCGATTTCGCGTGTTTTCTCTTCGATCTGTTTCTACCAGGAAATCTTTCAGCTAAATTTAGGTGCCATGGCTTCTCCAAGTTCCCCCAAGGACACGTTCGTCGACAACGTCATCAACCCTTACCTCGCTGAGGTGAAGAAGCACCCTCAGGTTGTTCAGATGAAGGAAGGCGTCCTTCATCAAGAAGATCTGAAGGGACCTATCAAGGAGGGGAGCGTCCAGGCCAGGCTGGAAGAAGTGGAGCAAGAAGTCTTCAAGTACAAGAAGATGATCGAGCGTGGTGTCGAAGCTAACTTTGACATCACCAACGAGCTGAAGAACTACTTCCTGAAAGAGATGAAGGAGATGTGGGAAAGAATCGCCGCGTCTGAAGACAGAATTATAGAACTCCAAGGGCAAATTAATGATCTACATAACCAGAACTGTGAGTATGAACTAAGGTTTCTGCGCATGGGTTTGGGTGCTGATTGCAGGATCCAGGAGACGAGCTTCTCATATGAGACTGGAGAACCCCTTCCATGGAAGAGTTTCGCCAAGAACTACTTGATCAACGCCAACAAGAATGATGAGTGAAATCTCCTGGGGTAATGGCATTCCCTTGGCTTGTTCCAAGCTTGCGGGAGTGCCCGGTATCTTATTCTTTACTTTTTGTCTTTTAGAGTCAAGTAGAGTCGTATCATGTCTAGGGAAGTTATTATATGAGATAGGTGTGTGCATTGAGGTCTATCGCTCCTTCGGTGAAGAATTGTATCCGTGTGTGTGGAGTCGTTTATGATGGAATATTAATGAGAAGTTTATCGGTTCCTTTTGCTGCACTCGGTGTTCTCTTCACGCAATCGACCTTATATGATGATTCATATGGGGAGTACTGAGCTTATGTGAGGTATGGCTATGAAACTTTATTTAATCTTGGCAAACATAGCTTTGGTCATAACAACAAGCATGATTTTCTTAAAGTATCAACATAGCCAAAACCTTTATGTTATGTTGCTTGAAGTGTTATGTTGACAAGGAAGACAACTTGATGTGTTATGCTTATTTCAACGTTCATGCTTTATATTGCTTTGCATCTTAGTCATCATCAATTATCTGCTCTCTCAAAACCTTTGCTAGCCTAACTCTGTACTAAGCGGAATTCTGCTTGTGCATCCATACCCTTAAGCCAATACCTTCCATATGAGTCCACCATACCTACCTACTCGTGGTACTCCACTACCACCTCCTAAAGTATATAATTTATGTGTTATCCTTAAATGTTCAAAATCTTTTATTTTGTGCCTCTGTTTTAGCTCATGAGGAAGTAATAGCTAATTCATAGTCTTCTTGAGTTGGACAAGCTTCACCCGGGGATTGCATGTATAATGTGCAAACCCATAATACGAGAAGAAACTGGCAAGGAGTGCGCCCGGCTTAAAAATAATATAACAAACAAACCCTCCTTCACGCTTTGTTCATGAGAAATCAGAAAATTTTGGCAGTGATAAACAAAGGAGAATAAGAGGATGATATTGTCCTCATACGGGAGCCGTTCCTCGAAACTCGTCCAGTTCAAGAAGCAACTGAGTTATTTATTAGCATTCGTTGAAAAATCATGCACCTCTCAAAACTTGTTTTCATTCTGTTTGATTTGAGGATAGCACATGAGTTTTCCCTACTACCCTAGAGCAGGGCCTATCTTTTAATTTTAAGTTGAGTCAGTTATTCCTACTCCCCTCTATTTCTCAAAGAGAGCAGACGTTTGATGTTGATAAGGATTCATTCATATAAAGCTGCATTAAGATTTGTCATATCATATCCTTGTTGACATTATCATTTGATAAGTAAGTTGTTTGTCATGCCCAGCTAAGGCAAATATCTTCCTTTGTGTTAACACTTTCACTTCTTGCTTATTAACATGTTATTTCAAAAAGCTTCAATTAATCCCATCAAGATATAAGAGCAAAAGTTAAAATTATTTGTTGTTCTTTGACCAAAGGACATGTTTGCCATGATATAATGAGTTTCCTTAGTCCTACGTTCGAATATAAGTGTTAACACTCTTTAGTAAGAGCCTTATGAGTTGAAGATTGCTGCTGAGGATATTTGAGTTGGTAAAGAGACTATGATGCTTCTTGTCCGTATTCTATTTATCGACACTTCACTCTCTAAACTTGTGGACAGGTTTACCGAGTTCATATTCGCTTGGGGAGAAGCGAGGTCTAAGCTTGGGGGTGTTGATACGTCCAAAATGCATCACTATTTTGTATCATAATTCATCCTTATTCATTGATATATTTCATGTTATGATGATGTTCTTATGTTGTTTTGGTCTATTTTACACAGTTTGCAACTTTCCGATGCCGGAACAGCAGACGCAGGATTCAGCAGGAAAAAGTGGATGCTGAGTTGCAGAAGAAGAACACCTCAAAATTACCTGAAAATTGACGGGAGGTATTTTTCAGACGAATAACGAAGACACGCAAAAGGGGAGTCAGAGGGGGGCCACAGGGTGCCCAGGCGGCCTGGGGGCGCCCCCCTGGCCGCGCCGGGGGGGCGCCTGGAGCCCCTGGCCCACCTCTAGTCGCCCCCTTTTGCATATATGTTCTCCGTTCTCCGAAAACCCTAGGCACGGGACTTTTTACGGAGTTCCGCCGCCGCTTCGAGGCGGAAACCTACAGAGAAGAAAAGGGCATCTCCGGCGGGCAGATTCCGCCGGGGAGATCACCTCCTGGAAGGGGAGATCGTCACCATCGTCATCACCATCGTCACGGGCATCATCGAGATCATCATCAACATCATCCCCAACACCAGCACCATCTCCATCTTCATCCCAATCTCATCTTACCATCGCAACTCGTGTTGTAACTCGTACTACCTATCCTCTCTACTCCATCGGTGTTGATTACTACTTTGTGGTGAATGCTATTGAGTTTTGTTGGAGAAATATTATTATGTCCAGATTGTTTATCACATATTTATCCCCACTGATCATGATCTCTTTTATGTCTTGTGAGTAGTTACCTTAGTTCTTGAGGACATGGGGAAAGTCTTGTTGTTAGTAGTCATATGCTGTTGAAGTAATATGTGTTGTTTGATATTTAAGTTGTGTTGTCATTCTACTAGTGGTGTTGTGTGAGTCGAACACCCAACACTTCGCCTTATTAAGGACCTAGGAGAATACATTGTGTATAAAGAATGCTTATGGTGGGTTGCCGGAGTGACAGAAACCTGAACCCCAGTTTGCACGCTTTTGCATAAGGGAATAGTGGATCCTCGATCGTATTGCTATGGTTAGGCTTTTGCCTTAAATTCTATCTTGTATTTGCGGATGCTTGCAAGGTGTTTAATCATAAGAGTGCATTCATCTTAGTCTAGAGAGTGCACTAGCATAGATCCACCCACTCAACACTTATCAACACATAACATAATATCGATACGGAATATGGCGAAAGCACATGACTACCTCTCCCGTGTGTCCTCAAGAACGCTTTAGTCTTTATAAGTTCAGTTGCTAGGTCTCTCCTTTGCTAAGAAAGGATTGGGCCACTTGTTACTCTCACTACCTTTTACATTACTTGCCTTTACGTTCCTGTTGCTTATACCGAGAAAACCCCTAAAAGTTATCTTTTAGTGCTTGCAGTAATTTCTTGCTCAGAATCGCTTATCAATACCTTCTGCTCCTCGTTGGGTTTGACACTCTTACTTATCGAAAACGCTGCAATAGATCCCTTACAGTTGAGGATCATCAGTACATAAACAACTTGAAGTGGATACTCTTAAATAGTCAAGACAAGTGTGAGTGCTATGGATGGCCTTCTCATAGGGAAACGTGGATGAATCCATAGTGGTATATTGTGTGGTGCTTAGTGGTCTCGTGTGCGCCACCTCAAAGAGTTACTAGCAGTCGTAGAACAGGATAGCCATTGAGTCAAAGCTGGCTTGCTGCAACTAAACCCCACTTTGCCTTCTTGATACAAGTGCATGTATGATAGGATCTGATGTAAGTCTTGCTGAGTACCTCTGTACTCACGTTTGCTTAATTTATGTTTTGCAGAGGAGACTTCAGTCTCACTAGTAGATCCGCTTGGACTTCGACAAGTAGCTTGTTACCTCAGCTACGATCTTGTACGAGTGTTGTAGATAGTTAGGCTCTTCAGCCTTTTTCATTTGTAGATGTCTGTACTCAGACATGTTGTGCTTCTGCTTGTTCCTTGTATGCTCTGAATGTTGGGTCATGAGACCCATGTTTGTAATATCTGGATCCTCGGAGCCTAATGAATAAATACTTTGTCTCTTAGAGTCTTGTTGTGATGCCATGTTGTATTCGCATATATCGAGCATATTGTGTGTATGTTATTGAAATGCTTGGTATGTGTGGGATCCGACAACCTAGTCGTTTCCTCTTGGTAGCCTCTCTTATGGGGAAATGTCTCCTAGTGCTTCCACTGAGCCTTGGTAGCTTGCTACTGCTCCTGAACACTTAGGCTGGCTGGCATGTGTCCTTCTTCGTTCCTGTGTCTATCCCTCTGGGAAATGTCATGCGTTGTTCCTTTAAGTCCATGAAGCTTGCTATGCCTTGGGTTCATACGTTGATGACCGACACGTTCGTTGATGGGTCATGTATGCATGTCCCTGTAAGTTAGTGCCACCTTGGTATTATAACTAGTCATGTCGGCCTGGGTTCTCTGTCATATGGATGCTAGCAACACTATCATATACGTGAGCCAAAATGGGCAAACGGTCCCGGGCCAGGTAAGGTGGCACCCGTGGGGATACCGTGCGTGAGGCCGCAAAGTGATATGGTGTGTTACATGCTAGACTGGTGTGACTTAGGATCGGGGTCCCGACACCTTTGGTATTAGAGCCTGACTGCCTGTAGGATTACCAAGCCCAACTGGTCGAAGTTGAGTCTAGAAATTCCTTAGTTATATAAGGGAATTGATTGTGGAAGGGAACGTAAGGCTATTTTTACTCCTTATACCTCATGTATTCTGATCTGAGTCATCCTACCTTTCCTACAGGGTTAAGGAACTAGGCTTTCTCTTCCGTCTATCAGGATCACGAGTTACTACTCCGTAGTCCCTTAGGATTGGTTGATCAGAGTTCTACTCCTGTTTTCAAGTTCTTCCAGTGTAGTTTGTTTAGTACTATCACAGAACCTTGAGTGATGATGTTGAGTTGTTATACCACCCCTTTTGTTAGCAGGATGTCTCATTCTGATCATTTTGCTGCCGTCATGCTGCCGGAATTATCCTAGTAGTTTGAGAGATACTAATTTCTTGTTCTACCTTATGCATCCTATAATTGATGATGTTTCCGTTCTCGGTTTCGCTTCTCAGGGTGTCTTCAGTTAAGAAAAGCTCAGCCGCTCGTAGAAAGAACCACGGAGGTGGTAGGGATGAGGAGGATCCTCCCGACCAGCCTTCGTTGGCAGAGTTAATGTTAGAGATGGAGAGAAACAAGCATGAGTCTAACCGCTTGTTGGCACGTATTGAGGAGAACACCGCACATCAGTGCAAGGAGTCAGCAACCATCCATGACTTCATTCGTCTGAAACCGCCCACCTTCCATCATCCCATTGAGACACTCGATGCGGATGACTGGCTCCGTATTATCACTCACAGGTTGCGTTCTGCGAACGTAGCTGAAAGTGACAAGGTCATCTATGCCACTTATCAACTGGAAGGTCCTGCTAGTCTTTGGTGGTAGAACTATGAGGCCATGATTCCAGCTGGCCAGATTCCTACCTGGAAAGATTTCACCGAGGCTTTTCGTGAGCATTGTATCCCTCAAGCTCTCACGATCGCAAGAGAGAAGAGTTCTGTAGTCTTACCCAGGGTAAGATGGCTGTTGATGCTTATAGTAGAGAGTTTGAGAACCTCGCCCGCTATGCTACAGAAGAAGTGTCCACGGACGCCAAGAAGCAGGCTAGGTTCGGAAGGGTCTCAACCCCAAGCTGCGTCGTGATCTCCACTTACATCATTGCACAACATTCCAGGCTCTTGTGAACGAGGCCATTAATGCAGAGACAGCTTAGCTCACTTACGAGGAGTCTCGTAAGCACACCCTTGATCTGGGTTCTTCCTCCGGTTCTAGTTCTCAGAAGCGTCGGATTTGGGTTCCGAACTCTGTTCTTCCACCCAGTTATACACCGAGGCCATCTTATGTGGTACCTCTTATAGTTCAGCACTATGCTCTACCCAGCCCTATTGGTGGACCGCCTGCCAACGCGGGTTCACGTCCTGCCTCCAGGATTTGTTACAAGTCCGGAGAGCCAGGCCACATTTCCCGTATTTGCACCGAGACCCGTGTTGCTCCACCCCAGTCCGAGAAGTCTGTTAGCCTTGGTAAGCCATCACGCAAGATGATCAGTGTCAAGTCAGCTCCCACCGAACATGGACGTGTGCATCACGTCTCAGCCAAACACGCTCATGAAGATCCAGATGTCGTTCTTGGTACACTCCTTGTCAATTTTCATCCGGCATCGGTTCTATTTGATACTGGAGCATCTCATTCTTTCATTTCCGAAAGTTATGCCCTCTTACACGACATGTCATTTTGTGATATGCCATCCCCACTACTCATTCAAACTCCTGGATCCAAGTCTTCAGATATTAATATCATCTTGGGTATGGACTGGATGACAGCTCATCATGCCAAGATTGATTGTTTCACTAGGTCTGTTCACCACTAGAGTTGCAAAGCGTCAACTCTATTCTCTTAATGCCAGCCCTCTTCCACACCTTGAAGATGTTCCGATAGTCCGTGACTTTCCGGATGTCTTTCCAGAGGAACTGCTCCAATCTCTAGGCATCGCTGGCCAGGGCGCGTGACCGAGATGTAGAGTTTGTTTTAGATCTTATCCCAGGAACCGCTCCAATCTCTAGGAGACCTTACAAGATGGCACCCTTAGAACTAGCTGAGCTTAAGAAACAACTTGATGAGTCCTTGCAAAAGGGTTTCATCCATCCTAGTTCTTCTCCTTGGGCTTTCCCCGTCCTCTTCGTCAAGAAGAAGGATGGTACGGATCGGATGGTTGTAGATTATCGTCCCGTTAATTTGGTCACTATAAAGAACAAGTATTCGCTTCCCAGGATCAACGACCTGTATGATCAGCTCGCTGGATCCTCGGTCTTCTCCAAGATGGATTTGAGGTTGGGATACCATCAAATCAAGATTAGAAATGGGGACATCCCCAAGACGGCTTTTGTCCCTCGTTATGGTCAGTACGAGTACACCGTCATGTCCTTCGTCTAACCAATGCTCCAGCCACTTTCTCCCGCTTGATGAACTCGATCTTCATGGAGTACTTAGATAAGTTCATCGTGGTTTACCTTGATGATATTCTTATTTACTCGAAGAACGAGGGAGAGCATGCCGAACATCTTAGACTTGTTGTAGAAAAACTAAGAGAGCACCGCCTTTATGCCAAGTTCTCCAAGTGCGAATTTTGGTTGCCAGAAGTGACCTATCTCGGCCATGTAATCTCTGGTAAGGGCATTGCTGTCAACCCCGAGAGAGTTCAGGCCGTCCTTGATTGGACTCCACCTGAAACAGTTAAACAAGTTAGGAGTTTCCTTGGTCTAGCCAGTTATTGTTGCCGCTTTGTTGAGAACTTCTCTAAAGTGGCCAAACCTCTCACGGAACTTCTCAAGAAAGATAAAAAGTTTGAGTGGTCCCCATAGTGTGAGCAAAGTTTTCAGGAACTGAAAAGACGCCTGACTTCTGCTCCCATACTTGTGCCACCGGATTTCACCAAGGACTTTGTTATCTACTGTGATGCCTCACGACAGGGACTAGGTTGCATTCTTATGCAGGATCGTCATGTGATTGCCTATGCATCTCGACAGTTGCATCCACATGAGGAGAATTATCCCACACATGATCTAGAGCTTGCAGTCGTAGTCTACGCACTTAAGACCTGGTGACATTACTTCCTTGGTAATCATTGCGAGATCTACACCGATCACCAGAGCCTCAAGTATATCTTCACCCAACCAGATTTGAACCTTAGGCAAAGACGTTGGTTGGAGTTGATCTCAGATTACGACTTAGGGATTACCTACACCCCAGGCAAGGGAAATGTCATGGCTGATGCGCTAAGTCGTAAGTCCTATTGCAACAATCTCATGTTGCAGCAGGGCCAACTACTTCCCTATGAGGAATTATGTAAGATTAACCTTCACATTGCTCCTCATGGATTCCTTTCTACCATGGTGGCGAAACCTACTCTTGTGGATCATATCATAGAAGCCCAGAAGCATGATACAGGGATTACCTGGATCAAGAGAAACATTGCCAAGGGCATTGCTGGTAGTTTTTCCATAGATGATCGAGGTGTTGTTTTATTCCAGAACCGATTGGTGGTTCCCAAGAAGCAACATCTTCGGCAACTGATCCTTAAGGAGGCTCATGAATCTCCTCTCACGATTCATCCCGATAGTACTAAGATGTATCAGGACCTACGCCAGAGGTTCTGGCGGACTAGGATGAAGAGAGAAATCGCTCAATTCATTGCTAACTGTGACGTTTCTCGTCGCGTTAAGGCAGAACATCAAAGACCTGCTGGCACCCTTCAGCCTCTAGCTATTCCTGAGTGGAAATGGGACCAAGAGAGGGAATAATGCTATCTTCGTAGTCATTGATCGTCTCTCCAAAGTGGCTCACTTTCTAACTGTTCGCGAGAGTATCACTACTAGTCAGCTTGCTGACTTGTATATTTCTCGAATAGTTTCACTTCATGGTGTTCCACTAGAGATCAATTCAGACCGTGGTAGTCTTTTCACTTCTCATTTCTGGGAGAGTTTCCAAACTTCCATGGGCACCCATCTTTCCTTCAGTACCACTTTCCACCCTCAGTCAAGTGGTCAGGTGGAATGGGTTAACCAAATTCTCGAAGACATGCTTAGAGCTTGTGTTATCTCATTTGGTATGGATTGGGAGAAATGTCTGCCTTTCGCCGAGTTTGCCTATAACAATAGTGTCCGTGTATTCAGAACGACACCTATGGGATCACAAGAATCCCTACTACGGTTTGCAGGGCACGGGGTTGAGAGAAGAGCAGGTCAAACAGATAGCACACGGTTCCTTAACCCAGGTTCGGGCCGCAAGGATGCGTAAAACCCTACTCCTGCTTTGGTGGATTGTATATCTGTGTCCTTCAGCTAGCTATGGGGCGTGAGGAGCTCCAAAAAGCTGAATCCTCCTCCTGGTCGCCTCGGGCCTCCTTTTATAGGGAAAAGGGGCTGCCATAGTGGCACATAGGAGGTGGAAAGGGTACAGTGATGCAAGGTTATCCCTCGCATTACAAGACAATGTGCATTTAATGTGCCCTGCTTAGGTGTCCTTGCTTTATCACGGACGGGGGAGACATCCGTCTTGTCTGTCGCCGCTCCTTCTTGTGTCGACACGCGCCCTGGCCAGCGATGCCTGAGATGCCATGTAGGCAGGCAGGCAGCTGAGGTGGCGCAATGGTGGGTCTCCACGAAGATCTGCATGTCGCCACGCAGGTGCCTCCCAAGCTGGTTGGGTCGGCAGCTGCATGGGCAGTGGAAGCTTAGTTGCCGTGGGCCTGATGGTGGCCTTGTGGATGTCCTGGGCAAGGGCCTTGCCAGGGCCCCGGCAAGGGTCTTGCCGCGGCGCGTGCTGTCATCCCCGGCAAGGTGCTTGCCGGAGGTCTTGTGGTCTTCCTTAGCTAGGATCCCGCTAAGGGTCGCCGTCTTCTTAATGTGTATCTGATCTTGAATGTCTTCACAAAGATCTGCATGCGACTACGGGGGCATCTCCCGAATCCTTGCCCCTTGGGGGCAGTGGACTCAAGGGGGATTTGCTCCGTAGGCGTGGGGCGAATTGCCGCGGCAAGGGTCTTGCCGGGGCTGCTAAAGCCGGCCCCGGCAAGGATCTTGCCGGGGCTGCTAAAACTGGCTCCCAGCAAGGATCTTGCTGGGGGAAGCTGCTTCGTCCCTTTGCTGTTTCTGGTCTTGGCTTTGGGCTTCAGCTCCATCGAGCTTCGGTCTTACCCTGGCTCACCTCCCTTGCCGTGCTTGGTGTGGTGGTGCCCGTGGCTCAGACTGCCCGTGCACAGTCATAGGGGTACAAAAGTTGCACCCCTCTTTTTGTACACCGACAGGAGCCCTCGGGCCTGGACCACACATAAGCGCGATGCGTTGTTGGGCTAGGCCCAAGACGGTGCGCGGGTAGGCGGGACAGTTCTTACCGTGGTAAGATTTTCCGCGCACTGCGCCTCCCACAATCCGCGCACATGGCGCGGTGTAGAGGGGCGTGCATGACGTGGGCGGCATGCGCAGGGTGGTTCCCGCAGGCATGCATCACATCGCAGTAAAGAGGCGGGTTTGCGCCTTCCCCATAAACGGGGACAGGCTTTGATGCGCGACCCATTTACTGGATGGGGCCGAGGCGCGGTCCTCAAGGCGTCCACTCCCCACGATCACGGGGTGGGGAGAGGTCGCCTCACCCGTCCCCTCGGTTCTGCACGTCTGCTACGTGCCTCCCATGTCCTTGGGGTGGCGGACGGTGGAGGCGGGAAACCGGGCCGTCGCTGGTTGGGGCGGCGGGTCGGTCCTGGCTCCCTGCGACTTCCATGTCTTGATTGGCCGAGCGGGGCGGTCGAGCCCCAACCCCGTTCCTTTATAAAGAGCGGGGGGGGGGG
The DNA here is from genome assembly GCA_902687465.1 of Secale cereale. Classification (NCBI taxonomy): domain Eukaryota; kingdom Viridiplantae; phylum Streptophyta; class Magnoliopsida; order Poales; family Poaceae; genus Secale; species Secale cereale. The sequence continues at coordinate 576,976,879 of LR738711.1, read as the reverse complement.
GTAGGGACGGCGTCTTGCACTCTTCCATCTTCTTCCTCCTTCAGCTTCTGCTCCTCTCTTCCGTTCGCCATGGAGAGAGGAAATCCCGTCCCTTCAACGGTGGCGGCGAGGGTCGCCGCTCGACAACGTATCCCTCCTTCTCCTGCACCTGCGGTGGCAGAGCCGGCCATGAGGGGAAGGGGGAGGGGGCGATGCCGTGGGAGAGGACGGGGCGCTCGGGGAAGAGGAGGACGGGGCGGCCCGCCGGCCTCGCCCCCGCCAGCAGCTCCACCTCTAGTGGAGGGCCATGTTGGGGATGACCCTTACGAGTTCTTCATCAGGTTGCGGCGGCCGCCGCGCCGTCGCCTTCGTCTCCCAACTCCATTTGCGCGGGAGATGGAGCTGGATCCGCCGGAGTCACTGCGGCTACACATGAGGGGCTATGGGATCAGTGGCACGCGGGTCCGCGTCGACTTCCCTGCTCCTCATGTGATGTATCTTCGTTAGGGATGGAGGACGTTTGCTTGTATCCACAGCTTGACGGATGGGCTCACTCTCCATTTTAAGTTGACGGAGGGTGGCCTTCTTTCCGTCAAGGTCTTCGGGCACTTTAGGATTCGTGCAAGGTGCTCCGTGGAGAGCTCTTCCGATGACGAAGATTCCTCCTCGACCGAGGGTGACAAGGAGGACATCGGCAGTGACGACGAGGGCGGTAGGCGGCAGGATGACGGGTCCGACTAGGCGTCGGGCGCTGCTCCTGTTGGCACCGGCGACCCCATCATCCGTGTCGCCGGCTCCTTGAACTTATCGGGGCCGTCCCCTTGGCGGCTGGCGTTGGGAGGCTGCGGAAGAGGAAGAGGGCGGGCGGCAAGGTCGTCATGTCGGAGTACGCGGGCACCAACGCCTTCGACGCGTACTGACGTCCTGCCGCCTCGTCTTCGAGCTCTGCTTCCGGCGCCGCCATCACCATCCAGCCCTTGGGCGGCCACCGAGATATCTTATTGATGTCTTCTGCCACCCGTAGCTCGCCTAGGCACTCCTTTTGCCCTTCTCGCGTCCTTGACCTACCTCCTGAGGAGAGGGACAAGAAAGGCATTACGGGCATCTTATCTCTTTTTAGTTTGTAAGCCTTCGGGCATCTGTTAAATTTAAAACTTGTAATCCCCTTGTTCATGTTTTACATTCCCTATGGACTGTACCTGAGTGGAATGTTTTTAATGAAAAAGGGATGTTTGCCGGGTCATTTGTTCGCAGGTAGAACCCACAACAGGGAACAAATCCCTAATATCTCGAAGATAAACATTTTCTCGCCCGGCAACAGGCCTCGCCATCCCCCCACTTCGCTCGGCCTTTCTCACGCCTTTGGCGGAGGCAGGGATGAAGTGGGTTTAGGCTCCTTGTTTCATCCTTTTGCTGCCGCGACTATGACCAAACTTGGTCCCAGGAACGAGCCCTAGGGCCTAGAGTTATGGGAGCACGGTAGTTTTAAGGAAAGAAACGAGGTTTCACATACCTCAGTCCATAATGGAATGCATGATAAGGGATGAAGGACTTATCTGAAGCTGCAGCCCCCAGCAACCCTTGTTTGCCGAGGGTGAATCTTTGCTCTTGCGGCCACCGGCAATACTGGCTTGCCGGGGCCTAGATGCTGGTCTGTTCCTTTTTCTTCTCCCCAAGTGGCCTTGGCAAGGATACCTATGTGTCATGTGAACCAAAGAAGATAAAGGAAGACAAAGGGATGCAAACTCGACCTCTAAGCTAGGGGTTAGCCGCCGCTAAGCACTATCAACCCTAACCAAGGACGAGACTCGACTCAACATGCATGCTATAACTTAGGGCGCCAGCGCTTCATTCATTTATGCTGAGGGTCTTCGCCTGAGTTTGTACAAAGGGTTACATGCCTTGTCAACAAGGCTTGTACAAAAGGTAGCTTGCCGGGGGGCCCGGCAAGCCGCGCCTTATGGGTAAAACTTGCAAACATGCTCAATATTCCAGGAATTGCTCACCGGAATGGCATTTCGGTCTCCAGGCGGACTGCGCCAGGCCTGGTGACTCGTATTACCCGATAAGGGCCTTCCCACTTCGGCGTCAACTTGTTGGTATTCTTGGACGATTGAACGCGCCGAAGAACAAGGTCGCCTTCCTCAAAGCTTCAGGCATGGACCTTGCGGCTATGGTAGCGGCGCAAGGCTTGCTGGTAGCGTGCTGCTCTCACAGCCGCCCGAAGACGATCTTCCTCAAGGAGCGTCGTGTCATCTTGCCACAGTTGCTCTTGCTCAAGCTCATCATAAGCGAGCACTCGAGGTGACCCGTGTATGAGTTCAGTGGGGAGAACTGCTTCTGACTCGTATACTAGGGAAAAGGGTGTCTGGCCGGTGGCTCGATTAGGCGTCGTTCTGATCGGCCAAAGAACCGCCGACAATTCATCAATCTAGAGCCTTCCATTCTTGCGCAGCCTGTCAAAGGTCTTTGTCCTTAAGCCTCGCAGCACTTCAGCGTTTGCTCTCTCAGCTTGACCATTGCTTCGGGGCTGAGCAACAGAAGCGACACAGACTTTGCTGCCGAGGTCTTGGGTATATTGTATGAAGGTGCGGCTTGTGAACTGCGTGCCTTTGTTGGTGATGACCCTGTTGGGTACACCAAAACAGCACACTAGTTCCTTGAAGAACTTGACGGCTGACAGAGCTGTGACCTTCCTCACTGCCTCCACCTCCGGCCACTTTGTGAACTTGTCGATTGCGACGTACAAGTACTCAAAGCCCTCGACAGCGTGGGGGAAAGGGCCCAGTATGTCGAGCCCCTAGACCGAGAAGGGCCAGGAGAGAGGAATGGTTTGAAGGGCTTGAGCTGGTTGATGAAGTTTCTTTGAATGGAACTGACACGCTTCACACCTGGTGACCAGTGTCCTCGCATCGTGGAGGGTGGTGGGCCAGAAGAAGCCTTGCCAAAACGCCTTGCCGGCAAGGGATCTTGACCCTATGTGGGATCGACATATGCCTCCATATATCTCTGCCAACAGCCCCAGTCCTTCTTCTCGAGGGATACACTTCAATTTCACGTCGTTCGATCTCTTTCTGTACAGGACGTCATCGACGAACTGGTACATAAAAGACCGACGGGCTACTTTTTTCGCTTCTTCCTGCTCCTCAGGAAGTTCCCCAGTCTGGAGGAATCGGACGGTATGCTATGCCCATGCTTGTGCCTGGGGCTCGACGGCGAGGACTAAAGGCATTTCCTCCGCCATGGGTGCGGTTGTCTCGACGGCGAGAGCTTGACGCTCCGCCAAAGCTAGTCGTCCCGTGGCGGGCTCAGTGTCCCCGGCAACATCCTTGCCGGCGGCTCCAGGGAGCTCGGTGGGAAAGTACTTGCCGGGCCCTGATTTGCTCCTCTTGTTTTGCCCTGTTGATGGATCAACGGATGGCTGAGAAAGCTAAAGCACAAAGGTACTTGGTTCCATAAGTAGCTTGAGGGCAGCGCGCTTTGACAGGTAATCGGCGATGTCATTCTCCGCTCGGGGAACATGCTCCGCATGTATACCATCAAAGCGCTCTTCTAGCTTTCTGACTTCATCGATGTAGGCCTTCATCAACGGGCTCTGGTAATCTTTGTTGACTTGTCTGACAACAAGCTGCGAATCGCCCCTGACAATGAGTTTCTTGATTACGAGGTGTGCCGTGATCCTAAGACCATCAAGCAGCCCCTCATACTCAGCAGTATTGTTCGTTGATACTTCCCTGGGGAAGTGCATCTGGACCACGTACTTGAGGTGCTCTCCAGTGGGCGCGACCAGCAGTACGCCATCCCCGGCGCCCTGTAAGGAGAAAGCTCAATCAAAGTACATGATCCAGTCGCAACTCGCCTCTTTGCCGGGGAGAGCAGTTTCCTGAATTTCTTCCTTAGGCATCGCGGTCCATTCTGCAACACACTCCGCTAGGACTCGGCTTTGAATCGTCGAGGTACTTTCAAACTTGAGGCCAAAGCTGGACATCTCCAGTGTCCATTCTACAATTCTTCCCGTTGCATCTAGATTGTGCAATATCCGTTGTAGAGGGAGGCGACTGACGACAGTGATCTTGTGCGCCTGGAAGTAGTGACGCAGCTTCCTCGAGGCCATAAGAAGGCCAAAGAGCAATTTCTGCACACTGGAGTACCTTGATCTAGCCCCCCTGCAAGAGGGAGCTAACAAAGTAGATCGGGTGCTGCATCATTTTCTTCCTTGGCTGCACTCCAACCGGCCGTGTCGTCTCTGCACCAATGGCATCAGGCTCTGTCGCTTCTATCACCTCATCATCGATTTCTCTCTGCGCCACAAGAGCGGCACTGACCACTTGGTTCGTTGCCGCCAGGTATAGCAGCAACGGTTCTTGTGGCCTATGCGCAACTAGTACTGGCATGGAGGAAAGATACCTCTTCAACTCTTGCAATGCTGCTTCAGCTTCTGGCATCCATTCCATTGGGCCTGCCTTTTTAAAATTCTTGAAAAAGGGAAGGGCGCGCTCAGCAGACTTGGAAATGAATCTGATCATGGCGGCAACGCAGCCAGCAAGCCGATGCACATCCTTGACCCGTTTGGGTGCTTCAATCTGTTCTATAGCTTTGATCTTGTCCGGATTGGCCTCTATCCCACGCTGTGACACATAGAACCCGAGGAGCTTGCCGGACGGGACGCCGAAGACGCACTTCTCAGGGTTCAGCTTGAGGTTGATCTTGCGTAGGTTTACAAATGTTTCTTGTAAATCCGGTATAAGGGTTGCCCTATTCTTGGTTTTGACCACTATATCATCCATATAAGCCTCCATATTTCTATGGATCTGGGGTTCAAAACCAATCTGGACTGCCCTTGCAAACGTCGAGCCAGCACTCTTCAACCCGAAAGGCATTTGTATGAAACAGTACATACCACATGGGGTGATGAATGCTGTCTTCTCTTCGTCTTCTCTTGCCATGAAGATCTGATGGTAGCCGGAGAAGGCATCGAGGAATGACAACAGGTCACACCCAGCCGTGGAGTCAGCAATCTGGTCGATGCGCGGCAAGGGGAAGGGGTCCTTGGGACAAGCCTTATTGATATCTGTGTAATCAATACACAGCCTCCACTTCCCATTTGCCTTGCGCACTACCACTGGATTGGCCAACCACGTTGGATGGAGCAGTCCTCTTACCAAACCCGCAGCTTCCAATTTCCGGATCTCCTCTGTGATGAACTCTTGTCATTCCAAAGCTTGCTTCCTGACCTTTTGCTTGACGGGCCGCGCATGATGACAGACAGCAAGGTGGTGCTCAATCACCTCCCTAGGAACGTCGGGGATGTCGGATGCTTGCCATGCAAACACATCGACATTCGCCCGCAGGAAGGTGACGAGCGCGTCTTCCTATTTGTCGTCAAGGGTGGAGCTTATGGTGAAAGCCCCTCCTGTGCCGTCCTCCTTGACAGAAACCTTCTTGGTTCCCGGCGGTGTGGCCCTAGACCTCTTGTTTCTGTCGATGGAGCTCTCTGGCATGTCCTCGACGGGAGCACGACACTCCGAAGAGGTGCGCTTGCCGGAGTGGGTGTCCGAGGTCTCACCGATCTTCTTCTTGCCGGTGGAGCTCTCTGGCACGTCCTCGACGGGAGCACAACACTCCGAAGAGGTGCGCTTGCCGGAGTGGGTGTCCGAGGTGTCACCGGTCTTCTTCTTGCGAGTGGAGCTCTCTAGCACGTCCTCGACGGGAGCACAACACTCCGAAGAGTTGCGCTTGCCGCAGTGGGTGTCCGAGGTCTCACCGGTCTTCTTCCTCTTCCCTCCCGGGGGTCCAGTGGCAGGAGCAAGTGCCCTCGTGGCGGCAGCTGCTGCAACTGCTTGCTGGTATAGTTGGTCAGCGTAAATCAGTGCATCTTTCTTATCGGAGGGGATGGTGATGATCGTCACAGGTCCTGGCATCTTCAGGGTGTTGTAGGCATAGTGTGATGCTGCCATGAACTTGGCCAGCGCTGGGCGGCCAAGGATCCCGTTGTAAGGCAAGGGGATCTTGGCAACATCGAACACGATACTTGCCGTCATGTAGTTTACATCACTCCCAAAAGTCACGAGCAGCGTGACCTTTCCCTTTGGTTGGCTTCTCCCCGGGTTGATCCCCTGAAACGTTCCCGTCTCTTCGAGGTCCCCGTCAGGAATCTGCAGCTTCTCGATCACGGTGGGCGAGAGTAGGTTCAGACCGGCCCCGCCATCGACTAGCATCTTTGTCACGTTGAGGTTGCGTATTGTTGGTGAAACCAACAATGGCAAGTACCCGACCGCAGTAGTGCGATCGGGGTGATCCTCAGTGTCAAAAATGATAGGCATGCTGGACCATTTCAACGACTTTTGGGCACCGGACGACGGCTCCGCCGCTGTAATCTCACGCGCCCACTGTTTAAGTTCGTGGTGAGAAGTATGCAGCGAGGCGCCGCCATCGACGCACATGGACTCGGTAGCTTTCTGAAATTCTTGGTCGCCGGACTCGTCGTCCTCTTCATGATCGTCGTCTTCAGGCCTTCTGTCACGGCCCCGGGCGGGCCTTTCCTGCTGTTTATCCTTGCCGCGACGGCCTGCTTGGCCGTCACGCTTCTTGCCGGACCCTTCAGCACCGTCCTGGCCCTTCTCCTTGTCCCGCCTCTCATATTCAGCCCTCTGCTCCTCAGGAAGGAGCTCGACCTGTCGGCAGTCCTGGAGATCATGGCCTTTGGTGCGATGGATCTTGCAGTATCGCTTGTCGGAGTTTCCTGGCTTCTCGGCAGCCGCCAAGGCCCGGCAGGCGACACACCCGGCAATTTCCTTGTCAGGGTCACCCGCCCTGGTTTTCTTGGCGGAGCCGGCTTCATCAGATACCTCGACGACAAGCACGGTTTTACCTTTGTGCTTCCTGTTGCGGTGCCGGCCTTTCTTTGCCGGGGCGGCAGTATCCTCCTCTGAAGAGTCGGTTTCCGCACCGGCATCTTCGCCGTGGTACTTTCTTCCCTCCTTAGCCCGGGCACATCTGTCAGCGAGAACATAGAGTTCCGCCACATCTTTCACCTTGGTCATCGCCAGTTCTTCACGCATCTTGCGGTTACGCACGTTCTGATGGAACGCGCTGATGATGGCGGCAGGGTGAACATCAGGGATATTGTACTGTACCCGGCTGACCCTCTGTATGTACTTGCGCAGACTCTCGCCTTCCTTCTGGGGTATGACGTGCAGGTCACTTGCTTGGCCATGGGCTTGGTGACCTCAAGTAAAGGCGCCAACAAACTCATGGCACAAATCCGACCAGGAGGAAATAGAGTCTACCGGCAAGTGCATCAACCACGACATGGCGTTGGGCTTAAGAGCCAACGGAAAGTAATTCGCAAGCACCTTATCATCGCGGGCTCCAGCAGCCTGCATCGCGATGGTGTAGATGTTGAGGAACTCCGACGGGTGGGTCTTGTCGTTGTACTTCTTGCCAACGTCAGGCTTGAAGGTGCGGTGAGTGGGCCACTAGAACTGCCGCAGCTCACGGGTAAAAGTCGGACAGCCTACCTCGTAAGGTAGACCTCCAGGGCTCTCTGGTGCTGGGCGGTCCACAGCAGGCCCTGCTCGCCTGTCTGACTGGTGGCGCGCTCCGCGCCGGCGCTCGATGGTGGTTCAAGCATCTTCATGAGCTCGCTCCAGAAGAACTTGACGTTGGTCGCCGTGGGTCCGTGGGTCGGACGACGCTATGGAGATGGCATCACCCGCGACGTCTCGACGAGTCGACGCACGCGGTACCAGACGAGGAGGAGGTGAATGCACCGTGGCCACGGTGCTGCTGGTCTTCCCGCCACCGGTGCATGGGACCCCATCGGAACGTCGACCCGGGGGCCTCGCTGGACTTGGTTCATCCTTGTTGGCAACTGCGACAAGGGTTCGGATGGTGGCTCTCCATTCGTCGAGTTTCCCCATAATGGGAGGAAAGTCGAGGAGCAACTGCGCGCGCGCTAGGGCTTCGACTGGGGTTAGCGGTAGCGAAACCTGCACGGACCACGACGCGCTTGGACCCCTGACCACGTCAGGAGGAGCTCCATCATGATCCCGCGGTCGCATGCCGTTTCCACCATTGCTTCGGCGGGCGGGCAGGTCTTCTACGTCCCGAGAGTGGCGCTCGGGGCTCTTCCCGCGGCGACGCCCGGGATCTTCAGCGTGATGAAGCTGTTCGTCGCGCGCTGCTTGAGAGGAGCTCATTGTTGGCGCCGGCGTGGGAGTCCTGGAGGCCCTTGCGTCGCCTTTGGGTGATGCGGCCGCGATCTTGGAAGGCCCCGCGCCACTCGCGGAGGGCCTGGCTCCGTCTTTGGATCCGGCGGTGTGTGGCCCGTTACCAGGCGCACAAACGTTGCCACCTCCCAAACTTCGGCTGCTGGAACGACGTTGGTGTTCGCGAGCAGCGCCCCGGGTCCTTTCCGTGACCGGTCCTGTAACATCCCAATTTTCCTAAATTTGGATGTTAATAGATCATTCACTTGCATATCATATTTTCATTACATTATTTGTCTTTCTGCAATATTCTCTTCATTATGCAACTAAAGGCAATTTATTGGAGTGGAGATAACATGACTTCTCCCCTGTATTTAAAAATGTTCATAATGTGCAGAATATTGTTTTCAGTTCATATGATATGTTCTGGTAATTTTTGCAATCTTGAAAGTATTTTATTTGTGATTTTATTTGCTGCTTGAGTGGCCAAATGCATCAAAATGATTTTACAAAATTTCATTAGCTTGGAACTAGTGTTCCTGTAGTTTATAGTTGTAGAGCTATTTTTACTGTGTGCCTAGGTATTTTTATCTAGATTTTATACTGTGTGTTTTATTTTATCTATTTTATTTTGCTGCTGTTGTTGAGTTTTAAAATGATTTTCTTGCTGTTTGCTTTATTTTGGCTTTATTGGAGTTTCGGTGATTGATTTGTTATATTGTGTGAAACGTGTAGATTGTCCAGAGTGCGACGCGAGCTATTGTCAGGAGTGTGACCTTTTGAACCAGAACCAAGGCAAGTTACATGTTGATCATCCTTTACCTATTGTTTTCCAATGCATTGTAGGTTTTGACACACTATAAACTTATGCATTATAGGATTGTTATAATTTGAGCTATATTGTTGAATTATCTCCCGTCGTTTGCAAATCGTGGTAGGTATAGTTTTGCTATGCTTGTAGACGGGGTTTGGTTCCTGTATACATTGAGCTTTTGTGAGGATTATTAATATTTAACAAACTGAGTAGTAATTCAGGACTTAACTCACCTCTGGCGGAAGTGGTATTGATGGGTGGTCTTAAGAACATCATGGTTTATACCCTCTGAATGTAAGTGGACGGCCGCCCAGGCTCAAAAAGATCAGACAGACTTAATGACTAGTAGCTTCCATGCGCGACCACTAGCTATATGGGCTCTGGCTTAGTTGAGTAGGTTGTGGGATCCTCGCCCAGGTATGCTAGCAGATGTAGATATGGATAGGTGTACCGGCTGCCGGGGGTGGAGGTGACTACTTCTGAAAGGCTTCGTCTCAATCTTCGGGTTGAGTCTAGTGGGTAAAGTGTGCAAAACTCTGCAGAGTAATAAAACTAATCATGATTAGCCGTGCCCCCGGTTATGTGTAAATTTGAGCAACTATGCCATTACAGTTGTTGGATGATCTTGACAGATGTGACACTTAATAATATTTATGGGCAACTTAATAAATGGGTAGGTTGGAGTTGATTTTGCCAACTCAACCTTGTGCATTTAATTGTAGTAATAAAAGAACTAAATGAAAAATTGACTATTAGGTAGTTATGAGGACAAAATCAACTTTCTGCAAAATAAACCCCCAAGCCTTCCTTTGTTGTTCTATGCATATACATGTAGGTCTGATTTATTACTTCTCTTGTGTAACTTGCCAATACATTCAATGTATTGACCTATACGGCTGCAACGTCTCATGTTGCAGGATTTTCAGACGAGGAGTAAGGTACCGTTAGGGTCGCGAGTCTGCACTCAGCATCGCCAGTTGGGCTATGATGGGACTCATCGTTATTTTCTGCTACTTTCCGCTGTGTGATTGAATAATAGCTAGCCATGAGCTATGAACATTGTTTTATTTTATATACTCTGGATCATACGTTGTAATAAATGATGCACTTGTATTCTGGTATTCATCTATACTGTGTGTGCTAGGGAGTTCGATCCAGGGACTAGCACGGTAAGCACAGAGACTCAAATCCTTCGAGGTTTGGTCGTTACAGGTCCGCTGCTCGCCCGCGTCGGGACGGGCTGTCAGGCTTTCGACTGGCCAACCGCCACCATCGTCTTCTTCTTGGGCGCCATGATGATGAAGAAGCGTCGAACTGACTTTTAAAGCCGATTCTCACAACTGCGCACCCCCTACCTGGCGCGCCAAAGATGTCGGTGTATTGAGAACGACGCCTATGGGATCACAAGAATCCCTACTACGGTTGCGGGGCGCGGGGTTGAGAGAAGAGCGGATCAAACAGATAGCACACGGTTCCTTTACCCAGGTTCGGGCCGCGAGGATGCGTAAAACCCTACTCCTGCTTTGGTTGATTGTATATATGTGTCCTTCAGCTAGCTATGGGGTGTGAGGAGCTCTAAAAATCTGAATCCTCCTCCTAGTCGCCTCGGGCCTCCTTTTATAGGGAAAATGGGCTGCCACAGTGGCACACAGGAGGTGGAAAGGGTACAGTGATGCGACGCTATCCCACGCATTACATGACAAGGCAGATTTAATGCGCCCTGCTTAGGTGTCCTTGCTTTACCGGGGACGACGGAGACATCCGTCTTATCCGTTGCCACTCCTTGTGTCGACACGCGCCCTGGCCAGCGATGCCTGAGATGCCATGTAGGCAGGCAGGCAGCTGAGGTGGTGCAATGGTGGGTCTCCACAAAGATCTGCATGTCGCCACGCAGGTGCCTGCCCAGCTGGTTGGGTCGGCAGCTACATGGGGCGGTGGAAGCTTTGGCCCAGGCAAGGGTCATGCCGCGGCGCCTGCTGTCATCCCCGGCAAGGTGCTTGCCGAAGGTCTTGTGGTCTTCCTTGGCTGGGATCCCGCCAAGGGTTGCCGTCTTCTTAATGTGTATATGATCTTGAATGTCTTCCCAAAGATCTGCATGCCACTACGGGGGCATCTCCCGAATCTTTGCCCCATGGGGGCAGTGGACTCAAGGGGGATTTGCTTCGTAGGCGTGGGGCGAATAGCCGCGGCAAGGGTCTTGCCGGGACTTCTAAAGCCGGCCGTGGCAAGGATCTGGCCGGGCTGCTAAAACTGGCTCCCGGCAAGGATCTTACCGGGGGAAGCCGCTTCGTCCCTTTGCTCTTTGTGGTCTTGGCTTTGGGATTCAGCTCCATCGAGCTTCGGTCTTACCCTGGATCACCTCCATTGTCGTGCTTTGTGTGGTGGTGCCCATGGCTTAGAATGCCCATGCACAGTCATAGGGGTACAAAAAGTGTACCCCTCTTTTTGTACACCGACAAATATTTATCAATCCAGTCTCAAGAAAGCTCCTTTTGAGATTCTCTATGGACGAAGAAGTCAAACACCTTTGACCTAGTCAGGAACCGGTGAAAGACAATTCTTTGGATCGGATATGATCTAGGAAGCAGAAGAGCAAGTTTGAATTATTCGTGAGAATTTGAAAACAGCCCAGTCTCGTCAAAAGAGCCAGTATGATCGTCATCATAAGGAAGTGGCTTATGAAGTTGGCGACAAAGCTTACCTTCGGGTCACTCCTTTGAAGGGTACCCATCGTTTTGGTATCAAGGGCAAGTTGGCTCCTCGTTACATTGGTCTTTTTCGCATTCTCGCTAAACAAGGAGAGGTTGCCTACCAGTTGGAACTACCCCCACATCTTTCTCGAGTCCATGATGTCTTCCACGTCTCTCAACTCAGGCGTTGCTTCTCAGATCCCATCCGCGGAGTGGACCACGAAATGCTTGATCTCCAAGATAACCTCACATACCGGGAGTACCCCGTTCTCATTCTAGATCAAGCAGAGCATGTCACTCGACGTCATAACATCAAGTTTCTCAAGGTTCAATGGTCTCATCATTCCGAGAGAGAAGCTACATGTGAGCGAGAAGATCGTCTCCGACTGGAGTACCCCACTTTCTTTCCGCCGACTCCTGAATCTCCGGACGAGATTCTTTCGAGTGGGGGCGAGTTGTCACAACCCTAGTTCTGGTATGCACTAGGCTAGTTTTGGTATTTGCATCATGTTTAAAGTTTCAAATGAATTTGAATTGAGGACATGTGAAAGCCTCAGAAATATTTTAGAAAATGACCCAGATAAAAATTGCTCCAAAAGGCTCCAAGAAAATGTTCATGTTTCTCTATGAAAATATTGGTCAGAAGTAAAATTCAAACCAATATTTTTAGGAGCTCATAAATATTTATTTTGGGCATTTGGATTTAATGCAATAATTACTTGCATTGGATACATATTTATTATATTATAAATATATGTCCAATAATTCTGGATTTTCTGAGGGGCTTTGGAATACTCTTTCTAGTCCCTAGAAAATTTGTCAGAAGTTTTTTTAAATGATTTAGTTTAAATCAAAACAAATGTCAGAAATAGAAAAGAAAAATAAAAGGGAAGAGTTTTACCTGCTCACGTGGCGGCCCTGCTTTGGTTTAGCAGCCGGCCCAGGTGACTGGCAACGCCAGTCACCCCCAACCTCTCGCCAGGAGGCCAGGGGCGCGTGCCCGAAGCGTGTACCGCCGCGCCGCGCCACCTCCTGCCTGCCTGCTCCTCTCCCTCGACGCCTGGACGCCTTGGAGAGACGCCATGCACCCCCCAGGTCTCTCTCACTCTCGCCAGTCCTCTCCCTCTCCCTCTCCCTCACTTTCTCGCTTGGACCCGAGCGCTGTTGTCGCCGCCGTCCGCCGTTGCCGTGCCCACAGCCACGGCCTCGCCTCTCCGACTAGTCCACGGGTTTCGCCGTGTCCTCCTCGTCCTCCTCGTCGAGGCACGTACCCCCGGACGATCTCCATCGACGCCACTGTCGTCTTCTTCACCGCCGGCCGCCGTGGATCCCCACCGCCTGCACGTCGTCGTCCTGCCTCCCCTGAGCTCGCTGAGACCGCCGTCAGAATCGCACGCCGCAGCTACCGTTTCGTCGACGACTGAGAATCACCGCCGCCTGAGCTCGTCGCCGACGCAGCTCCGGTGACCATTTGGTCACTCCGGCGTGCCCACCATGTTCCCCGCATCACTTAGGAGTTATACATGCTAGCGCCGCCCCGCCTAGGCCCCTGCAGCAACAGGCCCGAGCTCTGGCCGCCGCCGCGAGCTCCGCTCCGGCGAGCTCCGGCCACCCCGTGCCCGCCCGCTTGCTCCAACCGACGCGGACGAGCTCAACCTCCTCGCCCGTGGTCTCCGCTGTCCAAATGGCCGCCGGAGCGATGTTTCTGATCACCTCCACCGCGTCTGTGGACGCCGGCGGCGAGCCGTGGGTCAACTCCGACGAGTTTGACCCCGGTTGGCTGGGTTTGACTCCCCTGTGAGTCACTGACATGTGGGCCCTGCCCAGCTAATTTGTTGTTAGGATTAGTGTTAGTGCTAATTAACTTTGTTAGTTAGAACTGTGACACTGACAGTGGGCCCCAACGCCTTAACCTTTTAATTAGTTTTGTTCTAAACCCCCCTGTTTAACCTGTGTCACTGATGTGTGGACCCCACACGTCAGGTTTGACTTGAGTCAGTGCTGCTGACTTGCTGACGCAAGCATGACGCAGTGCTGACGCAATAAACAATTTTCTGGAATTGTTTTATTTCAAGAAAATCCAAGAAATTGTTTAAACTTCAAAAAATCACAGAAATTCAACCGTAGCTCAGAATGAAATAATTTATATATGAAAATTTATCAGAAAAATTCAATCTATCCATCTGTACCAGTTTCATGCATGATGAACCAAATTATACTTGCTGTATAGGTGAAAACACATAAATGGCACTTTTAAATATTAAAATTGGAATTGCATTTGAACCCTTGGTTCAAATGGACTTCTTTCAAATAGAATGCTAGTTGCATTAGCTCAACTAACATCCCATCATCATGCCATGTTCATGCATCATATTGTTGCATATGCTTGTGTTTGATTGTCGGCACCGTTCTTTTCAATAGGTCCAGCTCCGGAGACCGATCCAGAGTACCTGTCAGAGGAGCAGTGCTCTACACGTTGTTATACCAGGCAAGCAAACCCCCTTGTTCATTCCGATACAATCCCTCTCTCGCTCCTGCTCTCTGTTATTGCATTAGGACAACAACGATTCAACTGCTACTTCATGCTGCGGTAGTTGAACCCATTCCTCTGCATGACCTGTCATTGCCACAGTAAATAGTTGAAACCCACTAGCATGTGTAGGAGTTGATTGAAGCCATGTTGTGATCTTTCCATGCCATGCCTGCTATTGCTTAAAGTGTGTCAGTGATATGTCAGATTCATTGGGAATGAATTGGAGTGCAGTGATATGTTCTGATGCTGAGAGTCAAGTGTGTGAACACGTTTTGGTAAAGGTAGCGGTGAGTGGCCATGTAGGAGTACATGGTGGGTTGTCTCACTGGAACCGTCCTTAAGAACTGAGTTCTGTGTTTGTTGTCCAATGACTAGCTACTACCACACATTGGGTTCCGGTAAATCGACCCCTCTCGACTTATTAATCAACATGATCTCTGTCCAGGAGTTGCAACTAGTTTCTGGTGTTTGTAGGTAGTGCTAGTGGTCTACCAAGTGGCACACGGCCAGGTGGGCTTGGGATAGACTAGGCACCGTGGCACGGTGTACCAAGCGTAGAACCATCCGGCGAGGTGGGCTTGGGAACCCTGCGCACATCATTTGGGGCCATGAGCGACACCCCGACCGGATCTCCTTACGGATGGAACCCGAATAGGCGATAAACCTGGACTAGAGTCTTGTGTGGTTAGTCATGTCGTGGCCGACACCCTCGCCAGGCTTCCGCTTGAAGGTTGCCGAGATACACGAGGTGTACATGGCGGTAAGTGGCGAGAGCGTGTGTGAAGAAGTACACCCCTGCAGGGCTCGCATGATCTATTCGAATAGCTGGGTTCACGGTTATGGACTTCTTGGATGCTTACGTGGTACATAGACAACTTGAAGTGGATACTCTAAAATACTAAAGACAAGTGAGATTGCTATGGATTGCCTTCTCATAGGGAAACGAGGATGAATCCATAGTGGTGTATTGTGTGGTGCTTAGTGGACTCGTGTGCGCCACCTCAAAGAGTTACCAGCAGTCGTAGAACAGGATAGCCACTGAGTCAAAGCTGGCTTGCTGCAACTAAACCCCACTTTGCCTTCTTGATACAAGTGCATGTATGATTGGATCTGATGTAAGTCTTGCTAAGTACCTCTGTGCTCACGTTTTCTTAATTTATGTTTTGCACAGGAGACTTCAGTCTCACTAGTAGATCCGCTTGGACTTCGACAAGTAGCTTGTTACCTCAGCTACGATCTTGTACGAGTGTTGTAGATAGTCACGCTCTTCAGCCTTTTTCATTTGTAGATGTCTATACTCAGACATGTTGTGCTTCCGCTTGTTCCTTGTATGCTCTGAATGTTGGGTCATGAGACCCATGTTTGTAATATCTGGCTCCTCGGAGCCTAATGAATAAATACTTTGATTCTTAGAGTGTTGTTGTGATGCCATGTTGTATTTGCACATATCGAGCATATTGTGTGTATGTTATTGAAATGCTTGGTATGTGTGGGATCCGACAACCTAGTCATTTCCTCTTGGTAGCCTCTCTTATGGGGAAATGTCTCCTAGTGCTTCCACTGAGCCTTGTTAGCTTGCTACTGCTCCTGAACACTTAGGCTGACCGGCTTGTGTCCTTCTTCGTTCCTGTGTCTATCCCTCTGGGAAATGTCACGCGTTGTTCCTTTAAGTCCATGTAGCTTGCTACGACTTGGGTTCATACGTCGATGACCGACACATTCGTTGATGGGTCATGTATGCCTGTCCCTGTAAGTTAGTGCCACCTTGGGATTATAACTAGTCATGTCGGCCCGGGTTCTCTGTCATATGGATGCTAGCGACACTATCATATACGTGAGCCAAAATGCGCAAACGGTCCCAGGCCAGGTAAGGTGGCACCCATGGGGATACCGTGCGTGAGGCCGCAAAGTGATATGGTGTGTTACATGCTAGACCGGTGTGACTTAGGATCGGGGTCCCGACAGGGATCTGGAGCAAGGCAAGGGCTAGCAATGAAGGCACAGCGGCACGCACTTGCGTTTTGTTAGCTGTGCAGTTGCCGAGGCGGCGTGGGAGCGCAGACGCCCACGTCCTGTCAATCGCCACGCGTTAGTCAAGGCCGCAGGCTTTCAGGGCCCACTGTGCTTCGCACTTGCCTTTTGTCAGCTGTGCAGTTGCTGAGGCGGCTTGGGAGCGTCGATGCCCATGTCCTGTCAATCGCCACGCGTCAGTCGAGGCCACATGCTTTTGGGGCCCATGGCGCTTCGCACTTGACCCTTGGCTTCGCCGTGAAGCCAAGCTCGAGCGCACCTTGGGCCCGGGGGCTAATGTCGGTGTTCTGGGAACGGGGGTACCCAGACTTGCCTGCCTGGGGCCCAGGGCGTGGCTCACTAGGCGGCCTGGTATGTCTCGACATCTTCAGCAACCACTCAAGACCCTTGCGAAGCGCCAAGCCTCACGAGGCGGACGACACAAGGCATCCCCTGAGGCGTACTCACTAGGCCGGCTGGTGAGGATCGGAGATATCGAGGCGAGGGACACCTCGCGAGGTCCTCGTGACGTGAGGAGTGACGACCAAGGCCAGGCGGGCGCCTGCGCGTGCAGAGTTTCAATTTCCGCTTTGATGCTAAAGGAATAGGTGCAGGCAAAGGGTCCCGAGGCATCATGAAAAGCTTTCCATATTGGTGCAACAAGACCAAGACCAGCAGGACGGCAGAACGGAGGTCATCACGGAGCCCACGACGGCGTCACCATGAGAGCCTTTTGCAGGCAAAGACCACCTTTTGTCAGTATAGCTTGTACTAGCTGTCCCCCTTCAAATT
This sequence comes from Secale cereale, assembly GCA_902687465.1. Lineage (NCBI taxonomy): Eukaryota > Viridiplantae > Streptophyta > Magnoliopsida > Poales > Poaceae > Secale > Secale cereale. The sequence goes on along the minus strand of LR738711.1, from coordinate 576,959,851 downwards.
TGGCCGTTGTGGGATCCCTTCCCGCTAAATATTTGGGAAGAGGACCCGGGCCACTATAAATAGGACTAGCCACCACCATTGGGATGATCTCATCCAGAGCTGATGAGAGAGATGGCCACACACCACAAGCTCATCCGAGCACAAGAACCCCTCTCCTCAGGCGACAGTTCATCAAAGTACTAGTTCTTCATCAGCCTACAAGGCAATCCACAACACAACACTAGATTACGGTATTACACCACAATGGTGGTCGGAACTAGTATAAACTTCGTGTCCCTTATTCCTCGGATCTGACGAGCTAGGCCTAGGGTTGCTATGTAGACGAGCTAAGGTGGAAGGGAAGATCTTCGTGCGCACCCCATAGTTTGAACCTTAAGGGTTTTGCCAGAACCCGAGATCCGACAGTGTGTATGAGGCTTAGGGCTCGAGCACAAAGTGTACTACAGTACTGCTTGCCTACAATGCATTTCCCATTAAATAACGCGAAGTACTGGATAACGAGAAAATGAATTCTTTTTCTCCTACCGTGCGTCACTCCCCTAGTCTCACGATAGCAAAGACTGGTCAAAAATACCTCAAACTCATACCTTGGTGGTTCGTCAAGCGAACCCCAGAATGCAATTTTGCAACAAAAAACAAATCTCTCTAGAGATATGGTAAAAGGGTTATCATACAATTTAAATGATACCCTAGACTCACGGGGATGTAATTTAAATTCTTTGGTAAATGATCCAGTGAGGCTGAGGTGTTGATTGAACTTATCGGAAACGTAGGGACAGTGTTCGGCATTGTGAACATACTGCTCAATTTTTTCCATAATGCCTACACGCACCATATAATCATCGCAATGCCATAAGCATGATTTGATGGCGGTATCGCATATAGATATTTCACTTGGTTCAACATAAGACCGATGAGAGGATCTGCTACTAGAAAATGCCTCCGAGGATCTCCTCCTCGAAGAATTCCTCCCAAACAAATACATTATTCGCATCAATTTCTTAAACTTTGGTCCACAAATTTTTTTAACAAAACTTCATAAGATTGGTAGCAACTACTCATAGCGTTGCATAGAGGCCATAACAAGCATTCAAACTACTTAGAACTCTAAGAATTCAACATGCAATCTCATCTACAGTAGCACCAATAGTAGCTAATTACTCTAAATATAAAACACTAAAGCAAAAACTAATTGGACAAACAGAGGAGTCACGTACCAAGCAGCAATCCTCCGAAACAGGTTTGGAAATGGAGCTTCGAGCAAAGAGATCGAAATCCACGGGTTTGAGAGCAAGAACATGAGAGAGAGAGAGAGAGAGAGCTATGGTGATTTTTTTCTGGAGGTAGGAGATGATTTGGGCTAAAGAGATAAGTGAGGGGGCCCACGTGGGGACCACAACCCTCCAGGGAGCGTCTGGGGGTCCTGGCGCACCCAGGTGGGTTGTGCGCACCTGGTGCACCTCCCTGTGATGTTATTTGCACCAAAAATTCATAAATAATCTAAAAAAATCTTATCAAAATTTCAGAGCATTCTGAAGAATTTTATTTCGGGTCATTCTTTTATTGCACGGAAAACTCAAAAAACAGACAAGGCATTTTATTTTATTTTATTTAACTAATAAAAAGATAAAACAAAATGCAGGGACAGAAGGTAGAGGCTACTATATTCATGAACCTCATACCTCTCAAAAATGATCCATTAATAAGGTTGATCATGTCTTATTAACAACCACTTTCGATTAGCATGAAATCGAAGAACTTTCGTAAATCACTAAGTAACCTCAATGGTGATATGAATGTCCCCAACAATAAGTATTTCATATTTCTTTTTGGCAGTAGGTATAGGTAGGTGAAAACTTCTAATAGTGAGTGTCAGAGATTTTTCAATAACATTAATACAATTCACTTGGAATTGTTTCTTCAGAAAGTGCACCGTATGCTCAATACCGTTGATATGAAAAGTGACATTGCTTTTATTCCAATCAATAACAGCGCCTGTAGTATTCAAGAAAGGTCTACCAAGGATAATCGACATGTTGTCATCCTCGGGCATCTCAAGTATAACAAAGTCAGTCAAAATAGTGACATTAGCAACAACAACGGGCACATCCTCGCAAACGCCGATATGTATGGTAGTTGATTTGTCATCCATTTGAATTGATATTTCAGTAGGTGCGAGTTTATTCAAATAAAGTCCTTTATATAAAGAGAAAGGCTTAACACTAACACCAGCTCCCAAATCACATAAAGCAGTTTTCATATAATTTCTTTTGAAGGAGCAAGGTATAGTTGGTATTCCCGGATCTCCATGTTTTTTAGGTACTCCATGTTTAAAAGTATAATTAGCAAGCATGGTGGAGATTTCAGCTTCCGGTATTTTCTCTTTTTAGTGATGATGTCTTTCATGTACATTGCATAAGGAGGCATTTTCAAGATATCAGTCAAGCGAGTACGCAAAAAGACTGGCCTCAGCATTTCAGCAAAGCGTTCAAATTCTTCATCATCTTTCTTTTTAGTTGGCTTAGGTGGAAAGGGCATAGGTTTTTGAACCCACAGTTCTCTTTCTTTATTGTGTTTTTTTAGCAACAAAGTCTCTTTTATCATATCTTTTTTTCTTGTGTGGTGTGTTATCAAGATCAACTGTTGGTTCTATCTCAACACCATTATCTGGTTCCTTTTTATTGTTTGGTGGAGTATCTTAATGAACCTCACCATTATATTTTTCATTATCAGAAGGTGGGTGTTCAGTACCAGATGGAGTTTCAGCATCAGAAATAGATACTTCTTTATCAGGTAGTTTTTCTACTTCAGGTTCACTAGAGGCATGCAAAGTCCTATCATTTTTCTTCTTCTTTTCCATATTAGAAGGACCACATGCATCAGTGTGGACTCTTTGAGAGTCTTGTTCAATTCTTTTTGGATGTCCCTCATGATATAGTGGTTCCCGAGTCATTTTACCTCCTGTAGTTGCCAATCTAACAACAAAGTCACTTATACTATTATTCATTTCATCAAGAAACTCTCTTTGAGATTTAGCAACTTGTTCCAACTGAGTTCGAACAATTGAAGCATGCTTCCCTACACCTCTAATATCATTTGAGACTCTAAATAACAAGTCACTCAAGCGAGAAATCATATCAGAATTGTATTTCAATTGTTTCATAATGTTTGCATTGAAGTGATCTTGCTTCCTAATTTAATTTTCAAACTCATAAAGGCATTGGCTAGGGCGCATATTGTGAGGATTATCATTATCATTGAATTTCATTAGAGAATTTACCTCTACCACCTTAGGCTGTTGTGGTGTATCAAGCCCATGTATTTCTTCAATAGGAGGTAAATTTTTGACATCCTGAGTTTTAGTACCTTTTCCTTCATAGATTTCTTGGCCTCTTGCATATCTTCGGGACTGGGTTTAGGCGGTGGTTTAGGAAGAGTCCAATCATCATAATTTTTCAATATGTTGTTCAATAATTCTTCAGCTTGTCCAATAGTTCGTTCCCTAAAAACACAACCAGCACAATTGTCTAGGAAATCCCTAGAAGCATCGGCAGTCCATTATAGAAGATATCATGTATTTCATTTTTCTGAAGAGGATGGTCAGGCAAAGCATTAAGCAATTGGAGAAGCCTCTCCCAAGCTTGTGGGAGACTCTCTTCTTCAGTTTGCACAAAGTTCAATATTTTCTGTAAGGCAGCTTGTTTCTTATGAGCAGGAAAATATTTTTCAGAGAAGTAATAAATCATATCCTGGGGACTACGCACACAACTAGGAGTAATAGTATTGTACCAAGCTTTAGCATCACCCTTTAATGAGAACGGAAGTAACTTGAGAATATAATAGTAGCAAAATTTCTCATCATGAGCAAATAGGGTGGCTATGTCATTCAGCTTAGTAAGATGTGCCACTACAGTTTCAGTTTCATATCCTTGAAAAGGATCGGATTCTATGGAGGTGATTAACTTTGGGTCGACAGAGAAATCATAATCCTTATCATCAACAAAGATAGGTGAAGTAGCAAACTTAGGATCACATTTAATTCTATCATTCAAAGAATTCTCTTTGTACTTGCATAATAATTTCTCTATATCATCTCTATCCTTACAAGCAAGAATATCTGTAGTTATCTCCTCATTCATAACGTAACCTTCTGGTACCTTAGGAAATTCATATCTTGGAGGACTAGTTCTAATCGGTGATTCAAGATTTTCAGTTTCAAACTCATCATCAGTTTCAACAATATCATATTATCTTACTCTAGCCATTTGTTCATCAAGAAATTCACCTAGTGGCACGTTATCATCAAGCAAGGTAGTAGCATCATCATAATCATCTTTCATAGCAGAAGTAGCATCATCAATAACTTGCGACATATTAGGATTGATAGCAAGTGGTGGTGTTGCAAGTTTACTTATAATGAAAGGTGAATCTAAAGTAGAGCTAGATGGCAGTTCCTTACCTCCCCTCGTCTTAGAGGGAAAAATCTTAGCCTTAGCATCCTTCAGATTCTTCATAGTGATAGATTTATAATAATCCCAAGTGACTCAACATATATAGCTATGATCCCCGGCAACGATGCCATAAAAAGGTCTTGATGACCCACAAGTATAGGGGTCGCAACAGTTTTTGAGGGTGGAGTATTCAGCCCAAATTTATAGATTTGACCGAAGGGGAGCCAAAGAATATTTGTAAGTATTAGCAGCTGAGTTGTCAATTCAATCACACCTAGAGATTAATTATCTCCAGCAAAAAGATTTAGCAAACTAATATGATAGTTTTGATTGTAGTGGTAGTAGAAATAGTGACGGTAACAGTGATAGCAATAGATTTGTAGTCAGCGAAACATTAATAACAGTAGTAGTAACTTAGCTACATCAATATAAGAGAAATTCGTAGGCATTGGATCGATGATTTGTTGGATGATATTCATCATGTGACAGTTATAACTTAGGGCGATACGACACTATCTCTAGTTCATAAATATAATGTAGGCATGTATTCCGTAAATAGTCATACGTGCTTAGGGAAAGAACTTGCATGACATCTTTTGTCCTACCCTCCCGTGGCAGTGGGGTCCTATTGGAAACTAAGGGATATTAAGGCCTCCTTTTAATAGAGAACCAGAACAAAGCACTAACACATGGTGAATACATGAACTCCTCAAACTACGGTCATCACAGGGAGTGGTCCCGACTATTGTCACTCCGGGGTTGCCGGATCATAACACGTAGTAGGTGACTATAACTTGCAAGATCGAATCTAGAACATAAATATAATAATGATAACATAAAGGGTTCAAATCTGAAATCATGGCACTCGGGCCCAAAGTGACAAGGATTAAGCATGGCAAAGTCATAGCAACATCAATCTCAGAACATAGTGGATATTAGGGATCAGCCCTAACAAACTAACTAGATTACATGATGAGCCTATGAAGGATTTGCTCACTCCTGGTGGGGAGCATCATGGAGTTGGCGATGGAGAAGGGTTGGTGATGACAAAGATAAAAGATTCCCCTCTCCGGAGCCGCAAACGGACTCCAGATCTGGCCTCCTGAGAAAGAACGGGAGACGGCGGTGGCTCCGTCTTGTGAAACGCGATAATTCTTTCTCCCTGATTTTTTCTAGAAAAAAGGATTTTATAGCATCGGTTTCAGGGATTGTGGGGCCACCAGGTGGGGACAACCCACCTGGGCGTGCCTGGAGGGGGTGCATCCTCGTGGGTTGTGCCCATCTAGGTGCCCCCCTCCGGTGGTTCTTGTCTCCAAAAATTCTCTTTTATTGTATAAAAATCCTCGCAAAGTTTTGTTCCATTCCGAGAACTTTTATTTCTGCACAAAAAACAACACCCCGGTAGTTCTGCTGAAAACAACATTAGTCCGGGTTAGTTTCATTGAAATCATGCAAATTAGGGTCCAAAACAAGAGGAAACCCGTTAGGAAAAGAATATATGACGGAGATGTATCATTGGCGCCCACGGCATATGAACGGGGATGACAGGTACGGCGGTTGCGTGGCGTCTGAGTGAAGTTACAAACCTGCTCCTATTAAAAATATTTTCCTAAATAGATTTCGGCTGAGTCGAGTTTGTTTTGCCGCTCATAGTGTATGAATGGGTAAATGGAGCGGGAGACAGAGGTCATTCGGATGAGCTTGAATCAAATGTGTTTTGCCGCCCACATTTGGTGCCCACCATTTCAGAGTGGGGCCATAGGCGGTCGTGTCACGTTTAATTGAAGGTACTAACCTACCCCTATTGAGAACAGTAGAAATCGGGCCGATGGATTGTCCATGTAAGGGGTACACAATAATTTCGATCTCGCAAACACTGGCTTCGGGCAACCGACATGGGAGTGGATATTTTGCCGCTTCTTTCAAATTTTGGGACAATAAGCATTCACGTTTACCCTGGCAACTAAATTCGAATCCATTTTATATTCTTAGACGAATCTTTATAAATCATTCTATGTTTTTTTATATCTTCAAAAGCACAACAAAGATGTATTTCACTATCATATATGAATATGATTTACAAATGTTAATACTCAAATTCAGAAGGTGGAAACCAGTTTAAGGTGAATTCGAATATTTGAAACCACCTTGTGTCCAACACAAGTGTAACATGTATGTCAAATGCCACATATAGTGTACTCCCATCTATATATGTACACAAGCGATGTCTCAAGATTGAAAATACAGAGTCAGTCAACCAATAATGTACTAAACTAACAGACACATAAACACTTATAGAGTATATGGATCAATAATATAAACTAACATACATAATCCAGGCCATTGTACTTTTTTTGAAAGAAGAGCATCATTTTTTTAGCAAAGGTAGTACAACATCTTGGCCCTTTCAGATGCGTGTGTTGGATTCGGGGCTCCGCAAAACCCTTGTTAGATTCGAACACTTGGGTGTGTGCAAAGAAAACAACTTCCCCTCTCTGCCTACTCACCGTTCTCACGATCTAGCTCGATGAACATGAAGGAAATGGGACAAAGCAGTTTACCCAGGTGCGGGCCACCTCGCAGTGTAATACCCTACTCCTACTTTGTGTTGGATTGCCTCGAGGTGGAATGAGGAAGAAATAGTAGAATGGTGGAACAACCTCATGAGGTGTGTTCTTGCTTGTGGTGGTGAGGGAGATCTGAATGATCCGTCCCATTCTACAGTGGTGGCTAAGCTATATTTATAGAGGCCTTGGTCCTCTTCCCAAAATGAAGGCGGGAAGGGATCCCACAATGGCCAAATTTGAAGGGAGACAACTAGTAAATCTTATCCTGACGAAAGGTGGTATTTGCCTGTAATGCTTCTGGCCTGTGACGCCATGGTGGGCTCGGCGATGACCTCCGTCCTGCCATCCTGGCGATCCTGGTCTTGTTGCATGGAAATGGAAACCTTTGGTTTATTCCTTGGGACTCTGCGCCTGCGCTTGCCTCTTTAGCACTAAAGGGGAAACTTGTTGTACTGCGCCCGCTAGCGCCAGCCTGGCCTTGGTGTCGTCCGCCTCGCGAGGCTTGTCCATCGCGATGGTCTTGAGTGTCGATGCTGAAGATGGCCCGCACCAGGCCGGTGAAGGTGCCACGCTGTGGGCCGCAGGAAGGCAAGTCTGGGTACCCTGGTTCCCAGGACACCGATAGTAGCCCCCAAGCCCAAGGCGCGATTGTACTTGGCTTCGAGGCGAAGCGAAAGGGCAAGGGCGAAGCACGGCGGGCGCCAACCGCCTGTGGCTCGGTTGAAGTGCGGCCCCCGATAGGACGTGGGCTTCTCCAGTTCCCACGCTGCCTCGGCAACCATCCCCGGTTGACAAAAAGGATGGCGCTTGCCTCCAAACATTCGTTGCCTTCCCTTCGCCTTGCTCGAGATCCGCTTTTCCTTCTCACCACGAGGGCATCAGATCTGCTGAATTTCCCCCGAGCTTGACTCCGATGGTCCCCGAGAAAGTCAAGCCCGCTGCCTCTCCTATGGAATCAGCCCCCGAGCCTGAGCCAGCCCTTAGTGTTTACACATCACTAAGCTGAAGCACTTCGCCGCCGTGCTCCCGCTGATGGCGAGCTGCCACAATGTGGCAGGAGAGACGGTGCTCCGCGGTAGCTCCGCCAAGCCGGGATCCTTGGGGAAGACCTTCTACCCCTTCTTCCTGCATAGCGTCTACGCCGGGCTCCTCCCCCATTTCTCCAGCTTCTTCTTTGTTATTCTCAACCACTACAAGATCCATGCCCTTCATCTCCATCCCAGTTCGATCTTCCTCCTGTCGATCTTTGCCTACAACTACGAGGCGTTCGTCGGGGTGTTGCCTTCTGTGGCGCTGTTCCTCCACTTCTTCTACCTCTGGGCGAGCAGCTCTAACTAGTGCTCTGGATGCATCTATTTCATCGCGGTTCACATTGGGAATGTGATCTCGAAGGATAAGAAGAAGGAAGACGAATTTCTGGCGCAGGTGGATCTTCATGGACGCCAAGCGCTCCCACGCCTAGCTAAGCTGCCGACCACGTTGCCGGAGAAGCTGATCCGGTGGGGTCATGAGAAGCTCACCGAACCTCGAGCGGAGCAGTTGTTGGATAAGATGACGGAGGACCTAACACAGCGGCAGCTGACAGGGCCCATGCTCATCAAGGAGTTCATCATGCTGTGGCTGCCCCGCTCCAGGTTTGCTCGCGCCCCTTGTTGACTCTCCAGGGAGTGGACGACAGCCTCCGGCTGCATGCGGAAGACCTGACCGATGAGGAGTTGGGCAAAGCCATGCACTTCCAGACAGCTACATCCCACTGTACAGTCGCCACGACGGGGCTCATGTAGTCGCCGCCATGTCTGTCTTCAACAAGCGAGGGCTCGTGCCTCCGGCGCTCCCCCAAACTCCGCCTCTCTCATTGCCGGTGTCCTCAAGCGAGAGGTCCAGGGAGGAGGGGCAAGAGGACTTGGAGACGACCCTAGAGGGGGTGATAGAGACCTCTCCTCCTGGGCAAAGCAAGCTCCTTCATGACTTCTCCGACGACGACAACGCCACCAAGTACCAGGTCGATGGATCTGCGCACTCCGCCCGGTTATCCACCAGGTCCGGGGGCACCCCCCTGAAGAGGCTGCAGCGTAGGGCCGTGAGGATGGACAGATCGGTTACGTCCCTCCGAGGTGACACCTCCTCCTCGCCGCGGGACGTCGTCACCATAGGGAATGCCACCGCGCGCTCGTCCGCTCCTGAATGCGTCACGAGGCCTGTGGCCGGAAATCCTGGGGCCACCACACTCCTGTCCAAGAAGAGGACGTACGTTGCTATTGACAAGTATGTATTTTACCTTGCTTCTTTTCCCATTCTGGGTATCGTGCTCAAGGTGTCTTCTTTCGGATGGCTAGGCTGCAGCCGGCGGCGAAGAATAAGAAAGAGGAGGCCAAGCTCGCTGGAGCCGCACCTCTCGCTGTAGCCACAGCGGTCTTGGTGCGGGAGGAAGGGGTCAACTTGCGGTCGCCCATGTCCGGGCATGCCTCTCAGAGCTCAGCTACTCAGGAGAAGGCCGCGCCCGTGGCCAAGCAAACTCCCGAGGCGCCGGCCTCCAGTACTCTTGCTGGGGGGTGCAGGTGCTCTAGAGCCCCCTGCTGCCCCAGCTGCTGCTGCTATGCCGGCTCAGGTGCCGACGACGCCTCCTCATCAGGCCATCACGCTGGCGGAACATGGTTCCTCTTCCGTGCCTGGCACTTTGGACGATGCCTTCGCCATGCTGAATTGGCTCCAAGCTGATCTTCTTGACGACGACCGCAGCATGGCGGCAGGTCGTCCAGGCTGGTCACAGGGTGGCTCCAGGCTGATACGTCCACAGGACAGCCTTGAGCCAGGATGAGGCCACCGCCGAGGAGGGCCAGAAGGTGGCGGGTGTGTCTTGATAATTAACCCACAAGTGTAGGGGATGTTGGTGAAGACGACGGAGGTGTTGATGTAGATCGTTGTCACACGATGATGGCCCCGGTTGCACTTTGGTGCCACCGGAGCGAGGGAGAGAGAGCCCCCCTCCTTCTTCTTCTTCCTTGACCTTCTCCGTAGGTGGGAGAAGGGTTTACCCTCTGGTCCATGGCCTCCATGGCGGTGGAGGGGAGAGAGCCCCTCCGAGATTGATCTGTCTCTCTGTCTCTCTGTGTTTCTGCGTTCCCAGATTATGGCCCTTCAACGTTTCTTAAATTCCCGGAGATCCGTAACTCCGATTGGTCTGATTTTTTGATATGGTTTTTATTCAGATATTAGCTTTCTTGCGGATAAAGAAGGGAATCAACCACCTTACGTTGTGGCCACGAGGGCCCAGGGCGCGCCCCTGCCTCGTGGCCCACTCGGGAATCGTCTGATGTTGGTTCCGCTTCCCAAAATTCACATGTATTCCAAAAAATATCCGCCCATTTTTATTCCATTTGGACTCCGTTTGATATGGATATTCTGCGAAACAAAAAACATGCAACAAACAGGAACTGGCACTGGGCACTGGATCAATATGTTAGTCCCAAAAAATAGTATAAAAACTTGCCAAAAGTATATGAAAGTTGTAGAATATTGGCATGGAACAATAAAAAATTATAGATACGATGGAGACGTATCAGCATCCCCAAGCTTAATTCCTGCTTGTCCTCGAGTAGGTAAATGATAAAAATGATAATTTTTGATGTAGAATGCTAGCTCGCATAATCTTGATCATGTAGTCTAATCATGGCATGAATATTAAGACACGAGTGATTCAAAGCAATAGTCTATCATTTGACCTAGAAGAATTTAATACTCGGGCATCCCAACAAACAATCAAGTCTTTCAAAATATCAATGCTAAAGAACGTTATCCCTACAAAATCATACTCTTTTATTCTTCCCTTTTCTTAACACAAGGTACTCCTCATGCCCATTCCGGTGTCAGCCAAGCAATTGTTTTCATACTTTACTTTTTCGAACCTTTTCAATTCTTCACACAATACATGAGCGTGAGGCATGGATATAGCACTATGGGTGGAATAGAAGGTGGTAGTAGACAAAAGTAGGGAGAAAGTCTCAAATCGACTAGGTGTCTCAATGGGCTATGGAGATGCCCATCAATAGATATCAATGTGAGTGAGTAGGGATGTCCATGTAACGGATGCACTAGAGCTATAAGTGTATGAAAGCTCAAAAGAAAACTAGTGGGTGTGCATCAACTTGCTTGCTCATGAAGACCTAGCGCACTTGAGGAAGCCCATCGTTGGAATATACAAGCCAAGTTCTATAATGAAAATTCCCACTAGTATATGGAAGTGACAACATAGGAGACTCTCCATCATGAAGATCATGGTGCTACTTTGAAGCACAAGTGTGGAAAAAATATAGTAGCATTGTCCCTTTTTTCTATTTTTTCTTTTTTTTGGGCCCCCTTTTTTTATTTGGCCTTTCTTTTATTTTTCTTATTTGGCATTTTTTTTCTTTTGACCTTTCTTATTTTTTGCTCAAGGGACAATGCTCTAATAATGATGTTCATCACACTTTTATTTACTTACAACTCGATATTACAACTCGATACTAGAAAAAAATATGACTCTATATGAATGCCTCCGGCGGTGTATCGGGATGTGCAATGATCTAGCATAGCAATGACATCAAAAAACGAACAAGCCATGAAAACATCATGCTAGCTATCTTACGATCATGCAAGGCAATATGAAAATGATGGTGCGTGTCATAATAAACGGAACGATGGAGTTACGTGGCAATATATCTCGGAATGGCTATGGAAATGCCATGATAGGTAGGTATGGTCGCTGTTTTGAGGAAGGGTATAAGGTGGTTTGATGCACCGACGAAAATTGCACGGTACTAAAGTGGCTAGTAAGGTAGAAGGGTGAGAGTGCGTATAGTCCATGGACTCAACATTAGACATAAAGAACTCACATACTTATTGCGAAAAATCTATTAGCCCTCGAAGCAAAAATACTACGACGCATGCTCCTAGGGGGGAGGTTGGTAGGAGTTAACCATCGCGCGCCCCCGACCTTCACGCAAAGATAAACAATCAAAATAAAATGCGCGCCAATTTGGTTACATAGTTATGAGACCATACGTGCACGCTTCGGGAATCACAAACCTTAACACCAATATTTTTACTAGACCACAATCATTCACTAGTACCTCCCACATATTAGCATCTCTATATTGCAACGCCAGTCACCCCCAACCTCTCGCCAAGAGGCCAGGGGCGCGTGCCCGACGCGTGCACCGCCGCGCCCCGCCACCTCCTGCCTGCCTGCTCCCTCGACGCCTCGACGCCTTGGAGAGACGCCACGCACCCCCCAGGCCTCTCTCACTCTCCCTAGTTCTCGCCGCCGTCCGCCATTGCCGCGCCCACAGCCACGGCCTCGCCTCTCCGACTAGTCCACGGGTTTCGCCGTGTCCTACTCATCCTCCTCGTCGAGCCACGCACCCCCGGACGGCCTCCATCGACGCCACCGTAGTCTTCTTCACCGGCAGCCGCCGTGGATCCCCACCGCCTGCACGTCGTCATCCTGCCTCCCCCGAGCTTGCTAAGACCGCCGTCAGAATCGCCATGAGCTCCTGCCCCTACTGCCCTTCTCCGCTCCCTCTCTCGCATGCCGCAGCTACCGTTTCGTCGACGACCGAGAACCACCGCCGCCTGAGCTTGTCGCCGACACATCTTCCTTGACCATTTGGTCACTCCGGCTTGCCCAGCATGTTCCCCGCATCGCGTAGGAGCTATAGATGCTCGCGCTGCCCCGCCTAGGCCCCTGCAGCAACGGGCCCGAGCTCGACCGAGCTCCGGCCGCCGCCGCGAGCTCCGCTCCGGCGAGCTCCGGCCACCCCGTGCCCTCCCGCTTGCTCCTACTGACGCGGACGAGCTCCATCTCCTCGCCCGTGGACTCCGCTGTCCAAATGGCCGCCGGAGCGACGTTTCCGATCACCTCCGCCGCATCTGTGGACGCCGGCGATGAGCCGTGGGTCAACTCCGGCTAGTTTGACCCCGTTTGGCTGGGTTTGACTCCCCTGTGAGTCACTGACATGTGGGACCTACCCAGCTAATTTGTTGTTAGGATTAGTGTTAGTGCTAATTAACTTTGTTAGTTAGAACTGTGACACTGACAGTGGGCCCCAATGCCTTAACCTTTTAATTAGTTTAGTTCTAAACCCCCCTGTTTAACCTGTGTCACTGACGTGTGGACCCCGCAAGCATGACGTAGTGCTGACGCAATAAACAATTTTCTGGAATTGTTTTATTTTAAGAAAATCTAGAAAATTGTTTAAACTTCAAAAAATCACAGAAATTCAACCGTAGCATAGGATGAAATAATTTATATATGAAAATTTATCAGAAAAATTCAATCTCTCCATCTGTACCAGTTTCATGCATGATAAACCAACTTATACTTGCTGTATAGGTGAAAACACATAAATGGCACTTTTAAATGTTAAATTTGGAATTGCATTTGAACCCTTGGTTGAAATGGACTTCTTTCAAATAGAATGCTAGTTGTATTAGCTCAAATAACATCACATCTTCATGCCATGTTCATGCATCATATTGTTGCATATGCTTGTGTTTGATTGTCGGCACCGTTCTTCTCGATAGGTCCAGCTCCGGAGACCGTTCCAGAGTACCTGTCAGAGGAGCAGTGCTCTGCACGTTGGTATACCAAGCAAGCAAACCCCCTTGTTCATTCCGATACAATCCCTCTCTCGCTCCTGCTCTCTGTTATTGCATTAGGACAACAACGTTCAACTGCTACTTCATGCTGCGGTAGTTGAACCCATTCCTCTGCATGACCTGTCATTGCCACAGTAAATAGTTGAAACCCACTAGCATATGTAGGAGATTATTGAAGCCATGTTGTGATCTTACCATGCCATGCCTGCAATTGCTTAGAGTGTGTCAGGTCTGATTCATTGGGAACGAATTGGAGTGCAGTGATATGTTCTGATGATGAGAGTCAAGTGTGTGAACACGTTTTGGTAAAGGTAGCGGTCAGAGGCCATGTAGGAGTACATGGTGGGTTGTCTCACTGGAACCGTCCTTAAGAACTGAGTTCTGCGTTTGTTGTCCAATGACTAGCTACTACCACACATTGGGTTCCGGAAACTCGACCCCTCTCGACTTATTAATCAACATGATCTCTGTCCGGGAGTTGCAACTAGTTTCTGGTGTTTGTAGGTAGTGCTAGTAGTCTACCAAGTGGCACTCGGCCAGGTGGGCTTGGGACAGGCTAGGCACTGTGGCACAGTGTACCAAGCGTAGATCCATCCGGCGAGGTTGGCTTGGGAACCCTGCGCACATCATTTGGGGCCGTGATCGACAACCCAGCCGGATCTCCTTACGGATGGAACCCGAATAGGCGATAAACCTGGACTAGAGTCTTGTGTGGTTATTCAGGTCGTGGCCGACACCCTCGCCAGGCTTCTGCTTGAAGGTTGCCGAGATACACGAGGTGTACATGGCGGTAAGTGGCGAGAGCATGTGTGAAGAAGTACACCCCTGCAGGGTTAGCATGATCTATTCGAATAGCCGGGTCCACGGTTATGGACTTCTTGGATGCTTACGTGGTACATAGACAACTTGAAGTGGATACTCTAAAATACTTAAGACAAGTGTGAGTGCTATGGACGGCCTTCTCATAGGGAGACGTGGTGTATTGTGTGGTGCTTAGTGGACTCGTGTGCGCCACCTCAAAAGAGTTACCAGCAGTCGTAGAACAGGATAGCCACTGAGTCAAAGCTGGCTTGCTGCAACTAAACCCCACTTTGCCTTCTTGATACAAGTGCATGCATGATAGGATCTGATGTAAGTCTTGCTGAGTACCTGTGTACTCATGTTTGCTTAATTTATGTTTTGCAAAGGAGACTTCAGTCTCAATAGTAGTTTCGCTTGGACTTCGACAAGTAGCTTGTTACCTCAGCTACGATCTTGGACGAGTGTTGTAGATAGTCAGGCTCTTCAGCCTTTTTCATTTGTAGATGTCTGTACTCAGACATGTTGTGCTTCCGCTTGTTGCTTGTATGCTCTGAATGTTAGGTCATGAGACCCATGTTTGTAATATCTGGCTCCTCGGAGGCTAATGAATAAATACTTTGTTTCTTAGAGTCTTTTGTGATACCATGTTGTATTTGCATATATCGAGCATATTGTGTGTATGTTATTGAAATGCTTGGTATGTGTGGGATCCGACAACCTAGTTGTTTCCTCTTGGTAGCCTCTCTTATGGGGAAATGTCTCCTAGTGCTTCCACTGAGCCTTGGTAGCTTGCTACTGCTCCGGAACACTTAGGCTGGCCGGCATGTGTCCTTCTTCGTTCCTGTGTCTGTCCCTCTAGGAAATGTCACGCGTTGTTCCTTTAAGTCCATGTAGCTTGCTACGACTTGGGTTCATACGTTGATGACCGACACGTTTGTTGTTGGGTCATGTATGCCTGTCCCTGTAAGTTAGTGCCACCTTGGGATTATAACTAGTCATGTCGGCCCGGGTTCTCTGTCATATGGATGCTAGCGACACTATCATATACGTGAGCCAAAATGCGCAAACGGTCCCGGGCGTGCACTACTAGGAAAAGGCCTACTAATGGCGCACTACTGGTGCGCCATTAGTGCCACGCCATTAGTATTTTTTACTAATGGTGCACCACTGGTGCGCCATTAGTATCTGGTATACTAATGGCGCACCACAGGTGCGCCATTAGTATAGGCCACGGTGCGCCATTAGTATACCTCCCAGGGGGCCATATATACCCAGGTGCTTTGGCATACTAATGCCGCACTACATAAAAGTGCGCCATTAGTATTTTTTTCAAATTTTTATTTTCAATTTTTATTTTCAATTTTTTTAATTTTTTTTCTTTTTTCTTAATCTCAGGTCATTATGGCTTAATATGGGGTCAATTTGCTTAATCTCAAGTCAAATCGCACTCTATGGTCATACTTCCCATAAGGTCACCCATCCTCACACTACTCCAGCCCGGGCACGCTTAACTTCGTAGTTCTATCCAACCCCAGCACCTTCTCACTTCACAGGCACTTGTTGATATATCTATCATATCAATCCTATTAACCCTTCTTGATGTCTAGCAGTTTGTTAATGTTCATGAGTATGATGAAAATTTGAAAATATATTTCAAACTCCCGGTCATATTACATATCATATTTTGGAAAAAATATAAAAAAAATTCACAAATTTTTAATTTTTTTTCTATTACTAGTGGCGCACCTAGCAAACGGTGCGGCACTAGTAAGTTTGAAATTTTTTGAATATTTTTGCATCTAGATCTTAAAAGCCCCGTAACTTTTTTTCTGTTTGGTTTTTGGGGATTTTGAAAAATTTTAACGGGGTTCACCCCGTTAAATTTGGATGTAACTTTTCAAGTAGATGATTTTTCATATAAAAAACTTTTTAATCCGAGTTCGTATGCAAAAGTTATGCCCGTTTTACTAAATTCCAGAGATATTTTGCAAATAAAGTCAAAATTCATATTTGTAAATTTTTCCCAACAAGTAGACCACATATCACATGGGAAACTTATTTTCTTTTATTTTTTTGACATTTCCATCATTTTCTTTTTTTTTTGAACTAGAAAAGGCGGTCCAAAGGGGGGTGCAGTAATGGCCAAGTTAGTAATGGCGCACCGTGGGAGTGGTGCGCCATTACTAGTTCAACTAGTAATGGCGCACCACTCCCACGGTGCGCCATTACTAGTTTTGAAAAAAATATAAAATAATAAAAAAATAAAATTTGGAAAACAATTACTAGTGGCGCACCGTGGATGTGGTGCGCCATTAGTAAGTTTAACTACTAATGGCGCACCACTCCCACGGTGCGCCATTAGTAGTTTTGAAAATAAAATGAAAAAAATAAATAAAAACAAAGTTTGAAAAAAATTACTAGTGGCGCACCGTGGATGTGGTGCGCCATTAGTAGTTTAACTACTAATGGCGCATTATCCACTGGTGCGCCATTAGTAGTTTTGAAAATAAAATGAAAAAAAATTGTTACTAATGGCGCACCGTTGATGTGGTGCGTCATTAGTATTTGGACACTAATGGCGCACCAACACATAGTGCGCCATTAGTATATACTAATGGCGCACCGCATGTGTGGTGCGCCATTAGTAACAATCCCATCTATAGCCCTTTTCCTAGTAGTGGTGGCACCCGTGGGGATACCGTGCGTGAGGCCGCAAAGTGATATGGTGTGTTACATGCTAGACCGGTGTGACTTAGGATCGGGGTCCCGACAGCTTTGGTATCAGGGCCTGATTGCCTGTAGGATTACCAAGCCCAATTGGTCGAAGTTGAGTCTAGAAATTCCTTAGTTATATAAGGGAAATGATTGTGGAAGGGAACGTAAGGCTCTTCTACTCCTTATACCTCATGTCGTCTGATCTAAATCATCCTACCTTCCTTACGGGGTTAAGGAACTAGGCTTTCTCTTCTGTCTATCAGAATCACGAGTTACTACTCCGTAGTCCCTTAGGATTAGTTGATCAGAGTCCTACTCATGTCTTCAAGTTCTTCTAGTGTAGTTTGTTTAGTACTATCACAGAACCTTGAGTGATGATGTTGAGTTGTTATACCACCCCTTTTGTTAGCAGGATGTCTCATTCTGAGCATTTTGCTGCCGTTATGCTACCGGAATTATCCTAGTAGTTCGAGAGATACTAATTTCTTGTTCTACCTTATGCATCCTATAATTGATGATGTTTCCGTTCTCGGTTTCGCTTCTCAGGATGTCTTTAGTTAAGCAAAGCTCAGCCGCTCGTAGACAGAACCACGGAGGTGGTAGGGATGAGGAGGATCCTCCCGACCAACCTTCGTTGGCAAAGTTAATGTTAGAGATGGAGAGAAACAAGTGTGAGTCTAACCGCTTGTTGGCACGTATTGAGGAGAGCACCGCACATCAGTGCAAGGAGTCAGCAACCATCCATGACTTCATTCGTCTGAAACCACCCACCTTCCATCATCCCATTGAGCCACGCGATGCGGATGACTGGCTCCGTACTATCACTCACAAGCTGCATTCTACGAACGTAGCTGAAGGTGACAAGGTCATCTATGCCACTTATCACCTGGAAGGTCCTGCTACTCTTTGGTGGCAGAACTATGAGGCCATGATTCCAGCTGGCCAGATTCCTACCTGGAGAGATTTCACCGAGGCTTCTCGTGAGCATCATATCCCTCAAGCTCTCATCGATCGCAAGAGAGAAGAGTTCTGTAGTCTTACCCAGGCTAAGATGGTTGTTGATGCTTATAGTAGAGAGTTTGAGAACCTCGCCCATTATGCTACAGAGGAAGTGTCCACGGACCCCAAGAAGCAGGCTAGGTTCCGAAAGGGTCTGAACCCCAAGCTGCGTCGTGATCCCCACTTGCATCATTGCAACACATTCCAGGCTCTTGTGAACAAGGCCATCAATGAAGAGATAGCTCAGCTCACTTACGAGGAGTCTCATAAGCACACCCTTGATTTGGGATCTTCCTCCGGTTCTAGTTCTCAGAAGCGCCGAATTTGGGTTCCGAACTCTGTTCTTTCACCCAGTTGTACACCAAGGCCATCTTATGTGGTACCTCTTCCAGTTCAGCAGTATGCTCCACCCAGGCCTATTGGTGGACCGGCTGCCAACACGGGTTCACGTCCTACCCCCAGGATTTGTTACAAGTGCGGAGAGCCGGGCCACATTGCCCGTATTTGCACCCAGACCCGTGTTGCTCCACCCCAGCCCGAGAAGTCTATAAGCTATGGTAAACCATCACGCAAGATGATCAGTGTCAAGTCAGCTCCCACTGAACATGGACGTGTGCATCACGTCTCGGCCAAAAACGCTCATGATGATCAAAATGTCGTTCTTGGTACACTCCTTCTCAATTTTCATCCGGCATCGGTTCTGTCCGATACTGGAGCATCTCATTCTTTCATTTCCGAAAGTTATGCCCGCTTGAATGACATGTCATTTTGTGATATGCCCTCCCCACTACTCATTCAAACTCCTAGATCCAAATGGCAAACTTCTAGTGTAAGCCATGGTAATGAAATCCTTGTCGACAGACTTGTGTTTCTTGCATCACTAGTAGCCATAAAGTCTTCAGATATTAATATCATCTTGGGTATGGACTGGATGACAACTCATCATGCCAAGATGATTGTTTCACTAGGTCTGTTCAGCTTACACACCCATCTGGCAAGATCGTCACTGTCACCACTAGAGTTGCAAAGCGTCAACTCTATTCTCTTAATGCTAGCCCTCTTCTAGACCTTGAAGATGTT
This sequence comes from Secale cereale, assembly GCA_902687465.1. Taxonomy (NCBI): domain Eukaryota; kingdom Viridiplantae; phylum Streptophyta; class Magnoliopsida; order Poales; family Poaceae; genus Secale; species Secale cereale. The sequence continues at coordinate 576,940,602 of LR738711.1, read as the reverse complement.
CCGGTAGTCCGTGACTTTCCGGATGTCTTTCCAGAGGAACTGCCAGGTGTTCCACCTGACCGAGATGTAGAGTTTGTTATAGATCTTATCCCAGGAACCGCTCAAATCTCTTGGAGACCTTACAATATGGCACCCTTAGAACTAGCTGAGCTTAAGAAACTACTTGATGAGTCCTTGCAAAAGGGTTTCATCTGTCCTAGTTCTTCTCCTTGGGTTGCCCCATCCTCTTCGTCTAGAAGAAGGATGGTACGGATCAGATGGTTGTAGATTATCGTCCCGTTAATTTGGTCACGGTAAAGAACAAGTATCCACTTCCTAGGATCAATGACCTGTATGATCAGCTCGCTTGATCCTTAGTCTTCTCCAAGATGGATTTGAGGTTGGGATACCATCAAATCAAGATTAGAAATGGGGACATCCCCAAGACGGCTTTTGTCACTCGTTATGGTCAATACGAGTACACCGTCATGTCCTTCCGTCTAACCAATGCTCCAGCCACTTTCTCCCGCTTGATGAACTCGATCTTCATGGAGTACTTAGATAAGTTCGTCGTGGTTTACCTCGATGATATTCTTATTTACTCGAAGAACGAGAAAGAGCATGCCGAACATCTTAGACTTGTTCTAGAAAAACTCAGAGAGCACCGCCTTTATGCCAAGTTCTCCAAGTGTGAATTTTGGTTGCCAGAAGTGACCTATCTCGGCCATGTAATCTCTGGTAAGGGCATTGCTGTCAATCCGGAGAGAGTTCATGCCGTCCTTGATTGGACTCCACCTGAAACAGTTAAACAAGTTAGGAGTTTCCTTGGTGTAGCCAGTTATTGTCGCCGCTTTGTTGAGAACTTCTCTAAAGTGGCCAAACCTCTGACGAAACTTCTCAAGAAAGATAAAAAGTTTGAGTTGTCCCCACAGTGTGAGCACAGTTTTTAGGAACTGAAAAGACGTCTTACTTCTGCTCCCATACTTGTGCCACCAGATTTCACTAAGGACTTTGTTATCTACTATGATGCCTCACGACAGGGACTAGGTTGCATTCTTATGCAGGATCGTCATGTGATTGCCTATGCATCTCGACAGTTGCATCCACATGAGGAGAATTATCCTACACATAATCTAGAGCTTGCAGCTGTAGTCTACGCACTTAAGACCTGGCGACATTACCTCCTTGGTAATCGTTGCGAGATCTACACCGATCACTAGAGCCTCATGTATATCTTCACCCAACCAGATTTGAACCTTAGGCAAAGACGTTGGTTGGAGTTGATCTCAGATTACGACTTAGGGATTACCTACACCCCGGGCAAGGGAAATGTCATGGCTGATGCGCTAAGTCGTAAGTCCTATTGCAACAATCTCATGTTGCAGCACGGCCAACCACTTCTCCATGAGGAACTATGTAAGCTTAACCTTCACATAGCTCCTCACGGATTCCTTTCTACCTTGGTGGCGAAACCTACTCTTGTGGATCATATCATAGAAGCCCAGAAGCATGATACAAGGATTACCCGGATCAAGAGAAACATTGCCAAGGGTATTGCTGGTAGTTTCTCCATAGATGATCGAGGTGTTGTTTTCTTCCAGAACCGGCTAGTGGTTCCCAAGAAGCAACATCTTCGGCAACTGATCCTTAAGGAGGCTCATGAATCTCCTCTCATGATTCATCCCGGTAGTACTAAGATGTATCAGGACCTACGCCAGAGGTTCTGGTGACTAGGATGAAGAGAGAAATCGCTCAGTTCATTGCTAACTGTGACGTTTGTCGTCGCGTTAAGGCAGAGCATCAAAGACCTGCTGGCACCCTTCAGCGTCTAGCTATTCCATAGTGGAAATGGGATAAAGTTGGTATGGATTTCATCACCGGCTTTCCCAGGACCAAGAGAGGGAATAATGCTATCTTCGTAGTCATTGATCGTCTCTCCAAAGTGGCTCACTTTCTACCTGTTCGAGAGAGTATCACTGCTAGTCAGCTCGCTGACTTGTATATTTCTTGAATAGTGTCACTTCATGGTGTTCCACTAGAGATCAATTCAGACCGTGGTAGTCTTTTCACTTCTCATTTCTGGGAGAGTTTCCAGACTGCCATGGGCACCCATCTTTCATTCAATACCGCTTTCCACCCTCAGTCAAGTGGTCAGGTGGAACGGGTTAACCAAATTCTCGAAGACATGCTTAGAGCTTGCGTTATCTCATTTGGTATGGATTGGGAGAAATGTATTCCTTTCGCCGAGTTTGCCTATAACAATAGCTATCAATCCAGTCTCAAGAAAGCTCCTTTTGAGATTCTCTATGGACGAAGATGTCGAACACCTTTGAACTGGTCAGAAACCGGTGAAAGACAATTCTTTTTACAGGATATGATCCAGGAAGCAGAAGAGCAAGTTCGCATCATTCGTGAGAATTTGAAAATAGCCCAGTCTCGTCAAAAGAGCCAGTATGATTGTCATCATAAGGAAGTGGCTTATGAAGTTGGCGACAAAGCTTACCTTCGGGTTACTCCGTTGAAGGGTACCCATCGTTTCGGTATCAAGGGAAAGTTGGCTCCTCGTTACATTGGTCCTTTTCGCATTCTCGCTAAACGAGGAGAGGTTGCCTACCAGTTGGAACTACCCCCACATCTTTCTCGAGTTCATGATGTCTTCCACGTCTCTCTACTCAGGCGTTGCTTCTCGGATCCCATCCGCGGAGTGGACCACGAAACGCTTGATCTCCAAGATAACCTCACATACCGGGAGTACCCCGTTCGCATTCTGGATCAAGCAGAGCGTGTCACTCGACGTCATAACATCAAGTTTCTCAAGGTTCAGTGGTCTCATCATTCCGAGAGAGAAGCTACATGGGAGCGAGAAGATCGTATCCGACTGGAGTACCCCACTTTCTTTCCACCGACTCCTAAATCTCGGGACGAGATTCTTTCGAGTGGGGGCGAGTTGTCACAACCCTAGTTCTGGTATGCACTAGGCTAGTTTTGGTGTTTGCATCATGTTTAAAGTTTCAAATGAATTTGAATTGAGGACATGTGAAAGCCTCAGAATCTTATTGAAAATGACACACATAAAAATTGCTCCAAAAGGGTCCAAGAAAATGTTCATGTTTCTCTATGAAAATATTGGTCAGAAGTAAAATTCAAACAATATTTTTAGGAGCTCATAAATATTTATTTTGGGCATTTGGATTTAATGCAATAATTATTTGCATTGGATATATATTTATTATATTATTAATATATGTCAAATAATTCTGGATTTTGTGAGGGGCTTTGGAATACTCTTTCTAGTCCCTACAAAATTTTTCAGAAGTTTTTTTAATGATTTAGTTTAAATCAAAACAAATGTCAGAAATAGAAAATAAAAATAAAAGGGAAGCGTTTTACCTGCTCACCTGGCGGCCCATCTGCTTTGGCCCAGCAGCTGACCCAGGTGACTGGCAACGCCAGTCACCCCCCAACCTCTCGCTAGGAGGCCACCTCCTGCCTGCCTGCTCCTCTCCCTCGACGCCTGGACGCCTTGGAGAGACGCCACGCACCCCCCATGCCTCTCTCACTCTCCCCAGTCCTCTCCCTCTCCCTCTCCCTCGCTTTCTCACTCAGACCCGAGTGCTGCCGTCGCCGCCGTCCACCGTTGCCGCACCCATAGCCACGGCCTCGCCTCTCCGACTAGTCCACGGGTTTCGCCGTGTCCTCCTCGTCCTCCTCATCGAGCCACGCACCCCCGGACGGCCTCCATTGACGCCACCATCGTCTTCTTCACCGCCGGCCGCCATGGATCCCCACTGCCTGCACGTCGTCGTCCTGCCTCCCCCGAGCTCGCTGAGACCGCCGTCAGAATCTCCATGAGCTCCTGCCCGTGCTCCCCCTCTCCGCTCCCTCTCTCGCACGCCGCAGCTACCGCTTCGTCGACGACCGAGAACCACCGCCGCCTGAGCTCGTCGCCGACGCAGCTCCGATGACCATTTGGTCACTCCGGCGTGCCTAGCACGTTCTCCGCATCGCGTAGGAGCTATAGATGCTAGCGCCACACCGCCTAGGCCCCTGCAGCAACGGGCCCGAGCTCGATCGAGCTCCGGCCGCCGGCGCGAGCTCCGCTCCGGTGAGCTCCGGGCACCCCGTGCCATCCCGCTTGCTCCAACCGACATGGACGAGCTCCACCTCCTCGCCCGTGGTCTCCACTGTCCAAATGGCCACCGGAGCGACATTTTCGATCACCTCCGCCGCGTCTGTGGACGCCGGCGACGGGCCGTGGGTCAACTCCTGCGAGTTTGACCCCGGTTGGCTGGGTTTGACTCCCCTGTGAGTCACTGACATGTGGGCCCCGACCAGCTAATTTGTTGTTAGGGTTAGTGTTAGTGCTAATTAACTTTGTTAGTTAGAACTATGACACTGACAGTGGGCCCCAACGCCTTAACCTTTTAATTAGTTTAGTTCTAAACCCCCCTATTTAACCTGTGACACTGACGTGTGGACCCCACACGCCAGGTTTGACTTGAGTCAGCGCTACTGACTTGCTGACGCAAGCATGACGCAGTGCTGACGCAATAAACAATTTTCTGGAATTGTTCTATTTCAAGAAAATCCAGAAAATTGTCTAAACTTCAAAAAAATCACAGAAATTCAACCGTAGCTCAGAATGAAATAATTTATATCTGAAAATTTATCAGAAAAATTCAATCTATTCATCTGTACCTGTTTCATGCATGATAAACCAACTTATACTTGCTGTATAGGTGAAAACACATAAATGGAACTTTTAAATGTTAAATTTGGAATTGCATTTGAACCCTTGGTTCAAATGGACTTCTTTCAAATAGAATGCTAGTTGCATTAGCTCAAATAACAACACATCTTCATGCCATGTTCATCCATCATATTGTTGCATATGCTTGTGTTTGATTGTTGGCACCGTTCTTCTCGATAGGTCCAGCTCCGGAGACCGTTCCATAGTACCTGTCAGAGGAGCAGTGCTCTGCACGTTGTTATACCAGGCAAGCAAACCCCCTTGTTCGTTCCGATACAATCCTTCTCTCGCTCCTGCTCTCTGTTATTGCATTAGGACAACAACGATTCAACTTCTACTTCATGTTGCGGTAGTTGAACCCATTCCTCTGCATGACCTGTCATTGCCACAGTAAATAGTTGAAACCCACTAACATGTGTAGGAGTTGATTGAAGCCATGTTGTGATCTTACCATGCCATGCCTGCTATTGCTTAGAGTGTGTCAGGTCTGATTCATTGGGAATGAATTGGAGTGCGGTGATATGTTCTGATTCTGAGAGTCAAGTGTGTGAACACGTTTTGGTAAAGGTAGCGGTGAGAGGCCATGTAGGAGTACATGGTGGGTTGTCTCACTGGAACCGTCCTTAAGAACTGAGTTCTGTGTTTGTTGTCAAATGACTTGCTACTAGCACACATTGGGTTCCGGTAACTCGACCCCTCTCGACTTATTAATCAACATGATCTCTTTCCAGGAGTTGCAACTAGTTTCTGGTGTTGGTAGGTAGTTCTAGTAGTCTATCAAGTGGCACTCGGCCAGGTGGGCTTGGGACAGACTAGGCACCATGGCACGGTGTACCAAGCATACATCCATCCGGCGAGGTGGGCTTGGGAACCCTGCACACATCATTTGGGGCCGTGAGCGACACCCCGGCCGGATCTCCTTACGGATGGAACCCGAATAGGCGATAAACCTGGATTAGAGTCTTGTGTGGTTAGTCAGGTCGTGGCCGACACCCTCGCCGGGCTTCCGCTTAAAGGTGGCCGAGATACACGAGGTGTACAAGGCGGTAAGTGGCGAGAGCGTGTGTGAAGAAGTACACCCCTGCAGGGTTAGCATGATCTATTCGAATAGCCGGGTCCACGGTTATGGACTTCTTGGATGCTTACATGGTACATAGACAACTTGAAGTGGATACTCTAAAATACTCAAGACAAGTGTGAGTGCTATGGATGGCCTTCTCGTAGGGAGACGGGGATGAATCCATAGTGGTGTATTGTGTGGTGCTTAGTGGACTCGTGTGCGCCACCTAAAAAGAGTTACCAGCAGTCGTAGAACAGCATAGCCACTGAGTCATAGCAGGCTTGCTGCAACTAAACCCCACTTTGCCTTCGTGATACAAGTGCATGTATGATAGGATCTGATGTAAGTCTTGCTGAGTACCTTTGTACTCATGTTTTCTTAATTTATGTTTTGAAGAGGAGACTTCAGTCTCACTAGTAGTTCCGCTTGGACTTCGACAAGTAGCTTGTTACCCCAGCTACGATCTTGGACGAGTGTTGTAGATAGTCAGGCTCTTCAGCCTTTTTCATTTGTAGATGTCTGTACTCAGACATGTTGTGCTTCCGCTTGTTGCTTGTATGCTCTAAATGTTGGGTCATGAGACCCATGTTTGTAATATCTGGCTCCTCGGAGCCTAATGAATAAATACTTTGTTTCTTAGAGTCTTGTTGTGATGCCATGTTGTATTTGCACATATCGAGCATATTGTGTGTATGTTATGGAAATGCTGGTATGTGTGGGATCCGACAACCTAGTTGTTTCCTCTTGGTAGCCTCACTTATGGGGAAATGTCTCCTAGTGCTTCCACTGAGCCTTGCTAGCTTGCTACTCCTTCGGAACAGTTAGGCTGGCTGGCATGTGTCCTTCTTCGTTTCTGTGTCTGTCCCTTTGGGAAATGTCACGCGTTGTTCCTTTAAGTCCATGTAGCTTGCTACGACTTGGGTTCATGCATTGATGACCGACACGTTCGTTGCTGGGTCATGTATGCCTGTCCCTGTAAGATAGTGCCACCTTGGGATTATAACTAGTAATGTCGGCCCGGATTCTCTGTCATATGGATGCGAGCAACACTATCATATACGTGAGCCAAAATGAGCAAACGGTCCCGGTCCAGGTGAGGCCGCAAAGTGATATGGTGTGTTACATGCTAGACCGGTGTGACTTAGGATCGGGGTCCCGACAGTAAGCACCCATAAAAGCAAGGAATTCTTCTATTTGTTCCACATCATAGTAATCATATATACCATTAGCATAAGAAGCTAAGGTTTCATTATCATTAAATTTGCATGAAAAGGGAAGGTGTGGAGCCTTCATCCTAGAGCAACAAGTATAATCATATCTCAAGCATAGTTGCCGAGCATACCAATGCAACATATGAATTTGATCCCATAACAGTTTTCTTTTTTGTGTCAAGCGATAATCCCTAAAGTATTCACGTTGACCCAACGTTACTCCCATTACATAGTTGAATGGGGTTTTCTCGGGATTATCAAAGTAGTACATAATATCTTTCACATAATGAGCATCGAGGGTTTTAGGAGGTTCCCCATCTCCATGTGTAGCAAGTACACCTAAGTTTTTTGGTATTTTGTGTTCCATATCCATAACTAAAGATAGAGAACAACTTAGAACAACAAATAAAATCTACTCAATGATAAAGTAAACAAGCACACACGAGAATATTCACCCCACGCTATTGATCCCCGGCAACGGCGCCAGAAAGAGGTCTTGATAACCCATAAGTGTAGGGGATGTTGGTGAAGATGATGGAGGTGTTGATGTAGATTGCCGTCACACGATGATGGCCCTGGTGGCACTCCGGTGCCACCGGAAGTGAGGGGGAGAGAGCCCCCCTCCTTCTTCTTCTTCCTTGACCTTCTCCCTAGGTGGGAGAAGGGTTTCCCCTCTGGTCCATGGCCTCCATGGCAGAAGAGGTGTGAGAGCCCCTCCGAGCTTGGATCAGTCTCTCTTTCTCTCTCTCTGTTTCTACGTTCCCATATTCTGGCCCTTCACCATTTGTTAACTTCCCGGAGATTCGAAACTCCGATTGGGCTGATTTTTTGACGCGATTTTTATCTGGATATTAGCTTTCTTGCGGCGATAGAAGTGCATCAACCGCCTTACGGTGTGGCCACGTGGGCCCAGGGCGCGCCTGCCCCTGGTGGGCGCGCCCCCTTGCCTCGTGGCCGACTCGGGCATCGTCTAATGTTGGTTCCGCTTCCCAAAATTCACGTATATTCCAAAAAAAATCTCCGACTATTTTTATTCCGTTTCGACTCCGTTTTATATGGATATTCTGCGAAACAAAAGCATGCAACAAACAGGAACTGGCACTGGGCACTGGATCAATATGTTAGTCCCAAAAAATAGTATAAAAAGTTTCCAAAAGTATATGAAAGTTGTTGAATATTGGCATGGAACAATAAAAAATTATAGATAAGACGGAGACGTATCATCACCGTGGCTACCCGCGACAACGCGTTTGTCGGATCTCGGTTTCTGGCAAAACCCTTGAGGTTCAAACTCTCGGGTGCACACGAAGATCTCTCCTTCCGCCCTAGCTCGTCTACTCAACAACCCTAGGCCTAGCTCGTCAGATCCAAGGAACAAGGGACACAAAGTTTATACTGGTTCGGGCCATCGTTTTGGTGTAATACCCTAATCAAGTGTGGTGTGGTGGATTCCCTTGTAGGCTGATGAAGAACTAGTACATGGATGAACTGCATCCTGAGGAGAGGGGTTCTGATGCTCGGGTGAGCTTCTGGTGTGTGGCCTTCTATCTGATCAGCTCCAGATGAGATGATCCCAGTGGTGGTGGCTAGTCCTATTTATAGTGGCCCGGGTCCTCTTCCCAACTATTGAGCGGGAAGGGATGCCACAACGGCCAAATTTGAAGGGGGGCGGCTAGTACAAGCTATCCTGACAAAAGGTAGTCTTTGCCTGCCATAGGCTCTCGTGGTGACACCGTCGTGGGCTCCGTGATGTCCTCCATCCTGCCGTCCTGCTGGTCTTGGTCTTGTTGCACCGATTTGGAAACCTTTGCCAGATGCTTCGGGACTCTTTGCCTGCACCTACTCCTTTAGCACCAAAGAGGAAACTGACACTCTGCGCCCGCTGGCACCCGCCAAACCTTGGTCGTCGCTGCTCACGTCACGAGGACCTCGTGAGGTGTCCCTCACCTTGATATCTCCGATCCTCACGATCCGGCCTAGTGAGGCCATCCCAGGGGATGCCTTGTGTCATCCGCTTCGTAGGGCTTGGCCCCTGGCAAGGTTCTTGAGTGGTCGCTGAAGCTGTCGGGCCGTACCAGGCCACCTGGTGAGCCACGCCCTGGGCCGCACGTAGGCAAGTCTGGGTACCCCCGTTCCTAGAACGCAGACAGTAGCCCCCGGGCCCAAGGTGCGCTCGGGCTTGGCTTCGTGGCGAAGCCAAGGGTCAAGTGAGAAGCGCCGTGGGCCCCAAAAGCCCATGGCCTTGAGTGACACGTCGCGATTGACGGGACGTGGTCGTCTGCGCTCCCACGCCACCTCGGCAACTGCACAGCTGACGACAGGCAAGTGCGTGCTGCTGTGCCTTCATTTTTAGCCCTTGCCTTGCTCCAGATCCCCTTTCTTGTTTCTCTCTCCGCAAGGTTCCAGATCTTCGCCGCCTCCCTTTCAAGCTCGCACTGATGGCTTCCAGCAAGTCGACGGCCACCGCTCCACCTGCCTGGTACGAGCTGGCCTTGAGGGCGCCCACCGTCTCAGAGACGAACCATACCGCCTTGCTCGTGATGATGGCGGAGGACACCAACGAGAAGGGGAAAACCGTTGTTCGAGCCGCTTCAGGCATGCTGGAGGACCCAAAAGTACCTTCTATCCTTTCTTTATGAGCAGTATTGTTGCGGGCCTCGTCCCTCCTTTTTCCGACTTCTTTTTCGCCATCCTCAGCCACTATGCTTCACTTCCTTCATCTTCATCCCAACTCTGTCTTTCTTCTGTCTATCTTCTCCTTCTACTGCGAGGCATTCGTGGGGGTGATGTCGTCCGTGGCGCTGCTTCGCCACTTCTTCTACCTCCGGATCAAGGAGGGCCATTGCTCAGGGTGCGCCAACCTTGTTGCGGCCAACGGGACCAATGCAATCTCGAGAGCCGAGAAGAAGGCCGAAAACTTGAGGAAAAAGTTGGTCTTCATGGATGCCAAGTGCGTCCATCTTCGGCTAGTGCTGCCGGTGGCGGCGCCCGAGTCGAGCGATAGGTGGCTTAGCGCGAAGCTCACCGATCCCCGGGCAGAGAAGGTGTTGGAGAAGATGACTGCGGAGCTGAAGCCTGATGACCCCGAGGCGGCAAAGCTGACGGGGGCCACGATTGTCAAGGAATTTTTGACATGCCGCGTGGCTCCACTTCAGGCTCGATCTCGCCCATTGTGGACGCTTGGGGACGAGTTGGACAACCTCCGGGTGCGCTGCAACTCCCTGTGTGCCGAGCAGCTTGAGGCAGTTCTCCGTCTTCGGGTAGGGGTCGACCTGGGATATCCACCTGCTTCCCATGTCCACTTGTACCGCCGCCGGGACAGGGCAACGGTGGCGGCCTCCATGCCCACCTTTGACGCATGCGGGCTCGTGCCTCCGGCGGCCCCTGAAGCTCAAGTGGCAGCCGCACCGGTGGAGGTATCTTCTGGCAACTCCAGCGAGGGAGACGATTCAGAGGCAACCGTGGAGGGGGCTGTGGAGTCCACCCCTCCTCACAAGGCCGACCCCCTTCGTGCCTTGCCCGACGACGACGATGATGACCTAGTAAGTACCTTGTCCCAGATTTGTTTTCATTCTTGACCCCGTTGCTGATTCGCAACACCTTGCCCCTCGTTGCTAGGTCAGCGCCATCGACAAAGAAGACGAAGGGAGAGGCGACCGCACAGGAGGTCCAGCGCCCCGGCTCAGATTTGTCCCCCCTGGCGTAGATGGGTGGTGGAGGAGCCTCAGCTTCTGCTGCACGGTTGCCACCGCAAGGCCCCAGAGACCTACCTGGTGTGGGGGTCACGACCTTGGTCGAGCAGGCTTCGGGGGCCCCCGTCTTCGACTCTGCTGCCAGCGTTGTCAGGGCTCAGGAGGTCTTGGTCGCGCCGCGGCCCCCTACTGTGACCATGCCGCCAGCTCGCTGCCCTCCGGCCTTGCCCGGCGACTTGAAGGAGGCCTTTTTTGCACTGACGCAGCTACAGGATGACCTTCAAGGTGCGGACCATCGCCTGGTGGCCGGGTGTCTGGAGCTGGTTTCCGTCTGGCTGAGCTCCAACGCGTCGGCCCGAGAGGTACTGAGCCAGGTCGTGGCGGCCTCCGAAGAGGGCGAGCGGGCAGCCGACTACTACTTCTCAAGCTTGCGGTGTATTCCCTCGAAGAGGAAAGGGTGATGAAGCACCGTAGCATAAGTATTTCCCTCAATTTTTTAGAACCAAGGCATCAATCCAGTAGGAGACCATGCGCGAGTCCCTCGCACCTGCACAAACAAATAATAACCTGGTAGCCAACGCGATAAGGGGTTGTCAATCCCTTCACGGTTACTTACGAGAGTGAGATCTGATAGATATTATTAGATAATATTTTTGGTATTTTTCGTATAGAAACATAAAGTAAATAGAGCAAATAAACAACAGCGACCGAAATTGGCTAGTTGATGGGAAAGTAATATGATAAAGATAGACCCGGGGGCCATAGGTTTCACTAGTGGCTTCTCTCATGATAGCAGAATTCTATGGTGGGTCAAGAAATTATTGTTGAGCAATTGATAGAAAAGCGCATAGTTATGAGAATATCCTGGCATGATCATTGTATATAAGCATCACGTCCTTGACAAGTAGACCGAAATGATTCTGCATCTACTATTATTAATCCACACAACGGCCGCTATCCAGCATGCATCTAGAGTATTAAGTTCATAAGAATAGAGTAACGCCTTAAGAAAGATAACATGATGTAGAAGGATAAACTCAAGAAATATGATATAAACCCCATCTTTTTATTCTCGACGGCAACAATACTATATGTGCCTTGCTGCCCCTGCTGTCACTAGGAAAGGACACCGCAAGATTGAACCCAAAGCCAAGAACTTCTCCCAATGCAAGAACTATAGATCTAGTAGGCCAAACCAAACCAATAATTCGAAGAGACTTGCAAGGATATTATAATCAAACATAAAAGAATTCTGAAAAGAGTCCAATATTGTTCATAGATAATCTTGATCATAAACCCACAATTCATCGGATATCGACAAACACACCACAAACAGATTACATCGAAGATCGAGGAGAACTTTGTATTGAGATCCAACGAGAGAGAAGAAACCATCTAGCTTATAAATATGGACCCGAAGGTCTGTGGTAAACTACTCACAACTCATCGAAGGGCTATAGTGTTGATGTAGAAGTCCTCCATGATCGATGCCCCCTCCAGCGAAGCTCTGGAACAGGCCCGAAGATGGGATCTCACGGGAATAGAAAGTTATGGCGGTGGAATTAGGGTTTCTTCCTGCTCCTCGATGTTTTCAATGTATGTGTACCTATATAGGAGGAAAAAGCACGTCGGTGGAGCAACATGGGGCCCACGAGGGTACGGGCGCGCCTACCCCCCCCCCCCCCCCCCCCCCCCCC
>LR738711.1:576877898-576928132 GCA_902687465.1 Secale cereale | reverse complement strand
CCCCCCCGGGCGCGCCCTGCCCCTCGTGGGCACCTCATTTCTTCTCTGACTTGTACTCCAATCTCTCGTGAAGATATTGTTCCAAAAATAACTTTCCCGAAGGTTTCATTCTGTTTGGACTCCGTTTGATATTCCTTTTCTGCGAAACACTGAAATAGAAAAAAATTAGCAATTTTCACTAGGCCTTGGGTTAATAGGTTAGTCCCAAAAATAATCTAAAATTGTATAATAAAGCCCATTAAACATCCAAAATAGAATATACAATAGCATGGAACAATAAAAAATTATGCATACGTTGGAGACATATCACCGACTAGGCTGTAGCCACTCGCGAGGCGGCGCTGAAGGAAACTCGGACCGCCCAGGAGCGCTACCAGTCGGTGGAGACCGAGCTGCGAGACTTGCGGGACAAGTGCAAGGCAGACAAGGAGAAGATGAAGGCCCGGGAAGATGCTGTACCAGTCGCTACGCCGAGCTGTAGCAGCTGGCGAAGGAGCTGTCTGCGGATCGTGGTCACGTGGAGGAGCTGAAGCGGGCGATGGAAACGCAGGAGGGCCAACTGGAAACCAAAGTAAAGGTTCTCGCCGAGGACCGTGCGGCCTTAAAGTCCGTTGAGGAGATGTCTCGCTAGGCGCTGGGGGCGCTCTACGAGAAGGGCTTGGAGAAACTGCTGGCATCGGACGATGAAGGCCCTGCCCAGCTGCTTCCCTATCTTTTCTTGGCGTTTGAGGATGTCGTCCGCGAGATCAGCACCCTGGCGGAGAAGGAAGCTCGTGCACTTTCCTCTTCTGCCTTGATGCGCGTCCTCAGCCACCTGCACCTTCGCCACCCCAACGCCCACCTTGGGGCCATGCTCAAGCTCGTGGAGGCAGAGCGCTGCGAGGCCGCCGCTGAAGCCGTGTGGGACCATGTGGAGGCCCCGCTGAAGAAGCTCCTCACTTTCAACTCTCCTCCTCCAGCCGACGGCGCATCCGATCCCGCGGCCAGCACCGACTCCTCAAGGTGCGGCGCTGTCGCTGGCAAGGAGGCGCTTCCTGGCGGAAAGCCCTGGGCTGAGTGAAGGGACTGCTGGTGACTGTCGGCGCTCCTCCATATCTTTATTTCCTGCGACATGTACGAGCCTCGTGGAGGCGTTAAAACTTCTACTTGACGTTTGAAGAACAATTCGGCTTGTAATACTTACTAGATATTCGCGTTCCCTTCCTATTTATCGTTCTACATCGGCAGAGCCCGGCCCCGTGCATACCTCAGCCGCCACTGGCTTGTCTAGGTCACCAGGACAAGGCCAGGGAGTGAGGGGCTACGTGGACACTTAGGCTCCCAAGTCGCAATGCCCAGGAGTCCCCGTTGATGCGCAAACAGTCTCTAGGTAGGAAGCACTAGGCAGGGCTTTGGTGTTCTGCAGTGGCAGGGCCCGGCCCCGCGCGTACCTCAGCGGCCGCTGGCCTTGACCGGAAACCAGGACAAGACCAGGGAGTTAGGGGCTACGGGACTAGTTAGGCCCTTGGGTCGTGATGCCCAAGTGTCCCCCTTGATGTACGAGCAGCCTTGAGGGAAGGGAGTGCTGGACTTAGGCCTTGATGTTCTGTGTCGGCAAGTCCCGGCCCCGCGCGTACCTCAGCCGCCATTGCCCTTGACCGGAAACTAGGACAAGACCAGGGAGTGAGGGGCTACGGGACCAACTAGGCCCTTGGGTCGCGATGCCCAAGGGTCCCCCTAGATATATGAACAGACCCCATACCTGTCCTCGCTGGGATTGCGCTCAGGAGGGTTGCACGTAGACTAGGCCCGGGGGACCTGGTGGGGCGTATGCCAGGCGTGACCTGAATGGAGCCCCCGTGCCCAGCCCCCTCGCGCTACCCTTCCGAGGGGAGCACAGCGCGGTGGGGCTGGTCACGGAGCCGAGGGCCTCCCTGAGTTTAACGCGGTCGTGAGGCCACCCCCAATTGTTCATCACCAGTGCGGAGCATGGCGCTACCGTCCTTGCACGGGCATAGCCGCTCCTCGACCGTGTCGTCTGCCAGCGCGGAGCATGGTGCTTCCACTGGACCGTGGGAGGGGACTCCCTACTGCGAAGGACCCCCAGGCGTATACAGCCCCGCCCGGATGTGTGGCTGGCACGGTGGGCCAGACGAGGTGTATCTGGGCACCCGTGAGCCAGCGCGGGACTCACGAGGCCCTACCTTAAGGTGGTTTGCGCCTGGTCTTGAATTAGAGCGCTTGAGGTGACCCTGCAAGATGGTTAGGTAACCTGCACCGGGTGAATCCCTCGAGACCGCCATATGAGAAGACCAGACACCAACGACCCCAGGAGGTGACGTGAACGGGGCCGTCCCGCCAGACAGAGCTCAGCCGTTGGATTTGTCGACGCTGCAGGAACGGACCCGAGCACAGTCGTCATGCCTAGTCTTCTCATGTGGACATCATAAGAAAAGACAACCGGCGCGCGGCCCCGTAGCAGCGGGGCATAGTATAGTGCGCCCCAACTCACCTGCTAGCATCTGGCTCGAGCATGGGTGAGGCACCAAGGACCACGGGAGGTGACGTACACGGGGCTGGCCCACGAGCCAGAGCTCAGCCGCTTGGATTTGGCGACGCTACAGGGACGAACCCGAGCACAGACGCCGTGCCCACCCCCAATCACAAGACGGATGCAAGCGAGCTTGTGAGGGTGCGAGATGTTCATGGTATAGGAGTGATGGAAAAATAGATGAGTGATCCAAATGCAGCTGACAGAGGTAGTAACACTAGCTCAGGTAAAACACAAGGGAGATACATATCACAAGGACGAACCTATGAGGCCTGGGGATAATGCAGCCCGAGGGGCGCCCCCAACAAGGCGAGTTGAGATGCAAAAGGATAGACATCTCAGGGACAGGCTCGTGCGACCTAGGAATGATGCTGCCCGAGGGGTGCTCCCAGAGTAACAAAACCGGAAAATGTCACCTGGCATAGTTGCTGAAGTAGTGTTGGTGCAGCTGAAGATACTCGATGTAGATGCCGCTCCTCACGCGCCGCCTGGCTCCAGTGCCTCGTGAGGCTCTGGGGTTCCCCAGATCTCGCGGAGGGCTGAGTCCAACTCCGCTTGGATCTCCTTATGCCTGGCCTCGCGAGTAGCCAGGACTTCCCGCATGTGGCGCTGGTGCAGGGTTGCTTGGTTTGCCAGGCCAAAGGGCATGCGCACATAGATGTGAGGGGGACCCTGGCACCGGCCCACTTGGGAAGGCTAGTGGAGCTCATGAGATGCGACCCTGTTGAGTGCGGGGACGTTGACATAGACGCGTAGGCCGTCGCATGAGCTTGGGCCGACAGCTGCACTCAGAGGAGCAGGGCGACGCTCGCCCTGCATCGCTCTTGGCACCTGTAGGTCTTCGATGGTTTGGCTGATGATCTCCTGAGCGCTTGGTGCCTACCGCCTTGAGGCCTCGGGTGGGAAGTGTGCAGCGAAGCACTCCTCCACATGGTGCCCGAGCGCCTCCCTCATGACATTGGCTAAGTCAGAGGCCCTCCAGAGGAGAGCCCCCGAGCCCAGCGTGAGGGGGGCACTGGGCCCGCCTTCTTATGCGAGAGAGGGAGGCATACCCTCCCTTGGTGTAGGTCCCGAGGTGTTGCTGTCCTCTGCTGCATCCCCATGGGGCTCCAGGGCGAGTTGCTGCTTCTTCTTATTGGGGACGACCTCCGGTGGGTAGATGACGCTGTCGCTATCTAGATCCTCGACTGCTGCCATCTGGTAAGCGCGCTTGAGTGAGCACACTGCATCCTTCTCCTCACAAGCGATAGTAATGACGCAGCTGCTTCCCGCCATCTTGAGGACGTTGTAGCCGTGATAGTAATGACGGGAGAACAAAGCATTGGGTGAGTGCCAGCCATAGCCGCACACTTGAGCTGGTGTGCTGAACTGAAGGTGATGGGGCATGTGGACCACCTGAGTGGGCGAGCAGCTTCGAGCTTGGGGAGAGCTTACTTCATGGCCGAACTGCTTGAAGAGGCACTGAGAAGCTGGGGCCAGTGCTCTGCCCAAGATGCAGGTGATGGCACGTGGCTCCTGGAAACCCCTATCCCCCTTGTCCTGGTCGTCATTTATCCTTGGCGGTGCCAGAGGTGGTAGGGCGGACCTGCCCTGAGGACGGTCCTCCCAAGGCTGGTCCCTCCAGGCGTCCTAGTGGGGCTGGCCGCGCCAACGGTCCTCCCGAGGCTTATCACGCCACTACTTATGGGGGCCGCAGTCGTCCCAGCGTCCCCCGGTCTGACTTCCCCCGCGGTCGTAGCCACGGTTGCCACGCTCAGGGCGTTAGATGACGCGTCCATCACGAAGGGCCCTGAGCTCTTGAGAATCATGAGTTTTGTGGCTATGCACTTTATGGAAGGCGCAAAATACCCGGCCGTTCTAGGGCGGCTCTGGGTAGTCGCGGCCACGCTTCGCTTCTGGTTCTGCTGCAAGCACTGCTTCTCCCTTGCGCTTTACATCCTTGCTCTTGGCCTTCTTGTCTTCGGGTTCTGCAGTGGGGAGCTCGACAAGGGAGAGGCGCCCCTCCTTAGCTCTGGTGCACTTGGTCGCAAGGTTGAACAGCTCTAGAGATGTGCACAAATCTTCATGGATGGCGAGCTCCTCCTTCATCTTGACGTCGCAAACGCCATCTGAGAACGCCAAAATGATGGCCTCATCCGTGACCTTGGGGGTCTTGACGCGGACACTGTTGAAGCATTGGATGAACTTATGTAGGGTTTCTCCTGGTTTTTGCTTGATACGCCGAAAGTCACCTGCGGCCGGGGGATGGTCAAGGGTGCCCTGTAAGTTGGCCATGAACCGTTCCCGCATCTCGCTCAGGTGGAGATCGATCCCGCGGGTAGGTTCAAAAGCCATGAGCGAGCGCCATCTTTGAGGGCCATAGGGAACTAGTTCGCCCTGATCTTCTCGTTGCTGCCGGACTCTTGGATGCTCAGCTCGTAGAGCTGCTGGAACACCGCAGGGTCTGGGGTGCCATCGTAGTGTGGATCGGGGGCATGAACTTCCCAGGCCAGTTGACGTTGTGCAGCTCGGGGGCGAGGGCCTTGCAGCCTGCTGTCGACACCGGTGCTTGTTGGGGAGGTGGAACTTGACATCGGTCCTCGCGCGCCATCGCGGTGGTGGTCGCGCGGTCTCGGCGCATCGGTGGAGGGAGTGCGGGCGCTCCCCCATGGGGCCGCCGGATCTTTGGCAGCTTCCTTCTTCATGCACTGGCGCCGCACGTGGTCGGTCACGCCACGGGGCCACGTGCCTTGGGTCTTGGATGACGCCTTAATGTAGAGGTAGCAGTGGAGCTTCATGGGCCTTGTCGTCCGCATGGGGAGGCGGACAAGGCAGGGAGATCGACGGCGCTGGAGAGCCCCCAGCGGCGCTGACGAGCTCGGCGATGCGGTCAAGCCATTCTTCGTAGAAGTCATCGACGATGCGGTAGCGCAGGAGCTCGCGTGCCATGAGCAACGCAGCATGCGCGTCCGTGAGTCCGCGGTGAGCATGGGATGAAGAGACCACTGGAGTCAGTGACGGGGTAGTGGTGCGTCCATCACGGCGCACGGAGGGGAGCAGGGATGATGCATGTTGTTCATGCCGCGTCGGGCCAGTGGCGGCGTTGGTGGCATACGATGGAGAATGGCGGGGTGGTCCACCGGCAGGAGCAGTCTGAGCAACGCGGGCAGCATGCCGCTCAGCGCGGGCTCTGCGAGCGTCGGCCAAGGAACTACTAGGACGACAGAGCACTGATCGACAGAAGGGAAGTTTTGGCACACCCCTACCTAGCACGCAAAATGTTGGATCTCTGGTTCCGGCAAAACCCTTAAGGTTCGAACTCTGGGGTGCGCACGAAGATATCTCCTTCCGCCCTAGCTCGTCTAATCAACAACCCTAGGCCTAGCTCGTTAGATCCAATGAACAAGGGACACAAAGTATATACTGGTTCAGGCCACCATTGTGGTGTAATATCCTAATCCAGTGTGGTGTGGTGGATTGCCTTCTAGGCTGATGAAGAACTAGTACATGGATGAACTGCCTCCTGAGGAGAGGGGTTCTTATGCTCGGGTGAGCTTGTGGTGTGTGGCCTTCTATCTGATCAGCTCCAGATGAGATGATCCCAATGGTGGTGGCTAGTCCTATTTATAGTGGCCCGGGTCATCTTCCCTAACATTGAGCGGGAAGAGATCCCACAACGGACAAATTTGAAGGGGGACACCTAGTACAAGCTATCCTCACAAAAGGTGGACGTCACCTACCAAAGGCTCTGGTGGTGACGCCGTCGTGGGCTCCACGATGACCTTTGTCCTGCCATCCTGCTGGTCTTGGTCTTTTTGCCTCGAGATGGAAACCTTTGCCTGATGCCTTGGGACTCTTCCCCTGCACCTACTACTTTAGCACCAAAGAGGAAACTGACACTCTGCGCCCGCTGGCGCCTGCCTGGCCTTGGTCGTCACTGATCACATCACGAGAACCTCGCAAGGTGTCCCTCGCCTCGATATCTCCGATCCTCACGAGCCGTCCTAGTGAGGCCGCCCCAGGGGATGCCTTGTGTCCTCCGCCTCGTGAGGCTTGGCCCTTCGCGAGGGTCTTGAGTGGTCGCTGAAGATGCCGGGCCGTACCAGGCCGCCTGGTGAGCCACACCCTAGGCCATAGGAAGGCAAGTCTAGGTACCCCCGTTCCCAGAATGCCGACAGCGTTGGCCGATGCATCGGCCGCCAAGTGCCGCTGTCGCACACTGGAAGCCGAGCTGAAGACCCTCCGCGACGAACATGCCGATCACGTTCGTCATCTTAGGAAGCACGAGTAGGAGCTGAAGGCCTAGGATACTGCGGTCAACAACCACGATGGCGAGCTGAAGCAAGTGGCCCAGGAGCAGGGCTCGGAGCGCAGCCACCTGGAGGAGCTCAAGAAGGAGGTGGATGCAGCCCAAGCATCCTACACCACAGCTGAGAAGGCGGCTGCTACGGGACGCGACGCCTTCGTCTCTCTCGAGCAGAGATCCCGTACCTCCCTGCAATCCCGGAGGAAGGCCTTGCCGGACTGCTTCCCAAACTTGCCACGATGCTCGAGGGCATCATCGGCGGGTTGGGACCCTTGGTGGAGGCGGACGCTCGTGAGCTTTCCACCTCGGCCATGATGCGCATCTACAGCCATCTCCACCTTCGGGACCCCAACTTCGACTTTGGTGCCCTGCTTGAGCCCGTGGCCTCCGAGCTTCAAGTTGCTCCCGTCGAGGCCGTGAAGGAGCAGGTGAAAGCCTTGCTGCAACAGTTCCTTTGCATCGACCCTGCCGCCGCAGCAGGACGAGCCAATGGTGGAGGCGGCGATGGCGTTGGTGGCGACGGGTCACCTCAGGCAGGCGATGGTGGCGTCCAAGGCTGAAGAGGGGGACAGAGGCACTTCTTCTTCCAGTTTCATCCTGCAACATTTGCCATGCCTCGTGGGGGCATAAGAACTCATGCTTTGAAATTTTAAAGGAACAATATGCTTTGTAATAATTTTCTTGCATTCCGTGAATTCCTTTTCGTTTGCTTTAGAGTTCTGCGTCGGGAAGGCCCGGCCCTGCGCATACCTCAACCGCCACTGGGCGTTCGATCACCAGGACAAAACCAAGGGGTGAGGGGCTGCGTGACCAGTTAGGCCCCTGGATAGCGATGCCCAGGGGTCCTCTTTGACGTATGAACAACCGTCAGGAAGGAGATGCAGGTGTAGGTTCTGATGTTCTGTGATGGCAGGGCCCGGCCCTACACATACCTCAACCGCCATTGGTGCATCCGGATCACCAGGATGAGACCAAGGGGTGATGGGCTACGTGACCAGTTAGGCCCCTGGGTCGCGATGCCCAGGGGTCCCCCTTGACGTACGAACGAACCTCCATACCTTTCCTCGCTGAGCTTTCGCTCGGGAGGGGCGCGCGAAGACCAGGTCCGAGTGAACCTAGCTAGGTGGCGTACACCAGGTGACACCTGAGCGTAGCTTCCATGCCTAGCCCCCTCTCGCTACCCTCCCAAGGGAAAGCAGCACGGTGAGGCTAAGCAGCGAGCCTGGTGGCTCTCCTCAGGTTACTGCGGCCGTGAGGCCGTCCTCAATTGTTTATTCACCAGCGCGGAGCATGGGGCTTGCACTCTTGCACGTGCATAGCCGCTCCTTGACAGTGTCGTCTGCCATCATGGAGCATGGGGCTTCCATTAGTGCATGGGTGGGGGCTCCCTCTGGGTGGAAGCCCCCGAGGCATGTACAGCCCCGTCTTGACATGTGGCTTTCAAGGCAGGACTGGAGAAGGTGTCTATGGGCACTCGTGAGCTAGTGCGGGACTCACGAGGCCAATCTCAAGGCGGGTTGCGCCTGGGTTTGACATGGAACACTTGAGGGGTGGGGTGGTTCCTGCAAGATGGTTAGGCAACATGCATCGAGTGAATCTTCTAAGGATATCGCATGAGAAGGCCAAACACCAATGACCCAAGGACGTGACGTGAACGGGACCAGCCCGCCAGACAGATCTTAGTCATTCAGTTTGTCGATGCTGCAGGGACAGACCGGAGCACAGACACCGTGCCTAGTCTTCTCATGCGATGGTCCTGAAGAAAGACAACCGGCGTGCGGCTCCCGTGGTGGCGAGGCACCGGGTCGCACACCCCGACTCATCCTCTCCCGATTAGTTCATGTGAGAACAAGGCACCAAGGACCATGGGAGGTGACGTGCACGGGAGCTGGCCCGCGAGCTAGAGCTCAGCCTCTCGGGTTTAGCGACACTGCAGGGACAGACCCGAGCACAGACGCCATGCCAGTCCTTAATCATGAGCCGGTCGAGGGTGGGTTTGCAAGGGCGCACAACGTTCATGGCGGCGAAGCACCGGACAGGCAGGTGATGATCATAATGCAGTGCAAGGTAAGGCAAGTTTTGATAGATGCAAAAATGATACATGCCGGAGGGACGGACCCACACGAATTGGGGACGATGCAGCCAGAGGGGTGCCCTCAACTGAACAAACCAAAAAGTGTCACCTGACATTGTTGCGGAGAAGTGTCGGGGTAGCTGAAGACGTGAGCCGTTGAAGTCGCTCCTCATGAGTCGCCTGGCTCCGGGGTCCTGCGAGGCACCTGAGGTCCATGAGGCTCATGAAGGATCGATGCCTCCTCTGCCAGGATCTCCTGGTGCTTGGCCTCATGAGCTGTCAGGATGCTCCGCATGTGCCGCTGGTGAAGGGGAGCAATGTTCGGCAAGCCGAAAGGCACGTGAACGTAGTTGTGAGGGGGACCCTCGCACCGGCCCACATGGGACGGCTAGAAGATATCCTGAGAGGTGGCTCTGTTGAGCCCTGGGATGTTGATGCAGATGCGCAACCCCCTGTCCTCATCGGTAGAGGGAGTGGTGCTTGGTGGTGCAGAACGACGCTTGCCTCGCATCGCCCTTGCTTCCTGAAGATCCTTGATGCCTTGGTGATGAAATCCTGAGCACCTGGTGCCTCGCTCCCTGTGCTCTCTTTGCGGAAGCGCACGCTGAAGCACGCCTCCACATGATGCCCGAGCGCCTCCCTCGTGACATTGGCCAGGTCAAAGGCCCTCTAGAGGAGAGCCCCCGAGTCCAGCCTGAGAGGGGCGCCGGGTATGCCTTCCTATGCAAGAGGGGAAGGCGCCACGTCCATGTGTGCATGTCCCGAGGCACAATCGTCGGGTGCCCTGCCCTCCTGAGGCCCTAGGGTGAGTAGCTGCTTCTTCTTCGTTGGGACATCCTTAGGTGGGTAGGCAAAGCCCTCGGCATCTGTGTTCTCGACCGCCATAGCTTGGTAGGCGCGCTCGAGGGAGTACACCGCATCCTTCTCATTGCAAGCGACTGTGTCGATGCCGCTGCTTCCTGGCATCTTGAGGACGTTATAGTTGTGGTGGGTCGCGGCCATGAACTTGGCGAAGGCCGGATACCCGAGGATGGCATTGTATTGGAGACAGATGTGGGCGACGTCGAAGTCGATGAGCTCGGTGTGGTAGTTCTTGCGGTCGCCAAAGGTAAGAGGGAGGCAGATCTGCCCTATCGGGGTGGGGAGCCGTCAGTTACTCCTGAGAAGGGCCTGGTAGGTTGAAGCCGGACATATGGCACTTGGTGCGTGTCGAAGGTCTTGACGGAGAGGGCATTGAGTCTTGCACCGCCATCAATGAGTGTCTTGGTGACAAGCACGTTGCTGATGGTGGGCGGCAGAGCAGCGGGAGGGCTCCGACCGCAGCCGTGCGCTTGAGCCGGTCAGTTGAGTCGAATGTGACAACGTACTTGGACCACTTGTGCGGACGTGTTGCCATGAGCTTGGGGAGGACTGCGTTCACTTCACGAGCGAACTGCATGAAGACGTGATGAGATGCCGGGGCCTAAGCGCCACCCAGGATGCAAGCGATGGCACCGGCCTCTTGAAAAGCCCTCAGTCCCATCATATTTGTGGCGGTCGTCGTTCCTTCTTGGTGGTGGTGGAGGCGGAGGAAGGCTAGCGTTTCCCTGAGGGTGGTCCTCACGAGGCTGGTCCCTCCAAGGACCCTCGCGAGGCTGATCCCTCTAAAGGCCCTCACAAGGCTGGCCCTACCAGTGGTCCTCGTGAGGTTGATCGCGCCAGCCTTTGCAAGAGTCATGATTCTCCCAGCGTCCTCCACCATGACCACCTCCGCAGTTGTAGCCCTGGTCGCCGCGCTCGGGGCGACGACCGAGGTGCCCATTGCGGATGGACTTGAGCTCCTAGCAGTCGTTGGTGTTGTCGATGTGCATCTTGTGGAAGACGCCGAACGGGCGGCTGCCCTTGGAGGACCCAGGGTGGTCGCAACCACGTTTCATCTCAGGCTCGGCTACGAGCACAGCCGGTCCCTTGCGCTTCACATCCTTTGTCTCGACCTTCTTGTCTTCTAGGTCGGCCTCGGGGAGGTTGATGAGCGAGATGCGACCCTCTTCTGCCCTTGCGCACTTTGTTGACATATTAAACATCTCTAGAGCCGAGCACAGGTCCTCATGGATGGTGAGCTCCTCCTTCATCCTGACGTCCCGGATACTATCAGTGAACGCGGTGATGATGGCCTCATCTGACACCTTGGCAATCTTGATGCGAACGTTGGTAAAACGCAGGAGGTACTTGCGCAGGGTTTCCCCTGGCTGCTGCTTGATACGCCGCAGGTCGCCTACGGGGCGCGGTCATGAGTCCCTTCGAAGTTGGAGATGAACCATTCGCATAGCTCCTCCTAGGAGGAAATCGACTCCGCTAGGAGGTTCAGGAGCCACGAACGCGCATTGTCCTTGAGAGCCATGGGGAACCAATTCTCCATAACCTTCTTGTCGCCACTGGCCCCTCGATGCTCAGCTCGTAGAGCTGCATGAATTCTGTGGGGTTGGGTGTTCCATCGTAGCGTGGGGGCAGGTCTGGCTTGAACTGGCTGGGCCAAACGACGCGACGCAAATCTGGGGTGAATGCCCGATAGCCTGCCGCGCTTCCGGGTGCCCGCCGTGGAGGTGGAGCCTGATCAGGGTGTTCACGTGCCGCTGCATGAGGTTCGGCCCGACGTTGATGAGGCGGCGCTAGGAGTGCACATGCCTCGCCTTGGGGCCGCTACACCACCTGGCAGTATTCTTCATCGTGCGCGGGCACCCTGCAGGGCTGGTCGCACTCGGCAGCCTCATGCCTTGGCTCGGGAACACTGGGGTGCGTGTGAAGAACTCAACTTCCCCTATCTGCCTACTCGCCATTCTCACGATCTATCTTGATGAACAAGAAGGAAATTGGTTTAGTACTAGAGCGGCCGGTGCTCGGACTGGTCAAACCCTTGCTTCATCATCAGCGGTGAATGTAATTGTTGTGTCGTTCCATGGGCTCACTGCGGTTATTTGGTGGACCTCGGTGAGTTCGCGAAGTGCCCTCTTACACCGATTATTCGAAGAGAAGGTCTCAAAGACCATGAGGACATTAAAATCATGATATTCTGGAGTTGCGGTGGCGAGGATGGATTCACCACTTTTAGCTACCTACCGGAGTACCCAACACGCTCGAAGGCTGTGAGTTGGGACCTGCTACTTCTGGAGCTTGCGTTGTATTCCCGCGAAGAGGAAAGGGTTATGCGGCATAGTAGCGTAAGTATTTCCCTTAGTTTTTGAGAACCAACGTATCAATCCAGTAGGAGACCATGCGTGAGTCCCTCGCACCTGCACAAACAAATAAGAACCGTGCATCCAGCGCAATAAAAGGTGTTGTCAATCCCTTCTCGATCACTTACGAGAGTGAGATCTGATAGATATCATAAGATAATATTTTTGATATTTTTGGTATGGAGATTGAAAGTAAAGTAAATCAAAGCAAAGTAAATAGTTCATGGAAGATAAATATGATCATAATAGACCCGGCGGCCATAGGTTTCACTAGTGGCTTCTCTCATGATAGCAGAGTTCTATGGTGGGTGAACAAATTACTGTCGAGCAATTGATAGAGAAGCGCGTAGTTATGAGAATATCTAGGCCTGATCATTATATACAGGCATCACAACCGTGACAAGTAGAACGAAACGATTCTGCATCTATTACTATTACTCCAGTCATCGACCG
Organism: Secale cereale; assembly: GCA_902687465.1. Classification (NCBI taxonomy): domain Eukaryota; kingdom Viridiplantae; phylum Streptophyta; class Magnoliopsida; order Poales; family Poaceae; genus Secale; species Secale cereale. The sequence goes on along the minus strand of LR738711.1, from coordinate 576,915,578 downwards.
CTATCCAGCATGCATCTAGAGTATTAAGCTCAGAAGAACAGATTAACGCCTTAAGCAAGATGACATAATGTAGAGGGATAAACTCAAGCAATATGATATAAACCCCATCTTTTTATCCTCGATGGCAACAATACTATACGTGCCTTGCTACCCCTTCTGTCACGGGGAAAGGACAACTCAAGATTGAACCCAAAGCCAAGCACTTCTCCCATTGCAAGAACTGTAGATCTAGTAGGCCAAACCAAACCAATAATTCGAAGAGACTTGCAAGGATATTATAATCATACATAAAAGAGTTCAGAAAAGAATCCAATATTGTTCAGAGATAATCTTAATCATAAACCCACAATTCATCGGATCTTGACAAACACACAACGAAAAGATTACATCGAATATATCTCCTCGAAGATCGAGGAGAACTTTGCATTGAGATCCAAAGAGAGAGAAGAATCCACCTAGCTAATAACTATGGACCCGAAGGTCTATGGTAAACTACTCACAACTCATCGGAGAGGCTATGGCGTTGATGTAGAAGCCCTCAGTGGTCGATGCCCCCTCCGACGGAGCTCCGGAACTGGCCCTATTATGGGATCTCACGGGAACAGAAGGTTGCGGCGGTGGAATTAGGGTTTCGTCTGTTGCCTCGATGTTTTCAGGGTATGAGAGTATATATAGGCTGAATAGGCACGTCGGGGGGTCAACAGGTGGCCCACATGGGTGGGGGGCGTGCCTACCTCCCTGGGCGCGCCCCTGCCCTCGTGGCCACCTCCTTTGCTTCCTGGCATGTACTCCAAGTCTCTCGTGTTGATATTGTTCCAAAAATAACTCTCCCGAAGGTTTCATAATGTTTGGACTCCGTTGATATTGCTTTTCTGTGAAACACTGAAATAGGCAAAAACAGCAATTTGCACTGGGCCTTGGATTAGTAGGTTAGTCCCAAGAATAATATAAAAGTGTATAATAAAGCCCATTAAACATCCAAAACAGAATATATAATAGCATGGAACAATAAAAAATTATAGATAATTATAGATAAGTTGGAGACGTATCAAGCATCCCCAAGCTTAATTACTACTCGTCCTCAAGTAGGTAAATGATAAAAAAATAATTTTTGATGTGGAATGCTTACCAACATAATTCTCAATGTAATTTTCTTTATTGTTGCATGAATGTTCACATCTGAAAGATTCAAGAAAAAAGTCTATATTGACATAAGAATAATAATACTTCAAGCATACTAACAAAGCAATCATGTCTTCTCAAAATAACATGGCTGTAGGATCGAAAGTAGGTCTAGAGGGGGGGTGATTAGACTACTTGACAATATAAAAAATCTGCCTTTAGATCATGCAATGTTTTCGGCAGTTTCACAAACAAGATCAGTTCAAGTAACACCCTACACATGCAATTCTAGAGTTTATGCAGCGGAAAGTAAATTGCACATGTAAAAGAGAGGTGGAGAAGATCAAACGCAGTTTGGTGACACGGAGATTTTTGTCGTGGTTCCGATAGGTGGTGCTATCGTACATCCACGTTGATGGAGACTTCAACCCACGGAGGGTAACGGCTGCGCGAGTCCACGGAGGGCTCCACCCACGAAGGGTCCACGAAGAAGCAACCTTGTCTATTCCATCACGGCCTACGCCCACGGAGGACTAGCCTTACTCGGGGTAGATCTTCACGAAGTAGGCGATCTCCTTGCCCTTACAAACTTCTTGGTTCAACTCCACATCCCGACGGAGGCTCCCAAGCGACACCTAACCAATCTAGGAGGCACCACCCCCCAAAAGGTAATAGACGGTGTTGATGGTGATGAACTCCTTGCTCTTGTGCTTCAAGTGATAAACTCCCCAACACTCAACTCTCCTCACTGATATGGCTGTGGTGGAAGAAAGATTTGAGTGGAAAGCAACTTGGGAAGGCTAGAGATCAAGTTTCATATGGTAGGAATGGAATGGCTTGATCTCAACACAAGGGTAGGTGGTTCACTTCTCAGAAAGTGTGTGGTAGAAGTGGTGGTACTTTCTGATGGCTCTCCTCACGAATGAGGAGGGGGTGGAGGGGTATATATAGCCTCCACACAAAATCCAACCGTTACACACACATTTGACCAATCTCGGTCAGACCGAAGTGAAAACTCGGTTAGACTGAAAGTTCAAATATAGTGAACGTTGGGATTTTCGGTGGGACCGAAAATACCATCTCGGTGAGACCGAAGTGAGTCAAAGGTTAGGGTTTGCCATTTCGGTGAGACCGAAAATATAAACTCGGATATTCCGAATTGATGTCAACTGATCACAGAAGGTTGGCAGCCCTTTTTCGGTGAGACCGAAACTCAGAATCGGTTTGACCGAGAATCTAGGGTTTGGAGAAACAACTGAAGTGGTTCATCTCGGTGGGACTGAGTTGGAGAAATCGGTGTGACCGAGATTACTTATGGGTGTGTGTTAAGTAGTGAATAGTGCTGATAGTTGAGGGAGTTAGATCACCAAGCACTTGAGCAACAAGAACATTAACACAACCTCATCCCCTTTTAATAGTATTGGCTTTCCTATGGACTCAATGTGATCTTTGATCACTAAACAAAAATGGAGTCTTGAGCTTTTGCCAATGCTTGTCTTAGCATTTTGAGGGGTCCACTTCTTCAGACATTTCCATACCCACATCATCGAACTTTTCTGAAATGATTCTCAAGAGAATATTAGTTCAATGATATATATATGTTGTTATTAATTACCAAAACCACCCGGGGATTAGTTGCACTTTCAATCTCCCCCTTTTTGGTAATTGATGACAACATATAGATCAAAGCTTCGACAAAAGATATAATCAAAGAATAATATCGTCGCTTTGAGAAGTATGTGATAAACAAGAGCTCCCCCTAAATTTGTGCATTATTTAAAATTTGCGTTTGAATGCAAATGCACAATCGATTAGGATTATGGGTCACTCTTCCATGTCACATACATCTTGGTGGAGCGCACAAAATGATAAGAAAGAATAACATGCACTCAATCACCAAGACAAGAGTAAATAGCCATACAATAAGAAATAGCATATGATAAACAATAAGCACACATTAAAGCATAGTATGACTAAGCACTCATTAAGGTAGCATCAAACGTAGTAGCAAGCACACTTAAAGTATCTGGAACCAAAAGAAACCAATGTATCTCAAGGAAAACGGCAAAAGAACGAAAAGACGAAAGAGCACTCTCTCTCTCGAAGCCCTATGATCTATAGCAATTTCTCCCCCTTTGGCAACAAGTTACCAAAAAGTTCGAAAAGGTATAGAGCTAAACGTCACTGCGGGCTCGGGTGGCTGCTCCCGTCTGGGTCGATGTCGGTGTAGAGATAGCTGCGTCGGCGAAGACTTCTGCGGATGTCTGCGCTGGAGGAGTGGATGCTGGAGCTGAAGGAACTGCTGGAGCTGTAGCTGGTGCTGAAGTGGTAGCCCTGGAGTCTGTCACTGGGATAGCTGCAGACCTGGATCCTCTGGGAACCGGAGCAGTCTGGCGATGAGAGTCCTGGACTATATCATCCTGCATAAGCTCTGCCCTCTCCTGCCTAGTCTCCTCCATGTCTGCCTCAAGCTTGTTGACAGACACCTGAATCTCAGTCAGCTTCACGTCTAGGGCGTGGATCTTGTCCTCGACGATCCTCTCAAGGCTCTCCTGAGATTGTTCAATGCTGGCCAGGCGTTGTTCAATTCTCCGGGTTGCTTCAAGAATCTGATCTCCGAAGCTCTTTGGCTTAGCTGCTGCTGCTGCTGCCTCTCTGTCAGCTTTGGCTTTCTTTGCAGCTTCGATCTTGGCTTGCCCTTCAACTGAGGTGGGATCCTCTTCATCCATCACAACTACGTTGTCCTCATGCTCTGGCTGCAGTGGTAAGTGCTTCCTATCCAACATGAATTTGCCCGTGCCAAACTTGGCGTTGATAAGCATCTGTATCTGCGGTGCAAACCCACACGACCTCTTCTGGTCAGCTGCAGTCCTCTTGATGGTCTCTACCATCAAGTCCATCACCTTAAAAGGTGCCTTCTCATCGAGAATGTGCAGCATGTTGATAGAATAGCCTCGTATCATCCGGTGGTCACCTGACTTAGGCATCAAAGTATGCCTCAGGATAGTGTTAGTGGTGGTCAGACCTGCCTGGAGATAATACACTGAGCCAAGTTTCCATCCCTCCAAATCAGCAGCTGGGATCTCCTTGTACATATTCTTCATGGAATCATGACTCTTCTTAGGAATCCCATAGACATCAATGTCGTCCTCTCTCTGCACTGGAGCGTTCAGAAGTTCTGCCCATTCTGCAACAGTTGAAGAAAACCGTTGACCTTCAGTCATCCATGTGATCTTGCCATCGGGGTAGAAATGGGATGTGGCATAGAACTGCATGATCATCTCGTCGTTCCATGCTGTCAGTTCTTGACCCACAAAGTCAGCAACTCCACATGCAGTAAAGCTCTCATGCACATGGGGAAAGAAGTCCCGATGCTCTCTGCTGTCAATGTACTTCCAGTCGACATACCTGGTGTCAGCAACAATGGGCTTCTTATCCATTAGCACGGTCTCATAGAAATCCTGCTGCTCTTTGGTGTGGAATCTGGGGTCTACAGCAGTCCTTCTTCTTACGGCATATGGATCAGATTGTCTCCATAGCCTGAGACCTTTGTCCTTCCTTGCCTTCATATCCTCAGCTTGAGGATGAGCATCATTGTGGAGTGGCAATCTGGGACGGAGCTTGAGCAACACATGCTCTTCATCTGACTCAGAAGGTGGCATCTCACCTTTGTTCTTCTCAGAAGCTGGAATGCTTCTGGTTGTCCTCTTAGGCTTTGCTGGAGCTGCCTTAGCTGGAGCAGGCTTCTTGGGCTTGGAGGAGGCTTGAGCCCGAATAGCATCACCCATGAACTTAGCTTTCTGAGGAGGAGGCTGGGGTGCATCTTCTTCTTCTTCTTCAGCATCATCAACTTGAGGTTCAGCATAAACAACTCTCTTCCTTTTGGAAGTCTTCTTCACCTTGCTTGGAGCTGGCTCTTCCAAGTTTAGCTTCTTGGCAACTGCAGACTGCTTCACTTTGCTCGTGCCTTTCTTTGGCTGCTGCCCTTGGAGCTCTTTGGCGACCACTTGCCTCTTTGGCTTGGAGGTAACTCCCTCAGCAACGAAATCGGAATCCTCAGAATCAGACGTTCTCTTCTTCCTGGTTCTTGTAGCAGCAGGAGGCAGACCACTGGGGGTACTCCTCTCACCATCATCACTAGAGCTGCTAGCCTCAGGACTTGTACCTGCCTCTGGAATCTCAGCAAATGGTGATTCGGACCTGTTCTGGCTGTCACTGACATCTGACATGGCTGAAAGACCTGTGAATAGATAAGGTATAGGCAGAATAGAAGAGTTATCACAACTGCAGAAGTTTTTGCAAAAAAAAATGAGTTAAAAACTTAGTTTTGAGTTTTCACAGAATGTATTTCGGTCAAACCGATTTCAAGTTTCGGTGTAACCGAAGTGTTCAACAGAACCTACACACCACTTTCGGTCAGACCGAAATGGGTTTCGGTCCTACCGAAAAACTAGGGTTTCATAGAAACTTCACTTCGGACATTCCGATTTTCACAACTCGGTCAGACCGAACTGTGTAGTGCAATGGTCAGAGACCAAATCGGCCAGTCCGAGTTTCAGGAATCGGCTTCACCGAGATGCATTCCGTGGAAACCTAAACCTAAGAATTTTCCTCGAAACTAAACGATCTGAGCAATGTATTGGGATCATATCAAACGTGGATTGAATCAGGGCAGTCCTATCATGCAAGAATCAGAAGTGGAGCATGAATAGGGATTGAGACACACCCTAACTTGGTGGTGTCCCTCTACGGCGGCAACGGAGGAGAAGATTACCGTTGACGGCGGCGGAGACCTGCGGCAAGGGCACACAGGCGACGACGGCGACGATCCTTAGATCAGGGCGGCGGCAGCAGGGGTCTTGGAGGGCGAGCGGTTTGAAAGGAATAGATCGCGCGCAGCCCTCAGTATATATAACCCCGTACTGTCGGTGGGACCGAGTTGAAAAACTCGGTGTCACCGAGATGTATTTCTGCTGTGCAGTTACACATATCGGTCAGACCGAGATTTTGAACTCGGTTTCACCGAGATGAAACCTAGATCAATCTAAGTGTTTCGGTTGGACCGAGATTGAGAAGCCGGTCAGACCGAAATAGACTTAGAAGGTTTTGGAAGTCAGCCTTAGACGAATCGGTGGTTCCGAGTGCTCCTCACTCGGACTGTCCGAAAAAGACTTGTTCAAAGTTGTGATATAAGCATGAATAGATTTTTGAGATAAGAAAGCATAGATAGCTAGGGAAGGTGCTTAGGCATTCTTGTCCATCCATTTGGCCAGAAAAAGAACCCAAAACAATCAAAACAACAAATGGATGTCCTTGAATGGATAAAATCATGCATCCAACATGCTCACACAATAAGATAGCAACTGAAATATGTGTCAAACATGCACAACCAAAACTCTAGCTACTAGCACACAAAATGTCGATGACTAGGTCATCTATATATGAGTATATTGACTTAGGAGTCAAATGAGAACATTTGATCATAGGTCATACTCATCGTTTAAGCACAAGTGGGGTTACCACTTTTACATAAAGCATTTATGTGTTCACATCATTTGGAGATGTTTTAGCTCAATTTTTAGAGCAAAGCTCCCCCTAGATGTGAGAACCCCTTTTAAAGGGTCAAACTAACCTTGGGTTGTCGTAGAAGACTTCATGTAGATGTTGAAGATGTGGATGCTCAATGTTGATGTAGATCATCATGAGTTGGGAGCAATCCTTTGGATTAGGGCACTTTCAATACCTACATGGGTTAGTCCCACAAGGAACAAACAAGAATATCCATGGACATAGAGTGAAGTGCACAAAAAAATGATGTCCATGAAAGCAATGATTACCTTGTCCCTTGACTTACCAACAAGAGGGTTTGTGACTCCATGAACAAGTGCATGATGTGGAAGTTGATTGCACAAGTTCTTGCCAAAATGAATATGAGTGAAGTTTGTTGGCGGAGTCACCCTCAAGAACCTACTAGTTCTTCTTCTTTGGGATCCACATCATCTTGATGGGAATCCTTGGTGTTGTGGTTGAGCTTGACGAAGTAGAACTTGATGTGTCCTTGGGAACCCACTTGACCATGGCTTGAGGTGCTTCAATGAATGCATCAATTTCCTCTTGAAGCTTGTCCTTGGCCTTTAGCTTGTGGTCTTGTGGTGAAAGGTCATCTTGAGCTTGTTCCACATTGGAAGAAGTAGGATCATACTTCTCCTTTTGTGAAACAAACTGTGGAGTAGGGTATTGACCTTCTTCCCACTCAACACCTTTGGCGTTGAACTTTTGCTCAAAACCAATCCCTTGATTCTTCCGGTGTCTTCCTTGTTTGCGAACAATCTCCTCAAAGTTCTTGCTTCCGGCAAGACTCTTGTAGACACCTTTCTCTATGATTTCCTTCAATAGGCTATTTTCTTGCTCAAGTGTAACTTGGCTTGGAACATTGTTAGTGGAATCAAGAGAACTACTAGAAGTAACAACATTGGATTTAACATTGTTATTGTTACTACTAGAGGAAGAATTTTTCTTATGCTTGTCATGCTTAGTCTTAATAGGTGGCAAGAAATTAGACAAGAGAAGTCGTTTGGCAAGATATGAAGAACTCTTCTTTCGAAGATCGTCATTGATCGCTTTTAGAAACTCATGTTCTTGCTCTAGAGTGAGCTTCTCGAAGCGTAGCTTCTCATGAGATCTTAGGAGCTCTCTATGATCTTCTTGAGTTGTTTCATGAGCTAACTTAAGAGTGTTTAGTTCTTTAGTTAGACGCTCAATCGCCTTCATAGCATTGTCATTCGACTCTTCTCGACTATAAAGACTACTAGCATTTTCATCATTACTAAGCTCACTAGATTTATCATGCAAGAGCTCATCTTCACCAAGTAAGTCATCCTCATCACTATCAAAGTCAATGAACTCAGGGTGTGTTACCTTGGGGCCTTTAGCCATGAAGCATCTTCCAATTCCCTCATTCGGTGAATCAAATAAGTCGTAGGAGTTGGAGTTGGAGGATACGAGTGCAAGTCCGGCAACACCTTCATCTTGACTATAGTCGGAGTCGGAGTGATAGCTTCCATCGGATTGACTGTCAGAGTCGGAGCCGGAGACCCATTCACCAACATGAGCTTGATGTCTTCTTCTTGTGTAGCTCCTTGATGACTTGTCTTTCCTCTCCGAATCCTTGCTTCTCCGAGGAGGTCTTCGTTCATAACGATCATCTCTACTCCTTCTCTCTTTCCGAGGTGACTCATCTCTTGCTCTTCTTCTTGGAGATTCTTCTCTTCTCTTGTGTGGAGCCGCACACTCATTTGAGAAGTGTCCGGGTCTTCCACAATTGTAGCAGTTTCGATCACGACTAGAAGATCTCTTTCCATCATATGATCTAGACTTTGAGCTTCTCTCTTTGCCTCTATTCTTGTAGAACTTGTTGAAGTTCCTGACCATTAGGCTTATGTCTTCATTGGAAACTAACTTGTCACTTGAGGTAGTAGGAGCATCACTTGTAGCTTTGTAAGCACCACTTGACTTGTTGTGAAGCTCTTCCTTATCCTTAAGTGTCATCTCATGAGCAACAATCCTTCCAATGACTTCAGTTGGCTTGAGAGTCTTGTAGTTTGGCATCATTTGGATCAAAGTGCACACGGTGTCATACTTTCCATCCAAAGCTCTGAGAATCTTCTTAATGATGAATCGGTCGGTCATTTCTTCGCTTCCTAAGCCAGCAATCTCATTTGTGATGAGAGCAAGCCTGGAGTACATTTCAGCGACTCCTTCACCATCCTTCATCTTGAACTTGTCAAGCTGACCTTGAAGAATATCTAGCTTTGATTCCTTCACAGATTTAGTACCTTCGTGCATTTCAACCAAAGTATCCCAAATCTCCTTAGCATTCTCAAGACGGCTGATTTTGTTGAACTCTTCGGGACACAAAGCATTGAAGAGAATGTCACAAGCTTGAGCATTGTTTTGCAACATCTTCAGTTCTTCGGGTGTAGCTTCGCGATCCGGAACTTTTCCTTCTTCAAAGAAGTCACCTTGCATGCCAACACAAATAATGCCCCATGCGGCTGGGTTATGACCAAGAATATGCATTTTCATTTTATGCTTCCAACTAGCAAAATTTGTACCATCAAAGTAAGGACCTCTACGATAATTACCCTCACTAGACGCCATACTCTCCTAGGTTGTGAAACCAAGCTTATGGAGTCCAATGCAATAGAAACCAAGGCAATGGAGACCAAAGCTCTGATACCACTTGTAGGATCGAAAGTAGGTCTAGAGGGGGGGTGATTAGACTACTTGACAATATAAAAAATCTGCCTTTAGATCATGCAAAGTTTTTGGCAGTTTCACAAACAAGATCAGTTCAAGTAACACCCTACACATGCAATTCTAGAGTTTATGCAGCGGAAAGTAAATTGCACATGTAAAAGAGAGGTGGAGAAGATCAAACGCAGTTTGGTGACACGGAGATTTTTGTCGTGGTTCCGATAGGTGGTGCTATCGTACATCCACGTTGATGGAGACTTCAACCCACGGAGGGTAACGGCTGCGCGAGTCCACGGAGGGCTCCACCCACGAAGGGTCCACGAAGAAGCAACCTTGTCTATTCCATCACGGCCTACGCCCACGGAGGACTAGCCTTACTCGGGGTAGATCTTCACGAAGTAGGCGATCTCCTTGCCCTTACAAACTTCTTGGTTCAACTCCACATAACGACGGAGGCTCCCAAGCGACACCTAACCAATCTAGGAGGCACCACCCCCCAAAAGGTAATAGACGGTGTTGATGGTGATGAACTCCTTGCTCTTGTGCTTCAAGTGATAAACTCCCCAACACTCAACTCTCCTCACTGATATGACTGTGGTGGAAGAAAGATTTGAGTGGAAAGCAACTTGGGAAGGCTAGAGATCAAGTTTCATATGGTAGGAATGGAATGGCTTGATCTCAACACAAGGGTAGGTGGTTCACTTCTCAGAAAGTGTGTGGTAGAAGTGGTGGTACTTTCTGATGGCTCTCCTCACGAATGAGGAGGGGGTGGAGGGGTATATATAGCCTCCACACAAAATCCAACCGTTACACACACATTTGACCAATCTCGGTCAGACCGAAGTGAAAACTCGGTTAGACCGAAAGTTCAAATATAGTGAACGTTGGGATTTTCGGTGGGACCGAAAATACCATCTCGGTGAGACCGAAAATATAAACTCGGATATTCCGAATTGATGTCAACTGATCACAGAAGGTTGGCAGCCCTTTTTCGGTGAGACCGAAACTCAGAATCGGTGTGACCGAGAATCTAGGGTTTGGAGAAACAACTGAAGTGGTTCATCTCGGTGGGACTGAGTTGGAGAAATCGGTGTGACCGAGATTACTTATGGGTGTGTGTTAAGTAGTGAATAGTGCTGATAGTTGAGGGAGTTAGATCACCAAGCACTTGAGCAACGAGAACATTAACACAACCTCATCCCCTTTTGATAGTATTGGCTTTCCTATGGACTCAATGTGATCTTTGATCACTAAACCAAAAATGGAGTCTTGAGCTTTTGCCAATGCTTGTCTTAGCATTTTGAGGGGTCCACTTCTTCAGACATTTCCTTACCCACATCATCGAACTTTTCTGAAATGATTCTCAAGAGAATATTAGTTCAATGATATATATGTTGTTATTAATTACCAAAACCACCCGGGGATTAGTTGCACTTTCAATGGCCAAAGAAATCTATCCCAACAAAATCATATAGTTTGGCTATGCTACCTCTTCATCACACAAAATATTCATATCATGCACAACCCCGGTTTCAGCCAAGAAATTATCTCATATTCATTTTTTTAAAACTTCTCAACTTTCACGCAATATATGAGCGTGAGCCATGGATATAGCACTATAGGTGGAATGGAGTGGTGGTTGTGGAGAAGACAAAATAGGAAGATAGTCTCACATCAACTAGGCGTATCAATGGGCTATGGAGATGTCCATCAATAGATATCAATGTGAGTGAGTAGGGATAGTCATGCAACGGATGCACTAGACCTATAAATGTATGAAAGCTCAACAAAAGAAACTAAGTGGTGTGCATCCAACTTGCTTGCCCATGTAGACCTAGGGCATTTTGAGGAAGCCCAACGTTGGAATATACAAGCCAAGTTCTATAATGAAAATTCCCAGTAGTATATGAAAGTGACAAAACAAGAGACTCTCTATCATAAAGATTATGGTGCTATTTTGAAGCACAAGTGTGGAAAAGGATAGTAGCATTGTCCCTTCTCTCTTTTTCTCTTTTTTTCATTTCATTTTTTCTCTTTTTTTTCTTTGGTCCTTTTCTCCTTTTTTCTTTTTCTTTTTCTTTTTTATGGCCTCCTTTTTTCTCTTACGTCCAGAGTCTCATCTCGACTTTTGGGGAATCATAGTCTCCATCATCCTTTCCACACTGGGACAATGCTCTAATAATGAAGATCATCACGCTTTTATTTACTTACAACTCAAAGCTAGAACAAAATATGACTCTATGTGAATGACAATGATGAAGCATGTCATATGAACGGAACGGTGGGAAGTTGCATGGCAATATATCTCGGAATGGATATGGAAATGCCATGATAGGTAGGTATGGTGGATGTTTTGAGGAAGATATATGGTGGGTGTATGGTACTGGCGAAAGTTGCGCGATACAAGAGAGGCTAGCAATGGTGGACGGGTGAGAGTGCATATAATCCATGGACTCAACATTAGTCATAAAGAACTCATATACTTATTGCAAAAATCTACGAGTTATCAAAACAAAGTATTCAACTCATGCTCCTAGGGGAAGGGTTGGTTGGAGTTAACCATCGCGTGGTCCCGGCCTCCACACAAAGGATGACAATCAATAAATAAATCATGCTCCAACTTCATCACATAACGGTTCACCATACGTGCATGCTACGGGAATCACAAACTTTAACACAAGTATTTCTTGAATTTATAATTACCCCGCTACCATAAATCTAATATCGTCATCGTCATATCTCAAAAGAATCATCAAATATCAAACTTCTCCTATTATTCAATGTACTTTATGTGAAAGTTTTTACTATAAGCATCTTGGATGCCTCTCATATTAGGACTAGTTTTATAACCAAAGCATATTACCATGATGTTCTAACAGAATCTCAAAAAGATATAAGAGAAGCATGAGAGATCTATAATTTCTACAAAATAAAACCACCACCGTGCTCTAAAAGATATAAGTGAAGCACTAGAGCAAAACTATCTCGCTCAAAAGATATAAGTGAAGCGCATAGAGTATTCTAATAAATTCGAATTCATGTGTATCTCTCTAAAAAGGTGTGTCCAACAAGGATGATTGTGGCAAACTACAAAGAAAAGACTCAAATCATACATGATGTTCCAAGCAAAACACATATCATGTGGTGAATAAAAATATAGTCTCGAGTAAAGTTACCGATAGATGATAACGAAAGAGGGGATGCCTTCCCGGGGCATACCCAAGCTTAGGCTTTTGGTTATCCTTGAATTTTACCTTGGGTTGCCTTGGGCATCCCCAAGCTTAGGCTCTTTCCACTCTTTGTTCCATAGTCCATCGAATCCTTACTCAAAACATGAAAACTTCACAACACAAAACCTAGCCAAAAATCTCGTTGGTTCCGTTAGTATAAGAAAGCAAACCACCACTCAAAGGTACTGTAATGAACTCATTCTTTGTTTATATTTCTGTTAAACCTAGTGTATTCCAACTTCTCTATGATTCATACTCCCCGATACTACTCATAGATTAATCAAAATAAGCAAACAACACACGAAAAACAGAATCTGTCAAAAACAGAATAGTCTGTAGTAATCTGTAAGTTTCGAAAATTTTGTAACTCTAAAAAAATTGAAATAAATTGGTGGACGTGAGGAATTTGTCTATTAATCATCTGCAAAAATAATCAACTAAAAAACACTCTCCAGTAAAAAATGCTAGCTAATCTCGTGAGCGCTAAAGTTTCTGTTTTTTACAACAAGATCGCAAAAACTTCACACAAGTCTTCCCAAAGGTTCTACTTTGCACAAACACTAATTAAAACACAAAACCACATCTAAAAAGAAGCTAGATGCAATATTTATTACTAAACAGAATCAAAAGCAAAGAAAATAAAATTGGGTTGGCTCCCAACAAGAGCTATCGTTTAACGCCCCTAGCTAGGCATCTAGATTTGAATGATGCTCACATGAAAGACAAGACTTGAAGCACAAAAAGTGCATCATATAGCATGTGAAAATCACATCTAAGTCTAACATACTTGCTATGCATAGGCATTTTATAGGAAAACAAATTAGCAAGACAAGCAAGATCTAGCATTTGAACGGAATAAGAAAGAGACAATAGCAATCTCAACATAACGAGAGGTAATTTAGTAACACGAAAATTTCTACAATCGTAGTTTCCTCTTTCATAATAATTGCATGTAGGATCATAAGCAAATTCAACAATATAGCTACCACAAAACATATTCCCAACACGATCCACATGCATACGAAGTTGACTCTCTTCCAAAATAGTGAGATCAACATTAACTAAAGCCATGACCTCTCCAAAGCCACTATTATCAAAAAAACATAAGATTGAACATTCTCCAAATATGTGGGATCTAAAGTTGACACTCTTCCAAACCCAATTTCAATATTATTGCAAACATGATTATCAATATCATATATATCATGGGGCCTAAATAAGTTGTCAAGATTGTAAGAAGCATCACCCCAATCACGATCATTGCAACAAGTAGTGGGCATAGCAAAATAAGCATCCACAACCTTAGGGTTTTGCATATCGTTAGCACAATTGACATTAATAGAATTTATAATAACATCATTTCAATCATGCCTTTCATTCAAGGAGCTACTGTGAATAACTTTATAATCTTCTTCTTTCAACACTTCATCACAATTTTCGGACTCACAAATTTCAAGCAAAACCTCATAAAGATAATCTAGTTCACACAGCTCAATAGCAATTGGTTCATCATAATTGGATCTCTTAAAAATAGTAGCAAGTGGGTGAGGATCCATAATTTATCAAGAGAAGATGCAATCTAATAGAGGGCACATAGCAACACAAGCAAACAGAAAGGCGAACGGAAGAGGGGCGAAGAAAAGGAAAAAAGGAAAATGAGAAGTGGGGGAGAGGAAAACGAGAGGCAAATGGCAAATAATGTAATGCGAGGAATAAGTGTCTGTCATAGGTACTTGGTATATGACTTCTGCGTAGATCTCCCCGGCAACGGCGCCATAAATTCTTCTTGCTACTTCTCGAGCTTGCGTTGTATTCCCACGAAGAGGAAAGGGTGATGCAGCATAGTAGCGTAAGTATTTCCCTCAGTTTGTGAGAACCAAGGTATCAATCCAGTAGGAGACTACGCGCGAGTCCCTCGCACATGCACAAACAAATAAGAACCTCGTAGCCAATGCGATAAAAGGGGTTGTCAATCCCTTCTCGGTCACTTACGAGAGTGCGATCTGATAGATATGATAAGATAATATTTTTGGTATTTTTGGTATAGAGATTGAAATTAAAGTAAAGCAAAGCAAAGTAAATAGTTGATGGAAGATTAATATGATGAGAATAGACCCGGGGTCCATAGGTTTCACTAGTGGCTTCTCTCATGATAGCAGAGTTCTACGATGGGTGAACAAATTACTGTCGAGCAATAGATAGAATAGTGCATAGTTATGAGAATATCTAGGCATGATCATTATATATAGGAATCACGTCCGTGACAAGTAGACCGAAACGATTCTGCATCTACTACTATTACTCCACACATCGACAGCTATCCAGCATGCATCTAGAGTATTAAGTTCATAAGAACAGAGTAACACCTTAAGCAAGATGACATGATGTAGAGGGATAAACTCAAGCAATATGATATAAACCTCATCTTTTTATCCTCGATGGCAACAATACTATACGTGCCTTGCTGCCCATGCTGCCACTAGGAAAGGACACCGCAAGATTGAACCCAAAGCTAAGCACTTCTCCCATTGCAAGAACTATAGATCTAGTAGGCAAAACCAAACCAATAATTCGAAGAGAGTTGCAAGGATATTATAATCATAAGTAAAAGATTTCAGAAATGAATCCAATATTATTGAAAGATAATCTTGATCATAAACCCACAATTCATCGGATCTCGACAAACACACCACAAAAAGATAACATCGAATAGATCTCCTCGAAGTTCGAGGAGAACTTTGTATTGAGATCCGAAGATAGGGAAGAAGCCATCTAGCAAATAACTATGGACCCGAAGGTCTGTGGTAAACTACTCACAACTCATCGGAGAAGCTATGGTGCTAATGTAGAAGCCCTCCGTGGTCGATGCCCCCTCCGGCGGAGCTCCGGAACAGGCCACAACATGGGATCTCATAGGAACATAAGGTTGCGGCAGTGGAATTAGGGTTTCTTCTATTGCCTCGATGTTTTCAGGGTATGAGAGTATATATAGGTTGAAGAGGCACGTCGGGGGCTCAACAGGTGGCCCACGAGGGTGGGGGCGCGCCAATCCCCCCTAGGCGCACCCCCTGCCCTCGTGGCCACCACCTTCGCTTCCTGGCATGTACTCCACGTCTCGTGTTGATGTTGTTCCAAAAATAACTCTCCCGAAGGTTTCATTCCGTTTGGACTCCGTTTGATATTACTTTTTTGTGAAACACTGAAATAGGCAAAAAAATAGCAATTTGCACTGGGCCTTGGATTAGTAGGTTAGTCCCAAAAATAATATAAAAGTGTATAATAAAGCCCATTAAACAAGCATTACAGAATATATAATAGCATGGAACAATCAACAATTATAGATACGTTGGAGACGTATCAGAACCGTGCCAGAGATTGCATGTATTGGGCAGGGTTTGTCTAGAAGTTCGTCGAGAATGGACCTATATCCCGCAAAGGGTTTATTTTTCTTGCCAGCGGACTTATGATTGGATGCCCCGTTAGGGTGTGTCCGTTTTGCTCTAGGAGTACATTGCCCGAAGACAGCCTATTCCAAATGGGTGTTTTGGGCCTTCCATGTGCTTCCCATCGCACAGTACTTCTGTACTAAGTGCGACAATTCCGTGAAACTCTATATGCGATGGCGGTCGAGGGCGTTCAAAATTACCTTGTTAGTGCAATTGCGATGAAAGATTGGAACCGCATCATCGTAACAGCAATCTTTAATCTTGTTTTTAACAAGTAGGAACCTGGCCCAGAAGTGGTGGATCGTCTCCTGAGGTTGTTGCCATACATACATCAAGTCATATTTGTCTGGTGGGATATAATTACTTGGAGAGTATTGATCGTGGTAGATGGGTGTGGTAAAACTTGAATCCCGACCCAAGATGGTATCCGGAGTTCGCAAAGTCTCTGTGGTTGTCAGTCTGGGTCCGAGAGGATCCGAGCGCTCCTCGGGATCCATGTCCGACTCTGACCTAAGAAGATGCGTAGTCCCGTCCAATGAAAGGGTATCCAGCTCAAAGTGTTCGGAGATCCGAACATTGGTCTCTAGTTAAGGAGGAGAAGCATTTTCGGCTCGTTCTTCGACGGCCGCCACCAGATGAGTGATCGGCGAGGAAATGTCTTCCCTCTAGTCGGTTTTAAGCCCGATCCGATCATTGGCTGTTGAAAGCCCCAGGGTGGCGATGCGATCTAGTAGCTCGTTTAAGGACGAGGTGTCCGCCAGATCCGTCTTTTAGGAGTATTCGAGACCGATGTAGGGGTGATTCTTGGCGATCGCAGGGGACGCAGTCGGCTTAATGGCCATGCATGCGCATATGGTGAATCCGCCGAGCAGGATGACCTGACCAAAAGTCAAGTGAAATCACAAGTGCTCCTAGGGTGATTTTGGTAATTAATGTCACCATATCTCTTGTTGGACTAATACTTTTACCAAGTATATTACAGATGTGTTCAACAGTGGAAAGGCATGGACAAGAGGATGTGGAACCCTTCAAGATGCTAAGGACAGAAGGTTGGCAAAAGCTCAAAAGCTCAAGACTCTTCAGTTCCATATTGGTAATCCAAGACCACATTGAGTCCATAGGAAAAGCCAATACTATTAAAAGGGGATGAGGTGCTGCTTAATGGCCTGCTTGCTCAAAGTGCTTAGTGATATGCTCCAAAGCCCTCAACCACTTTTTCACATACACAATTGTCCCAAACTAAAAGTCAAACTCAACCCCACCGATTTGATCTATCCGGCGCCACAGATTTCATTTGACAAAGCCACTGCCAAAACCCGAATCAGTTCGGTCTCACCGATAGGGATCTCGGTCTCACCAAGATGGGATTGCAAACTCTCGGTTTCCTATTTGAAACATTTTGGTCTAATCGAGATGTGAGAATCGGTCTCACCAAGTTCGCAATGCAAACTCTCTGTTTCCCTTTCGTAACATTTCGGTCTGACCGAAATGAGCGAATCAGTCCCACCGAGTTTGCCTAACCAACTCTCTAGTTGCCTATTACAACAATCAGTCTCACCAAGTTGACGTGATCAGTCTCACCGAGTTGACGTGATCAGTCTCACCGAGATTACATTATGCACTAACCCTAATGAAATCGGTTCCACCGAGTTGATCTTATCGGTCCCACAGAAAGTCCTAACTTTCACATTTTGAAATGAATCGGTTCGACCGAGTTTCATGATTTGGTCCCACCGAGTTTGGTGAATTGTGTGTAACGGTTAGATTTTGTGTAGAGGCTATATATACCCCTCCACCCACTCTTCATTCGTGGAGAGAGCCATCAGAACAAGCCTACACTTCCATTACCCATTTTCTAAGAGAGAACCACCTACTGATGTGTTGAGACCAAGATATTCCAATCCTACCATATGAATCTTGATCTCTAGCTTTCCCAAGTTGCTTTCCACTCAAATCTTCTTTCAAACATGTATCCAAATCTATGAGAGAGAGTTGATTGTTGGGGATACTTTCATCTGAAGCACAAGATCAAGGAGTTCATCATCAACACACCATCTATTACCTTTTGGAGACTGGTGTCTCCTAGATTGGTTAGGTGTCACTTGGGAGCCTCCAACAAGATTTTGGAGTTGAACCAAGGAGTTTGTAAGGGCAAGGAGATCGTCTACTTTGTGAAGATCTAACCTAGTGAGGCAAGTCCTTCGTGGGCGATGGCCATGGTGGGATAGACAAGTTTGCTTCTTCGTGGACCCTTTGTGGGTGGAGCCCTCCGTGGACTCGCGCAGCCGTTACCCTTCGTGGGTTGAAGTCTCCATCAACGTGGATGTACGATAGCACCACCTATCGGAACCACGCCAAAAACATCTGTGTCTACAATTGCGTTTGCACACTCCAATCCCATCCCTTTACTTTCTTGCAACTTGCATGCTTTACTTTCCGCTGCTCATACACTCTTGGCATGCTTGCTTGAAATGTATTGTGATTGTTTGAAATTATGCTAAAACTCCACCTCAACTCACAGATCATAAAAACTGCTACTTTTCTTGTTGAGTGTCTAATCACCCCCCCCTGTAGAGATCTCTCCTTCGATCCTCTCAATTTGTATCAGAGCATTGGTCTCCATTGCTTTGGTGGAATTACCATTGGAGGAAAATGCATGAGTCTACGATTGAGAGTATTAGACGTAGAGTGACTATGCTTGATGGAGAGTTTTATAAGGAATGGAAAAATGACATGCTTGAGATCTTCAATGAATATCATTTGAACAAGTATGTTAGCCCTTATGTGCACCCCATTGACCCTTTGAATCCAACTTCCGGTGAACATCTTGACATGGTTCGCAATCTTAGAACTATTGATCTTATCACTAGAGGATTGCCTAGAAATTTGCTTGTTTGCTTACCAACTTTCAAATATGCTGACACTATATGGAAATTCCTTGAGGAACAATTTCCGGACTACTCTTTGAAAAATCCAGATGTGATCCTTCAAAATTCCATTGCTTTAAATAAAATGAACTCTAGTGATCCCAAATTTGATGAATGTTCATTTGAACTTCGTGACCTTATGCGTGCCAAAGGAGATGTAGGAATCATTAGTAATATCATCTCAGAAGTCATTAGAATTCATAAAGATGAACATTGTCATGATCACATAACTAATGAATTACTCTCTCTAGGTGTTGATCTATCTCAAGAGAATGTTGAACATGGTTATTATGATGAGGATGATGATAGTGACATTAACCTTGATGAAGAAATGATACATTTTGGTCTTATGGCTAATCTTCGTGGTTACGTAGCGGGAGGAAAGGAATGGATGCTTGACAGTGGATGCACGGATCATATGACCGGAGATAAGGACATGTTTGATGAGCTTGCTAGAAATGATGGTCCACGAAAGTATGTTACGTTTGGTGACAACTCTGAGGGTAAAGTTGTTTGCCTTGGTAAGGTGGCCATATCCAACGATAGCTCTATGAAGAATGTTATGCTTGTATAATCTCTCGGATATAATATTCTTTCCGTGTCTTAATTTGCAGATTTTGGTTTAAATGTTCTATTCACTCATGTTGATTGCCAAGTCTTTCATAGTGTTAATCATCATATGGTCTTTACCGGCATTCGTAGAGGTGACCTATGCATTGTTGACTTCACTAAGAAAGCCCAACCTCGCACTTGCTTTTATTGCTAAATCTTCCCAAGGTTGGTTGTGGCATACAAGGTTAGGTCAGGTCGGCATGAGAAATCTTGATAAGCTTATTAAAGGTGATCATATCCTTGGTGTTAAAGATGTTGTATTTGACAAGGATAGACTTTCACTACTAGGAAAAGGCCTACTAATGGCGCACCTATTTTGGCCATTAATGACGCATTAGTGGTGCGCCATTAGTGCCACGCCATTAGTATATTTTACAAATGGCGCACCTGTGGTGCGCCATTAGTATCTGGTATACTAATGGCGCACCACAGATGCGCCATTAGTATAGACCACGGTGCGCCATTAGTATGCCTCCCAGGGGGCCATATACACCCAGGTGCTTTGGCATACTAATGGCGCACTCTTGCCTGATGCGCCATTAGTAACTTTGGCATACTAATGGCGCACTGTTGGGTGATGCGCCATTAGTATCCTTTGGCATACTAATGGCGCACTGTGATGTGATGCGCCATTAGTATGAATATTAGGTTTTTTATTTAATTTTTAATTTTCTGTTTTTTGCACAGGTTACAAAATGTATTATTGGACAGAATATAGACAGGAGCACACAGCAACAACAGATTCATCGAATACAATAGAAGATTAGTCTCTAAATACAATTCATCATATTAGTCTCGGAATACAATTCATCCTATTAGTCTCCGAATACAATTCATCATATTAGTCTCCGAATTCGAAAGACCGAACAAAGATAGAACATTATATTACAAGTCTCGAGACCGCGAGTAGCGAGATTGTCTTCACATTACAAGTCGATATCGATCATCTAAACTACCATCACATAGAAGAGAGATGCGGTCATCACGATGAGCATCATCATGATGAAACTCGTCTTCATCCGGTTCCTCCAACGCTCCCTCCCCTCTCCCGCTAGATAGCGGGCGTATCTAGATTCCGCCTCGGCCCTAGTAGTGTACCCTTTGTAACTGTTACCGCTGAATCGGTGAACCTGTCTCCGACACTCCTCCCAGTCGTCGTAGACTCCGGGAACCTTACCCTTGTACACGACATACGACGGCATCGCTATGCACTCGCCAAATGAAATGTTAGTACCAATTCACAGACAATACATAAGCAATATATAAGTATGCAACAGAACGATCGAAAGAGAAAAGCAAGACATTAAAAGCATCGATTACATCTAAGTTGAACGACTGTCGAAACCAAAGAGACATACTACAAGTTCGTTAATTTTTAATTACAACATGAGCCAATCGATATTTCAGAACTAGACACAACATCACTACTTTCGACTCGACTCAAGGGACCGGAGCGTGGATGAAGCCGCCGTCTATCGTGGGAGTCATGAAATCGCGGGCGTTGTCAGCCTGCATTTGTAGCATTGTCTCGTTGTCACTGTTGGACGGTTGATTTCTGAGGTAGAACTGCCCCGAGGTACGAAGGACATCTTGATGGATGATTTCTGCAAACTCCGACTGGATGCGAAAGAATTCTTGTCTGATGTCCGCGTCCTGGATTGCTGGCACGCTCGCGGCCCAATCTTTGAGTTTACTCGGTAGCAGAAGGTGATGATGGTCCCGTATGATCGCCCGCATGTGATGGATGGCATAGTAGGCACCCTTCTGACCGCCAGGCGGCTTCTTGACGCAGCAGAACGTCGTATTGTGGGAGAACACGTGCTTGCCATACTTACGAATAGGCCTGGTGAAGGTGCCTTGAAAGTGCAACTAATCCCCGGGTGGTTTTGGTAATTAATAACAACATATATATCATTGAACTAATAGTTACTTGAAGATCATTTCAGAGAAGTTCAGTTATATGGGTATGGCAAGGACTGAAGAAGTGGACCCCTCAAAATGCTAAGGCAAGCATTGGCGAAAGCTCAAGACTCCATTTTTGGTTTAGTATTCCAAGATCACATTGAGTCCATAGGAAAAGCCAATACTATTAAAAGGGGATGAGGTTATGATGATGATCTAGTTGCTCAAGTGCTTAGTGATACATTTCCTAAACTATCAGCAACTTTCACTGCCATATTCACTCATAAGTAGTCTCGGTCCCACCGATATTCCAAACTCAGTCACACCAAGATGAACCACCTCAGCCATAAGCCAAACCCTAGTAAACTCGGATATTCCGATTCTGAACTCGGTCTCACCGAAACATGAGTTGCCAAGGTTCTGTAACCTTCTCTCATCAAATCGGTGTCACCGAGATGATGAAGTCGGTCTCACCGAAACTGGCATGCTCTTGTCATTGCACGAATCGGACTAACCGAGATTGTATATTCGGTCCCACCGAAAACCCCAACGTTCACATTATTTGAACTTTCGGTCTCACCGAGTTGTCCACTTCGGTCTCACCGAGTTTGCTCAAATGTGTGTAACGGTTGGATTTTGTGTGGAGGCTATTTATACCCCTCCACCCCCTCTTCATTCATGGAGAGAGCCATCAGAAAGAACTACCACTCCTACCTTACATTTCTGAGAAGAGAACTACCTACCCTTGTGTTGAGATCAAGTTGCTCCACTCCCACCATATGAAACTTGATCTCTAGCCTTCCCAAGTTGCTTTCCACTCAATCCTTTCTTCCACCACAGAGAAATCACTGAGGAGAGTTGAGTGTTGGGGAGAATATCATTTGAAGCACAAGAGCAAGGAGTTCATCATCATCTACAACATCTATTACCTTTTGGAGGGTGGTGCCTCCTAGAGTGGTTAGGTGTCGCTTGGGAGCCTCCGTCATCGAGATGTGGAGTTGAGCCCAAGAAGTTTGTAAGGGCAAGGAGATCGCCTACTTCGTGAAGATCTACCCCGAGTAAGGCTAGCCCTCCGTGGGCGTAGGCCATGATGGAAGAGACAAGGTTGCTTCTTCGTGGACCCTTCGTGGGTGGAGCCCTCCGTGGACTCGCGCAGCCGTTACCCTCCGTGGGTTGAAGTCTCCATCAACGTGGATGTACGATAGCACCACCTCTCGGAACCACGGGAAAAATCATTGCGTCTCCAAATTGCGTTTGCTCTTCTCCACCTCTCTTTACTACATGTGCAATTTACTTTACGCTGCCTATACTCTAGAATTGTATGTGTAGGGTGATGCTTGACTTGATCATAATTGTGAATCTGCCAAAAACTGTTCTTTGTCAAAAGGCAGAATTTTTATATTTACAGGTACTCTAATCACCCCCCCTCTAGACATACTTTCGATCCTACAAGTGGTATCAGAGCTTTGGTCTCCATTGTATTGGTTTCCATTGCATTGGACTCCATAAGCTTGGTTTCACAACCTAGGAGAGTATGGCGTCTAGTGAGGGTAATTTTCGTAGAGGTCCTTACTTTGATGGTACAAATTTTGCTAGTTGGAAGCATAAAATGAAAATGCATATTCTTGGTCATAACCCAGCCGCATGGGGCATTATTTGTGTTGGTATGCAAGGTGAATTCTTCGAGGAAGGAAAAGTTCCGGATCGCGAAGCTACACCGGAAGAATTGCGGATGTTGCAAAGCAATGCTCAAGCTTGTGACATTCTCTTCAATGCCTTGTGTCCCGAGGAGTTCAACAAAATCAGCCGTCTTGAGAATGCAAAAGAGATTTGGGATACTTTGGTTGAAATGCACGAAGGTACCGAGTCCGTGAAGGAATCAAAGCTAGATATTCTTCAAGGTCAACTTGACAAGTTCAAGATGAAGGATGGTGAAGGAGTCGCTGAAATGTACTCTAGGCTTGCTCTCATCACAAATGAGATTGCCGGCTTAGGAAGCGAAGAAATGACCGACCGATTCATCATCAAGAAGATCCTCAGAGCTTTGGATGGAAAGTATGACACCGTGTGCACTTTGATCCAAATGATGCCAAACTACAAGACTCTCAAGCCAACCGAAGTCATTGGAAGAATTGTTACTCATGAGATGACACTTAAGGATAAGGAAGAGCTTCACAACAAGTCGAGTGGTGCTTACAAAGCTACAAGTGATGCTCCCACAACCTCAAGTGACAAGTTAGTTTCCAATGAAGAGATAAGCCTAATGGTTAAGAACTTCAACAAATTCTACAAGAATAGAGGCAAAGAGAGAAGCTCAAAATCTAGATCATATGATGAAAAGAGATCTTCTAGTCGTGATCGAAACTGCTACAATTGTGGAAGACCCGGACACTTCTCAAATGAGTGTACGGCTCCCCACAAGAGAAGAGAAGAATCTCCAAGAAGAAGAAGTTCAAGAGATGAGTCACCTCGGAAAGAGAGAAGGAGTAGAGATGATCGTTATGAACGAAGACCCTCTCGGAGAAGCAAGGATTCGGAGAGGAAAGACAAGTCATCAAGGAGCTACACAAGAAGAAAACATCAAGCTCATGTAGGTGAATGGGTCTCCGGCTCCGACTCCGACAATCAATCCGATGGAAGCTATTACTCCGACTCCGACTACAGTCAAGATGAAGGTGTTGCCGGTCTTGCTCTCGTATCCTCCAACTCCAACTCCTACGACTTATTTGATTCACCAAATGATGGAATTGGAAGATGCTTCATGGCTAAAGGCCCCAAGGTATCACACCCAGAATTCATTGACTTCAATAGTGATGAGGATGACTTGCTTGGTGAAGATGAGCTCTTGCATGATAAATCCAGTGAGCCTAGTAACGATGAACATGCTAGTAGTCTTTATAGTCGAGAAGAGTCGAATGACTATGCTATGAAGGAGATTGAGCGTCTAACTAAAGAACTAAACATTTTTAAGTTAGCTCATGAAACAACTCAAGAAGATCATAGAGAGCTCCTAAGATCTCATGAGTAGCTACGCTTCGAGAAGCTCACTCTAGAGCAAGAACATGAGTTTCTAAAAGCGATCAATGACGATCTTCGAAAGAAGAGTTCTTCATATCTTGCCAAACGACTTCTCTTGTCTAATTTCTTGCCACTCATTAAGACTAAGCATGAAAAGCATAAGAAAAATTCTTTCTCTAGCAGTAACAATAACCATGCTAAATCCAATGTTGTTGCTTCTAGTAGTTCTCTTGATTCCACTAACAATGTTTCAAGCCAAGTTACACATGAGCAAGAGAATAGTTTATTGAAAGGGATCATAGAGAAAGGTGTCTACAAGAGCCTTGCCGGAAGCAAGAACTTTGAGGAAATTGTTCGCAAGCAAGGAAGGCACCGGAAGAATCAAGGAATTGGTTTTGAGCGAAAGTTCAACGCCAAAGGTGTTGAGTGGGAAGAAGGTCAATATCCTACTCCACAGTTTGTTCCTCAAAAGGAGAAGTATGATCCTACTTCTTCCAATGTGGAACAAGCTCAAGATGACCTTCCACCACAAGACCACAAGCTAAAAGCCAAGGACAAGCTTCAAGAGGAGATTGATGCATTCGTTGAAGCACCTCAAGCCATGGTCAAGTGGGTTCCCAAGGAAACGTCAAGTTCTACTTCGTCAAACTCAACTACAACCCCAAGGATTCCCATCAAGATGATGTGGATCCCGAAGAAGAAGAACTAGAAAGTTCTTGAGGGTGACTCCGCCAACATACTTCACTCACATTCATTTTGGCGAAAACTTGTGCAATCAACTTCCACATCATGCACTAGTTCATGGAGTCACAAACCCTCTTGTTCGTAAGTCAAGGGACAAGGTAATCATTGCTTTCATGGACATCATCTATTGTGAACGTCAATCTATGTCCATGGATATCCGTGTTTGTTCCTTGTGGGACTAACCCATGTAGGTATTGAAAGTGCCCGAATCCAAAGGATAGCTCCCAACTCTTGATGATCTCCATCAACATTGAGCATCCACATCTTCAACATCTACATGAAGTCTTCTACGACAACCCAAGGTTAGTTTGACCATTTAAAAGGGGTTCTCACATCTAGGGGGAGCTTTGCTCTAAAAAAAATTGAGCTAAAGCATCTTCAAATGATGTGAACACATCAATGCTTTATGTAAAAGTGGTAACCCCACTTGTGCTTAAACGATGAGTATGACCTATGATCAAATGTTCACATTTGGCTCCTAAGTCAATATACTCATATAAAGATGACCTAGTCATCGACAAATTGTGTGTTAATTGCTAGAGTTTTGGTTGTGCATGTTTGACACATATTTCATTTGCTATCTTATTGTGTGAGCATGTTGGATGCATGATTTTATCCATTCGAGGACATCCATTTGTTGTTTTGGTCGTTTTGATTTTTCTGACCAAATGGATGGACAAGAATGCCTAAGTACCTCCCCTAGCTATCTATGCTTTCTTGTCTCAA
This sequence comes from Secale cereale, assembly GCA_902687465.1. NCBI lineage: Eukaryota > Viridiplantae > Streptophyta > Magnoliopsida > Poales > Poaceae > Secale > Secale cereale. The sequence continues at coordinate 576,889,595 of LR738711.1, read as the reverse complement.
ATTCTGTTCATGCTTACATCACAAACTTTGAACAAGTCATTTTCGGACCCTCCGGGTGAGGAGCACTCGGAGCCACCGATCCGTCAAGGGCTAAACTTCCAAAACCTTCTAATTGATTTCGGCCAGACCAACTCACTCAAACTCGGTCGAACCGAAAGCATTTAGACTGATCTAGGTTTCATCTCGGTGAAATCGAGTTGTGATTTTCGGCGTGACCGAAGTGCATAACTGCCTAGCAGTTGTCCATCTCGGTGCCACCGAGTTTTACAACTCGGTCCCACCGACAACAAAGGGGTATATATTCCAAGGGCCGCGCGCGTTGATTCCTCCTTCAAACGTTTCTCCCCCACATCCCCTGCTGCCGTCGCCTTGGTCTCCGGATCGTCGCCGTCGTCGCCTGTGCGCCCTCGCCGCAGGTCTCCGTCATCATCAACGGGTATCTCCTCCGCGCCGTTACCGCCGTAGAAAAACTCCACCAAGTTAGGGTGAGTTTTGATCCCACTCGTGCTCCCATCTCCGATTCAATGCACGTTTGGATTGCCTAGTATCTAGCCACGATTGAAATTCTCCTGTACACCAGATTGGATCGTTTGAACTAGATTCGAGTAAAAGTTTTAGGGTTAGGTTTCCTCAGAACACATCTCGGTGAGACCGACTTTAAATTTTCGGTATGACCGATTTGGCCCATGGCCATTGCACTGCACCCTTCGGTCCAACCGAGTTGTGCAAAATCGGTGTGACCGAAATGTAGTTTCTGTGAAACCCTAGTGTTTTCGGCAGGACCAAAACCCACTTCGGTCTAACCGAAAGTGGTGTGCCAAGCTTCTGTTTAACACTTCGGATTCACCGAAACATAAACTCGGTCTGACCGAAATGTCTTCTGTGAAAACTTAAAACTAGAATTTGAACTCATTTTTTTTGCAAAAACTTCTGCAGTTTGTGATGACTCTTCTTCTCTGCCTATACCTTATCTATTCACAGGTTGTCAGCCATGTCAGATACCAGTGACAGTCAGAACAGGTCAGAGACACCCATTGCAGACATTCCAGAGGCAGAAACTAGTCCTGATCCTAGCAGCTCATCTGATGATGGTGAGAGGAGTACACCAAGTGGCATGCCTCCTGTAGCCACCAGAGCTAGAAAGGAGAAGAATTCAGATGATGAAGACTCAGATTTTGCTGTTGAGGAAGAGGTGACCTCAAAGCCTAAAAGGAAGGTTGTTGCCAAAGAGCAACAAGGTCAGCAATCTAAGAAGGGCACCAGCAAAGTAAAGCAGCCAACTGTTGCTAAGAAGCTGAATTTGGGAGAGGCAGCTGCAAGCAAAGTGAAGAAAACCTCCAAGAGAAAGAGGGTAGTGTATACTGATTCTCATGCAGATGCAGCAGTAGAGGATGAGGATGAGGAAGCACCACAGCCTCCTCCTCAGAAGGCTAAGCTGATGGGTGATGCCATTAAGGCCGGAGCCACATCAAAGCCCAAGAAATCTGCTCAAGCTAAGGCAGCTCCAACAAAGCTTGCTGCCAAGCCCAAGAGGACCACCAGAAACATTCCAGCATCTGAAAAGAACAAGGATGATGTGCCACCAGCTGAATCTGATGATGAAGGACAAGTGTTGCTGAAACTTTGTCCAAAACTGCCACTCCATAATGATGCTCATCCTCAAGCTGAGGATATGAAGGCAAGGAAAGATAGAGGTCTCAGGCTATGGAGACAAACTGACCCATATGTCGTGAGGAGAAGAACTGCTGTAGATCCCAGATTTCACACCAGAGAGCAGCAGGACTTCTATGAGACCGTGCTGATGGACAAGAAGCCCATAGTTGCAGACACCAGATATGTTGACTGGAAGTACATTGACAGCGAAGAGCACAGAGATTTCTTTCCACATGTGCATGAAAGTTTCACTGCATGTGGAGTTGCAGATTTTGTAGGTCAGAAACTGACAGATTGGAACGATGAGATGATAATGCAATTTTATGCCACAGCTCACTTCTATCCTGATGGAAAGATTACGTGGATGACTGAAGGTCAAAGATTTTCTTCTTCTGTTGAAGAATGGGCAGAAATTCTGAATGCTCCAGTGCAACGAGAAGATGATATTGATGTATATGGGATTCCAAAGAAGAATCATGAATCCATGAAGAACATGTACAAAGAGATTCCAGCTGAGGATTTGGAAATCTGGAAGCTCGGCTCAGTCTACCATCTCTAGGCAGGCTTACCTACCACTAATACCATTTTGAGGCATACCTTGATGCCCAAGTCTGGAGATCATCGCATGATCAGAGGATATTCTATCAACATGCTGCATATACTTGATGAGAAGGCACCTTTCAAGGTGATGGACCTGATGGTAGAAACCATTAAGAGGACTGCAGCTGACCAGAAAAGGTCATGTGGATTTGCCCCGCAGATTCAGATGCTTATCAATGCCAAGTTTGGCACGGGCACATTCTTGTTGGATAGGAAACATTTACCGTTGCAGCCAGAGCATGAAGACAATGTTGTTGTGATGGATGAGGAGGATCCGACATCTGTTGAAGGTCAAGCCAAGATCGAAGCTGCTAAGAAAGCCAAAGCTGACAAAGAAGCAGCAGCAGCAGCAGCTAAACCAAAGAGTTTCGGAGAGCAGATTCTTGAAGCTACTCAAAGGATTGAACAACGCCTGGCCAGCATTGAACAGTCTCAGGAGAGCTTAGAGAGGATTGTTGATGAGAAGATCCACGCTCTGGACGTGAAGCTGACTGAAATACAAGTGACCGTCAACAAGCTCGAGGCAGACATTGAGGAAGCAAAGCAGGACAAGGCAGAGCTTATGCGTGAGTTGCAGGATGACTTAGTCCAGGATTCTCATCGACAGACTGCTCCGGTTCCCAAAGGATCCCGATCAGCTGCTATTCCAGTGACTGACACCAGGACTACAGCTTCAGCACCTCCCACAGTTCCAGCAGTTACTCCAGCTCCAGCTCCAGTGTCCACTCCTCCAGCACAGACATCAGCTGAAGTCTTCGCCGATGCTGTCATATCCACTCCGACATCAACCCAGACGGGAGCCGCCAGCAGAGTCCACAGTGACGCTTAGCTCTATCCTTTTTCAAACTTTTTGGTAACTTGTTGCCAAAGGGTGAGAAATTGTATAGATCATAGGGCTTCGAGAGAGAGAGTGCTGTTGTCTTTTGCGCTTTTGCTCTTTCGTTCTTTTGCGGTTTCTTTGAGATACTTTTGGTTTTCGAGACATTCAGTGTGCTTGATACTCCGTTTGATTCTACCTTAATGAGTGCTTAGTCGTACTATGCTTTAATGTGTGCTTAATGCTTATCATATGTCATTCCTATCTCGTATGACTATTTACTCATGTCTTGGTGATTGGGTGCATGCTGTTCATTCTTATCATTTTGTGCGCTCCACCAAGATGTATGTGACATGGAAGAGTGACCCATGATCCTAATCAATTGTGCATTTGCATTCAAATGCAAATCTTAAATAATGCACAAATTTAGGGGGAGCTCTTACTTATCACATACTCCTCAAAGCGATGATATTATTCATTGATTATATCCTTTGTCGAAGCTTTGATCTATATGTTGTCATCAATTACCAAAAAGGGGGAGATTGAAAGTGCAACTAATCCCCGGGTGGTTTTGGTAATTAATAACAACATATATATCATTGAACTAATAGTTACTTGAAGATCATTTCAGAGAAGTTCAGTGATATGGGTATGGCAAGGACTGAAGAAGTGGACCCCTCAAAATGCTAAGGCAAGCATTGGCAAAAGCTCAAGACTCCATTTTTGGTTTAGTGATCCAAGATCACATTGAGTCCATAGGAAAAGCCAATACTATTAAAAGGGGATGAGGTTATGATGATGATCTGGTTGCTCAAGTGCTTAGTGATACATTTCCTAAACTATCAGCAACTTTCACTGCCATATTCACTCATAAGTTGTCTAGGTCCCACTGATATTCCAAACTCAGTCACACCGAGATGAACCACCTCAGCCATAAGCCAAACCCTAGTAAACTCGGATATTCCGATTCTAAACTCGGTCTCACCGAAACATGAGTTGCCAAGGTTCTGTAACCTTCTGTCATCAAATCGGTGTCACCGAGATGATGAAGTCGGTCTCACCGGAACTGGCATGCTCTTGTCATTGCACGAATCGGACTAACCGAGATTGTATATTCGGTCCAACCGAAAACCCCAACGTTCACATTATTTGAACTTTCGGTCTCACCGAGTTGTCCACTTCGGTCTCACCGAGTTTGCTCAAATGTGTGTAACAGTTGGATTTTGTGTGGAGGCTATTTATACCCCTCCACCCCCTCTTCATTCGTGGAGAGAGCCATCAGAAAAAACTACCACTCCTACCTTACATTTCTGAGAAGAGAACTACCTACCCTTGTGTTGAGATCAAGTTGCTCCACTCCCACCATATGAAACTTGATCTCTAGCCTTCCCAAGTTGCTTTCCACTCAATCCTTTCTTCCACCACAGCCAAATCAGTGAGGAGAGTTGAGTGTTGGGGAGATTATCATTTGAAGCACAAGAGCAAGGAGTTCATCATCATCTACAACATCTATTACCTTTTGGAGGGTGGTGCCTCCTAGATTGGTTAGGTGTCGCTTGGGAGCCTCCGTCATCGAGATGTGGAGTTGAACCAAGAAGTTTGTAAGGGCAAGGAGATCGCCTACTTCGTGAAGATCTACCCCGAGTAAGGCTAGCCCTCCGTGGGCGTAGGCCATGATGGAATAGACAAGGTTGCTTCTTCGTGGACCCTTCGTGGGTGGAGCCCTCCGTGGACTCGCGCAGCCGTTACCCTCCGTGGGTTGAAGTCTCCATCAACGTGGATGTACGATAGCACCACCTATCGGAACCACGGGAAAAATCATTGCGTCTCCAAATTGCGTTTGCTCTTCTCCACATCTCTTTACTACATGTGCAATTTACTTTCCGCTGCCTATACTCTAGAATTGCATGTGTAGGGTGATGCTTGATTTGATCATAATTGTGAATCTGCCAAAAACTGTTCTTTGTCAAAAGGCAGAATTTTTATATTTACAAGTAGTCTAATCACCCCCCCTAGACATACTTTCGATCCTACATGCCTCCAGATTTGGCGTAGCCGGGAAAAACATCATCAAGAACATTCTTGACATTTGTGTAGTCTACCTTCGACTAACGGTCCGAGTCGAAATACGTGGCCATGGAATATTTGGGACTTAGGAGGATGAGCGTGCAATGTGTGTCACTGCACAAAACACAGAATGTTAAAAAAAAACGATCGAAATCTAAGAATTCATATGTTACGGGGCGGTTGAGGGGAGGACTTACTCGGGAAAGTTAGGCACGAGGAAGTTATCCTTATATCGGTTTGCCAGAATGACGCCTTCCAGGTAAGAACTCGCGACTTGCCGGTCCCCAGCGCTGCCCAAGATCTTGGCACGCATGTAGAAGGGGTCGACTATCATGATGTCCGGGGTCTTGTCGCGAATGATCTGCATCTCCATACTTAGCATAGCCGAACGAAGGTGTAGTGCAGTGGATGAAGGTTCAACATAGCGTAGATGTCATCAAACCACAGGGCAATCGTACCCCCGATGGAGTTATCCACAAAGCCCTTGCCCTCTGGCACCTTGGCCGTGAAAACCGGGTATGCCACATCCTTCTCTCTGAGACGCCGCTTCTCCAAAGAAAGAACGTTGTCATGCAGACTCCTCATAGCACCGGTTGCAGCATTGAGCATATTACTCGGTAGCATCGGCCTACCCGCCACATGCACCCTCCTCATTACATCCTCAGGTGAAGGTGGCCCGTCCTGAGCACGGATCGTACTTGGTGCCGGCTGGCTTGCACCCTTGTTAGTCTTTCTTTTCCGTGCCTTCTTCTTCTCCTGTAATGGGACCGAGTTCTGCTCACAGACCGCCTTCTTGAGTGTGTTGGGGCTGATAATATTTGGCACCTCGCCCATCTGAGGCTCGGTGAAGTCGGCAGCTGGAGGCGTCTCCTGAGAACTAAACGGCAGACGACACCTGTTGCAACTTGGTTTCTCCGCGGTACCAGCTAGATCGCGCACGTCTTTTGTAGGGTTGGGTTCTTGAGAAGGAGGCCCCATGAAGTCGCCACCGTACCCATGATCGGCAAAGTACTGATCGACGCTGGCAAATGTATCGTCGTCGTTGTCGTCGTCGTCGTTCGGATTCTGTGCCATATGCATGTTTGGATCCAGTGGAATAGGGATGTCCGGCACCGTTGCGGCGGTCTTGCAATGGCTTGGCGCCGGCACAACTGGCGGTGTTGTCTTTGGGGTGGTGTCCCCCACCCCCAAACGAATCTGGCTCTTCGGCGAAAGCAGGGACCAGCTCAGGCAGTCGCTGAGGGTCATCACATCATCTTCGTCGGCCCCGACGGGTCAAATCGGAGGTAACAACTCGTCGCAGCCTGGCAGCACCCGAACCAGTTGAACCCTATACAAGTTGGGTGGCATCCTAGTACCGTCGAACACGGGGTTGCTCGGTTGAACGATTTTTCCCTTGACGACATCGACCAACTCGTTGTTCACGAAGTGCAGGAGAGTGCACGGAACGTCGGCGGCGCCCTGCGAAAACATGTAGGGCGTCAGGGATGCCCAGTCAAAGGCAAGGAGATGAAGTCCTCGGCCGAGAGAGGCTTAATTAGTTACCGTGATGATGGCGTCGAGCTCGGCTAATGTCGAGGCACCGCCAACAGCGGGCGTGCAGTTGACGGAGGGGCCGCTTGCTGCAGAGGTGTCGGCCGGCGTACACCCGGGTGCATTAAGCTCCCGTGCCGGCGTCGGAGACACCAATGCCGCCTCCACTGGAGACACCAATGGCCCCGCCATCGCATTCTGCAAGTTGCTGGCCGTGAACATGGGAATCGGGGGCGGCCCCTGTTGGCCGCCCGCAATCCACGCCTGTAACCCCTCAAACAAGGTAGGCACAATGGCGGTGATCGTCGCTCCCAGTTGTTGTTGCACTTGCTCTTGGACAATCTCCGGAATCCGCGCCACTTGTGCCTTGAGTTCTTGAACCTCGCGCGACTGGCTTTCCGAGCTTGTCTTTTTCTCCTTTCGCCCACCAGCGTTATAGTATGACGACCATTTTGTGGACAAGCCTTTGCCGGCCACACGACCAGCTGACGACGGCTTATTGAGCTTATCCTTTTTCTTCATTACATTCAACGCCCTATTTAGAGTGGTGTCGCAAGGGTTGCTCTTAGTCGACCCCGCGCTACTGCTTTCAATCGCCTGCGGAAGGAAAGTGAACCATTTAGAAATTTGGCTTCATTAATTAGAATGCAACCATATGGAGCTAATTACGCGGGGGTGTATTCCTTGCCAGAACAAGCTCAAGCGCCCTGGTCTTCGGATCCGTGGTAAGCTCCTTTGTTTTTGGGTCCTTCTTGTACCGGGCCGTGACAAAGTTCCTGGTCTGCTTGTCACCGTATTTATCGAAGAGGGGCGGTAGGCCTTGCTCGGCACGGTCCGCCTCCTCCTTGTCCCATATAGGCTCCGCCACTCTGTAACCGCCGGGACCGAGTGTGTGTTCCCCGAAGTTCAGCTCCTGCATTTCTTTCCCCTACTGACTTGATTCAGAGGTTGCGGTGCTCGAGCACTTGATCTCGAAGTCGTTGTAGTCATCTTCGGTGATCGAAGGATTTTTCTCCTTGATCTTCTCATAACTATCACCTTTGTCTATCATTCTCTTCACCGCGCTTTTCCAAGTAGATAGGGCCGTGCTCATCTTCGTGAGGGCGGCATTGTTCACTTTATTCCCTTTGAGGCTTGTGTTTTCAAATTTAGCGGGGAACTTCTATCGTTCGTGCAGCTTCGTGAAGAGGAGGTCGCGCAAATTCCCTCGGTCAGGATGCCTCAGGTTCTCGGTGTTGACCGAGACGGTGCTCCGGAGAATGCACCCGAGCTGAAGTGAGTACCCCTTGACTATTCGTTCGGGCGCCGTTGGATTCCCGTCGGAGTCAGCTTCAGTAAATTCCTCCTTGACGGTGCGGAGCACGGTCGGGTGCCGGTCCTTCGTTGCCTCTTCGATTGGCTGCCATCTGTGCGTGCGCCGCCATCATCAATGGTGGCATCTTCGGCGGCACCATCAGTGGTGTCATCCCCGACGGCACCATCAGTGGGGTCATCCTCGGCGGCACCATCAGTGGTGTCAGGATCGGTGGGGAAGGCGGCGTCCTCATACAAGTGAGGTTGTTCCTCCATCTCCTGGGACAGCTCCCAGAATGCCTTGCCGCCCGAACCCCCGGCCTCATCATTGTGGGCCATGTTTCTATCTAAATAGGAAAAAAGTTTGGTCAAAAAGTTGGTTATTGTCAAGGAACAAGATCATGGTCTCATCATTTATGGTTTGTCGACACCGAGGCATCCTAAAAGCTAAGCTTTTATCATTGAGGGTTTTTCGACGCCGAGGCACCCTAAAAGCCTAAGCTTTCATCATTTAGGTTTTTATCGACACCGAGGCACCCTAAAAGCCAAGGTTTTATAATTTATGGTTTGTCGACACCGAGGCATGCTAAAAGCTAAGCTGGGAAGGAGAATTCTAAGTTGGGCCTAATAACTTGGCTCCATTGCCGCCTATGGTTTAATGCAGCAAGAATAAAGGGGCAGTTGATCGTACTTAATTAACTACTAAGATACCCCGGCCCATGCAATAGTCACAAGTACCCCATATGTCCTATTTTTAGCAAAGTCATGCTAAAATTCACGGAAATTTTCAGCATGACCTTTGCTGAAAATAGGACATATGGAGTACCCGAATTTGCCGTAACGGAAGTTAATCGACATTCTAGCAAACTCAAGGGCCTCTCGGGGTACCTGCAAAATCATCACGACACGATGGTCGGAGACAAAACCCAGCAGTGCAAAGTGGGGAAATCTGCCATGTCTAAACATGGATATTTCCAGTAGCTGATTGGACCAGTGAAGCTATAAGATGTTATAGTACAAACAAATTAAAGCAGCACATGTATAGCTTGCAAAAGCATATATTTACAGCTTGCATAGGCTTGAGCATATCATTCCAAATAGCTGTGTATAGCTTGCAGAAGCATATATTGTCTAGTACTGAAACTTCATGAAGACAAGCACCAACATTGTATAAGAGAAAATAAAAGCGGTACTAGATTACCACATGCTTCCTACTATTAAAGCTATCTACCAACAGAGAAGAACATGAGTTGCTTGTTTGAGGTTTGCTCCTAAATGATCTACAGTTTGCTCCTCATCATACACTCGCTTCTTAAAATCTGGTACACAACTTTCAGAAATCAACATATATCATTTGCTTTTGAAGTTACATCATGAAACAATCCGATATCATTGCAGAAAATATCATTAAGAAAAAGGAGATGCAGTGTGCATTTAAGTAAAGAAAATGCATGTCGAAGGCTTGCAGTCATTTAAGGACGCCCGTTTACATGTATGTTATCTCAGATTTGGATCAAACTTCACAGACCCACATGGAAAAACATGCAATCTTTGTATTCAGAATAAAATAACCTCTTTATTTGCAAATTGGCAGAATAGAATAAAAGCGCATAGATACCTAGTGTATTTTTAATCTTAAACATACAACTAGCTGACAGACATACCTTATTTACTTTGCTAGCTCAGCCCAATGGCTCTATCATGGTCATTTTTGGCACAACAGTTTGTTCAAATTTACAATAACTACTAGTGCTCTCCATTACTGCAAGCTACCAGCAACAATATGAGGCCACATTTATTTAAGAAATATCAATCGGTGGATCTTCCAACAGGGCAAGTGATCCTACTAACCAGAGGAGCTACAAGTCAGTAACAAAATGGACTTGCTAAAAGAGCATATCCTGCAGGCAACAGTGAACAATTCAGATACTAATAGCGGCGGTAAGCACACATAAGTAGATCAACAGTAGCAACTATGGAGCAGCTTTAGTGCTTCTGGTCTGTACACAACATTTTAGGTAACGATGACATTATATATTTGCGGCTAAACTTAACACCCTATTAGGATTTGATGTTCGCAATATCTCACTATCATTAATATCGATGCATGTAGTGTTACGAAATATACAGAGCACACATAGTTCCATTCCTTTTCAGCATCTGAACATTTATTTTGGAGACACCCTTCCAAAAGAGCATACATGGTTCCAATCCAGAACACACAAGTGATTGCGGTATAGATAAAACGGAGAAAGAAGCAGCACAAATAGGAGTTAACCTCTGCTAGCAACATATAGTGTAATGCTTTAAAAAAATCCCTTTCGCAAGATTAGATTCTTAGCTGAATTTTAGCAAGTCTATGCCTTATATATGTATCACAACACATGGCATCAGTACAACATGACACAAGTATCTTTTGACCATTATTTCTTCCTTTAGTACCCTGTTCAACTTAGATCAAGGCCAGACACGGCACCAAATCAACAGGATTGTACACACAGACTAAAGGGGAGATATGACAGAAAATTGACCATTTATTTTTTTTTTGATATTATTTTATGTCGAGATGAACTGTATAGATAACATAAGCCAGTGAGTAATTGACCAAATAGAACAGCCACAGCTAGAAATCGGTAGAGATTTTATCTTAACATAAATCAGAAGAGATTGGACTGCCAATTGCCAACCCAAGTTGAACATCAATTGCCTGGCAAACACACATGTAGCATGATGGATGAACTAACCGAGAAGAGAGGTAGAGGGAGACGGCGAGCTTGGGGAGGCGGGGATAGATGGCGGGGAGGTCGCGGGCCTCCTCTCCTGGTAGACGTGGGGCGGATCCGAGGCTCCAAGTCTCCGGCGGCTCCGAGGCTCCAAATATCCGGCGGGTTTCTAGGGTTTCGAGGGAGGCGGCGCTCGGGGGGGAGGCGGGGCTTGGGGGGAGGCGGTGCTCGAGGGGGAGGAAGCGGAGGATGGGGAGAGGGAGGCGGCGGGGGCGCGTGGGCGGCTGCAGCGCAGTGGGTCGGGGCAGCGGCGGCGCTGTGGAGAGAGGGACGACGGAGGGAGCGGCGCGGTGGAGGGATGGACTAAGTGTCTGGCGAGAGGGAGTAACGAGGGAGGGACGAAGTGTATGGACGGGGGAAGAATACTAATGGCGCACCCCCTTGCGGTGCGCCATTAGAATGTTTTTTTTCTGATAGCAATGGCGCACAAGTGGGACGGTGCACCATAAGTAAATTTTTTTAGATAGCAATGGCGCACCAGCCAGCGATGCGTCATAAGTAATTATTTTTTTTATAAAAACAGTAATAACTTTTATTTGAAAATATTTATGAATATAAAAAATATCATGAATACGAATATGAATATGAATATGAATATGAATATGAAACAGTAATAATTTTTTATTAAAATAGTAATAATTTTTTATTTGAAAATATTTATGAATATAAAAAAATATCATGAATATGAATATGAATATGAAACAGTAATAAATATTTATAAAAACAGTAATAATTTTTTAAAAAATATCATCATATTTTTTTATTTGAAAATATTTATGAATATAAAAAAATATCATCAAATTTGTTATTTGAAAATACCATCAAATTTGTTATTTGAAAATATAATCAAATTTGTTTTTGGAAAATATAATCAAATTGTTTTAGTTGCATTCATTTGTGACGGTGGAGCGGGGGAGGGTGCTGGGGTCGTCGGCGGTGGTGGAGCGGGGG
>LR738711.1:576839952-576869337 GCA_902687465.1 Secale cereale | reverse complement strand
CAGTAATGGCCAAGTTAGTAATGGCGCACCGTGTGAGTGGTGCGCCATTAGTAGTTCAACTACTAATGGCGCACCACTCCCACGGTGCGCCATTACTAGTTTCGAAAAAAATAAAAAAATACTAATGGCGCACCGTAGGAGTGGCGCGCCATTAGTAAGTTTAACTACTAATGGCACACCACCCCCATGATGCGCCATTAGTAGTTTTGAAAATAAAAAAAAATAAAAAAAATAAAAAAAATATGAAAAAAATACTAATTGCGCACCGTAGGAGTGGTGCGCCATTAGTAAGTTTAACTACTAATGGCGCACCATAGGAGTGGTGCGCCATTAGTAAGTTTAACTACTAATGGCGCACCACTCCCACGGTGCGCCATTAGTAGTTTTGAAAAAAAAATTATATGAAAAAAATACTAATGGCGCACCGTAGGAGTGGTGCGCCATTAGTAAGTTTAACTACTAATGGCGCACCACTCCCACGGTGCGCCATTAGTAGTTTTGAAAAAAAAAACAAAATTTGAAAAAAATTTACTAATGGCGCACCGTGGATGTGGTGCGCCATTAGTAGTTTTGAAAAATAAATGAAAAAAATAGTTACTAATGGCGCACCACATCAACGGTGCGCCATTAGTATTTGGATACTAATGGCGCACCAACACATGGTGCGCCATTAGTATATACTAATGGCGCACTGCTTGTCTGGTGCGCCATTAGTGTCAATTCCATCTATAGCCCTTTTTCTAGTAGTGATATGTGGATGAGAGAAAGTGGTTGAGGGTTTTGGAGCATATCAGTAAGCACTTTGAGCAAGCAAGCCATTAAGCAACACCTCATCCCCTTTTAATAGTATTGTCTTTCCTATGGACTCAATGTGATCCTGGATCACTAAAACAGAAAATGTAGAGTCCCGAGCTTTGAGCTTGAGCTAATGGTTGGTCCTTATCATCTTGAAAGGGTTCCGCATCCTCTAGTCCATGCCACTCCATTTGTTGAACTTGTCTGAAATATACTAGATGAAAACATTAGTCCAGCAAAAGATATGTTGACATTAATTACCAAAATCACCCAGGTAGTACTTGTGCTTTCAGTCTCCCCCTTTTTGGTAATTGATGACAACATACATCAAAGCTTTAGATAAAGATATGAAGAATTTCAAGTAAAGCTTTGGAAGGACATGTAGCATGCATAGGCTCCCCCTACATGTATGCAATCATGTGAATATCGAATACATGAGCACGTGAAAGCATAGACATGACAGAGCAAGAAATGAGTTACATGTATCTTGGCTATATGCATCAGATTAAATGATATGAATATATGAAGTGTATCCTCATGTTCATGATTCCTTCTTGCAAACAATATGTACATTAGCAAGAAATCTTCATGCACATGAGTGTGATGCATATACTTACCTTGTGTAACATCCCAAATTTTCAATTTGGAATGTTATACATAGATCATAACTGCATTTCATTGTTTTTGCATTTTGTTCGTGGAGTTCCTCGAAATTCTAAGCAACTCAAGGACCTACGGAGAGAGTTGGGAATTTTATCGTTTTCGTATCTGAGTTCGCTCGAATACCGGTACGAGGACAGTGTGATTCTAATTATTTTTTTCTCCTAAAAAAATATTTCTAAATACAAAATATGAGCGGAGATAATATGACTTCTCCAAAAATAACAGAAATATTAGAGGAAAAATAATAAAATCGCTTTTGGTATTTTTTTCTGGATTTATTTCGGATTTATTTGCATAGGAAAAATACGCGTTTTTCAAAACTGCATTTAGGTCCGGGAAAAATGTTCACTTTGTCCTAAATATTATTATAGAACGGTGAAAATTTATTTCGGGAATTTTGGAGTCCGTTTGGTATTTCTTTCGTTAGTTTTTCTGCGCCGGGACTCTTTAAAAAAACAAAAACCGACTAGGAGTCTTATTCGCCCAGGACTCCTGGGCTTTATAAGCCGCCCCAGGCTGGCCCAACTCCCGTCTCGCCCCCGCAGCCGCCCGAAACCCTAGCCCGCCCCGCCGCCGGAACCCGCCGCCGCTGCCGCCTCCCGCCCAGCCGCCGGAAGCTGCCGCCTCCCGCCGCCCCGCCGCCGCTTTGCCCCGCCGCCCCGCCGCCGAGCCGCCGCTGCTCCGACGCCGCGTCGCCCCGCCGGTAGCCGCCGCCGCTGCCGCCCCTCGCCGGAGTGAGGTAGTTTTTTTTCGGTTATTAGATCGGTTTTATTTAGGAAAAACATAGATCTGTTTTTTTAATAGATCGGTTTGGTTTTTTTTATTTTCCGCCGTTTTAGTTAAATAGCGGACGTTCGTCCATACGTTCATTTTCACGAACGGTTTTCGTTAGTTAACCGCAGACAGCGAACGTTCGTTCGTTAGCCTGTTCGTCGTTTTTCTTTTTCGGGGTATTTATCCGCGATTTTTCCGATCACGATTTCTGCCCTGATCTTAATTTTCGTTCTTCTTTTCGCTCGAGAGTCGGAATCAGGTGATTCAAAATCCCAGATCTTCGCCTCGAGGCCCTCTTTACGTTTAATCAACTTGAACAAGATTTTGACTACTGTAAAATTTGACTTTAGGCCAACTAGTAATTCGGAGCTCGTTTCTTTTGCAGTTTGAGTTTCGTTGTTTCTTTCGAGTTGATTCTTTTTGCAAACCGGAGTTCTTAAGTTGAACTTTCTGGTTAGATCTCTTATTAGAGTTTTACCCGTGCATTAGTTAAGTACTTATTGTATGCTTTTTTGTTTGATTGCGATAGAGTACCCGGAGTGCGCCACTTGCTACTTTGAGTCTCTAGGGTTTGCGGATCATCAGCAAGGCAAGTAACACTTTGATCATGCTTTCCAATTACCCAGTTTTCATTGCATTAGTCCAACCCTCACACATTGCATGAGTAGGATTAATTAACTTGTGCGATTGGGAAGTAGATTGAGGTAGTACCTATTACTTGCATTACATTCAAACCCTTGGGAGTTACTTCTACGTTTGCTGTTAGGACATGCTATGCTCGTAGACGTGGTTTGGGTTTCAGTGAAATCCATGACAGATGTGAGTTGTTCATTAATGGTACAACTTAAGGTGGCAACTTTAATACACATCTGGGTGGATTGAGGCATCTGGTTATTCCAGTGATTGCCTGTTTTTCTTTTGGACCGCCACCCAGGCTCAAAGGGATCATGAGATTTTTTATACTAGGAACTTCTGTGTGCAGCCACATGCCAATATGGGCTCTGGCATAGTTGAGTATGTTGTGGGAAACCTTTCCATGATGGGCTAGCAGATGTAGTTGGGTTTTGTAGGTGTACCAGCCTATCTATCTGGTTAAGGGGACCTCTTCGGGAAGACTGTGTCTCGGTCATCCGTTTCTCAAACACCATGCAGTGCGAGAAATCAAACGGAGGCGATCGATTCTTGTGGGGAAAGTGCACAAACCTCTGCAGAGTGTACAAACTGATCATGATTAGCCGTGTCCCCGGTTATGGACGTCTTGAGTATCTAGTACTTGGATTATCATGTGCATCTCAACATGTTACTTTAATTTAATTTTGTTGAGTTTAATGAATATTTTAATTGGGGTTGAGAGGATGTCTATCTTCTCAACGATGTTTCACCTACCATGATAGTTAATTAAAATACATTCCTTTGAAGTAGGGAAACATTGGCTTTACGCAAAAACTTAACCATAGAGCTTTCCACCAGCCATATTGCATATATTATAGCTTTACTTTCATTGCATTCTCTTGTGTTAACTTGCCAACATATTCCATGTGTTGACCCGTTTTTCGGGCTGCAACATTTCATGTTGTAGACTTTTCAGACGACGAGTAAGATGCCCTTTTAGGTCGTGGTTCTATACTCAGTGATGCCGCTGGAGTTGATGGACTCACTTATCTTCCAAGCCTTCCGCTGTTATCGTATTAGATGGCCTTCAGCCATATTTATTTGTAATAAATTCATCGTTGGACTATCGATGTAATAAGTGTGTGATTGCTACTCTGTTATAAATCCTTCAAGTACCGTGCGTGTCAGCATTACTGATCCATGGATGACACTGATGCACGGAGATCAGACTATTTGAGGTCTGGTCGCTACAAGATGGTATCAGAGCACACGCTGACTGTAGGACACGACCACTTAGACAAGCCCTAGAACACTATTCACTCTTCTCTCTTCTGACTCCTCATCTTTTCTACTCTTTAGGATGGTGGAAGCAAATCACAAGTTCATGCAACCGGATGATGACACGCCATTTGGACGACACCTGAAGGAAGTCACAAGATATCTTAACATTGGATTACCAAGTTTCACTGGAACCTACAATGCCACTCTACCCGAGGAGGAGCGTTGGTTGATTCAAGCTCAAGTTCCAGGAAGGATGTTCGCACCCGTCACCTCACTCATAGCATTTTCCTTTAATGCACCTACATGGAGCCTAGGAAGGAGTATGGCAGCCCACATTGCTATGGGAAGGATTGGAGAAGTCTACAAGCAGGAGCTAAAGGACACCATCTACCAGATTTGTGGACGCCGAGATGAGAATTGGGATTTGATTAGCACTAAGAAGGGTATATCCATTGCAGCATTCATCCAGGAGTTGAACCACCACATTCGTCGCCAGGAGCACCAGATGTGTGCTGGGATGATAGATTTGAAGAAGGCCCTAAATAGGAATTTTGAGCTAGAGGAAGAACTCAAGTCTACACGCGACGGATATGAGGAGGAGATGAAGATACTTGTGGAGAAGAATGATGATTTGACTCGGAAGTTAGGGATACTCATGGGAGAAGAAGACGAGGAAGAAGAACCCAAGGAGATTCCACCGGAAGACTATATCTTTATAGATGACACGGATTCGGAAGCTGAGGATAGCAAGGATGAAGACTATAAAGATGAAGCTGGGGTAGATATTATGGAATCCTCTGCCGATCAATATTTTTAGATGACCACCCTATGACTAGTAGTATACCTCCATATATTAGATTTAGAGCACCTCTGTAACGATCGTTAGATTTGTAAGACCTTGTTTGAAATTGATTGGTGTGAAATGATTGTGTGTTTGTCTCATGTGCATATGGGTAGTGATTTTCCCTTAGACCACTTTTCTATTCTAATCTCTTCCCTCTACACCCATCAGATGCTTCCAAGACGTGAATTCGAGTTTCCCCCTGAGCTCACTCAGTTGATCCAGCAACAGAACACCCTGATGCAACTTCTTGTCCAGAACACTCAGAATAACTAGAACAACAACAACAACCCTCCACCACCACCACCCGTGGACAACCTGACACGTTTTTTAAGGTTGCAACCACCCGTGTTTGCTAGCAGCATCGAACCAATTATGGCTGATGACTGGCTACGCAAGATTGGAAGGGATTTGACCACCGCCAATTGCTCGGAGGCTGAGAAGGTGCGATTTGCCGCACACCAGTTGTCTGGACCAGCCGCAGCATGGTGGGAGAATTACACAACCACTTACCCCTAGCCAATGTGACTTGGGATCAGTTTCAGCAAGCTTTTCGTACTGCCCATGTCTTGACTGGAGCCATGATTATGAAGAAGCAGGAGTTTCGCAATTTGCGCCAAGGAAATCATACTATAGCTCAGTACGTGGATGACTTTAGTACCCTATCTCGTTATGCCCCAGATGATGTGGCCACAAATGCCAAGAAGCAGGAGAGATTTATGGAAGGGCTGAATGATGAGATGAGTGTACAGCTGATGGTGGCAACTTTCAATAACTATCAGGAGTTGGTTGACCGAGCCCTGATGATTGAAAGGAAGCATCAGCAGATTGAGAGTTGCAAGAGGAAGTATGGGCAAGGAAAGTATAATTCTGGAGCTCAGCAGAAGCCTCGCTTTACCCCTAAAGCAGTAGGACAGTTTCAGCATACCCATGGAGGAAGTAGCTCACACAACTACAATGGCACCAAGAATGGAAATGGTAATGGAAACGGGAATGGAGCCAATAGAAACCAGAACCGCCCTGCACCGTCCACACCCACCAAGAGGGATTTTAGCCATGTCACTTGTTACAAGTGTGGGAAGACTGGACATTATGCCAATGAATGCCCAGAAGTTAAGAATGGGAACGGCAATGGAAGCGCCGGGAAGAAGCCCAACCCATTCAACAAAGGACAAGTGAACCACGTGACCGTGGAGGAGGTAGAAGAGCAACCAGACGCTGTTGTCGGTAAGTTTTTGGTTAAGACATTTACCGCAATAGTTCTTTTCGATACTGGTGCATCGCATTCATACATTTCAAGGGGATTCGTAAATAGACATAGGATGTCCACCCGAGTTCTTAAGACCCCCATGTTAGTAAGTTCACCTGGATCAGATTATATGGCACACCAAGGATGTTTTCAGACGCCATTGATCATAGGACGCCATACTTTCCCCTCTGACCTAATAGTTCTGGAGTCACAAGGATTTGATGTGATATTAGGTATGGATTGGTTATCGAAGTATGGAGGTAACATTGACTGTGCCAGTAATTCTATTTTGCTCACCACCCCGGAGGGAAAAAGGATTAAGTATGTATCTAGGCATTCGCCTATAAGGACTCAAGTAAATTCTCTCACGGGAGTTGTTCAGGAGGAAGTGCCAGTAGTGAAGGATTATCCGGATGTGTTTCTAGAGGAGTTACCTGGCATGCCACCGGATAGAGATATAGAGTTTTTGATTGAACTTTTGCCAGGCACCGGGCCAATTTCTAAGAGACCATATAGGATACCCGCAAAGGATTTGGAGGAAATAAAGAAACAGATTAAGGAGTTACTGGATAAAGGATTCATACGCCCAAGTTCTTCGCCTTGGGGTTCGCCAGTACTTCTAGTGGAGAAGAAGGATGGATCGTTGAGAATGGTTGTTGATTACCGAGGATTGAATGAAGTAACGATCAAGAATAAGTACCCATTGCCAATGATCAATGATCTGTTCGATAGATTGCAAGGAGCTAAGGTATTTTCGAAAATTGATCTACGATCAGGGTACCATCAATTGAAGATCCGAGAGCAAGATATCCCTAAGACGGCCTTTACCACTAGGTATGGGTTGTACGAGTATACCGTTATGTCGTTTGGTCTGACAAACGCACCGGCATACTTTATGAACCTGATGAACAAAGTGTTTATGGAGTATTTGGATAAGTTCGCCGTAGTGTTCATAGATGATATTTTTATCTTCTCGAAGGATGAAGAGGAGCATGAAGAGCATTTGTGTTTGGTATTGGAGAAGCTTAGAGAACATCAGCTATATGCCAAGTTTAGCAAAAGTGAGTTTTGGTTGAAGGCAGTTGGATTCCTCGGACATGTTATATCCGGAGAAGGAATAGCAGTAGATCCCGCCAAGGTGGACACTGTGACCAATTGGGAAGCACCGACAATAGTTGGAGAGATCCGGAGTTTTCTTGGACTCGCAGGATACTACCGGAGATTTATCGAGAATTTCTCGAAGATTGCCAAGCCAATGACGGAGTTGTTGAAGAAGGACACCAAGTTCAGTTGGATCGAAGAATGTGACACTAGTTTCCAGGAGTTGAAGAAAAGGTTGGTATCATCCACTGTGTTGATTCTGCCAGATCAACATAAGGACTATGAGGTGTACTGCGACGCTTCACGTCGAGGACTTGGAGCTGTTCTTATGCAGGAAGGAAGAGTTGTTTCGTACGCTTCACGACAACTAAAACCTCATGAGATGAACTATGTCACCCACGATTTGGAGTTAGCAGCCGTAGTGCATGCATTGAAGACGTGGAGACATTTTCTCATTGGAAACCATTGTGAAGTATATAGGGATCATAAGAGTTTGAAGTATATATTCACTCAGAAGGAGTTGAATCTTAGGCAAAGGAGATGGCTGGAACTCATTAAGGATTATGACATGAGATTACATTATCATCCGAAAGGCTAACGTAGTAGCTGATGCGCTAAGCCGTAAGAGTCATGTCAATACCCTAATGATGGAGGAATTTCCAAAGGAGTTAGCCGAGGACCTACGAGACCTACATTTGGAGATAGTTCCGAGAGGCTATGTAGCAACACTAGAAACCCAGTCTACCCTGATGGATAAAATCAGAGAAGCTCAGAAAGCTGACAAGGAGGTTGTCGCTCTAAAGGAGAGGATGAGCGAAGGAAAAGCTAAAGGATTTCGTGAGGACGAACATGACACCTTATGGTTTGAGGATCGAATCTATGTGCCTAATGACCCGGAGATCAGGAAGTTGATTTTATAGGAGGCCCATGATTCACCATACTCGATTCACCCAGGAAATACTAAGATGTATTTGGATTTGAAGGATATTTTCTGGTGGACCGGTATGAAGAAGGATATTGCCGAGTATGTAGCAGTTTGTGATGTATGCCAGAGAGTGAAGGCAGAACATCAAAAGCCAGCTTGATTGTTACAACCTATGCCAATTCCCGAATGGAAGTGGGAGAAGCTTGGTATGGATTTTATCACCGGATTGCCCAGGACCAAAGCAGGATACGATTCAATCTGGGTAGTAGTAGACCGATTGACGAAGGTAGCCCACTTTATTCCTGTGAAAACCAATTATACCAGTGCAAAGTTGGCTAAGATATACATGACCAGAATTGTGTGTCTGCATGGAGTTCCGAGGAGCATCGTATCAGATAGAGGAACCCAATTTACCTCAAAGTTCTGGAAGTAGTTACATGAAACTTTGGGTACCAGGCTAGAGTTTAGCACAGTGTTTCATCCGCAGACAGATGGACAGACGGAGAGAGTCAATCAGATTCTGGAAGATATGCTAAGAGCTTGTGCCTTGGATTATGGATCTAGTTGGGATGACAACTTGCCCTACGCGGAGTTCTCATACAACAACAGTTACCAGGCCAGTTTGAAGATGGCACCGTTCGAGGCATTGTATGGAAGGAGATGCCCAACACCGTTGTCGTGGGATTAAGTTGGAGACCGACAGTTGTTTGGACCAGAGTTAATCAAAGAGTCTGAGGAGAAGGTGAAGTTGATTCGAGATAGACTAAAGGTAGCTCAGTCCAGGCAGAAGAGTTATGCCGACTCGAAGCGTAAGGACATAACCTATGAGGTCGGAGACAGATCGTACTTGAGGGTATCGCCTCTGCGAGGAGTTAAATGTTTCGGAGTTAAAGGGAAGTTAACCCCGAGATTTGTGGGACTTTACGATGTTTTGGAACGCATGGGAGAGGTTGCCTACAAGTTGGAATTGCCCGAAGGATTGTGAGGAGTGCACGATATATTTCACGTTTCGCAGCTTAAGAAGTGTCACGCGGAGATGGCCGATATACCGCTTAGAGACACAGTGCCCCTAGAAGCCATACAGTTGGAGAGTGATCTGACCTACGAGGAGAAGCCTGTTAAGATTCTCGAATTTTCGAGCAGAGTTACTCGCAGCAAGGTTATCAAGTTTTGCAAAGTTCAGTGGAGTCACCAAACCGAGGAAGAAGTCACCTGGGAACGAGAAGATGATCTACGCACGGACCACCCACACCTGTTCTCTAGCCAAGTCGAATCTCGAGGGCGAGATTCATTCTAAGGGGGGTAGGTTTGTAACATCCCAAATTTTCAATTTGGAATGTTATACATAGATCATAATTGCATTTCATTGTTTTTGCATTTTGTTCGTGGAGTTCCTCGAAATTCTAAGCAACTCAAGGACCTACGGAGAGAGTTGGGAATTTTATCGTTTTCGTATTTGAGTTCGCTCGAATACCGGTACGAGGACAGTGTGATTCTAATTATTTTTCTCTCCTAAAAAAATATTTCTAAATACAAAATATGAGCGGAGATAATATGACTTCTCCAAAAATAACAGAAATATTGGAGGAAAAATAATAAAATCACTTTTGGTATTTTTCTGGATTTATTTCGGATTTATTTGCATAGGAAAAATATGTGTTTTTCAAAATTGCATTTAGGTCCAGGAAAAATGTTCACTTTGTCCTAAATATTATTAGATTATGGGGAAATTTATTTCGGGAATTTTGGAGTCCGTTTGGTATTTCTTTCGTTAGTTTTTCTACGACGGGACTCTTTAAAAAAAACAGAAACCGACTAGGAGTCTTATTCGCCCAGGACTCCTGGGCTTTATAAGCCGCCCCAGGCCGGCCCAACTCCCGTCTCTCCCCCGCAGCTGCCCGAAACCCTAGCCCGCGCCGCCGCCGGAAGCCGCCGCCGCCGCCTCGCCGCCGGAAGTCGCCGCCGCCGCCTCCCGCCGCCGCGTTGCCCCGCCGCCCCGCCGCTAGCCGCCGCCGCCGCCCCTCGCCGGAAGCCCGCCGGAATTCGCCGGAGTGAGGTAGTTTTTTTTCGGTTATTAGATCGGTTTTAGGTAGGAAAAACCTAGATCTGTTTTTTTTTGAATAGATCAGTTCGGTTTTTTTTTATTTTCCGCCGATTTAGTTAAATAGCGGACGTTCGTCCGTACGTTCGTTTTAACGAACGGTTTTCGTTAGTTAACCACAGACAGCGAACGTTCGTTCGTTAGCCTGTTCGTTGTTTTTCTTTTTCGGGGTATTTATCCGCGATTTTTCCGATCGTGATTTCTGCCCTGATCTTGTTTTTGGTTTTTCTTTTCGCTCGAGAGTCGGAATCAAGTGATTCAAAATCCCAGATCTTCGTCTCGAGGCCCTCTTTATGTTTAATCATCTTGTACAAGATTTTGGCTACTGTAAAATTTGACTTTAGGCCAACTAGTAATTCGGAGCTCGTTTCTTTTGGAGTTTGAGTTTCGTTGTTTCTTTCGAGTTGATTCTTTTTGCAAACCGGAGTTCTTAAGTTGAACTTTCTGGGTAGATCTCTTATTTGAGTTTTACCCGTGCATTAGTTAAGTACTTATTGTATGCTTGTTTGTTTGATTGCGATAGAGTACCCGGAGTGCGCCGCTTGTTACTTTGAGTCTCTAGGTTTTGCGGATAATCAGCAAGGCAAGTAACACTTTGATCATGCTTTCCAATTACCCAGTTTTCATTGCATTAGTCCAACCCTCACACATTGCATGGGTAGGATTAATTAACTTGTGGGATTGGGAAGTAGATTTAGGTAGTACCTATTACTTGCATTACATTCAAACCCTTGGGAGTTACTTCTACGTTTGCTGTTAGGACATGCTATGCTCGTAGACGTGGTTTGGGTTTGAGTGAAATCCATGAGAGTTGTGAGTTGTTAATTAATGGTTCAACTTAAGGTGGCAACTTTAATACACATCTGGGAGGATCGAGGCATCCGGTTATTCCAGTGTTTGCCTGTTTTTCTTTTGGACCGCCACCCAGGCTCAAAGGGATCACGAGATTTTTCATACTAGAAACTTCCGTGTGCAGCCACATGCCAATATGGGCTCTGGCATAGTTGAGTATGTTGTGGGAAACATTTCCATGATGGGCTAGCAGATGTAGTTGGGTTTTGTAGGTGTACCGGCCTATCTATCTGGTTAAGGGGACCTCTTCGGAAAGACTGTGTCTCGGTCATCCGTTTCTCAAACACCATGCAGTGCAAGAAATCAAACGGAGGCGATCGAGTCTTGTGGGGAAAGTTCACAAACCTCTGCATAGTGTACAAACTGATCATGATTAGCCGTGTCCCCGGTTATGGACGTCTTGAGTATCTAGTACTTGGATTATCATGTGCATCTCAACATGTTACTTTAATTTAATTTTGTTGGGTTTAATGAATATTTTATTTGGGGTTGAGAGGATGTCTATCTTCTCAACGATGTTTCACCTATCATGATAGTTAATTAAAATACATTCCTTTGAAGTAGGGAAAAATTGGCTTTACGCAAAAACTTAACCATAGAGCTTTCCACCAGCCATATTGCATATAGTATAGCTTTACTTTCATTGCATTCTCTTGTGTTACCTTCCCAGCATATTCCATGTGCTGACCCGTTTTTCGGGCTGCAACGTTTCATGTTGCAGACTTTTTAGACGACGAGTAAGATGCCCTTTTAGGTCGTGGTTCTATACTCAGTAATGCAGCTGGAGTTGA
The DNA here is from genome assembly GCA_902687465.1 of Secale cereale. NCBI lineage: Eukaryota > Viridiplantae > Streptophyta > Magnoliopsida > Poales > Poaceae > Secale > Secale cereale. The sequence continues at coordinate 576,857,352 of LR738711.1, read as the reverse complement.
TGGACTCACTTATCTTCCAAGCCTCCGATGTTATCGTATTAGATGGCCTTCAGCCATATTTATTTGTAATAAATGCATCGTTGGACTATCGATGTAATAAGTGTGTGATTGCTACTCTGTTACAAATCCTTCAAGTACCGTGCGTGTCAGCATTACTGATCCAGGCATGACACTGATGCACGGAGATACGACTGTTTGAGGTCTGGTCGCTACACCTTGTGATCTTGAGTTGGCTTATGAAGGGATGAACCTGAGTAAACAAGGTCAGATAACATAGGTACATCTACTAGACAGAGCAACAAAAGAGCCACAAGAGTACCAAGATTGGGATAACATGTAGAGTGAGTACTGGGTACTCTTAAATACAGACATGTTCCCAAAGGTAAAGATATGCAATGAATTCGAAGACTTTCTTCCCAAGCTGTCTTTCTCCCCCTAAATCTTTTATTGGATAATGGAAGAAAGTAGGGAAACAAAATCAGAGCATAACATATCATAATGTAGAGACATAACATAGAAATGCCTTTCCCCTCTTTAAAGACATGTGACTTCTCTCCTCTTGAACACCAAGCATCTGTGGCATGTGATTCCTCTTTCCCCCTTTTTGAAATATTCTCTCATTAAGCTTTGATATGAACTCTCCCCCCCCTTTGACATTAATTTCCAACAAGGGATCTTCTGGAGTGTGAATCAAAATAGGTTTGGTCCTTGAGTTACAGAGCAGAGCAGTATATAAAATGTGATGCTGGTTGAGGACAAGATTCATTGAGTGGAGCTAGAACAAAAGTGCAGGAACAAGTGGCAAATTGTCTTTTCTGTAGTGAAATCGGTGACACCGAGTTGTTTTCTTCGGTTGCATCAAAATAGTTCGGTTGGACCAAAAATGACATATCGGTGGGACCAAGTTCAATCACAGAAAAGGAGCAATAGTCACCTCGACTCACTAGACAAATAAGATCTCACAAAGATTTGCAAGGAATTAATTGAAGGATTTGCAATGAATTGGATGCAGAAAATGCAGAACAAAACAGATAAAAGAAAATCTTGATGAAGTTTTTTTTATTTAAAAGAACAGGAACAAAATGCAAGGAAGAATGCACAAACTTAGAGAAACACTAGATAACTTCATCTAGAATTGGTCGCCAACAAAGTCACCTATGTTAGATTGTATTGACTTAGGAGTTAAGTGAAGACACTTGATCATACGTCATACTCATCGTTTAAGCTCAAAATGGGGTTGCCATTTTTCATTTAAGCATTTTGATGTATTCACATCTTGTTGAGCTGCTTTTACCCATGACTTGGGGTAAAGCTTCTCTAAGATGGAATAACGTACCTTGGCTGGTGGTGTTTATCTTGATCATGTAGTTGAACTTGTGTGAGTTGCTCAAGGTTGATGTAGCTCATCAAGAATTGTGAGCACCACTTGGAGTTTGAGTTCATCAACCTACATGGGTTAGATTCGCAAGGAAGAGCACTTGTGTATCCAATATGACAATCATGATATTTGATACCAAATGATATATAGAGTTTGTCAAAGGATATGTTGAAGGTTTTCATGCTTCCTTGCCTTCAACACCACCACTATGTAGGGACTTGGTGATGTAGAGATTGCTCAAGATGTGAGTGAGTTGCAATCCAATGGATTTAGATTCATCCAAGTGCCTACAATGGTTAGATAGCATGCAAGGGTACAAATGTATCCGGGACATATGATCAAAATCATAAGAGAAAATATCAAGGATTAGTGAAAGGTTTTTCCTTGCATGTATCCAAATGGAGCTCCTACTCCAAGTTTGAAGCATTAATAATGTTCAATTCACCTCTCAACCTGGAAATCACTTTCTCATCAAGTAGTTTAGTAAATATATCCGCTAATTGCTTATCGTTGCGAACATGTTTAATATTGATATCATCCTTAGCAACATGATCTCGAATGAAATGATGACAAACTTTGATATGCTTAGTTCGAGAATGTTGCACAGGATTATGAGCAATCTTCATAGAACTTTCATTGTCACAAAGCAATGGAACATGTTTCACATAGATCCCATAATCTGTAAGAGTTTGGGCCATCCAAAGTAATTGAGCACAACATGATCTAGCTGCAATGTATTCCGCTTCGGTGGTAGATAAGGATACCGAGTTTTGTTTCTTGGAGGACCAAGACAAAAGAGATCTAACAAGAAATTGACAAGTACCCGAACTAGCCTTTCTATTAACCTTGTCTCCAGCATATTCCGAATCGGAGTAGCCAACAAGATCAAAAGAGGACCTCTTAGGATACCAAATGCCAAAATTTGGTCTATGAATTATGTATCTCACTATCCTTTTCATAGCCTTAAGATGACATACTTTAGGGGCCGCTTGATATCGTGCACACATGCACACACTTAGCATAATATCGGGACGGGAGGCACATAGATATAACAATGAACCAATCATAGAGCGGTAAACCTTTTTATCAACCGGTTCGCCATCCTTAGTCAAGTCAAGATGTCCGCTAGTAGGCATGGGTGTAGTCATACCTTTGCATTCTTGCAGGTTAAATTTCTTGAACAAGTCCTTGGTATGCTTTGTTTGAGAAACAAAGGTACCCTCCTTAGTTTGCTTGATTTGCAAACCAAGAAAGAACTTGAGTTCACTCATCATAGACATCTCAAACTTTCCAACATTAGCTTTCCAAACCATTCACTAAAATGGGGATTAGTAGAACCAAATATGATATCATCAACATAAATTTGGCACACAAATAATTCACCATTAACCCTTTTAGTAAAAAGTGTGGAATCAATTTTTCCAATCTCAGAGCCTTTTCAATAAGGAACTTGGTCAAGCGTTTATACCACACTCTAGGAGCTTGTTTAAGACCATAAAGAGCTTTGTGAAGTTTGTAAACATGATCGGGTTTCTTAGGATTAACAAAGCCGGGAGGTTGTTTAACATAAACTTCCTCCTCAATTTTACCATTTAGAAAAGCACTTTTAATGTCCATTTGGTACAAGATGATATCATGGTGATTAGCATATACATGTAGGATGTGAATGGACTCAAGTCTAGCAACGGGGGCATATGTCTCACCGTAGTCCATATGTCGGTGTACTAAGGTAGGGGTACCTCAGTACCCCAACTTGTGCACGGGCAGTTGCGGCTTCCCGCGGCAGGGTTTACCGCGTGCTCGCCGGAGAACTTCCTGCTCCATATCAAACCATTCAAAAACAAAGTATACAAGACAGAAGATCGAGACCCCAGCAAGCGGAGCTTGCCGAGAAGGCCGTTCCAGGCTCAAGGTTACCTCACTTATGCAAGGCCCTGGCAAGAGGAGCTTGCCAGGAAGACTAGAAGATTACATCATAGAGGACACGCCTCGGCGCTATATGCGTCCCGGCGAGGGCCCGGGGAGCGGCAAGCTCCCGGGCCCGGCAAGGTCAAGCCCCCGGCAAGGTGCTTGCCGGGAGAGTTGCGCTGTGTGCCCGCGCTCCAGCTAATCGGCCCACGCGTCGCCCTGGGGCCTTTCCAGGGACGCGTGGCGGATGGCTGTGCAGCCTGGGGGACACGGTGGCACTCCACGGTGGTGAATCCATCGCCGTGGCAGACGGAGAAGCGAAGGCGGGAGCTTTTGGGGTCGACGGCGACGGGCATTAAATGCCCTTGTCCCCCACTGTCAAAGTAGGTAGCGACCACTGTTCGCGCACTGTAGCTCCACTATTCCCGCACTGTTACAACTACCACCTCTTTTACGTTTTTACCCCTTTCTCCTACGTTGACACCTGTCGGTGACCCCTTGCACTATAAAAGGAGGCCCATGCACAACGTGGAGGGGGTTCGGAACCTAGATCGCTCATACGCTCGGTGTAGCTGCTTCTTCAAGCTCCCGAGCTCTCCAACTCAATACACAACTAAGCAGGAGTAGGGTTTTACGCGTCTACCGCGGCCCGAACCTGGGTAAAACTGCCCACATGCTCGCTACGATCTGCTCTTCGTGCTCCCTCCGCCCTCGTACCGCACAGACAAGGGGCTCCGGTCCCATAGGTGTTCGTGGCGGACAGTTTCCCCCAACATCTTTGGCGCGCCAGGTAGGGGGCGTCGAGGTTGTGCAAATCTGATCCGGCGTTCGCGCGGGCGCATTCTTCATCAACCTCTCCGGTTCATTCAGCAACTTCATCAGCAACAGCATCATGGCCCCGAAGAAGAAGGCTTCGGAGGTCGGAGGCCCGTCTGCGTCTCATCCGCCGCCACCGGAGCCAACGGTCGGCGGGGGAGGCGCCGTCGGAAGTGTGGTCGCTGGCGAGGACACTCGCGGCGCCACCAGATCCAAGGACAGGTCGGACGACCGAGCCTCGGTCTCTGTGGACGCGCCGCGTCCATCTCAGCACACGACAACCCAGCAGCGCCATACCACAGGAGGTGGTATCCGCTTGCTGGGGCAAGGACAAACCGGAGGATCGCGGGACGCCCCGGACCACCGTCCGGGCACAAGCAAAGCGAAGGCACCGGCGCGGGACCCTGCTCCTTCTAACGTTGTTAGAAGTCCGAGCATATCCCGCTCCTCGCACCGTTCACCCCCGTTCCCCTCCACTCCAGCGGAAGCGCTCGCAAGAGCGCAACTGCTCCTCGATTTCCCTCCAGCGGCAGACAAGGCCGAGGACTGGAGGGCCACCATCCAGAGCCTGATCGCCTTCGCCAACAACGACTCTCCACAGCAGCCGGCGACCTCGCGGCCGCGGCAAGCTGAGAAAACGAAGGCCGACGGCGACAAGACTGCCGGGGGTGCAACCACCGTGCACTCCCAGCCGCAGAAGCAGAAGACGCCGCCCCGCCGGAGCAACGCCGACGACGGCTCCACGGCATCGTCGGATCCGCGGGCTCGTCGGGACCAGCGCCAGGTCCTTGACGACCGGCGACAAGAAGACGCTCGGACAACAATCGAGCGCTGCCGAGAAGCTCGGCGACAATCAGACCAGAGGGCTGGGAACGCTGTCGACGCGCGCTCGCCCGGTGAACCAGGTGACTTGCCGTACGCGGCAGGCTGCCCTGCGTTCACCCGCGAGCTGCGGCGCGTCCAGTGGCCCAGCTTGAAGAATTTCAAACCCGACGTACCGGAGAAGTACGACGGCAAGACGCACCCCTCGGAATTCCTCAGCGTCTACACCATCGCGGTGCAGGCTGCCGGGGGGCGCGACGAGAAGATTTTGGCGAACTACTTCCCGCTCGTGCTAAAGCCGAACGTTCGTTCCTGGCTTATGCACTTGCCGGAGGGTTCCATTTCTTTTTGGGCAGACCTTTGCCATCAGTTTGTTGGCGCCTTCACAGGCGGCCACAAACCTCACGGCCTGGAGAGCGATCTCCACATTCTGGCCCAGAAGGAAGGAGAGTTCCTGCGCAAGTACATCCAACGCTTCAGCCGTGTACAACACAACATCCCTGATGTCCACCCTGCCGCGGTTATCAGCGCGTTCCACCAGAACGTGCGTAACCGCCGCATGCGTGAAGAAATGGCGATGACCAAGATTCGGGATGTCAGCGAGCTTTACGCTCTGGCTGACAAGTGCGCGCGCGCAGAAGAGGGGAGGAGACTCCCCGGGGAGGATGCTGGCGCAGGAGGAAGCGACAGCGACGACGCCGCCCCGGCAAAGAAGAGCCGGCGGCGGAATAACAGAAGGAAGAACAAGAAGGAAGTGCTTGCCGTCGAGAAGTCCGGCAAGGAGGCTCCCGCCAAGCAAACGCAGGCTGGCGGCTCCGGCAAGGAGCCTGCCCCTGTAGCGGCAGCCGACAAGCAGGACGGCTCCGACAAGCAGTACTGCAAGATCCACCGCACCAAAGGCCACGATCTCTCCAACTGCAAGCGCGTCGAGTACCTCGTCGAGCAGCAGAAAGCTGAGTACGAGAGGCGCGACAAGGAGAAGGCCCAAGGTGGCGGGGGAGAGCCAAGCAAGAAGCGGCCGTTCAATGGCCGGGGAGGACGCCGCGGCAAGGCTAAGCAGCGGCAAGGTGATCGACCTCCCCGGGGCCGCGACAAGGATGAAGAGGACGACGACGAAGACATGGAGGATGAGGATAACAGCGAGCAGGAGTTCCAGAAGGCCACGGAGGTCCTGTGCGTCGACGGTGGCGCCTCTCTGCACACCTCCCACCGCCAGCTAAAGCAGTGGGTGCGTGAGGTGAATGCAGCTGAGCCGCCCGTGGAGTCACGCAGGCTCCTCAAATGGTCCAGCACGCCCATCATTTTTGATCTTGAGGATCACCCTGACCGCACCACTGCGGTCGGGTGCTTGCCGATGCTGGTCTCTCCCACCATCCGCAACCTCAAGGTCACCAAAATGTTGGTTGACGGCGGGGCCGGGCTGAACTTGATCTCCTCTGCTGTGATCAAGAAACTCCAAATTCCAGATGGCGAGCTCGAAGAGACCGGTTCTTTCCAAGGAATCAATCCGGGAAGGAGCAAGCCCAAGGGGAAGATCACTCTGCCGGTGACCTTTGGCGGGGAGCTCAACTTCAGAACTGAGCGCATCACTTTCGACGTCGCCGATATTCCATTGCCATACAATGGAATACTCGGCCGTCCCGCCCTCGCCAAGTTCATGGCAGCTTCCCACCATGCTTACAATGTACTCAAGATGCCGGGGCCGATAAGCGTCATCACTGTCCACGGCGACAACAAAGATGCGCTTGTCTGCGCCGACAAGATCTACCGGGATGCGGCAGCTGCGGCAGAGAAGGACACACTTGCCGCTGAAGCTCCCGGGGGGAAGAAGACGAAGACCATGTCCGGCAAGTGCTCTGGGGCCCACTCCGGCAACCGCACCTCATCGGAGTGCTGCGCTGCCGTCGAGGACGTCCCATCGAGCTCCACCGGCAAGTGTAAGAAAGGGATGGCCGCTCCTCCGGCAACCAAGTAGGTGTCCGCCAAGGAGGACGGCACTGGTGGTACCTTCACCATCAGTGCCACGCTTGACAGCAAATAGGAAAGCGCGCTCGTTGCCTTCCTGCGGGCGAATGTCGACGTGTTTGCCTGGCAACCATCTGACATCCCCGGTGTTCCCAGGAAGGTAATTGAGCACAAGCTTGCTGTCTGTCCTCATGCGCGGCCCATCAAGCAGAAAGTGAGGAAGCAAGCCGTGGAGCGCCAAGAGTTCATCAACGAAGAAATCAAGAAGCTAGAGGCAGCAGGCCTAGTTAGAGGTGTGATCCATCCGACATGGTTAGCAAACCCAGTCGTCGTGCGCAAGGCCAACGGGAAGTGGAGACTATGTATAGACTTCACCGATGTGAATAAAGCATGCCCCAAGGATCCATTCCCTTTGCCGCGCATTGACCAGATTGTTGACTCCACCGCCGGATGTGAGCTACTCTGTTTTCTTGATGCATATTCAGGCTACCACCAGATCTTTATGGCCAAAGAGGATGAAGAGAAGACTGCATTTATCACTCCATGTGGCACTTATTGCTTCATACGCATGCCATTTGGACTGAAGAATGCAGGATCAACATTTGCAAGGGTAGTGTACACTGCTTTCGAGCCACAGATCCACAGAAATGTAGAGGCTTACATGGATGACATTGTGGTAAAGAGTAAGAGCAAAGAAACCCTGATCCAGGATTTGGAGGAAACATTTCAAAACCTGCGCAGGATACAGCTCAAGTTGAACCCCGAGAAGTGCGTCTTTGGAGTTCCCTCCGGCAAGCTTCTCGGGTTCTTTGTATCGCAGAGGGGGATCGAAGCTAACCCCGACAAGATTAAAGCCATTGAGCAGATCGAGGCCCCGAAACGCGTCAAGGATGTCAGAAGGCTTGCAGGTTGTGTGGCCGCCCTCAGTAGGTTCATTTCGAAGTCTGCAGAACGCGCCCTACCTTTCTTCAAAATCTTGAAGAAGGCAGGTCCCATGAAGTGGACTCCGGAAGCGGAGGCAGCGCTGCAAGATTTGAAACGGTACCTGTCCTCCACTCCAATACTTGTCGCACCTAGACCACAGGAAAAGTTGTTGCTATACCTAGCGGCAACCAACCAGGTGGTTAGTGCTGCGTTAGTAGCGGAGAGGGAGTCCGACGAGGAGTCAACACCACCGGCAAGCGAGTCCAGCGACAAGCAGGGTGCCGCTCCGGCAAGCTCTGGCCCCGACAAGGACAACTCTGCGCAAGAGCAGGAAGAAGTGCGGAAGAAGATGGTGCAGCGCCCGGTGTATTTTGTAAGTTCCCTTCTTCAGGGGGCTAGATCAAGATACTCTGGTGTGCAAAAGTTGCTTTTCGGCCTCCTCATGGCCTCGAGAAAGCTGCGCCATTACTTCCAGGCACATGAGATAACAGTGGTCACTCGCTTTCCGCTGAAGAGGATATTGCACAACCCGGAAGCAACAGGCAGGATCGTTGAGTGAGCACTGGAGCTGTCGAGCTTTGGACTCAAGTTTGAAAGTACTTCAACCATACAGAGCCGAGCTTTGGCAGAATTCATAGCTGAATGGACCCCAACGCCCGATGAAGAAGTTCAAGAAACAAGTGCACCCGTACAAGAAGCGACAAGTGAATGGGTAATGTATTTTGACGGTGCCTTCTCGCTGCAAGGCGCCGGTGCTGGCGTGGTACTCATCGCGCCCACCGGAGAGCACCTCAAGTATGTTATCCAGATGCACTTTCCCAAGGAGCAAGCAACAAACAACATTGCTGAATATGAAGGCTTGCTTGCCGGCCTCAGGATTGCGGCCGAACTTGGGATCAGGAAGCTGATTGTACGAGGAGATTCTCAGTTGGTGGTCCGGCAAGTTAACAAGAGCTATCAGAGCCCTTTGATGGAAGCTTATGTCGATGAAGTGAGGAAGCTTGAGGAGCACTTTGAAGGTCTGCAGATGGAGCACGTCCCGAGAGCTCAGAATGAAATCGCAGATGGACTTTCAAAGCGTGCCTCGATGAAGTTACCTGTGGAACCAGGAACCTTCTTGCTCAAGCTGACTCAACCATCCGTTACACCATCAATTGGGCAGTCCAAGAAGAGAAAGTTGGTCTCCGGCGACTACTTGCCGGCGGATCTCCCTGAAACCGCCGCCAAGGTCCCCAAGATCAACAACCAGAACGCTGAGGAACAGTTTGCTCCTGCAGATCCACAGGTCTGTGCAGTTGAAGCAATCGTTCCCGACAAGCCTCGCCCCGGCGAGCTTGCCGGGGGACCTTCAGCTCCGGCAGAGCCAGAGGTTCTTGCCGCAGAAGCCGAGGTCCCCGCAGCAGCCCTCGTGCCTTTAGTCCTTGCCGTTGAGCCCCAAGCTCCGGCATGGGCGCAGCAGATAGTCCGTTTTCTGCAAACTGGAGAACTTCCCGACGACCCAGAAGAAATAGAGAAGATAACCAGGCAGTCAAGTATGTACCAGTTCGTGGATAACGAGCTGTACAGAAGAAGGCTCAATGGTGTCAGACTGAAGTGCATCTCCAGGGAAGATGGACAGAAGCTGTTGGCAGAAATACACGGAGGCATATGCGGCCACCACATTGGCGCAAGGGCGCTTGCCGGGAAAGCTTTCCGGCAAGGGTTCTTTTGGCAAGAAGCCCTCCAAGATGCAACTGCACTAGTAACCAAGTGTGAAGCGTGCCAGTTCCATGCAAAGCAGATTCATCAGCCAGCTCAAGCTCTCCAAACAATTCCTTTATCCTGGCCCTTCTCGGTCTGGGGGCTCGATATCCTCGGCCCCTTCCCCCGAGCCGTCGGGGGCTTTGAGTACTTGTACGTTGCAATCGACAAGTTCACAAAGTGGCCAGAAGTGGAGCCAGTGAGAAAGGTGACAGCACAGTCAGCAGTCAGGTTCTTCAGGTCGATTGTTTGCCGGTTCGGAATCCCTAACAGGATTATCACCGACAACGGTACACAATTTACTAGTCACACCTTCATGCAGTACGTCCAAGACCTTGGCGCCAAGGTCTGTTTCGCTTCTGTTGCTCACCCGAGGAGCAACGGTCAAGCGGAGAGGGCCAATGCTGAAGTGCTGCGCGGACTCAAGACAAGGACCTTTGACAGGCTACTCAAGTGCGGAAGAAATTGGATAGAGGAGCTACCGGCGGCTCTTTGGTCAATCAGAACGACACCAAGTCGAGCCACCGGACAGACACCCTTTGCTCTAGTCTATGGAGCAGAGGCAGTTCTCCCCACGGAACTCGTATACGGATCTCCTCGAGTGCTCGCTTATGATGAGCTCGAGCAAGAGCAACTGCGGCAAGATGATGCATTGCTCCTCGAGGAGGGACGTCTCCAGGCTGCTGTACGAGCTGCTCGGTACCAGCAAGCCTTGCGTCGCTACCATAGCCGCAAGGTTAAGGCCAGGAGTCTCGAGGAAGGCGACCTTGTTCTTCGGCGTGTTCAGTCCGCCAAGAATTCCAACAAGTTGACGCCGAAGTGGGAAGGCCCTTATCGGGTGAGGCAAGTCACGAGGCCCGGCGCTGTCCGTCTCGAGACCGAAGAAGGCTTACCGGTGAGCAACTCCTGGAACATAGAGCATCTTCGCAAGTTTCACCCATAAGGCGCGGTTGCCGTGATCCGTTCCGGCAACCACCTTTTGTACAAGCCTTGCCGCTGTTGCATGTAACCCTTTGTACAAAGCCGGGCGCAGACCCCGTGCATCAGTAAAGATTTTGTGTTTTGCGCTATTTGCCTTTTGCATGCCTTTCTTTGCTATTTGCATGTGTTATTTGGCATATTGTGCAACATACACATCCGGTAAGCATTACAACGCCGAAAGGCCATGTACTTGTTTCCCTTTTCTTTTCCTTTGCCTCTTAAGCAGAAGGTGCGTTCCTCGCGCACAAGTTTGCCGGGGGGGAAGGAGATGGAAGAAGAACCAAGTGCTTTTCAAGAAAGAGAAGTCTCACCGAGAAGCAAGATATGAAAGCTAAGTTATTAGAATTTGACCAGTTCAAATTTTTAAATTTTAGTTGTCTTCCTTGAACAATCACACTTTGTATGGAAAACCTGTGCGCGGAGGAACCTACCCGTAGCTAGCCGCACCCTTGTCTTGTTTCCGAGTACGCTCAACGATATAAGTGAGCTGCGACAAGTGTCGCGCCCTTACTTCGTTTTCGAGTTCACTCAGCAAGCTAAGTGCGTTGCGACTAGCTGCGGCAAGGTTGCTTGCCGGTGAGACCTTGGCCAGCAGGCTGCTCAGAGTCCAGCGCTCAGCGCTCGCGGCAAAGACCCCTTGCCGGCAAGCTCCCCGGGAGCGTAGGGTGAAAAGCATACAAAGTAAACGACCAAGACAAGGAAGATAACATTGCACTGATTGATCAAAATGAGATAAATATCTTACAAAGGATAACCTGTCGCAATGATTAATGAGTTCATAACACCCTATGCAGCAACAAAAAGAGATAAAGATAAAGGAGGCCTAATCTACGCGGTCGCCCTCAATCCTGGAGATCTTGTTCACCTTGGCGATGATGTGGGCGACCTGCTCCTTCAACACCTCCATGTTTGCGTCGGCCGGCAGGCTGCGAAGAACGTTGGTGAGGTTTATGCCGGGATTGCGGTATACAATCTTCGTCAGCACGCGCTCCAAGGTTCCCGTGCAGAGCAGGCGCGACTCCTCGGCCAGCTGCGCGGGGATCTTCTTCCGAAGACCTGCAAGAGCCGGCGCGATCCCTCTGAAGAAGAGGCTGAGCTTGGCGCTGTGAGGGAGGTTCGGATCCGGGGAGTAGATGAGATGCTCGACTTTCAGCGCCAGCAGCTCCTGGTCGATGTTGGACGCAGAAGATACCAAGTCCTCGGTCCATACCTCAATGGTACGGCGGAAGTTCTCGGCCGCCTTGTTGGCGCTGTCCACCAAGGCTCGCTCCTTGCGGAGCTCCTCCTTCAACTTGGTCTCCCGATCCCGGGCGGCGTCAAGCGAGTCCTTCAGTGTGGAGACCTTCAGCTCCAGATCCTCGATGGAGTCCTTGGCGGCCTTCAACTCGTCGCCCCTCTCAGAAAGACGCACCTGGAGTTCTGAGTTAGTATGGGCGTCCTTCTCGCGCTCTATATTGAGCGCGGCGACCTTCTCCACGCTCGCCTTCAGCGACTCCTCCAGCTGCGCGACCTTGGCGGCAAGCTCCTCCTTGGCGGTCTCCGCGGTAGCCGCGGCAGCTCTCGCCTCCTTCAGCTCCCCTCCAAGGGCCTCCTCCCGAGCGGCAAGTTCTTCCTCGTGGGCGTCGAGGTTGACCTTCCGCTGGGCGAGTTCTCCTTCTCGCCGGGACAGCTCCACCCCGGCGAGCCGCTGCTGCTCTTCGGCCTCGGCCTTCTCCAGCACCCACTCTTGGTATTCTCCGGCGAGTCGCTCGCGCTCCTCCGCCACCTCGCGGAGGGCCGCCTGGTTGGCGGCGCTGAGCTCCGCCGCGCGCTTCTCCATCTCCGCGGCGGCCTTGGCGGCGAGGGCCTCCCGACAAGCAAGCTTCGCCTGCCTGGCCCGGTAAAGGGCCAGGAGCTGGTGAAGCAGCTTCTCCTCCTCAGGCCATTCGCTTCCGCCGGGCGCCTCGACGATCTTCAAGCCCGCAGAGGCGAGGACCTCTCCATCAAAGGCCTCGCCCTCCGCGGGAGCTCGCGACGAAGAACCCCACGGCACCTGGATGAAGACGCCGTTGGGGGCTTCGAGATAATAGCCGGCCTGCTCCGTTCCGGCGGAGGGGTCGGCGGCCGGTGCAGCACTTGATGCTCCCGCCGCCTCCGGGCCGGCGGTGCGGTCGCCGTCCCCCTCCCCGGCCGCTGCGTCCGCAGCCGGAGCGGTCTCCGGCGCAGCTGGCTCGGCGGCTCCCGCCGTTTCCTCGGCGACAGGGGCGTCGCCGCCGCCGCCCTGCGCGCCCTCCTCCTCGATGATGATGACTTCCGTCTCCATCTGCTCGGGGGGAGGAGGATCTAGAAGAAGAAGAAGAAGAAAAAGAAGCTCAAGCAAATATCCAAAAAGAAACAACGCCAAGAAGACAAAATTACAGAGCCTACCTTGGCGGACGTCGTCAGCGGCGGGCTCCCTCGCCGGGGAGCTCTGCCTTGGCGGAGTGGCCGCCCTCGCCGGGCTGCTCGCCCTTAGCGGGGTACTCGCCCTCGGCGGAGTACCCGCCCTTGACGGAGCACTCTCCCTTGCCGGGGAGTTCGGCCTTGGCGGGGACGGCGGGGCCTGCGGCTCCTCGGGGGCGGCCTCCGGACGCTCCTGCGGCTGTGGCTCCACCTCTGCACAAGAGAAGACAAAAGCATCAAGATGATAGAACAAGACGAAATCTCCAAGCGCGCCCGGCGAGCGAAAGTACAGAATCCAGACTTACGCTGGGGGCTGCGCTGGGGGCTGCTCCTCGGAGCAGCGCTCGGGTCCGGCAGGCTTGGCTCCGGCACGTCCCCAGTTGCCGCGGTGGGCGAGTCATCCGCGACCTCGACCACGGGCACCTTGGCTTTCTTCGCCGCGCGCTGGGCCAAGGTCCTGAAACCAGAGCAAGACACAAGATTAGCATCAACAATAATCAAGACAAATTTTGAGAAGATGAAGGATATCGAGTGCTTACTCCTGTTCCTCCTCGTCGTCGTCGCTCAAGGCGGAGAAGTCAAACTCCAGCTGCGGCGCGTCTGCGCGAGGAGCGGGAGGCGAAGACTCCCGCGGGCGCTTGGCGGTCCCTGGGGCTGGGGGCTGCGAAGACCCAGCCCCTGTGGTAGCCGGGGCCCGAGGAGCGGGCGGAGCCGCCGCTCCGCTCCGTGAAGACTCCTGTCGGCTCGGCGCCGGCCTGCGAGGCGCCCCTGTCGTGGCCTGCGCGTGGGCCGCCTCCGCTGTGGCTGGTGCGCCGGTCGCCCCCGGCGCAGCTTGACTTCCCCGGGGAGCTCGCGCTGCCCGGCGAGCTGGTTGTTGCCGGGGCTCCTGCGCCCTCTCCCCCGTCGCCGTCTTGCGGAGACGCTTCAGTGGAGACCGCCTAGGGCTTGCCCGGGGCGGGGAGGTCTCCGACGAGGAGAGGTCGTCGGCGTAGAGCTCCGTGGACCCGCCGGAGTCCTCGGCGGCCTCGGCGTCCTCCTCCTCCTCCTCCTCCCCGGCTGGCTTGCTGGGCCCAGCGCCCTGCGCTGCGGCCTCCTTTCCTCCGGCGCCTCCGCTCCCTCCGGCGCCTCCGCTCCCTGCGGCGCCCCTGTTCCCTCCGGTGGCGTGACTTATCGCCACGGCCTCCGTCTGGATTCCGATGATCCCGGAGTGCCTCAAGGATGGGACCCCGGCGAGCTCGTCGGGGGGCAGCTTCAGTAGCCTGCGGATCTCCGCCTCTTCGGCTTGGCAGGACGCCTCCGCAGCATCTGCCTCGTCGGGCGTGTAGCCGAACTCCCCTGCCGCTGCGTGAAAGTGCAACTAATCCCCGGGTGGTTTTGGTAATTAATAACAACATATATATCATTGAACTAATATTCTCTTGAGAATCATTTCAGAAAAGTTCGATGATGTGGGTATGGAAATGTCTGAAGAAGTGGACCCCTCAAAATGCTAAGACAAGCATTGGCAAAAGCTCAAGACTATATTTGTGGTTTAGTGATCAAAGATCACATTGAGTCCATAGGAAAAGCCAATACTATTAAAAGGGGATGAGGTTGTGTTAATGTTCTTGTTGCTCAAGTGCTTGGTGATCTAACTCCCTCAACTATCAGCACTATTCACTACTTAACACACACCCATAAGTAATCTCGGTCAATCCAACTCAGTCCCACCGAGATGAAGTTATTTCTACAAACCCTAACATCTCGGTCACACCGATTTCTCCAACTCAGTCCCACCGAGATGAACCACTTTAGTTGTTTCTCCAAACCCTAGCTTCTCGGTCAAACCGATTCTGAGTTTCGGTCCCACCGAAAAAGGGCTGCCAACCTTCTGTGGTCAGTTGACATAAATTCGGAATATCCGAGTTTATATTTTCGGTCTCACCGAGATGGCAAACCCTAACCTTTGACTCACTTCGGTCTCACCGAGATGGTATTTTCGGTCCCACCGAAAATCCCAACGTTCACTATATTTGAACTTTCGGTCTAACCGAGTTTTCACTTCGGTCTGACCGAGATTGGTCAAATGTGTGTGTAACGGTTGGATTTTGTGTGGAGGCTATATATACCCCTCCACCCCCTCCTCATTCGTGAGGAGAGCCATCAGAAAGTACCACCACTTCTACCACACACTTTCTGAGAAGTGAACCACCTACCCTTGTGTTGAGATCAAGCCATTCCATTCCTACCATATGAAACTTGATCTCTAGCCTTCCCAAGTTGCTTTCCACTCAAATCTTTCTTCCACCACAGCCATATCAGTGAGGAGAGTTGAGTGTTGGAGAGTTTATCACTTGAAGCACAAGAGCAAGGAGTTCATCACCATCAACACCGTCTATTACCTTTTGGGGGGTGGTGCCTCCTAGATTGGTTAGGTGTCGCTTGGGAGCCTCCGTCGTGATGTGGAGTTGAACCAAGAAGTTTGTAAGGGCAAGGAGATCGCCTACTTCGTGAAGATCTACCCCGAGTAAGGCTAGTCCTCCGTGGGCGTAGGCCGTGATGGAATAGACAAGGTTGCTTCTTCGTGGACCCTTCGTGGGTGGAGCCCTCCGTGGACTCGCGCAGCCGTTACCCTCCGTGGGTTGAAGTCTCCATCAACGTGGATGTACGATAGCACCACCTATCGGAACCACGACAAAAATCTCCGTGTCACCAAACTGCGTTTGATCTTCTCCACCTCTCTTTTACATGTGCAATTTACTTTCCGCTGCATATACTCTAGAATTGCATGTGTAGGGTGTTACTTGAATTGATCTTAATTGTGAAACTGCCAAAAACATTGCATGATCTAAAGGCAGATTTTTTATTTTGTCAAGTAGTCTAATCCCCCCCCCCTCTAGACTTACTTTCGATCCTACAAGTGGTATCAGAGCTTTGGACTCCATAAGCTTGGTTTCACAACCTAGGAGAGTATGGCGTCTAGTGAGGGTAATTATCGTAGAGGTCCTTACTTTGATGGTACAAATTTTGCTAGTTGGAAGCATAAAATGAAAATGCATATTCTTGGTCATAACCCAGCCGCATGGGGCATTATTTGTGTTGGTATGCAAGGTGACTTCTTTGAAGATGGAAAAGTTCCGGATCGCGAAGCTACACCCGAAGAATTGAAGATGTTGCAAAACAATGCTCAAGCTTGTGACATTCTCTTCAATGCCTTGTGTCCCGAAGAGTTCAACAAAATCAGCCGTCTTGAGAATGCTAAAGAGATTTGGGATACTTTGGTTGAAATGCACGAGGGTACTGAATCTGTTAAGGAATCAAAGCTAGATATTCTTCAAGGTCAACTTGACAAGTTCAAGATGAAGGATGGTGAAGGAGTCGCTGAAATGTACTCTAGGCTTGCTCTCATCACAAATGAGATTGCAGGCTTAGGAAGCGAAGAAATGACCGACCGATTCATCATTAAGAAGATTCTCAGAGCTTTGGATGGAAAGTATGACACCGTGTGCACTTTGATCCAAATGATGCCAAACTACAAGACTCTCAAGCCAACTGAAGTCATTGGAAGGATTGTTGCTCATGAGATGCCACTTAAGGATAAGGAAGAGCTTCACAACAAGTCAAGTGGTGCTTACAAAGCTACAAGTGATGCTCCTACTACCTCAAGTGACAAGCAAATTTCCAATGAAGACATAAGCCTAATGGTCAAGAACTTCAACAAGTTCTACAAGAATAGAGGCAAAGAAAGAAGCTCAAAGTCTAGATCATATGATGGAAAGAGATCTTCTAGTCGTGATCGAAACTGCTACAATTGTGGACGACCCGGACACTTCTCAAATGAGTGTACGGCTCCCCACAAGAGAAGAGAAGAATCTCCAAGAAGAAGAGCAAGAGATGAGTCACCTCGGAGAGAGAGAAGGAGTAGAGATGATCGTTATGAACGAAGACCTTCTCGGAGAAGCAAGGATCCGGAGAGGAAAGACAAGTCATCAAGGAGCTACACAAGAAGAAGACATCAAGCTCATGTTGGTGAATGGGTCTCCGGCTCCGACTCTGACAGTCAATCCGATGGAAGCTATCACTCCGACTCCGACTATAGTCAAGATGAAGGTGTTGCCGGACTTGCACTTGTATCCTCCAACTCCAACTCCTACGACTTATTTGATTCACCAAATGAGGGAATTGGAAGATGCTTCATGGCTAAAGGCCCCAAGGTAACACACCCTGAATTCATTGACTTTGATAGTGATGAGGATGACTTACTTGGTGAAGATGAGCTCTTGCATGATAAATCTAGTGAGCTTAGTAATGATGAAAATGCTAGTAGTCTTTATAGTCGAGAAGAGTCGAATGACAATGCTATGAAGGAGATTGAGCGTCTAACTAAAGAACTAAACACTCTTAAGTTAGCTCATGAAACAACTCAAGAAGATCATAGAGAGCTCCTAAGATCTCATGAGAAGCTA
>LR738711.1:576788158-576839942 GCA_902687465.1 Secale cereale | reverse complement strand
AGTTTCGGTCCCACCGAAAAAGGGCTGCCAACCTTCTGTGGTCAGTTGACATAAATTCGGAATATCCGAGTTTATATTTTCGGTCTCACCGAGATGGCAAACCCTAACCTTTGACTCACTTCGGTCTCACCGAGATGGTATTTTCGGTCCCACCGAAAATCCCAACGTTCACTATATTTGAACTTTCGGTCTAACCGAGTTTTCACTTCGGTCTGACCGAGATTGGTCAAATGTGTGTGTAACGGTTGGATTTTGTGTGGAGGCTATATATACCCCTCCACCCCCTCCTCATTCGTGAGGAGAGCCATCAGAAAGTACCACCACTTCTACCATACACTTTCTGAGAAGTGAACCACCTACCCTTGTGTTGAGATCAAGTCATTCCATTCCTACCATATGAAACTTGATCTCTAGCCTTCCCAAGTTGCTTTCCACTCAAATCTTTCTTCCACCACAGCCGTATCAGTGAGGAGAGTTGAGTGTTGGGGAGTTTATCATCTGAAGCACAAGAGCAAGGAGTTCATCACCATCAACACCGTCTATTACCTTTTGGGGGGTGGTGCCTCCTAGATTGGTTAGGTGTCGCTTGGGAGCCTCCGTCTTGATGATGTGGAGTTGAACCAAGAAGTTTGTAAGGGCAAGGAGATCGCCTACTTCGTGAAGATCTACCCCGAGTAAGGCTAGTCCTCCGTGGGCGTAGGCCGTGATGGAATAGACAAGGTTGCTTCTTCGTGGACCCTTCGTGGGTGGAGCCCTCCGTGGACTCGCGCAGCCGTTACCCTCCGTGGGTTGAAGTCTCCATCAACGTGGATGTACGATAGCACCACCTATCGGAACCACGACAAAAATCTCCGTGTCACCAAACTGCGTTTGATCTTCTCCACCTCTCTTTTACATGTGCAATTTACTTTCCGCTGCATATACTCTAGAATTGCATGTGTAGGGTGTTACTTGAATTGATCTTAATTGTGAAAATGCCAAAAACATTGCATGATCTAAAGGCAGATTTTTTATTTTGTCAAGTAGTCTAATCACCCCCCCTCTAGACTTACTTTCGATCCTACAAGTGGTATCAGAGCTTTGGTCTCCATTGCCTTGGTTTCCATTGCATTGGACTCCATAAGCTTGGTTTCACAACCTAGGAGAGTATGGCGTCTAGTGAGGGTAATTATCGTAGAGGTCCTTACTTTGATGGTACAAATTTTGCTAGTTGGAAGCATAAAATGAAAATGCATATTCTTGGTCATAACCCAGCCGCATGGGGCATTATTTGTGTTGGTATGCAAGGTGACTTCTTTGAAGATGGAAAAGTTCCGGATCGCGAAGCTACACCCGAAGAATTGAAGATGTTGCAAAACAATGCTCAAGCTTGTGACATTCTCTTCAATGCCTTGTGTCCCGAAGAGTTCAACAAAATCAGCCGGCTTGAGAATGCTAAAGAGATTTGGGATACTTTGGTTGAAATGCACGAGGGTACTGAATTTGTTAAGGAATCAAAGCTAGATATTCTTCAAGGTCAACTTGACAAGTTCAAGATGAAGGATGGTGAAGGAGTCGCTGAAATGTACTCTAGGCTTGCTCTCATCACAAATGAGATTGCAGGCTTAGGAAGCAAAGAAATGACAGACCGATTCATCATTAAGAAGATTCTCAGAGCTTTGGATGGAAAGTATGACACCGTGTGCACTTTGATCCAAATGATGCCAAACTACAAGACTCTCAAGCCAACTGAAGTCATTGGAAGGATTGTTGCTCATGAGATGACACTTAAGGATAAGGAAGAGCTTCACAACAAGTCAAGTGGTGCTTACAAAGCTACAAGTGATGCTCCTACTACCTCAAGTGACAAGCAAATTTCCAATGAAGACATAAGCCTAATGGTCAAGAACTTCAACAAGTTCTACAAGAATAGAGGCAAAGAAAGAAGCTCAAAGTCTAGATCATATGATGGAAAGAGATCTTCTAGTCGTGATCGAAACTGCTACAATTGTGGACGACCCGGACACTTCTCAAATGAGTGTACGGCTCCCCACAAGAGAAGAGAAGAATCTCCAAGAAGAAGAGCAAGAGATGAGTCACCTCGAAGAGAGAGAAGGAGTAGAGATGATCGTTATGAACGAAGACCTTCTCGGAGAAGCAAGGATTCGGAGAGGAAAGACAAGTCATCAAGGAGCTACACAAGAAGAAGACATCAAGCTCATGTTGGTGAATGGGTCTCCGGCTCCGACTCTGACAGTCAATCCGATGGAAGCTATCACTCCGACTCCGACTATAGTCAAGATGAAGGTGTTGCCGGACTTGCACTTGTATCCTCCAACTCCAACTCCTACGACTTATTTGATTCACCAAATGAGGGAATTGGAAGATGCTTCATGGCTAAAGGCCCCAAGGTAACACACCCTGAATTCATTGACTTTGATAGTGATGAGGATGACTTACTTGGTGAAGATGAGCTCTTGCATGATAAATCTAGTGAGCTTAGTAATGATGAAAATGCTAGTAGTCTTTATAGTCGAGAAGAGTCGAATGACAATGCTATGAAGGAGATTGAGCGTCTAACTAAAGAACTAAACACTCTTAAGTTAGCTCATGAAACAACTCAAGAAGATCATAGAGAGCTCCTAAGATCTCATGAGAAGCTACACTTCGAGAAGCTCACTCTAGAGCAAGAACATGAGTTTCTAAAAGCGATCAATGACGATCTTCGAAAGAAGAGTTCTTCATATCTTGCCAAACGACTTCTCTTGTCTAATTTCTTGCCACCTATTAAGACTAAGCATGACAAGCATAAGAAAAATTCTTCCTCTAGTAGTAACAATAACAATGTTAAATCCAATATTGTTGCTTCTAGTAGTTCTCTTGATTCCACTAACAATGTTTCAAGCCAAGTTACACTTGAGCAAGAAAATAGCCTATTGAAGGAAATCATAGAGAAAGGTGTCTACAAGAGTCTTGCTGGAAGCAAGAACTTTGAGGAGATTGTTCGCAAACAAGGAAGACACCGGAAGAATCAAGGGATTGGTTTTGAGCGAAGGTTCAATGCCAAAGGTGTTGAGTGGGAAGAAGGTCAATACCCTACTCCACAGTTTGTTTCACAAAAGGAGAAGTATGATCCTACTTCTTCCAATGTGGAACAAGCTCAAGATGACCTTTCACCACAAGACCACAAGCTAAAGGCCAAGGACAAGCTTCAAGAGGAGATTGATGCATTCATTGAAGCACCTCAAGCCATGGTCAAGTGGGTTCCCAAGGACACATCAAGTTCTACTTCGTCAAGCTCAACTACAACACCAAGGATTCCCATCAAGATGATGTGGATCCCAAAGAAGAAGAACTAGTAGGTTCTTGAGGGTGACTCCGCCAACAAACTTCACTCATATTCATTTTGGCAAGAACTTGTGCAATCAACTTCCACATCATGCACTTGTTCATGGAGTCACAAACCCTCTTGTTGGTAAGTCAAGGGACAAGGTAATCATTGCTTTCATGGACATCATCTTTTGTGTACTTCACTCTATGTCTGTGGATATTCTTGTTTGTTCCTTGTGGGACTAACCCATGTAGGTATTGAAAGTGCCCTAATTCAAAGGATTGCTCCTAACTCATGATGATCTACATCAACATTGAGCATCCACGTCTTCAACATCTACATGAAGTCTTCTACGACAACCCAAGGTTAGTTTGACCCTTTAAAAGGGGTTCTCACATCTAGGGGGAGCTTTGCTCTAAAAAATGAGCTAAAGCATCTTCTAATGATGTGAACACATAAATGCTTTATGTAAAAGTGGTAACCCCACTTGTGCTTAAACGATGAGTATGACCTATGATCAAATGTTCTCATTTGACTCCTAAGTCAACATACTCATATATAGATGACCTAGTCATCGACAAATTGTGTGCTAGTAGCTAGAGTGATTGGTTATGCATGTTTGACACATATTTCATTTGCTATCTTATTGTGTGAGCATGTTGAATGCATGATTTTATCCATTCAAGGACATCCATTTGTGGTTTTGATTGTTTTGGTTTCTTCTTCTGGCCAAATGGATGGACAAAAATGCCTAAGCACCTTCCCTAGCTATCTATGCTTTCTTGTCTCAAAAATTCTTTTCATGCTCATATCACAACTTTGAACAAGTCTTTTTCGGACAGTCCGAGTGAGGAGCACTCGGAACCACCGATTCGTCTAAGGCTGACTTCCAAAACCTTCTAAGTCCATTTCGGTCTGACCGGTTTCTCAATCTCGGTCCAACCGAAACACTTAGATTGATCTAGGTTTCATCTCGGTGAAACCGAGTTCAAAATCTCGGTCTGACCGATATGCGTAACTGCACTGCAATTATGCATCTCGGTGACACCGAGTTTTTCAACTCGGTCCCACCGACAGCACGGGGTTATATATACTGAGGGCTGCGCGCGATCTATTCCTTTCAAACCGTTCGCCCTCCAAGACCCCTGCTGCCGTCGCCCTGATCTAAGGATCATCGCCTTCGTCGCCTGTGCGCCCTCGCCGCAGGTCTCCGCCGCCGTCAACGGTAATCTTCTCCGCCGTTGCCGCCGTAGAGGGACACCACCAAGTTAGGGTGTGTCCCGATCCCTTTCATGCTCCACTTCTGATTCTTGCATGATAGGACTGCCCTGATTCAATCCACGTTTGATATGATCCCAATACATTGTTCAGATCGTTTAGTTTCGAGGAAAATTCTTAGGTTTAGGTTTCCACGGAATGCATCTCGGTGAAGCCGATTCCTGAAACTCGGACTGACCGATTTGGTCTCTGACCATTGCACTACATAATTCGGTCTGACCGAGTTGTGAAAATCGGAATGTCCGAATTAAAGTTTCTGTGAAACCCTAAGTTTTCGGTAGGACCGAAACCCATTTCGGTCTGACCGAAAGTGGTGTGTAGGTTCTGTTGAACACTTCGGTTACACCGAAACTTGAAATCGGTTTGACCGAAATACATTCTGTGAAAACTCAAAACTAAGTTTTTGAACTCATTTTTTTTTGCAAAAACTTCTGCAGTTGTGATAACTCTTCTACTCTGCCTACACCTTATCTATTCACAGGTCTTTCAGCCATGTCAGATGTCAGTGACAGCCAGAACAGGTCCGAATCACCGTTTGCTGAGATTCTAGAGGCAGGTACAAGTCCTGAGGCTAGCAGCTCTAGTGATGATGGTGAGAGGAGTACCCCTAGTGGTCTGCCTCCTGCTACTACGAGAACCAGGAAGAAGAGAACGTCTGATGATGAGGATTCCGACTTTGTTGCTGAGGAAGTTACCTCCAAGCCAAAGAGGCAAGTGGTTGCCAAAGAGCTCCAAGGGCAGCAGCCAAAGAAAGGCACAAGCAAAGTGAAGCAGTCTGCAGTTGCTAAGAAGCTCAACTTGGAAGAGCCAGCTCCAAGCAAGGTGAAGAAGACTTCCAAAAGGAAGAGAGTTGTATATGCTGAACCTCAGGAGGTTGCTGAAGAAGAAGAAGAAGAAGATGCACCCCAGCCTCCTCCTCAGAAAGCTAAGTTCATGGGTGATGCTATTCGGGCTCAAGCCTCCTCCAAGCCCAAGAAGCCTGCTCAAGCTAAGACAGCTCCAGCCAAGCCCAAGAGAACAACCAGAAGCATTCCAGCTTCTGAGAAGAACAAAGGTGAGATGCCACCTTCTGAGTCAGATGAAGAGCATGTGTTGCTCAAGCTCCGTCCCAAGTTGCCACTCCACAATGATGCTCATCCTCAAGCTGAGGATATGAAGGCAAGAAAGGACAAAGGTCTCAGGCTATGGAGACAATCTGATCCATATGCCGTAAGAAGAAGGACTGCTGTGGACCCCAGATTCCACACCAGAGAGCAGCAGGATTTCTATTAGACCGTGCTAATGGATAAAAAGCCCATTATTGCTGACACCAGGTATGTCGACTGGAAGTATATTGACAGCAGAGAGCATCGGGACTTCTTTCCCCATGTGCATGAGAGCTTTACTGCATGTGGAGTTGCTGACTTTGTGGGTCAAGAACTGACAGCCTGGAATGACGAGATGATCATGCAGTTCTATGCCACAGCCCATTTCTATCCTGATGGCAAGATCACCTGGATGACTGAAGGTCAAAGGTTTTCTTCAACTGTTGCAGAATGGGCAGAACTTCTGAACGCTCCAGTGCAGAGAGAGGACGACATTGATGTCTATGGGATTCCTAAGAAGAGTCATGATTCCATGAAGAATATGTACAAGGAGATCCCAGCTGCTGATTTGGAGGGATGGAAACTCGGCTCAGTGTATTATCTCCAGGCAGGTCTGACCACCACTAACACTATCCTGAGGCATACTTTGATGCCTAAGTCAGGTGACCACCGGATGATACGAGGCTATTCTATCAACATGCTGCACATTCTCGATGAGAAGGCACCTTTTAAGGTGATGGACTTGATGGTAGAGACCATCAAGAGGACTGCAGCTGACCAGAAGAGGTCGTGTGGGTTTGCACCGCAGATACAGATGCTTATCAACGCCAAGTTTGGTACGGGCAAATTCATGTTGGATAGGAAGCACTTGCCACTGCAGCCAGAGCATGAGGACAACGTAGTTGTGATGGATGAAGAGGATCCTACCTCAGTTGAAGGGCAAGCCAAGATTGAAGCTGCGAAGAAAGCCAAAGCTGACAAAGAGGCAGCAGCAGCAGCAGCTAAGCCAAAGAGCTTCGGAGATCAGATTCTTGAAGCAACCCGGAGAATTGAACAACGCCTGGCCAGCATTGAGCAATCTCAGGAGAGCCTTGAGAGGATTGTCGAGGACAAGATCCACGCTCTGGACGTGAAGCTGACTGAGATTCAGGTGTCTGTCAACAAGCTTGAGGCAGACATGGAGGAGACTAGGCAGGAGAGAGCAGAGCTTATGCAGGATGATCTAGTCCAGGACTCTCATCGCCAGACTGCTCCGGTTCCCAGAGGATCCAGGTCTGCAGCTATCCCAGTGACAGACTCCAGGGCTACCACTTCAGCACTAGCTACAGCTCCAGCAGTTCCTTCAGCTCCAGCATCCACTCCTCCGGCGCAGACATCAGCAGAAGTCTTCGCCGATGCAGCCATCTCTACACCGACATCGACCCAGACGGGAGCCGCCAGCCGAGCCCGCAGTGACGTTTAGCTCTATACCTTTTCGAACTTTTTGGTAACTTGTTGCCAAAGGGGGAGAAATTGCTATAGATCATAGGGCTTCGAGAGAGAGAGTGCTCTTTCGTCTTTTCGTTCTTTTGCCGGTTTTCCTTGAGATACTTTGGTTTCTTTTGGTTCCAGATACTTTAAGTGTGCTTGCTACTACGTTTGATGCTACCTTAATGAGTGCTTAGTCATACTATGCTTTAATGTGTGCTTATTGCTTATCATGTGCTATTCCTTATTGTATGGCTATTTACTTTTGTCTTGGTGATTAAGTGCATGTTATTCATTCTTATCATTTTGTGCGCTCCACCAAGATGTATGTGACATGGAAGAGTGACCCATAATCCTAATCGATTGTGCATTTGCATTCAAACGCAAATTTTAAATAATGCACAAATTTAGGGGGAGCTCTTGTTTATCACATACTTCTCAAAGCGACGATATTATTCATTGATTATATCTCTTGTCGAAGCTTTGATCTATATGTTGTCATCAATTACCAAAAAGGGGGAGATTGAAAGTGCAACTAATCCCCGGGTGGTTTTGGTAATTAATAACAACATATATATCATTGAACTAATAGTTACTTGAGAATCATTTCAGAGAAGTTCGATGATATGGGTATGGAAATGTCTGAAGAAGTGGACCCCTCAAAATGCTAAGACAAGCATTGGCAAAAGCTCAAGACTCTATTTTTGGTTTAGTGATCAAAGATCACATTGAGTCCATAGGAAAAGCCAATACTATTAAAAGGGGATGAGGTTGTGTTAATGTTCTTGTTGCTCAAGTGCTTGGTGATCTAACTCCCTCAACTATCAGCACTATTCACTACTTAACACACACCCATAAGTAATCTCGGTCAAACCAACTCAGTCCCACCGAGATGAAGTTATTTCTACAAACCCTAACATCTCGGTCACACCGATTTCTCCAACTCAGTCCCACCGAGATGAACCACTTCAGTTGTTTCTCCAAACCCTAGCTTCTCAGTCAAACCGATTCTGAGTTTCGGTCCCACCGAAAAAGGGCTGCCAACCTTCTGTGGTCAGTTGACATAAATTCGGAATATCCGAGTTTATATTTTCGGTCTCACCGAGATGGCAAACCCTAACCTTTGACTCACTTCGGTCTCACCGAGATGGTATTTTCGGTCCCACCGAAAATCCCAACGTTCACTATATTTGAACTTTCGGTCTAACCGAGTTTTCACTTCGGTCTGACCGAGATTGGTCAAATGTGTGTGTAACGGTTGGATTTTGTGTGGAGGCTATATATACCCCTCCACCCCCTCCTCATTCGTGAGGAGAGCCATCAGAAAGTACCACCACTTCTACCATACACTTTCTGAGAAGTGAACCACCTACCCTTGTGTTGAGATCAAGTCATTCCATTCCTACCATATGAAACTTGATCTCTAGCCTTCCCAAGTTGCTTTCCACTTAAATCTTTCTTCCACCACAGCCATATCAGTGAGGAGAGTTGAGTGTTGGGGAGTTTATCATCTGAAGCACAAGAGCAAGGAGTTCATCACCATCAACACCGTCTATTACCTTTTGGGGGGTGGTGCCTCCTAGATTTGTTAGGTGTCGCTTGGGAGCCTCCGTCTTGATGATGTGGAGTTGAACCAAGAAGTTTGTAAGGGCAAGGAGATCGCCTACTTCGTGAAGATCTACCCCGAGTAAGGCTAGTCCTCCGTGGGCGTAGGCCGTGATGGAATAGACAAGGTTGCTTCTTCGTGGACCCTTCGTGGGTGGAGCCCTCCGTGGACTCGCGCAGCCGTTACCCTCCGTGGGTTGAAGTCTCCATCAACGTGGATGTACGATAGCACCACCTATCGGAACCACGACAAAAATCTCCGTGTCACCAAACTGCGTTTGATCTTCTCCACCTCTCTTTTACATGTGCAATTTACTTTCCGCTGCATATACTCTAGAATTGCATGTGTAGGGTGTTACTTGAATTGATCTTAATTGTGAAACTGCCAAAAACATTGCATGATCTAAAGGCAGATTTTTTATTTTGTCAAGTAGTCTAATCACCCCCCCTCTAGACTTACTTTCGATCCTACACTGCGGCTACAGCGGCCTCTTCAACCCGAGAAGCGATATACGCAATCTCCTGGTCGGTGGTGTCCCGCGTCAGCTCCCGGGTCTCGTTCTTGTTCTTCGCCACCTCCACAAGGTTGTCGAAGAAGCTGAGGATTTCTATTGACTTGGGCGGAATCCATGTGCGGTCCACGCCGTGCGAATCACACGCGGGCATCATGGCGCGGAGAGGATCACAAGCCGTGCTGTTGCAAAGGGGCACCACTCCCCGGGGCCCCCTGAACCATTCCGGGTGGGCCGGGTCGTGCTTAAACAGCTCCCGGACCATCCCCTTCAGCTCCAGCGACGTGAAGTTGTAGTTGAGCCCGGGGCGCAGCCTCATGATATCCGCCGAGTTGCCGTACTCCCAGGCCGGCCTTTTCCTGTCTTGGAGAGGGGCGATACGGCGGCGGAGGAAGTCTGTGCCCACTTCAGCGACGGACAACCTGGCGGTCCGGAGACGCAGAATCCTGATGAGGGCGACGTTGAGCTTGGCGTCGTCCGAATCCAGCTCGCTCCAGTCCCTGCCGCGCACGATGGGCGTTGTGCGCGGCGCGGTGAAGGATTACGGCTGGTCCTCGACAATCCAGCACCATTCCGCATGCCACTCCTCCCACTTGCCGCGGAGCTCCCCCGGCAAGTAGGACTCCTTCTTGTTCAGACGAAAAACCCAAGAAATTCCTCCGGAGAGGGGGGCGCCGGCCTCTGCTCTAGGGGTGAAGAAGTGCCTAAACAGCGCTACATTTGGGTGTATTCCTATATAGTTTTCGCACATGTGTGCGAAAACCGCCATTGTGAGGATGGCGTTGGGGGTGAAGTCAAGAAGATGGAGGCCGTAGGTGTGCATTATGTCACAGAAGAACTCAGAAAAAGGAGGGCAAAGACCGCAGTGAAAGAAGGCTGCGAAGAAATAGTACCCGCCGGGGTAGTTGTCCTTGGCGGCGGCCGGATAAGCTCAAGTGCGGGGGTGCGCCTTGGTTCCCTTGGACCAGAACAAGCAATACTTGTTCCAGAGCTCCCACGCGCTGAGCTTCGGCGGGAAGACGAGGTTCCGCTTCCGATACGCGGCGAGCTTCGCCGCTTGCTCCGACTTCTCCTTCTTGGCCTTCTCCGCCTTCGCCTTCTCGGTCTTCGGGGCCATGGCGGAGGCGGCGGAGGAAGGTGGACGAAGAGCCCGGCGGCGCCGGAGATGCAGACGGCGGCGGCGGAGGTGTGGAGGCGGAGCGCAAAGGGGATCTCTGGAGGAAGAAGAGGATGCAATGAAAGCGTAAGGAGGGGAACCGCTCCTGCTTCCTCTGCTTTTATGGGGAAGTGGGGGGCGTTTCGCTCTTTCCATTGAAGGAACGTGGGCACGTCCCATCCCACGACGCCGCAATCGACGCGTGCCGTTACGGGGGGACGCGGCGGATGCGGAAGTGGATTCGGCGCGCCGTGGGCCGCGTGTGCCCGTGCACTGTTTTGGGCCTGGCCCAACAGCGCTCGGCACCGTGTGTGGCCCAGGCCCGGGGGCTCCTGTCGGTGTACTAAGGTAGGGGTACCTCAGTACCCCAACTTGTGCACGGGCAGTTGCGGCTTCCCGCGGCAGGGTTTACCGCGTGCTCGCCGGAGAACTTCCTGCTCCATATCAAACCATTCAAAAACAAAGTATACAAGACAGAAGACTTGCCGGGAAGGCCGTTCCAGGCTCAAGGTTACCTCACTTATGCAAGGCCCTGGCAAGAGGAGCTTGCCAGGAAGACTAGAAGATTACATCATAGAGGACACGCCTCGGCGCTATATGCGTCCCGGCGAGGGCCCGGGGAGCGGCAAGCTCCCGGGCCCGGCAAGGTCAAGCCCCCGGCAAGGTGCTTGCCGGGAGAGTTGCGCTGTGTGCCCGCGCTCCAGCTCATCGGCCCACGCGTCGCCCTGGGGCCTTTCCAGGGACGCGTGGCGGATGGCTGTGCAGCCTGGGGGACACGGTGGCACTCCACGGTGGTGAATCCATCGCCGTGGCAGACGGAGAAGCGAAGGCGGGAGCTTTTGGGGTCGACGGCGAAGGGCATTAAATGCCCTTGTCCCCCACTGTCAAAGTAGGTAGCGACCACTGTTCGCGCACTGTAGCTCCACTATTCCCGCACTGTTACAACTACCACCTCTTTTACGTTTTTACCCCTTTCTCCTACGTTGACACCTGTCGGTGACCCCTTGCACTATAAAAGGAGGCCCATGCACAACGTGGAGGGGGTTCGGAACCTAGATAGCTCATACGCTCGGTGTAGCTGCTTCTTCAAGCTCCCGAGCTCTCTAACTCAATACACAACTAAGCAGGAGTAGGGTTTTACGCGTCTACCGCGGCCCGAACCTGGGTAAAACTGCCTGCGTGCTCGCTACGATCTGCTCTTCGTGCTCCCTCCGCCCTCGTACCGCACAGACAAGGGGCTCCGGTCCCATAGGTGTTCGTGGCGGACAGTTTCCCCCGACACCATACCTTCGACTTGAGTGTAGCCTTGGGCGACGAGACGTGCTTTGTTGCGGACGACTTGACCATCTTTGTCTTGCTTGTTGCGAAACACCCATTAGGTACCAATGATGTTGTGGTTGTTATCAGGCTTCTTTACCAATGTCCACACTTGATTTGTCTCAAAGTTGTGTAGCTCTTCGTGCATAGCGTTCACCCAATCCGGATCATCAAGAGCATCTTGAACCTTCATTGGTTCAAGGTTAGATATGAAATAGTAATGTTAACAAAAGTTAGCTAGACGATATTTAGAGCGAGTGATTGTCTCGGTTTGGATATCATTGTAGATTTGGTCTACGGGATGATCTCTAGCAATTCTTGCTCTAACTCATGAAAGCTTTTGCTTGGGTCGGAACATCCTCTTCATCTTCTTCTTCTTGTCCTTCTTCATTGTTGTTGGTGTTGTTGTCCCCTTGTGGAGGTGGAGAAGGAGGTTAATGAGGTTCATCTTGAAGCACGTCCTCGTTTCCTTCATTATGGCATGTCCCACTTGTGGATGCCTCCAAGTAAACTTGTGGTTCACCTTGTCGTGAGGTAGAAGCTTCCACATGGATGGATGAAATACTCTCTTTCAACTCCGCTGGACGGATCTTGCCACTAGACAAGTCTTGAATTGCTTCCAAAGGATCTTTATCTCCTACATCAATTGGCAATTTCTCTACTTGCGAGCCGTTAGATTCATCAAACTTCACATCTAACGTATCTTCAACCTTTCGGGTGAAGTTTGTGAAGATATAGATGATTTGTGGCATGACAAGTTGTCTCAACCGCTTCCGCCCAAAAGTGTCTTGGCATGTTGTATTCGTCAAGCATCATTCTTCCATTTCGATGAGTGTCCGATTCTTCCTCTAAACAACTCCATTTTGTTGAGGCGTGTACGTAGCCAAGAACTCATGTGAAATACCTTCTTCGTCAAGAAAGGTATCCACATTTGCGTTCTTGAACTCTGTTCCGTTGTCGGTACGAAGCTTCTTGATCTTCACTTCAAATTGAGTTTGGGCCTTCCTAGCGAAGTTTTTGAAGATCTTTTGGACCTGCGATTTATCATCAAGAAAGAACACCCACGTAAATCTTGAAAAATCATCAACAATGACTAATCCAAAAGAGTTACCACCTAGGCTTTTGTAAGCATTGGGACCGAAAACATCCATATGAAGTAGCTCAAGTGGTCTTCTCGTAGTCATGATGTTCTTCACGGGATGACTTCCTCCAACTTGTTTTCCTGCTTGACAAGCACTACAAAGTCTATACGTGTCAAATATAACATCTTTAACACCAAGGATATGATCACCTTTAATAAGCTTATCAAGATTTCTCATACCGACATGACCTAACCTTCTATACCACAACCAACCTTTAGAAGATTTAGCAACAAAATAGTGCGAAGTTGGGCATTCTTAGTGAAGTCAACAATGGATAGGTCACCTCTACGAATGATGGTAAATACCATATTATGATTATCTCTACGAAGACTTGGAAATCAACATGAGTGAATAGCACATTTAAACCAAAATCAGCTAATCTAGACACGGAGAGAAGATTATATCTAAGAGATTCTACAAGCATGACATTCTTGATTGAGCTATCGTTGTATATGGCCACCTTACCAAGTCCAACAACTTTACGCTTAGAGTTTTCACCAAAGGTAACATACTTTCGTGGACCATCATTTATAGCAAGCTCATCAAACATGTCCTTATCTCCGGTCATATGATCCGTGCATCCACTATCAAGGACCCGTTCCTTTCCTCCGGCTACGTAAACACGAAGATTTGCCGTAAGACCAAAATGTCTCATTTGTTCATCAAGATCATAGTCACTATCATCATCCTCATCATTGTATCCATGTTCCACATCGTCATGTGATTGATCAACACCTAGTGAGAGTGACTCATTAGAAGTATGACCGTAATAATGTTCATCTCTATGAATTCTAATGACTTCAGAAATGATATTGGTAATAATTCCAACACCTCCTTTGGCATGCATGAGATCACGAAGCTCAAATAAACAATCACTAAACTTAGGATCACTAGTACTCATCCTATTCAAGGCAATCGACTTATGGAGAATCTCATCCAGATTTTTCAAGGAATAATTTGGGAATCATTCCTTTAGGAATCTCCATATAGTTTAAGCACATTCAAAAGTTGGCAAACATACAAGCAAGTTTCTAGGAAATACTCTAGTGATAAGATTAACAGTTCTAAGATTTCGAATCATGTCAAGTTTCTCATTGAAAGTAGGATTCGAAGCATCAATGGGGCGCATACAAGGATTACCAATATACTTGTTCAAATGATATTCATTAAAGATCTCAAGCATCTCATTCTTACATTCCTTATAAAATTCTCCATCAAGCATAGGAACTCTACATCTAGTACCCCCCAACATAGACTCATCCATCTTCCTCCAATGGTGATTAAATCAAAGCAATGGAGACCAAAGCTCTGATACCAATTGAATGGATCGAGAAGAAGTGTCTAGAGGGGGGTGAATAGACTTTTAGCAAGAAAAGTGGCTGTTTTTAGTTTCTTCTTGTTAAGGTGGAGATTTAGCACATGTTAAAACATTCACAACACATACCCAGCATGCATGACAAGAGCATATGGTAAATGGAGTGTAAAGCATGCAATTTTGACTACTTGAGCAAATAAAAACCTAGCGTTTTCCTAATTTTTAGTCTTGGCAGATTTTAGAAATTTTGCATAAGTCAAGCAATCAACCTACACCTGCAATTCCAAGAGTATAGCAGCGGAATGTAATGCAATTGCATATGAAGGTAAAGGCAGGAGTTTGACGGAGCAAACGCAATGTCGACACAGAGTTTTTTTATGTGTGGTTCCGATAGGTGGTGCTATCGTACATCCACATTGATGGAGACTTCAACCCACGAAGGGTAACGGCTGCGCGAGTCCATGGAGGGCTCCACCCACAAATGGTCCATGGAGAAGCAACCTTGTCTATCCCACCATGGCCGTCGCCCACGAAGGACTTGCCTCACTAGGGTAGATCTTCATGAAGTAGGTGATCTCCTTGCCCGTACAAACTCCTTGGTTCAACTCCATAATCTTGTCGGAGGCTCCCAAGTGACACCTAACCAATCTAGGAGATACCACTCTCCAAAAGGTAATAGACGGTGTGTTGATGATGAACTCCTTGCTCTTGTGCTTCAAATGATAGTCTCCCCAACACTCAAACAGCTCTCACATATTTGGATTTGGTGGAAAGATTATTTTAGTGGAAAGCAACTTGGGGAAGGCTCGATCTCAAGATTCATATGGTAGGAGTGGAATAACTTGGTCTCAACACATGAGTAGGTGGTTCTCTCTCAGTATAATGAGTAATGGAAGTGTGGGTATGTTCTGATGAATCTCTCCACGAATGAAGAGTGGGTGGAGGGGTATATATAGTCTCTACACAAAATCTAACCGTTACACACATTTTACCAAACTCCGTGGGACCGAATCATGAAACTCGGTCAGACCAATTTAGTTCATAATGTGACCGTTAGGCATTTCGATGGGACCGATATGATCAACTCGGTAGGAACACTTTCATTAGGGTTAGGGCATAACGTAATCTCGGTGGGACCGATTACACAAACTCGGTACGACCAATTTTGGTAATAAGCTAACCAGAGAGTTGGTTACGCAAACTCGGTGGGACCGATTCGCTCGTTTCAGTTGGACCAAAATGGTACGAAGAGGCAACAGAGAGTTTACAATGCTAACTTGGTGAGACGGATTCTCACATCTCGGTTAGACCGAAATGTTTCAAATAGGAAACAGAGAGTTTAAATTCCAATCTCGGTGAGACCAAGATCCCTATCGGTGAGACCGAACTAATTAGGGTTTCTGGCAGTGGCTATGTCAAGTGAAGTCTATGGCGCCGGATAGAACTTTTTGGTGGGGCCGAGTTTGACTTTTGTTTTGGGACATATGTGGATGTGAGAAAGTGGTTGAGGGTTTTGGAGCATATCACTAAGAACTTTGAGCAAGCAATCCATTAAGAAACACCTCATCCCCTTTTAATAGTATTGGCTTTCCTATGGACTCATTGTCATCTTGGATCACTAAAACAGAAAATGTAGAGTCCTGAGCTTTGAGCTTGAGCCAATCTTTTGTCCTTATCATCTTGAAAGGGTCCCACATCCTCTAGTACATTTGTTGAACTTGTCTGAAATATACTAGACGAAAACATTAGTCCAACAAGAGGTATGTTGACATTAATTACCAAAATCACCCTCGGAGCACTTGTTCTTTCAAAGACGAACCTCATCGTCCTCCCTCTCCACCTCCACCAAGGGACAGCGACACCAACAACAATGAAGAAGGAGAAGAAGAAGAAGATGAAGAGGATGGTCCACCCCGACCCAAGCAAAAGCGTTCCTGAGTTAAAGCTAGAATTGTTAGAGATCACCCCTTAGAGCAAATCTATTACAATATTCAAACTGGGAGAATCACTCGCTCTAAATCTCGCTTAGCTAACTTCTTAAAACATTACTCCTTCATATCTAACCTTGAACCCATTAAGGTTGAAGATTCTCTTGATGATCCGGATTGGGTGAACGCTCTGCACGAGGAACTACATAACTTCGAGAGAAACCAAGTTTGGACATTGGTTGAGAAGCCCGACAACAAGCAAAACATCATCGATACAAAATGGGTGTTTTGCAATAAGCAAGATGAAGATGGACAAGTTGTACGCAACAAGGCCCGTCTCGTCGCCCAAGGCTACACTCAAGTCGAACGTATGGACTATGATGAGACATATGTTGCTAGACTTTAGTCCATACGCATCTTACTTGCTTATGCAAATCATCATGATATCACTTTATACCAAATGGACATTAAAAGTGCTTTTCTCAAAGGTGAAATTGAGGATGAAGTTTATGTTAAACAACCTACCGGCTTTGTTAATCCCAAGAAACCTAATCATGTTTACAAACTTCACAAAGCTGTTTATGGTATTAAACAAGCTCCTAGAGCATGGTATAAATGCTTGACCAAGTTCCTTACTGAAAAAGGCTTATAAATCAGGAAAATTGATTCCACATTTTTTACTAAAAGGGATAATGGTGAATTATTTGTGTGCCAAATTTATGTTGATGATATCATATTTGGTTCTACTAACACCCATTTTAGTGAAAGGTTTGGAAATCTAATCTCGGAAAAGTTTGAGATGTCTATGATGAGTGAACTCAAGTTCTTTCTTGGTTTGCAAATCAAGCAAACTAAGGAGGGTACCTTTGTTTGTCAAACGAAATATACCAAGGACTTGTTCAAGAAGTTCAACATGCAAGAATGCAAAGGTATGACTACACCCATGCTACTAGTGGACATCTTGACTTGACAAAGGATGGCGAATTGGCTGACCTAAAAGTTTATCGATCTATGATTGGTTCATTGTTATATCTATGTGCCTCCCGTACATACATTATTGTAAATGTATGCATGTGTGCACGATATCAAGCGGCCCCAAAGAATTTCATCTTGAGGCAGTGAAAAGAATAGTGAGATACTTAATTCACACACCAAACTTTGGCATTTGGTATCCTAATAGGTCTTCTTTCGATCTTGTTGGCTACTCCGATTCGGACTATGCCAGAGACAAGGTTGATATAAAGTCCACTTCGGGTTCCTGTCAATTTCTTCGTAGATCCCTTGTATCTTGGTCCTCCAAGAAACAAAACTCGGTATCCTTATCCACCACCGAAGCGGAATACATTGCCGCAGGTTCATGTTGTGCTCAATTACTTTGGATGACCCAAACTCTTAAAGATTATGGGATATATGTGAAACATGTTCCGCTACTTTGTGATAATGAAAGTTCTATTAAGATTGCTCACAATCCCGTGCAACATTCTTGAACTAAAAATATTGAAGTTCGTCACACTTTCATTCAAGATCATGTTGTTAAATGAGACATCAATCTTAAACATGTTCGTACCGATAAGCAATTAGCGGATATATTTAGAAAACCATTTGATGAGAAAGTGTTTTGCAGGTTGAGAGGAGAATTGAACATTATAGTTGCCTCCAACTTGGAGTAAAAACTCTTTTTTGGGTACATGCAAGGCAAAAGCGTTTGACTAATCCTTGATATTTCTCTTATGATGATCATATCACTATAAAAAATACACTTCCGTGATGATAGGTGTTTGTCACAATAGGTCAAGTTTTCTGTCACACATGTACATCCATGAAAATTTTATGACAGAATCAAGATAGTCATACCTGTGCTATCGTAGAAGTGTTCCATGACATTACCAAAATTATCATCACGGAAGTGTCCACTTCCATGATGATAAATCACGCGTCACAGAAGTGCTTTCATCAAGGGTGACCGACACGTGGAATCCACCATAATGGAATACCATTAAGCTATCGGGTCCGGTTTTGGATCTGATAACCCGATAACAGCCCCGACCAATGGGGATTTTCCACGTGTGAAATCTTCATTGGCTGGAGGAAACACCTGTCGGCTCACTGTTGGGACAGATATCATCCACTCATTGGACCCAAAGCGCCTATGATACGTCGACACATGGCACGGCCCAACAGAGGCACATTCATGTGAAAAGGCCGGCCCGTTTGACTTGGTCAAAAGGTCGGGAGCCGGCCCACGGCAAGCCTGTCAACGGCCTATTCGCATAGAGCCCATTTACAGCCCGCTAACCCAGGGCCCGTTTATGGCCTATCCGAATTAGGCCCAGTAGCGTCATCTGGGCCGTCCAATATAATTCCAGCCCATTTTAACTTCCGGCCCATGTATGGCCCATGATGTCTTTCGGACCATTTGAGGCCCTTATATATTACTCTTGGCCCATTAACGGCTCGTGGAAAATCTGGCATGTAATGAACAGTGTATCACTTTGTACCCATTAACGGTACGTGGTGAAACTGGGCCGTAATGAATAGTGTATCACTCTATAACGATTAACGGGCCATTATTCCATTGGGCCGTTTCCAGCCCATGTTATCTTTCGGCCTTCTCGGGGCCCATTTAATCTTTGGCTCATTTCCACATTTGTTTACTTCCGGCCCATTACTGTCATTTTCTGCTTGTGGGCCAAATTCAGCCCGTGGTTACAGTCGGACCGTTTGTGGCCCGATAATACGTTGGGCCGTTTTTATGTCAAAAAACCCCGTTGGGCTGTTTTCAGAGAGTTATCAAATACGACCTATTAACGACCCATTATTGTCCACGAATAGTACGACCCATGATTGGCGAAATGATGATAAGTATAGTCCCGTAGAAGGCCCATGGATCCTACGGCCCGTAAAAGGCCCATGAATCATACGGCCCTAGAAGGCCCATGGATCCTACGGCCTGTATAGAAGGCCAATGGATCCTACGGCCCGTAGAAGGCCCATGTATCATACAGCCCGCAGGAGGCCCATGGTTACAACAGTCCGTGTGTTGCCATGATTATTTTGGCCTAGTTTCCAAAGATAGGTTATTGTGGCCTCTAGAAAAACACATAAAAAGAACTGAAGTGACTTGAAGCAAACAACTAAACAAGACAATAAGGAAATAAATAAGCAAGCAATTAATGCTAGCCTATTACCGCTATTACACATATTACATCCACTGGGCATCAAAGTTCACCACCAGTGCAAATATAGGGAACAAAGCAGCATATTACATAGACTGGCCGTCAAAATTGGCCACAGTGCAAATAAACGCGATAACAAAACATGAGCATAACTGAAACAACTTCAGAAAAGCTCAAGAAAAGTGGTATCCACCATGCTGGCAATAAGCTTATCAAGCTTATTAGCTTTGTCCTGTTTGGCGCTAAAATCGTCCAACGCTTGCTGTTGCACCAGAAAGTATGCATCTGAATACTCCAGGGACTTCCGTAGTCCTTCCGCTTCTTGTCGCAGCACAACTGATCGATGTCTTTCAGCTTGTAGTTGAGCCTCAAGAAACAGAACTGATTCATACAGTGAGTTTGAATAGCTTGTGCAAGCGGTAGTGGCCAGTAACTCCAACACTAAACCAAGATAGGACTTTGGTTTGGTCTCACTGTCTTTGAGATAGTCTTCCTTAGCTGTTTTATCAGCTTTGTTCGAGACTAACAAGGATGTGTAACTATCCTGAACCTTATCAGGCACTC
Source organism: Secale cereale (assembly GCA_902687465.1). Classification (NCBI taxonomy): domain Eukaryota; kingdom Viridiplantae; phylum Streptophyta; class Magnoliopsida; order Poales; family Poaceae; genus Secale; species Secale cereale. The sequence continues at coordinate 576,820,087 of LR738711.1, read as the reverse complement.
TTTCCCAATATTCTGTCAGCATTATAAAAGAGGAAACAAGCAGGCACATAACAGTTTAGCATGTACTAGTATATGAAACTCTTTTCGGTGAACCAGTTCATTAGAAAGGTGGACATGATTAAACTACCAAGTCTTCTACTGCCAAATACTAGTACATAATAAAAGCATCAAACAAACATATATCTATGTCCTATGGTCACTGCATTGTCTTGCCAAATCAAAATAGAGCACGGTTCAAATCATATCAGTTCAAGACAAAGCAGCAGTGAAAGAATACAAAGTGTGGGAAACTACACGGCACAACAAGATTTCAGATGGGTACCACGAGTCTACATGTACAACAACACTATTTGCTTTGTTGTGATGCTAGTAATGTGCATGATATGAGAAGTCAATTGTATACACAATTGAAATTGAAATCAACAAAGCTATTGATAAGAGCAAGCCTATTAAAGAAACATGTGTCAACGTACCTGATGTGCCATTGGAGTTTCGATTGGATACTCCAATTTAAAAATAAGTTTGTATGAGTAAATACAGTGATACAAGAGCAAAGTAGTATGCACAATAGTAATCATAGTTAAAAAAGGCGCGCCTAAGCGAGCACTTAAGCGCGCCTAGGTTCTAGGCATTGGAGAAACGCATCACGCATAACTACGCTTAATCTCTGCATAACTGCGCATAAGCATGCACTTTGGTCAGTAAAGCGCAAGGCGGTGGCAAAACGCACAATTAATGCCTAGCAATTTTTGGAACTATGATAGCAATGGAATCTTATATTAGAACAGTTGTTCTTCAAGTTTAGGCACTTGTTCTACATGAACAAAGTACAGTAAGACGCAAGAATATAGTACTTAAAAATAGAAAATGAGCTCATAGACCTTACCACATTCTTGGTTCGGGACCAGTACAGAACAAGGCATTCCCAGTCATCGTCCAGTAAACGTGTCTCAGGAGAACGCAGGAGAATTTGATGAGTTTCTTTGCGGGTGAAGTACGTTTTCTTCAGGTAATTCCGATACTACCACCAATCATTCTTGAAGATAGCAGAGGTATTAGCATAGGTTACCTCATCCCGAGTTTCCAAATCGGTCCTTCTCTATAGACAAAAATGGGAAAATTTGTTGTATTATAACCATCATGGAGGTAGGATGTGTGGGACAAAGCAAAGTAATTGCCATGAATAACATTACTTAAACATAACTCCTGGACAAACACCTGCAACTGGCATCATCCTCTATCTTTAGTGAAATATTTCCAAGATGGCCTATGTGTCCTTTCCAGCGCCTTCTTTACTGCCACGGGATGTGGTTTATCGGGAGTTCTCTGATTTTGGAGGCGCCAGAATTTCATGGACTGCCCCAGTTTATATTCTGTCTGCGGATTTTGGTGACATTCTACCTGCTGATGAAGACCCAATGCCATTCAGTGGCAACCCACACCCCCTTCCTGGTCACATGTTGTTTGATAATCACAACTGGGTCATGCCCGAATTCCCTGAGTTAGGTTGGAATGATGTGCCGCCACCGGCTAATGTCCAGCAACAGGGCTTTCAGCATCAGCCTATTGTCAATCAGGAACAAGTGCATGAAAATCAGATTGAGGAGGAGCCATCTCAGCAGTCTATGATCTTACAATTGTTAGACAATTCCATTAATAATGAAGACCATGTTGCAGACATTGTGGTGTTTCAACCACCTTTGGTGCAGCCCCCCCTTCATATTGGTATGGTGCTGACAGTCTTTGGGCCAGAACTGCCTTCAGTTCTTCAATGGCAGCACAGCTTTGAACGGATGATGCCTTTCATGTGGGTTTCTGAGATACCCAGGGCAGTCCCTCGCCATGATTTTCAGCCGATCATCCTTCCTCTTAACACCTGGGAATTCAACTGTACTGCATCAGAATTTCAGATCTCTCTGAAGACGGCCAGCACTCCCTGCGTGGCTCGCCCTGTTAAGAGGCCAGTTGCTAGGGCTTTATGTTTTGATGACATCTCAGAACCAGTTTCTGAAGCTTTTGAGTTCACAGCCAGGATGGAGGTGCCTAGGAAGAGGGGACGCAAGATGACGATGCCTCTGGTGGTTTCTGCAGTTCGTCGTAGTGCCCATCTCAGTGCTCTAAAGGGCGGTTTTCGACGGGCTCCGTTGCAGGAGACGGACCTGCGCTCCCACTCCTCCGCTCCAAAGAAACGAAAGACCAAAGCATCTGCAGCGGACCAGAAGCTCCCACCTCTCAGCGCGATTGAAGATCTGCAGCGTATTGGCGCTCGTCTGCAAATCGCCGCAGAAAAGCTTACCAAGGAGAAGCTTCCAGCTGATCCTTTTCAAGCTACCAGCAGCAAGAGTTCCAATGATCAGTGATGTATTTCAAGTTCTGGGTTTATGGCGTACCTCCCAAATCACCGTCTATCTTAGTTTCTGTTTTACTTTGCTGAACTTTATGGCACAACTTTGTTCTATGATTGGTTATGGGTCACTGCGTGATTCATTTTGTTACTGCTCTCTCTCTAGTTATTATGAATCCAAACATCTATAGAGCATGGAAGGTCCTTTTTTGGAATGTACGGGGCCTCAACTCAGAAGCGCGTCAACTTGCTGTCAAACAAAAGATTGAAGAGAGTGGTTGTTCGGTAAGTTGCCTCCAGGAAACCAAGTGTATGCACATTGATCATCGCTTTCTTCGAAAGTTCTGCCCCCGACGCTTTGACAACTTTGTCTATATTCCCTCTGATGGGGCTTCTGGTGGTATTGTGGTGATTTGGAATTCTTCTTTCTTTATTGGTAAACTTATTGAGGCAAAGCCCTTCGGCATTGTTATTGAGTTCTGCTCCGCGCACACGTCCGAAATTTGGACACTTCTGACAGTTTATGGACCGTGTCAGGGTCCTGCCCGTGACGATTTCGTTCAATGGCTTTATAACCTTAATATCAATGCAGATGACAAATGGCTATTACTTGGGGACATTAACTTCATGAGATCGTTAGAGAATCGCAACCTTCCGGGTGGCAATGTCAATGATATGTTCTTGTTTAATGAAATTATTGGGCATCTCGGTCTCATTGAGCTCCCAATCAAGGGTAGACAGTTCACTTGGTCTAACATGCAGGCTCATCCGTTGCTGGAACAACTGGATCGGTTCTTTACATTAGTGGCATGTACCTATGATCATCCCAATACTTTGGTTTATCCTCTAGCACGTACCACATCCGATCATGTGCCCTGCGTTGTCTCTATTGCTACGTGCATACCCAAGGCCAAAGTTTTTCGTTTTGAGAACTATTGGATTGATCTACCTGGTTTCTTTGATTGTGTCTCTGCAGTGTGGAACCGTGATTTTAGACATGTAAATATTGCCCCCAGGATATGGGCCAAATTTAAAGCTCTCCGTTATGCTCTTAAACAATGGCATCTCAGTCTGTCTAAAGTTAAGGCACTTATTACTGACTGCAACAAGGTTATTTTATTTCTGGATAATCTAGAAGAGCTTCGGCCTTTGAGTTGGCCTAAGACAAACTTTCGGTGTATTGTCAAGTCTCATCTGGAGGAAATTCTGCACATGCAATACATTTATTGGAAGCAACGATGCACCATCAGGTCTATTAAAGTTGGGGAAGAAAACACTAAATTTTTCCATGCAATGGCATATGAGAGATATCGTAAGAACACGATCTCCTCTCTCAAAAACGCTGCAGGAGACGTGATCTCTGATCACCAGCAACTAGCCGGTATGTTCTGGTACGATTTCAAACAACGAATGGGCCAAGCTAAGGGGATACATATGGACTTTGATCTCACCTCCCTCATTGCTAAGGTGGATGGGCTAGAGACTTTGTCTCGGCCTTTTTCGGATAAAGAAGTGGAAGATGTTGTTAAGCACATGCCAGTTGATCGTGCACCGGGGCCAGATGGATTCACGGGGCTCTTTCTGAAGAAGTGTTGGCCCATCCTAAAAAATGACTTTTTGTCGCTTGTCAGGGCTTTTTATGATGGTACATGTGATCTGGAATGTTTAAACTCTTCTCTAATCACTCCCATTCCCAAGAAATTAAGCCCGGAGGTGGTTGGGGATTTTCGGCCAATATCTTTGACGTAGACTTGTTTAAAGTTTCTCACAAAACTCTTAGCCAACAGGCTACAACAGGTGATTCTTAATTGCATTCATAGAAATCAGTATGGTTTTCTTCGCTGCCAATCAATACAAGATTGCTTAGCATGGTGTTTTGAGTATATCCACCAGTGCAAAGCCTCTAAGCGGCCAATCGTCCTACTCAAGCTTGACTTTACAAAAGCTTTTGATACTGTTGAGCATGAGACAATTCTTCAGATGCTGCGCTACAAAGGCTTTGACGAACGTTGGAATGGCTCGGTCGATGCACTTTTATCATCTGGCTCTTCTTCTGTGCTTCTCAATGGGGTCCCTGGTCAGCAGTTTAAATATCGCACTGGAGTTCGTCAAGGTGATCCCCTCTCCCCTTTATTGTTTGTCATTGCGGTGGACCTCCTTCAATCCGTGGTGAATGATATGTGTGCTCGCAATGTCCTCCGAATGCCCATTCCGACTGGATCAAAGGATTATCCAATAGTTCAGTATGCGGATGACACGCTGATCATCCTACCAGCTGCTGATGATCAGATCATCGCGCTAAAACAGATGCTTGAAAAGTTTGCTCGGGCCACCGGATTAAGAGTCAACTTCAGCAAATCATCCATGATTCCTCTGAACTTGTCTGATGATGAGGGCTCTCGCATTGCTGCTCTCTTGGGTTGTGAGGTGGGTTATTTGCCCTTCACCTATCTGGGCCTTCCTATGGGCACTTCTCGACCTACCGTTGCTGATCTTTTGCCCCTTGTGGATCGTCTTGAGATGCGCCTTTCAGCATCGTCCTGTTTGCTGAATCAGGGCAGTCATTTGCAGCTGCTGCAATCTGTGCTGGCATCCATGCCCACATATTTTTTGTGTTCCTTATCACTCCCCAAGGGCCTTCTCAAAAAATTAGAGCGAATAATGCGACAATGCCTTTGGCGGGGCAACTCTGAGACACCTCGTCAATCTCTGGCAGCATGGGATCTCATATGTAGACCCAAGAAGCATGGCGGTCTCGGCGTCACACACCTTGGCACACAAAATGAGGCCTTGCTCATGAAGCATCTCTACAAGTTTTTCAATAAACTTCATATACCTTGGGTACAATTACTCTGGGATTCTTATTATGGATCATCACCACCTCAAGCTACTCGTAGCTGTGGTTCTTTCTGGTGGCCGGACGTTTTCAATCTTTATGATAAGTTTTGTACTCTCGCTGTCCCACAAGTACATGCATGGGACACTGTGCTATTTTGGGAAGACATGTGGCACATTGATAGTTGAGTTATTTCTCTCAGGACCAGATTACCCCACCTTTACTCATTTGTGCTCAATGACCTCATCACTGTCAAGGATTTTTTTGATGCACCATCTGAGGCTCAGAACTTTCACCTACCTTTGTCACTCGAAGCCTTTCATGAGCTTCAGCAACTTCAGACTTTGTTGGCTCCTATACATATTGATCCATCAACAAGAGATATCTGGCAGTGGCCCTCCAAATCAGGCACCTTCCAACCCAAGCTTTACTATGATTTCACTTTCTCTCATATAGTGGTGGATCCTATCTTCAAATGGATCTCGAAATGTTCCTGCACCCTCAAGATCAAGGTTTTTGGGTGGTTGCTCTTGATGGACCGCCTAAAAACAAGGGATATGATGCAAAGAAGGCATTGGCATGTAGACGATGCTAACTGTGTTTTGTGTCTCTTACCACATCTTGAGGACCGAGGGCATCTTTTCTTTGCCTGTAACTTTAGCCAGCGAGTTTGGAACTACCTTGGAATCTCTTGGACACCAGATAGCCACCACACCACATAGTCCATGGCCCTAGCAGCTCGACAGGAATTTGGCCAACCCTTCTTCATTGAGGTAGTTTTTACTGCCACTTGGAATATCTGGACTCAAAGGAATGGCAAAATCTTCAGAAATGAGCAGCCCAGTTTCAGATCCTGGAAACAAAATTTTGTATATGACATTTCTTTACTTGCTCATAGAATCAAATGTAAATATAGAGATAAGATACTCTCTTGGATAGCCTCCCTCCAGTAGCTTTGCTGTAAGTTATCTCTCTCCTTCTTCCTTGTATTTATTTGTTTTTTTGTAACCTCACCCTGGTTGGGTCCTTTTAATAAAACACTGTGAGGCTGTTGCCTTGCAGTACATAGTCAAAAAAAATTATATTTCCAAGATGGGAAGATACGCACATACGATTTAACAACATCAAATGCGATAGATGCTAAAGTATGACTAGCTGGTTGTGCTTCCTCCACAGGAATAGGCGTATTAACTGGTGGAGTTGGGGTTCGCCATGGTAGTACTAGCCCTTTGGGCACCGGAGCTGCCTTACTAACTGTTGTTGTTTGGGAGCTCTGTGGTGGTGATGGTGCTGTGTCAACATGAACTGGGTTACTATCTGCTGGGGTTGGGGTTAGATTGGGTGAAGCTGGTTCTTTGTCCATCGCAGTAGGGGTACAATCTACGATAATTTGGGTTATGTGTGGTAGGGCTGGTTCTCATGCATGTACAACCGGGGTGCTATCTCCACCAAGAGGTAGCACTGTTTTATTTGAAGACCGTGTTTTTAGTCCGCTAGATGCTGGCATCACCCGCTCCAATGCAAATGGCTGATAAACAGGAAACATAGTTGAATGTATAGACATGAAATAGTTGACATGTATATTGTTTAACTAAAACGGATAGCATGACGGAATTTCACATATATGATGTCTATCTAAGCTGGATAGCATAGCATAACATAATTCAAAGATATGATGAATAAATAAAATGTCGTGCCAAGTTAGAGCATACACCTCGATGGGGGAGTAGGACTCCTCATCTATCTCTGAATCCATCTCTAAGGATCTATCGGGACCCAACAAGAGATCTGCTTCGACATGTAGCATTGTCTGCTCTGAAGGCCATGTTTTCACTCTAGATTTTTCAATCTCCCAGCCAAATGGCTGATTCACATGAAGAGTAGTTTAATGTACAAACATTGTAAACAAATGGAAATGTAATGAAGAAAATGATGGGCAAGGTATCATTCAAATATATGATGCCTGGTTAAACAGGGTGGCATTGCACATTTCACATATATTATGGCTGGCTAAAAGACATGAGACTGCATAATTCCCATATATGATATAGAAACTAAACAGGTGGCGACAAAACATGTCTAAACTAAGTAGATGACATATATGATGTCAAAAGTAGGCACTTCAAGGAAACATATGCATAATATGACTAACATCATCATGCCAAGGTAGAGCAAACACCTTAGGGGGTAAATAGGAGTGGTCAGCGGCGTCTGAATCCGCCTCAGAACAAATATCTTCCTCTGGATTACAATCTGGAGAGGGGTGGTGAGGGTTTGCCATTGAACCCACCATGGAGCAATGTCTGCATGACATTGTATTGCCGTGCAAAACTCTTCTCTTTTTCTCTACATGTTCAGCATGACTGTGTACAATATCTGACATGCATATGAAAAAAATATGGTGAGATTATGTAAGGAGAGCATGCATAAATTTAGAGTGATGGTAACAACCAGTGGATGGATCCAAAAATAATGATAGTAGGCTGATGATTGCTTTAACTTAATAAAAAGATAGATGATGATTGCTTTACTATTTGTTTCCCACCTAAGATGAACAACATAGGCATACCCTAGGTGAACCAGATATTAGACAGAGATACTATTCATTACTTCCTCGATATGTGCCCCACAACTAATTTAGAACTCAAGTTTGAACATTAATTTGGACCTGACTTGGAGTCCAAGAGGTGAACAGGACGATAAAGTAGCAGGTAATTTTAATCAATGCATAACATAAGCAGAATCAAAAGAGTGTGACCTCTCTTGTGGACCTATGCACTTCTCAGGTTCATTTGCTGAGTCGATGATGGTGATGCCGTTGCGGTGGGTGCCAGCGGCAGGGAAGGAGATCTGAGGCGGCGAAAGATGGTCAGCAGTCGTGATGTCTGGTTTGGTGGATGTTTCTGTCGATGGAGCACCTCAGGTGAGGTGGACGACGTCGCGGCAGGAGCAGGACAAACCACACAAAGTTCCCTTCGACACCTACCTGTAACTGAAGTAATTCTGTAAGGTCTCATTTGGGTTGCATGATTCTAAAAACGCAGGGATAGGAAAAACACCGGAATATGATAGGAATGCACATGGTAAACAGAGCATTTGTAAACACAGGATTTCTGTCAAGTTGGGTGTTAGGTTTACAGGAATTGGAAGAGTAGAGGAATGCAAAGAAACATTGCCAAAATAATGTGAAACCATATGAAAGTGTGTAAAGTTAGAATGTTATTCTGCCACTAATGCACTTGGTCTTGTTTTCATGCATAGGATTTTGAAAAGTAGGTCCAGGTGGATGTTTTGCTTCATTCCTTTCAACAAAATGCAAGAATAATTGAATAGTAGAGTGTTGGAAAATTCCCTATTGCTATGTTTTTCTGTCGACCCAAAATAGCCCTAATGGATCGACATGAATGTATAGTAATAAGTGTTGCAACAAGTGTACAACCTATTTTCCGTAGCCGTGTCGACCTCAGCATCACTGGGTTGGTCGTTGAAGCAGTTGTGGCAGAGGTGGTTGTTGGAGGTGTGGAGGAAGATCTAAGGAATCTATACACGGCGTCCAGGGCACTGCTTTGTTGTGATGGATCGTTCTGTCGTTGGAGCAGCCCGGTGAGCCGTAAGACGTCAAGGCTGAAGCAGCACAAGACAAACATCGTCAATCTCAAGTGGGATTCTAATAGCATCTCCAATAGATGATGTAAAATAGATGTAACATTTACATCACCAAAAACCACCTGACTACAACAGATGAGGTAAAAACTGTTGACTCTAAACTTAACTGTCGAAACTAAAATTTACTGTGGAATCTGAATGTTATTGTCGAAACTAAACGCAATGGTAGCAGAGAGGCACTTGATATGTAGTTTAGGGAGGGCCTGCAGTTCATCTTCAACCTGCACCCCCCTCAGCCGCCAGCCGCCACCGTCCGAACCGCCGGCCCCAGCGTCGCCTCACTGCCCCGAAACAACTCCACACCGCTGGTCCGCCGCCGCCCCGGCCAGCCCTATTCACACCCCGCCCCCACCCTAAACCCTAAGATAGATAGTGGGGTACCTCTCCGGCGAGCCCCCGTCCCCAAAAGTCGATTTAGATGACTGAAGTGTAACTAAATCGGAGGAGAGCAGCAACACGAGCGAGGGGGAGAGCAGCAGCAACAGCGCGTGTGAGCGAGCGAGCGAGAGCCGAAGCAGCAATAGCTGGGCGAGTGAGCGATCGAGTGAGAGACGAAGCAGCAGCAGCAGCGCGAGCGAGCGGGCGAGAGCCGGAGCACCAGCAGCTGGGTGAGCGAGCGATCAAGCGAGAGCCGGAGAAGCAGCAGCAGATCCGGCTGGTATGGTCGTCGCCGCTGAAGGGGCCCCGCACGGGGGGAGAGCCGCCGTGGAGATGTCGCCCGTGGCGCCGGCTTCAAGGTAGCCACTCCATGGGGGAGCAGGATGGAGCACTGTCGGCGCCGGGAGGTCGGGCTAAGGAGAAGGTGCGATGCGATGAGTGTACAACCACTTTGGTGGCGCCGAGTAGGCCTCGGCTTCATCGGAGGAGTCGGTGAGGATGCTGCGGTTCCGGTGGAGTAGGTTAAGGCGGCGCTGTGGGGACGATGGAGTAGCCGCAATATACAAGGCGATCGTCGGAGCAGATACTTGGAGGTGGAGGACGGGGCGGCTGAACCGGCAGGACAATGAGATGGACGACATATCCTCAATCGGGGAGGTGGACGAGGGACGTCGAGCTATTGCGGTGGACGACGTCGCTGGGGAAGAGGCTCCAGCTGGGCAGCGGTGAGGTGCCGGATGGAGGAGGGTGGTGTTTCGTGGCTGAAGCGGAGAGGTTATGGCGGCCTGGGATTTCGAATGGCAAAAAGGAGGCGATGGGAGGGGGTGAACCATGACTTAGGGACGCGCTTGTTCGAAATGTAGGGTGTGTTACGAAAGTACCCCCCACCGATTTGAACAAGCGGCCCTTTCGGCTCAGGGTTAAAAGGGGGATTTCTCTTGTCGGGATTTGGCAGCTGGAGGGAGTTTTCGCGCACATTGTATTTTCGGGATAGCAAGGCGCAGGTTGTGAAGGAGCCAGTTTTGGTAGCATGATATCTGTTGGGATATAACAAGGTGGGGGTTGAATTTTAGGGACAAGCCTAATGTGTAATATTGTACATGTACGTACCAAATCAATTCGCACTTCCCTCAACCAAAAAGAAAACGAAAAAAATAAAACTATTCACACCACACAAAGAGACAGTCTTGCCCCGTTTACTATAAAAATGCTATTTAAAGCTACTCATACCAACAGTTTAGTGCAATTAAGTGTTATTCGGTAGTATGAATCCATGTTATGTCAAATTAATTTTTTTCACTTGCTGTAGAATGAATGTAACCTACTCATACCAACATTTTAGTGCATTCCAAATGTCTATACTACCACTACAATTTGAACTGAATTTGAATTCGTTTCTCTATTTCAATAAAAATCAACAATCATGATTGTTGCCAACTTCAACCATCATTCATGTATTACCTTAATAACACACCACATGATTACTATAGAGATAGATATGAACTATGTGTACTACATGAACTCGAATTCTATATTTTGAATACACTTGATGTTGATTCCAAATAATAGTGCATTTGATGTACTAACTATATATTCATAACCTAAAACATGTCCCATACGTGTACACCGTGTTTATCACACATAGTATAGTGCCCCGCCCCTTACATTATGACAAGTATTTAGACATGAGCTGCAAAAGCCACACATTAGCCCAAATTATGATCAATGTTCTATATATTATATGTAGTACTAGCAAGATTCCCATGTGTTCCACAGAACATCAACATGATCAAGGGGAGGCCTAATTTGCAAATATGGAGAGCGGTGTGGATATCTTTTTTCAAAATTTCCATAGTATCCTATCCCTCAGATATAAATCGGATGACCTATATTGCAGGATTGGAGGCACACCATCATCAACAACTCCGTTTTTTATAAGAGATAAAATATATTATATGTAGTATAACATGTTCATAACCACACCATGTGTATCACGTTATATATATTCACACATGCGTCGGTTTAAGACACTATGATAAAATCTTCAAATATCTGAATTCGCTTTTTATAATGAAGTATGATCTATGTTCGTCTTTTACACCCACACAATCCTCTTATCTTTGTAGCTAGCTAGCGCTAACTTTCTCTCGTGCATGCACACACCCGCATCCCTATCACCCTCCCTCAGCATTCTCTAGCTCCATCGCGCAAATTCATCTTTTGACTTTAGGTCGTTCACCCACGGTGTGTGAAGGCCCCCCTAGCTCCTTATTTACGGCACACATCAATCGATATGCCTCTGTAGCCAGGTGCGCCTAGTACAAACAGAAGCTTCCTCTCTTCTCTTATCACTGTCCATGCCTCACTCCCACCACTCTTTTCGTCGATCTCGTACTCGCACACCCCTTCCCCCTCGATATAGTATGACTCTCGCACCACCTCCTAGATGCATCCCTCTCTCTCTCTATCCTTCTCCCGGTGCCTCATTTGCTACTAACACACATATGCATGTATACCGATCGATCTCCCAACATATACCTAGGTCGACTTTAACTATTCCCCCGCCCATCGATCGACGTACCTCACAAGTTATGTCTCTCCTTTCTCTGACAAAGGACGATTGATCTTCCTATGTAGTTATGTCTGCTTACCATAGCCATATCATTCCCCGTCATCATTCATGCATGCCTCCTGACCCATCTCTCGCACGCACGTGCATAGACAGGAAGCCATCCCCTCTCTTATTGATATTGCAGGCGTGCCCTCCGATTGTCTAGCAAGCCTATCCCACCATTTGTTAGAAGCAACTCCACTACCAAACCCTCCAACACTCTAGCTCTGTCGCTCTCCCAACCTTATTCCTCTCCTACACATATGCATGGATGCCGATAAATCTCGCTTAATACATGAGGTAGATCGATATCCCTTAATACACGAGGTAGGCCTCTCTCCTCCACACATATACCGGCCATTATACCTCTATAGTTAATTAGGCGTCCCTCCCCCCGCCCCCGCCACCACACACCGATAGTCGAGCATTGTAGATAGGTATCCATGCCACAGAGACAAACTACACTTGTCCCCTCTCCCGTTCTAGTTGGCCAGCCACTCTATAGCTTTGACGTGGGCAAACACAAATTCGATGGCACTCTTTATTGACCGCGTGCGCATACACACACACACACGTCATCCCTCTCTTTGATTCTATGGACACCTCAAGTCGATGTTACCTCCACTCTATTCTCGTGGATCGCCGCCTCTATGTATATGATATATCCAGGACTCTATTTCACACACATTGCATATGTTACATTTTTTGATTGACCCCCCCAAAAAAAACTCACGAACCCACACACTATATCTCTCTACGTTTGTATCTCTCTCACACAACCCCACGTAGGTGGTGTACGTATACAAGAAGAGAATAGGTGCACCGTGCACGTACTCACACTTCGTGCCAAGCCACACCCACTCGGGTACACAATGGAGCTCATTTCTGTACGAAATGGCAGCCCACGTGCTAATTTGAATGCGTGTAGCGGTTGTTTACCTACTGAGGTCATGTACCACGCGTGCACGAAACAAAGTTCGACTTGATGCGTTGGCGTGTTATTTTTAAATAAAGTTATATCGCTAAATGGCACGTACACAGAATATAAAACGATTTTTATGGAGAAAAAGGTAGTCCGCTCCACTATATACAATGGAACATCCCGGCCTGGTTTGTCTCTCTTTAGAGTATCTCACACAAGGCTGTGGTGGCGTCTCTCTCTCACCGTTGGTCACTGATCCGGCTGCATCCCGTCCGCTGGCGGAAAGGGAGGACGTGCATAGTTTTTTCGCTTGACGGCGCCGAGGCAGCACGTCCCGATCTGCGATACATGCCATTCTCTCTGACCAAGCTCCGGAGCGGTAGGGCCTACGCACTACTAGGAAAAAGGTTGTTAGTGGCACACCTATTTTGGCTATTAATGGCGCACTATAGGTGCGCCTCTATTATCACGCCATTACTAATAAATAGTAATGGCGCACGCCTGGTGCGCCACTGTTAATCTACATAACAGTGGCGCACCATCTGGTGCGCCATTACTATCCCAAACACTAATGGCGCAGTTGAAGTGGGCCAATAGTAGGCCCAGAAGTGCGCCACTGCTGTTACTCCAAGGGGCCATGTGTACCTTGTGCTCTGGGTTACTAATGGCGCACTTTTAGATAATGCACCACTGGTGTGTTTATTTCTCTGCGCCACTACTATGAATATTAGGATTTTTTTTTTGCTTTTCTGATATTTGCATAGGTTACAAAATACATTACAACAAAGAATATAAACAACACAACATATAAACAACAGATTTATTGAATACAATAGAAGATTAGTCTCCGAATACAATTCATCATATTAGTCTCCAAATTCAAAATACCGAACAAAGTTAGAACATTACAAATCTCGAGACCGCGAGTTGCGAGTTTGTCTTCATATTACAAGTCGATATCTAAACTACCATCACATAGAAAAGGGTAGCGGTCACGATGAGCATCATCGCGATGAAACTGATCTTCATCCGGTTCCTCCTCCGCTACCTTCTCTCTCCCGCTAGATACGCGCATATCTAGCTTCCGCCTCCGCCCTAGTGATGTTCCCTTTGTAACTGTTACCGCTGAAACGGTGAACCTGTCTCCGACACTCCTCCCAGTCATCGTAGACTCCGGGAACCTCACCCTTGTACACGACATACGACGGCATCACTATGCACTAGACAAATAAAACGTTAGTAGCAATTCAAAGATAATATATAAGCAATGTATAAGTATGCAACAAAATGATCGGAAGAGAAAAGCAACACATTAATAGCATGATTCATTGTCCTACTAATTAATAGCAATGTATAAGTTGAACGACTGTCCAAACTAAAGAGACATACAAGTTCATTAAATTCTAATTACTACATGAGCTCATTGATACTTCAGAACTACATATCATCAATACTTTCGACTCGACTCAGGGACCGGAGCGTGGATGAAGCCGCCGTCTTTCGTGATGGACATGATTGTGCGGTCGTTGTCAGCCTGCATTTGTAGTGTTGTTTCTATTTCACTATTGGACGGTTGATATTTGAGGTAGAACTGCCCCGAGGTACAAAGGACATCTTAATAGATGTTTTCCACAATCTCTGACTGGATGCGAAAGAATTCTTGTCTGATGTCCTCGTCCTGGATTGCCAACAAGCATGCGGCCCATTCTTTGAGATCAATTGGTAGCATAAGGTGATTATGATTCCGTACGATCGCCCGCATGTGATGGAGAGCGTAGTAGGCATCCTTCTGACTGCCAGGCGGCTGCTTGACGCAGGGGAACGTCGTTACGTGGGTGAACATGTGCTTGCCGTACTTACAAATTGGCCTCCTGAAGGTGCCTCCAGATTTGGCGTAGCCGGGGAGAGCATCATCAAGAACTTTCTTCAAATTTGTGTAGTCTTTTTTCGACTGACGGTCCGAGTCGAAACACATGGCCATGTAATATTTCGGGCTTAAGAGGATGAGTGTGCAATGTGTGTCACTGCACAAATCACAGAATGTTAGAATAAAAAAGAACCATCGAAATCTAAGAAATAATATGTTACGGGGCGGTGAGGGGATGACTTACTCGGAAAAGTAAGGCACGAGGAAGTTATCCTTATTTGGGTTCACCAGAATGACGCCTTCGAGGTATGAACTCGTGACTTGTCGGTCCCCAGCACTGCCAAGATCTTGGCACACATGTAGAAGGGGTCGACTATCACGATGTCCGGGGTCTTGTCTCTAATGATCCACATCTCCATACTGAGCAAAAATAACCGAATGAAGGTGTAGTGCAGCGGATAAAGGTTAAACATAGCAAAGATTTCATCAAATTGCAGGATGATCATACGACCGATGGTGCTATCGACAAAGCACTGGCCCTCTGGCACCTTGGCCATGAAAACCGGGTATGACACATCATTCCCGGAGAGACGCCGCTTCTCCATATAAAGAACACAGTCATGCAGACTCCGCATACCACAGGTTGCAGCATTGAGCAGATTAGTAGGTAGCATCGGCCTACCCCCCACATGCACCCTCCTCAAGATATCCTTAGGTATTGGTGGCCCATCCTGAGCATGGATCGTACTCGGTGCCGGTTGGCTCGCACCCTTGTTGTTTTTTCTTTTCCTTCCCTTCTGCTTCTTTTGCAGCAATGGGATCGAGTTCTACTCAGAGACCACCTTCTTGAGTGTGTTGGGGCTGATAATATTTCGCACCTTGGCTATATGAGTTTCGGTGAAGGCGGCAGCTAGAGGCGTCTCCTGAGAACTGAATGCCAGATGACGCCTGTTGCAATTGGGTTTCTCTGCGGTACTAGCTAGATCGCGATCGTCTTTTGCTGGGTTGGGTTCTTGATAAGGAGGCCCCAAGAATTCGTCACTATACCCATGTTCGTTGATGTACTTATCGACATTGGAAAATCTATCGTTGTCGTCGTCCGGATCCTGTGCCATATGCATGTCCAGATCAGCTGACGGCGGTAGCATTGCGGCGGTCTTGCCATGGCTTAGCGCTGGCACGACTGGCGGTGTTGTCTGTGGGATGGTGTCCCCTGCCCCGAAACGAATCTGGCTCTTCGGCCAAAGCATGGACCAGTTTAAGCAGGCACTAAGGGTCATCACATCATCTTCGTCGGCCCCAGGGGGTCGCGGTAACAAGTTGTCGCAGCCCCGCAGCACCCGAAAAAGTTGAACCCTATACACGGTGGGTGGCACCGGATTACCGTGGAACACACGGTTTCTCGGTTCCATGATTTTGGCCTTGGAGACATCGAACAACTCGCCATCCACGAAGTGTAGGACAGTGCCTGGAACGTTGGCGGCGCCCTACGAAAACATGTAGGCCGTCAGGGATGCCCAGTCAAAGGCAAGGAGATGAAGTCATCGGCCGAGGCTTAGTTACCGTGATGGCGTCGAGCTCGGCTAATGTCGAGGCACCGCCAACTGCGAGCGTGCAAGTGATTGAGGGGACGCTTGCTGCCGAGGTGCCGGCCGGCGTATTCTTCCCACACCCGGGTGCATTAAGCTCCAACGCCGGTGCCGACGCCGGAGACACCAATGCCGCCTCTGCCGGAGACACCAATGCCGGCGCATTGTGCGAGTTGCTGCCCGTGAAGCTAGGAATTGGGGGCGGCCCCTATTGGCCGCCCGCAATCCACCCCATAGCCCCTCAAGCAAGGAAGGCATAATGGCGGTGATATTCACTCCCACTTGGTCTCGCACTTGCTCTTGGACTATCTCCGGAATCTGGGCCACTTGTGCCTTGAGTTCTTTAACCTCATGCTCCTGGCTTTCCGAGTTGGTCTTTCTCTCCTTTCGCCCAACCTTATAGTATTCCGACCATTTCATGGAAAAGCCTTTGCCGGCCACATGACCAGCTGACGACGTCTTACTGAATATATCCTTGTGTTTAATTACGTACAGCGCCCTATTTAAAGTGGTGTCCCAAGGGGCAGATGGGGAGCTCTCAGACCCAGCGGTACTGCTTTCAGATTCGTGCGGGAGGAACGTGAACCATTTAGAAATTTGGCTTCATTAATTAGAATGCAACCATATGGAGCTAATTACGTGGGGGTGTATTCCTTACCAGAACAAGCTCAAGCGCCTTCACCTTCAGATCCGTGGTAAGCTCCTTTGTTACCTGGTCCACCTTGTACCGGGCCCTGACATAGTTCATGGTCTGCTTTTCATGGTATTTATCGAAGAGGGGCGGTAGGCCTTGCTCGGCACGCTCCGCGTCCTCCTTGTCCCATTTAGGTTCCGCCACTCTGTAACCGCCGGGACCGAGTTTGTGAACCCCTAAGTTCAAGTCCCGCATATCTTTCCCCCACTGACTTGATTCCGCGGATACATTGCTCTCGCACTTGATCTTGAACTCCAGGTAGTCAGCTTCGATGATCGAAGGATTTGTCTCCTTGATCTTCTCATAACTATCACCACTTGGAATCCTTCTCTTCACCACGGCTCTCCAAGTCACCAGGGCCGTGCTCATCTTCATGAGGGTGGCACTGTTCACTTTATTCCCTGAGAGACGTGTGTTTGCGAAGTCATCGGGGAACTTGTATCATTTGTGCAGCTTCACTAAGAGGAGGTTGCGCAAATTCCCTCGGTCATGATGCCTTAGGTTCTCGGTGTTGATCGAGACGGTGCTCCGGAGAATGCACCCGAGTTGTCCCGCGTACCCACCGACTAATTCTTTGGGCGCCATTGGATGCCCACTGGAGGACACTTCAGTAAATTCCTCCATGACGGTGCCGAGCACGTTCGGGCGCCGGTCCTTCCGTTGCCTCTTCGGTTGGCTACCATTGGTGCGTTCACTGCCATCATCAATGGTGGCATCCACGGCGGCACTATTAGTGGTGTCATCCCCGACACCACTAGGGGTTGTGTAGTCGGGATTGGTGTCTTCCGCGGCGTCCTCATAGAGGTGAGCTTCTTCCTCCATCTCCTGGGATAGCTCCCAGAATGGCTTGCCCGAACCGCCGGCCTCATCGTTGTCGGCCATGTTTGCTATAAATAGGAAAAAAGGCTACTAGAGTTATTGGATGAGATCAGGGTAGTATCTATTCTTCTATCCTATATATGTTCACATTACAGGTTATAAACACCCCTTTACCCAAAAGATTGTTCCAAGGGCACTATTTCTATCGTACTAAGTGCACTATTGTAGGTCCTACTAAGTGCACTATTCTTCTATCCTATATATTTTCACATTATAGGTTGAAATAAATTGTCTATAAATGATGATTAATTTTTGTTTCGGTTGAGAATCGGGCACCTTCTAGGTCAAGAAAATTGGGCATGACCTTTGCTAATTTTCTTGACCTAGGAGTGCCCCATTCTCAACCGAAACGGAAATTAATCAACCTTTCAGGAGAAAGGGGTAACTATTTGTCCCTGCACAAAATATTGAACTGAAGGAGCCGAAGTTTAGTTGTGGCGCCCCTGAAATTTTGGGGAACTTGCAGCAGATATACGTTTTGCTTTGCATCAATCATACAGATAGCATACCTAAGAAATATGTTTATGATGAAGCTAATTTGGTGTTGTATATGTTAATATTATTTTTATAGAATTGGTCAAACTTGAAGAAGTTTGACTTAGCTTAACATTAGAACTTGGAATGAAGGAGGTATATTTTCACTGGATGGCTAGTCCCACGACTTAAATAAAATTGACTAAGATCAGCAATGACATCCGCTCGTGAACACTGAGGCTCCTGGTTCATCTAATTTACTTACTAGGGGTGTCTTAATTGACATCAAATTCAACATAAGACCTGGCATGAGTTGTCCAGTCATCAGTAAATAATTAACTAAGGTCGATACGGCTCAGTTGCGGACTAATCTCAAGCTTAAGATCACAAGTAAGATAATATCCTCACTGACAACAGTCCAAAGCAACCTGAATTCAGTAAACCTGGAGTATGGATTGGCGACTTTCAACCGGTATGTACAGATTGGTAAAGTGAAAGTATAGTTTGCATCAATGCCTCCTTCCTTCCTTTAACCATTAGCTGTATCATGAGCGCTGGTACATTATAGTTGTACAATATAATGCACACGTTTGTATCCCCAAAAGATCAATTTCACAGCCTAATCAGTACGACTAGGGTATCGCAACTGGCAGCAACCAATTCTCGCAGAAACGAGAGGGGACCGGATCAGGGAGGAGGAGGGGACCTTGATGTGGCGCTGGCCGTCCTTGTGGTGCACGAGGTGGAGCTCCTTGTTGTCGGCGGCTTCCACGCCGCAGGCCCCCACTCCGAGCGCGTAGAGCGCCAGGTCCCTGCATGGAGCACAGAGACAGCGTGAGCACGGACGGGGACCGACGAGATCAACCAACCGGGAGAGCCGTTCTGTGGAGCTGAGGTCCGCACGCACCTCTCGTCGTATGCGAAGGAGACCTACGCGGATCAATAGAGAAGCGTGAGGCACGATTTGGGAGGAAGCGGGATGGTGTGGATGCCGTGGAGGGGTGGTGTGGCGGGGTCCCGAGGAGGTGGAGGCCGTGGCCGCAGAGGAGGAGCAGGCGGAGGTGGATGCCATGAAGGGGTGGTGTGGCGGGGTCCCGTGGAGGTGGAGGCCGTGGCCGCGGAGGAGGAGGAGGCGGAGGTGGATGCCTTGCCGGTGGCGGTGGCGGTGGTGGTGGAAGGGGATCGGCGGCAGTTGCGAGAGGTGAGGGGCGAGATGTAGATTGGGGAGAAGGACGACCGGCTGGGTTGTCTTGGATATTTTAGTGGGGGGAGGGTTAGCAATGGCGCACCTTTTAGGGGTGCGCCATAAAATTGGTATATCAATGGCGCACCATTTAGGGGTGTGCCGTAAACACCGTGATAGCAATGGCGCACCTTCTCCTGGTGCGCCGTTACTAACTTTTTTTTGGATTTTTAGTTGCATGTAATAATTTAAGATTTGTGATAAAAGAAAAGGAAAATGCAAATGGAGTGATAAAACCATTGTGCAAAGATTTAGAATTAGATGACATGGTTGAAATCAAGTGATACATGTAATAATTTAGTTGCTTGTAATAATTGGGCTTGCCACTGACACACACACGCGACCGACACATCGTGATTCGATCTTAGCTATCTTTTCACAATCTTCTCGCCCTTGTTTCTCACGGTTGAATAATTTAGCCCCGGAACCCCTTGAGTTCTTCTCTTAAACAGACGTTCTTTAGGTAGGGTGGTCCTGCTTCTTCTTGTGGTGTATGGTACTTCATCGTCATCGTCATCTTCCATCTCTGGGTCGCTGTACTTGTCGAAGTCTTGCTCATTGGTGGCTCCATCCATTCTGATGATGTTCCTTTTGCCTCTCCTCACGACAACACGACTGGGCTTTGACAGGTCGGTAATGAAGAAGCATTAGTCCACTTGGGAAGCCAGTACCCATGGCTCTTTTTTTGCGGTGACGTTTGCGCCCTCGGTCTTGGATTTGGCTTCGGGTATAACCATGGTGGTGAAATACCGGTCTTGTTTTAGACGGTCTTGGCCCATCTGACACGGAACATCGGGACCTTCTCTCCAGCGTAGCTCAGCTCCCAGATCTCCTTGATCCTTCCGTAGTATCTGTCCTTGTCGTTACCGATTTAGGATTCCATCGTTACCCCAGAGTTCTGATAATCGCTCTTCATGTCCTTTTCCTCTGTGTAGAATGTGTAGCCATTGATATCGTACGCCTCATAGGTCATCAGGTTATGCTCGGCGCCCTGTGATAAGGCGAATATGAGTTTTTCTTCCGCGGAAGAATACTCATGTAAAGGGTATGACATAAGCTTCTCATTGAACCAACGCATGAAACATGAGTTGTGCTCTTTGTTTATATCTCCGTCCGTCCTCTGTTAGCCTCGGTCATTGTTTGTCTTCTCAATAAAGGTTTTGTGCTCTACCGCCCAAGGATCGACCACGTCTATGTGTTCTAGCGCGACTAGGTTTGCTCTTTCAAAGTCGGCGAGTCGACCCTTGAAGTCGACATGCATTTCGCTGCGACCCTCACGCTGACCCCATCCAGCGAGCCTGGCGAGGTGCCTATTGATGGGCAGACAAACAGGGTTCTCGATGCCTAGATAATTCGTGCAATAGGAGATGCACTCTTAGGTCAGAATGTCCTTGGCTATGCTTCCATCTGGATGTGCCCTGTTGCGAACGTACCCTTTGATGACACCATTCATCCTTTCGAACGGCATCAGGCTGTGCAGGAACGTCGCCCGATTTGGATGATATCCTCCACAATATGGACCAGCAGATGCACCATAACATTGAAGAATGTGGGAGGGAGGTACATCTCAAGCTCGCATAGTATCACCACGATCTCTTCCTGTAGCCTTCTGGGTTGCCTCACGGCAACCGACTTCTGAGAGATGACGTCGAAAAAGCTGCATAGGCCAAATAGCGTCTCATGGACGTGCGCGTCCATGATCCCACGGATTGCAACTCGAAGTATGTGCATCATCAGCACGTGACAGTCGTGAGACTTCATCCCGCTAAACTTCTGCTTCGCTGAGTCTAGGTATCTGCTTATCTTCCCCGCGTAAACGTAAGGAAGTTTTGCTCCTACGAGGCAGGTGAAAAACTGCTCGATCTCCTTCTGACTTAGAGTGAAGTATGCGGGAGGGCAATCATGTTCGATCTTCTTGGCCTTTTTGCCTTTGCGGCCACTTTTCGTGTTCTTCGCCTCATCATCATCATCATCATCATCATCATCATCGTCATCATCATCATTAGGGCGTTCTGTGTGAAGCTCCTCCCTGATGCCCATCGATTGCAAGTCTGCCCTTGCTTTCGGCCCATCTTTGTTCTCTCTGGCATGTTGAGCAGGGTACCAAGCAGACCCTCACGCACGTTCTTCGTGCTATGCATGACATCAAGACTGTGAGGCACACGGAGGATCTTCTAGTACTTCAAGTCCCAGAAAACAGACCTCGTTTTCCATACCTTCAGCAGCGACTCTGGCGCCTTTCGTTTCTTTCCCGGCGGTGGGCACTCTTTCCAATTTTCAATAGTTCGTCTATTTCCTCGCCGCTCCTCATACATGGGGGTCTTCGGGGTTCGGTTTAACCATCAAACAGTTCCTTGCATTTTCTCCATGCGTCATCGTCGCGAAGCCACCTTTAATGTCCCATGAACACGGTTTTCGAAGACCCGGGATCTCTATCTAGCTGGCGATACGTTGTGTCATCCATGCACGTGATGCATGCAAAAATCCGTGGACCACCTGCCCCGCGACATATCTGTAACCGAGATAGTTGTGCACCGTTGTGAGCAGTGCGACTCTCATTGGGAAATATTATTTCTCTGCGGCGTCCCACGTATTGGCTGGCGTTTTCCATAGCGTGTCTAGCTCCTCTTTCAGCAGCCCCAGATACAGATTGATGTCGTTCCCTGGTTGTTTCGGGCCTTCAATTAGCATGCTCATTTGAATGTACTTCCTCTTCATGGACATCCAGGGGGAAGGTTGTTCATGCACACAAACACAGGCCAGGTGCTATGTGTGCTTCTCTGGCTGCCAAACGGATTGACTCCATCGGTGCTCGCCCCCAGCATGATGTTCTTTGGATCGTCCCCAAATTCCGGGTGTTCGAAGTTCAACGCTTGCCACTGGCTCGCATCCGTAGGGTGAATCAGCATCTTGTCTTTTTTATTTATCTCCAGATCATTTCCGTCATCTTCTCGCTTCTTCTCCTTCCTATCCGCGTGCCAACGCAGGAGCTTTTCTTGTTTAGGGTCCACGAAATACCGCTGCAGACGAGGAGTGATCGGAAAGTACCACACCACTTTTCGAGGAGCTTTCTTCTTCTTCTTGTATCGTGTGACACCGCACACCGAACATATGGTAGACTCCGCGTGCTCGTCCCGATAAATGATGCAATCGTTCATGCACACATGGTATTTCACGTGTGGTAAATCCAGAGGACACACGATTTTCTTCGCCTCCTCGAAACTGGTCGGGCACTTGTTCCCCATGGGAAGACGTTCGTGCCAGAATGACATGTTCTCGTCGAAGCATGCGTCGGTCATTTTGTGTTTTACCTTCATCTCCAGAGCCATGAGAGTTACTTTTAGTCGGGTATCCTCGGGCCTGCATCCTTCATACAATGGAGTAACTGTGTCTATCTCTAGTTGATCCAGCTTGGCTTTCTCTCGAGTGACACCTCTTGTGTTACCCGTCTGCTTGAGAAGCAGCTCTTGAATATGAGGGTCCTTCACCCAGCCCATCGATGGTCCATCGTCGTCTGCTCCGGCATCTTCATGTTCATGATCATGCCCTTCTTCTTGATCTTCCTCATCATCATGTCCGGCATCTTCTACATGATGACTGTGCCGTGCATCTACTTCGTGATCATGTCCTGGAGATTCTTCGTCTTATTACCCACCCTCGCCGCTATTGTCTTGCTGCCCTTCCTTATTTCTTGCCTGGCCCCCATCGAGGAGTTAATAATCATCTTCATCACCTTGCCACCGATAGCCATCCATGAAACCACGAACGACCAGGTGGTCCCGCACCTGTTTGGAATCTGAGTCCATAAGGCTCTTCAGCTTGCATCTTCGACACAGACGTCTTATCTCCGTCTCGTTCTTTTGTAGCATATCGGCCTTCGCGGAGCTCAAAAACCTATTCACGATGCCTTCGATCATTGTGCGGACCATGGTCGCCTGCGGGGTAGAGCAAAACGATATTTTAGAAGAAAAAAAATTGTCATGACTTTGCCTAAAAATATGACAACAAAGAATGCATAGTGCCAAATTCTCGCCGAAAGGGAAATGAATCAACATTCGGGCAAAATATTGGTAACTATGGCATTTCAAATACCAGTACCTGCAAACACAAACATATGCAACACCACGAACACACATAAATCTAGGCCATCAAAAGTGTGTACGTTGGAGGGAGAAAAAAGTAGATCTAGAACATAAAGAAAGCTTTCCCCTTACTTACCTATCAAAAAAAAAGGAAATTTAACCACTTAATTTGGGTGAATCTATGGTGCAAATGAGGTGAGGAGGAGGAGGCAGCCGAGACCAAGCTTGGTAGAGGTGGAGAGAATGAAGTGGGGAAAGTGAGTGTGGAAGGTGGCTGTCAAAAATATCTAGCTGCTCTCATGTTACCAACGGCACACCTCCTAAGAATGCGCAATTGGTAACCATGGTTACTAATGGTGCACCTGGTGTGTGGTGCGCCATTACTAGTTTTGAAAGAAAATGTTAGTAGTGGCGCACCGTGGGTTTGGTGCGCCATTACTAGTTAAAACCAGTAATGGCGCACTATCCCCTAGTGCGCCACTACTAAGTCTTGGAAGGGTGTGCGGCCAGGACCAAACTAGTAATGGCACACCACACACCAGGTGCGCCATTACTAATATGGCCATTAATGGCGCACCTATATCTGGTGCGTCACTGCTATATTGCAGTGGCGCACCACATACATGGCGCGCCACTAATGTCCGTATTAGCTATAGCCGTTTTTCTAGTAGTGATGCCACCTGCTCGCTACCGCAGTATGGGCAGATTCCGCCCGCCGCCGCTCACCTAGTTACATCCCGACGACCTCCAGGTATCCTCTCTAGCCTTGCTCCACTGCCCATCTTTCCACGTCGCTGCATGTGGATCTTCCATAGTTCTTTGCACAAAACATAGCTCGTCTGGCGTACTTTCCATATTGCAATCTCGTCCTCACACCGTTTTAGATAAACACAACCGTGTTGTTATCTTCCGTTAGGACAACGAATATGCTTCTTTTTTGTCGTCGCAACTGTCATCAACAATATTTGTCTGTTTACAAATTTCAAATGGGCGTATTTTTTAGTGTAGATTCACTCATTTTGCGTCGTATGTGTACTTCCTCCGTTCCTAAATATTTGTCTTTCTAGAGATTCCCACAAGTGACTACATACGGAGCAAAATGAGTGAATCTACACTCTAAAATATGTCTATATACATCCATATGTCGTAGTCCATTTGAATCTCTAAAAAGACAAATATTTGAGTAGTCACTTGTTGAAATCTCTAGAAAGACAAATACTCCGGAGTATATTTAAGAACCGAGGGGGTAGTGCACAACCGCATGGGAGACTCAGACCGATCGTTGCGCCGCATTAATAGTGAGTAATGAGCAGTCAAATAATAAGCCCCACCTTTCCCGCTGTAAGATGCTCGGAAGAAGCAACCATCAATACGCTCTTCTTTGAATCCACTCATACTACTCCATCCGTCACTGTTTATAGAGCGCGCTTCAGAAAATAGAAAATCTCTGGGACCAAGGCGACTAGCGATCGGCCTAAAAAATAGCATTGGTAGTTATAGCACGGCGTCTATTACTAGAAGAAATAATGTGTGCACACATGCATGCAGTTCTTCCACCCCGGGTACACACATGCATGCACTTACTCCACTCCATAGTACTACATCGAGAGAAAATTGCGGTTACCACGCCCTAATTAATTGAGCATTAAACCAAATGCGTCTATAGTCTCTCTGGTGGTGGAAATGCATTGAGAGAAATGCATCATAATGAAGCGCGCCCTGTAAACTATGACGGAGGGAGGAGTAGTATCAAGGTGCAAAACCAATTACGCGTACGGCCAGTCGGTCAACACACCTCCTCTTGGCATATCACTAGCATGTGGGACCGAAGTGAGAGCAAACCGATCTCAATTGACGGCAAAATGACCAACCTGCCGTTCCTTGAGAGAGACGAGGAGCGAGAACACACAGACGGGCTCGCACGGAGGCCAAGATATATTCGAGCATGGTTGATCGATATCAACATTACATGTTGGGCTGCCGTTTCCCGCCCTTATCCAGAATAAATGTGTACTTTATCAGAGATTAAAAAAAAATAGTACAGAGGCTCCACCATGCGGTTCTAGTAGTAGTACTACTCGTACTACTAAAGCTTGCGCTTGGCTCTTCGGTACTACAGTGTATGCCTCTGGCAATCTGACACCGAATGAACTGATGCATGTCCAACGCCTAGGCAAGGGTATGTTCATTAGTTAAAAGGCGGAAGCGAGCTTCACCTTGTCCTGCAAGCTTCTCCTCGTTCCGCGAGTTGTTAGGACACACCAACAAGTAGTGCTAGTCCATACTCCCTCATTTCCGGTTAATATGGCTTAATCTTTTTTTGCTGGTAAATGAGAGAGATTCATTCATATATAAGCATTCTTAGGATGATCAGCCAAGACACTGGTCACTAGGAAGCGAGGTACCACGCAAAAAGAAGAAGTAGGAAGCGAGGTGTTTCATCAAGCCAGCTCTCGGCCACATTCAACGTGCAGCAAGCACGGTTCGCACAAAGATGCGCTGCAAGGTTTGCTGACCGGTTTACATGCTGAATAACAAATAAAGAGGAAATATTACCGAGCGCTCCTATTTGTAACAGAATATCAGCCAGAATTAAAAGCGATAATTGTGGCGAGTGTTCCATGCAATCAACTTCCATTATCACATGCGAGAACCGTCGAAGATAACCAAATGTGTTGAAGATTGCTTTATCACATTTTAAAAATATAATAAGAGTGCAGACGCTCCTCCATCCGGTTCCTAGTACTAGTATAGTAGTACATACCTCTATAGACTATAGTAGTAGTACTAGTACTATTAAACTTTGAGCTTGGCTGTTCTCCTCTTCGGGAAGTGCAACAATAAGGGGCTCTTTGGTTTGAGACTAAGTTTGCCGAAGGTTGCCACACCTAAGGTTAGGCAAGTTCGACCAACTTAGGTGTGTGTTGTTCAAGCCACATCTTTGGCAAGCAACACTAGGGTGCCACATCACATACACTCAAAAAGTGTGGCAATATTCCCTTAGGATTGCCAATTTGTGGCTCTCATTTTGAAGAACTAACCTTAGGCACGTTTGGCAATATTGTATTGCTAAGTGTGGCACTCCTAGGCCTAGAACCAAATAGCCCATAATAGTACTACTAGTATAGTGTATGCTTCTGGCAATCTGACACCAAATTAACTGTTGTACGTCCACCGCCTGAGCGAAGGACAACTTGCATTAGTCAAAAGTTTCTCCTTGTCCTGCGAGCCATCTCGCGCAAGCTTCTCTCGTCCTGCAAGCTTCTCCTCGTTCGGCAAGTTGACGGGACACAACAAAGTAATGCTAGTCCATACTGCCTCCTCTCCGGTTATATGCCTTAATTTCAAACGAGGTAAATACACTGTCTGTCATTGTATATTTCTAAAAATATGGTCAGTGGACTTCATAATACGCTCATTGCGCTCAATATATACATTTTCCAGTGTTTATACGGTCACTAGCTCACCCTGGCTGAGTATGTGTGTGCATCCACGTGTAGGTTGAGTACTTGAGCGTGACCGTGTGTGTTCCGTCGTGTGCTCGAACATGCATGCATTAGGGCGTCGCGCGCGTTTTTGCATCCATGTGTACGTGTGACTATTGCATACACATAGGGGGAGTACGTGTAGGGGCCACTAAAGGAGTAGTCAAATCACACAGTAAGTTAGTCGGAAGAAGCAACCATCATGTCACTCTTCAATATAACACGTACGCAATATAAAATGGTTGATATGGAGAGAAAAATAAAACCACTATATATACACTAGCAGGAGCCTAAGCTACAAGCCTGCTTTCATGGGTTGCTCTCTTCACAAGCATAGAACGAAGGTGGCCACACCGCTGGTCACATATCCGGCCTAATCCCGCAGCTGCGGAAGGGAACAATGGTCTGCGTAGACGCGGTCGACATCGGCGAGGGAGAAAATCCACAGTCGGTGCGTCCCAATCGGGGGTCACCGCGGTATGGGCCGATGCCGCGTCCCAACTGCCCATGTAGCTATAGACCGACGTCCGTTTCGAAAATATTAGTGCATGTCAACAAAAATTATACTAGTATTTTGCTGTTCCGTTTCGAAAAAAAAGCATATAAGCTGTTACTTCTTACCAAAAGGATCTTTATATCCAACAGACACAAAATATCCATTCGACTGTTCGAAATTAATTTCATTGCTGATCCGATGTCCAGGTAATTGCAGCATCGCCACCAAAACCAACCATCTCTTAAGCTAATGTAGACCGAGCTAACCCTATATTAGCATATTACTAAGATAAACAGAAGGCACTGTAGAACCATTTAGGATGTGAGCTTATCAATCTGAATGTAGAGGGACACCATCTTAGCCCCGGCCACCAGCTTGGGCGGAACTGTGAAGAAGGTCAGCTCCAGCACGTTGACGTTGCTGGGATCCCTGCTGCTTGTCACCTCCATTTCCACCTTGACGGTGTCGGTCCTGCCTTTGGGATCCCCCGGTGGGCCGTTCACCCACAGCTTGTCCACGTAGTGCGGTAGTGGGGACGCCCCCCGCTCTGTTGAAGACGACCGGCGCGGCGATAGGCGCGCCGATGTCGAGCACACCGCCGACCAAGAAAAATACGCCAGCGTCCTCCTCCACGTACAACAAGAGCCGTGGCTCAGATAGTTGCACTTGCAGCTGGAGCGCCTTGCCGTACTAGATCCTATGCACGGGCATGGGATGCACGGTGCTGATGTCGTGGGAGAGCACAGTTAGCGGGCCTTCATAGACACAGACGTGCGTGGGGCATTTGCAGGGCGCGAGCGGATACTGGCTCTGGTAATCGGCGAGCTTGTGGTAAGTGACGTAGAGCCCACATCCTTCATGCGGGCACTCCACCGTCACCGAGGAGAGGACGGCGTACACCTCCGTGTTCGGCACGTTGAAGCCACCGCCGCAGTCGCACTTCTGTCACTGC
Organism: Secale cereale; assembly: GCA_902687465.1. NCBI lineage: Eukaryota > Viridiplantae > Streptophyta > Magnoliopsida > Poales > Poaceae > Secale > Secale cereale. The sequence goes on along the minus strand of LR738711.1, from coordinate 576,791,569 downwards.
CGCTGGTTCCCGGGGCGCTCGACACAGTAGTCCGTGCAAGCCAGGTGCCCTCCCTTGCACTTCACAAATCAGTCAAGAAACCTGCACCTTGCTCGATCAGCCGAATGGACGAGGTGTATTGAACCTCATACACTGGAGGCTTCAAGGGACGGAGGCACAAGGGGCAATGGAGCAAGGTGAGGTCCATCGAGACCATAGAGAGCTCCATCGTCGGGTCCTGTTCCATCTGCATGATCTAGCCCTCCTCGTGCACAGCCATCTCTCGCTTTATTAGGGCCGGGGCATTACAAAGCTATACCATCACATATGCATTCTACTTCAAGTTGCATTAAGTCAACACATGCAAGTATCAAAAGGATAGTCACAGCATGCATGCATGCGTTGTAATTAATGCATCGGTAAACGCAAATTATTGAAATATATCAAGTGCAGTGCTTTGATGTGTCGCGTCAACTCGTACAAGACCGAGAAGTTTGATTACTACAACGCCCTCTCGCCTTAACCGCACCTGCCTTTGGCTGCATGACAGGTGGAACACCGACCTGTTGGGCCCACCAGTCATGGACGCAAAGGCAGGAGCAATAAGTCAATGAAGCTGCATCCCTCCCTCGCCAATGAGCGTGGTGGCTGGCTGGAATAGGAGAAGCTTTCGTTCCCTACACGCTCTCCCTCCTGTACGCGGTGGACATGCAGCAGTTCAATCGGTGTCAGATGGCCAGAAGAATACTATAGTACTCCTCCACTGAAGTAGTACTCCCGAAGAGGCGAAGAGCCAAGCGCAGCCCGGACGCTCGTGTGGCAGTTTCATGTGTAGAGTAGTCTAGGATAGCGTGTGCCGTGCTTGTAAGCTTAAAATCGTTGGGGCCGGCTCCAGTGGCGGAGCTTCATTAGATTAGTCGGGCGGGCCATTCTAAAGAAAACAACAGAGAAAAAAGATGGGCAGGTCAGTTAGCAGGCTAGCTGAGCAGTGTTCTACTTGAGATGGGCGGGCCAAAGCACGGGTTTTGCCCCAACGTAGCTCCGCCACTGGTCGGCTCCATGCTATATTTTTTTGATTAAAATAATCTTCTGGCCCTACCTGTCATTCTGGTGATTCTAGTTTGCACGCTCATCTGGTCAAGACAGGAATATATATTTTAATTTGTGGTGGGGTAAATGTTAGAGGTTGCAGCAAATGGAGTATTGTACATTGCGGGTCTTTCAGCTAAGTTTAGAGGCAACCATGTGGGACCAGTGCTATGATGTGTCGTGTCAACTCGTACAAAGAGGAGAAGCTTGATTTTACTACTACACGCCTTCTCCCTCGCCCATGCGTGCGGTGGCTCACAGACGAGGACAGGCTTTTGCTTATAGTACTACAACAAGCTATCCCTCCCGCTCGCGGTGGACGGACATGCAGTAGTGGATTCGATATTGTAGAAGCAGTAGTAGTAACATCATTGTTCGTCTTTTCGAAGCGGTGAAGAGCCAAGTGCAACCCAAACGTGGCAGTTGCGAACCTTGGAGCACGCATATAGCCATGCTCTTGCATGAGAAAAAATTTCTATGTGAGCCCGCTATTGTGTACTCCCTCTGTCCAGAAATACTTGTCATCAAAATGAATAAAAGGGGTTGTATCTAGATGTATATTAGTTCTAGATACATCTTTTTTATCCATTTTGATGACAAGTATTTTCCGACGGCGGAGTACTTGCTAGTATAGCCCTGTAAACTAGAAAGGAGTATTTGCCTTTCTAGAGATTTTAACAAGTGACTAGACTACACCGAGACAGAGTACATATGGAGCAAAATGAGTGAATCTACATTGTAAATAAATACATAGTTCTTTCGTTTAACTCTCGGCCTTGGTCGCGGTGCACAATATTGAGTATACTAGTACTAGTATCATTTTGAAATTTACGAAGTCACCATAGGCACCTCGTCGTCGAGGGGAACGTCTCCTGACACGCGATAGACGCGAGCGGCAGTCGCCTCCATAGGTGCTTTAATGCCAAGGAGGGAGAGGGTAGCGGTTCCCGAGACGTTGAACGGTCAATGCTGCATCCTCAAATTACTCTACATGTAGAGGGAATTAATTGGAGAAGCAGAATAGAGCCAGCACGATGTGAATGCAACCGAGTTTGGATTCTCATATAAAGGCGCCCCACCACTCCAATCCATCTATTCCTTAGTCTCTGCGCAACAATGCTCACTCCAATCCAAGACCAAGTGACTAGAAGCCAGAAGCACCAATGGTTGCGTTGGACGCCAGCGGCAGTCGGCTGTGCCAAATCATCCAAGGCGCCTGCCTGCGGCCCCGCACCGCGCAGCGTGTCCATATGGTGCTGGCGACCGCCAGCGTCGTAGCCCTCGCCGATGCCGGCTTCGCCACTCGCATGGACGACATGATGGTCAACTCCATCTGCAAGTTCGCCACCGTCAAGAAGCGCGCGGATGACCTTGCCATACTGCTCGAGCCCGCGCGCCCAGGATCCTCATTGCCTGCCACCCACATCGTCCTCCATGGTGAAGAACTCTTTCAAGCCCTGGTGGCCCTGCAGTTGCCGGAGGTCGCGATGAAGAATGTGCACCTCTAGGCCGTGCTCGTCGCGCAGCGCCTCGCCATGCCAGAACCGGTCGACCTGCACATCCAAGTCTACGACAGAATCACCTACATAGGTCACTACAAGGCCAGCAAGGACAGAAACACGTTGGCCTTCTTCCAATGGCTGGAATCTTTGGACGCCATTGTTTAGAAGCACGTCGACCTAGCCACGGAAGCCGCTGCTACTTAGCCGCCGTTCGGTGGGCCGGTGCCCTCAGTCAAGGAGGTGGACGTCGTCGATGGATGCATCTCTTCTTCTTGCCTCCTGTAACCAGCACTGCATCGCCTCATGGCCTTAATACTTTATTAGTATAGGAGTATATGGCATTTTTATTCCATTAGTAATGTTATCACTGTGAGGTGGGGCCGCAGTTGAGCAAACCGACCATCGTCAAATCCCCACCCCACCCACCGGGCGTCGGCTGAGTTTAGAATTAGAAGAGAAAAATGAGGGAGAAGAGCTAGCTGTAGCAGAGATGCTGTTGTCAGATGGGACTCGCGTTGATAGAATAGGAGTACTGTGCACTCGTAACTCTTTTTTAGGGGAAAAGCAGTCGTATGTCTAGTACTACCACCAGTTGGGTGAGTGCGACCTATACCTGTCATCACTTTAGGTCTCCTTTTCAAACCGCAGCTACGCTTCACCGTACATATTTTTTGACACATTTATCCTCCTATATGTACTCCTAGGCTATTTCCACGTGCTCCCTTTCGCCGACATGTGGGACATAGAGCATCTGGGTCGTAGTGCATGCACGACTCGGAGCATATGCCGAGGTACTTTACGTTTCAGACCTCACGAATTACATGCAACCCCCCCCCCCCCC
>LR738711.1:576717561-576788076 GCA_902687465.1 Secale cereale | reverse complement strand
CCCCCCCCGGTAGAAGAATAAATAAGTAAATGAATTACTACATGAAACCGGATTATTTTGGTAGAAACCGGAGCACGTTCATTAAATTTTGGACATAACACGTTTATAAAAAACTACCTGACCTAAACCAGTCTAATGGCCTCTTTGATTCACAGGATACTGAAAACACAGAAATGGGAAAAGTATGATGGCGATGAACCGAGACGAGGAGAACTCTACTAACTTAGTTAGAGGTTAGAGTTAGATTCTAACCCTGAACTAACTCTAAACCAAAGAGGTGTATGGGTGGCAGAATTAGATTGACAATAAATGTTCTTTCTCAATCACTGCGCAACACTGCTCACTCTAATCCAATACCAAGTGACCATAAGCTAGAAGTACCTATGGAAGCGATGGTCGCGAGCGGCAGTTGGCTATGCCAAATCATCCAAGGCGCCGTCCTGCGTCCCCGCACGGCACAACATTTCCAGATGGTGCTGGCGACCTCCGGTATCGTAGCCCTCGTCGACGCCGGCTTCGCCTCTCGCATGGACAAGATGATGGTCAACCCCATCAGCAAGTTCGCCACCGTCAAGAAGCGTGTAGCAAAAGCTCCTACTAGTCTTGCCAGCCACCACGCTCATGCGCGAGGGAGGGATGCAGCTTCATTGACTTACTGCTCCTGCCTTTGCGTCTATGATGGGTGGCCCAACAGGTAGTTGGCCCACCTGTCATGCAGCCAAAGGTAGGTGCAGTTAAGGCACCGGAGCTCAGTCTGCGAGGGAGAGGGCGTTGTAGTAATGAAACTTCTCGGTCTTGTACGTGTTGATGCGACACATCAAAGCACTTCACGCGATATAAGTCTTATTACACATTTCAAATGGACTACTACATACGGACGTATGTAGACATATTTTGCTTCGTATGTAGTCACTTGTTGCAATCTCTAAAAAGACTTATATTTGGAAACAGAGGGAGTACAACGCATGCATGCATGCCGTGACTTCCCTTTTGATACTTGCATGTATTGATTTGATGCACCTTGCCAAATTTTGACTATAAATTTAACTAACCAAATTTTCATGCATGTCACAAAAAATTACGGGGCTGTTTGGATTGTGACTATGTTTGTCTTATGTTGCCACATTATTTTCCCACAGTTGCCACACTTGCCTAACTTGAGTTGCTCAAATTGTTAGACACACTTTGGCTTTCCTAGGGGAATCTCCCCACACTTTTTGTGTCTATGACATGTGGGGTTCTCGGCTAATAAAAAAGTTCTTGTCTTAGGTGTGGCTAATAAAAAAAATTAGGAATGGAGGGAGTAGAAAATAAAATAATAATTCATGTTGGGGCAACCCACGTTTCCAATAATTTTAGCCGTGGGCTTGTTCACAATTTTTACGAGGGGGTGGTTGTTCATTTAATGGAGTGACTTGTACCAGACTTGAACGATACAAAGTGTTACCTGGCACACCGTAACACCACTTGGAACAAGCGTGTAGCTATCTCAAAAAACAATCAACAACTAAAAAACGGCGACCTGGCACGTAGTACACAATTTTAAGCTATTGTTTTGATGGAGTGAAAAAGGAAAACTACCCCACTACGTATATATAGGCTAGAGCCTCCACGGTTGCTTGCTAGGGTTGCTCTATTCACACACTCTCATCTTCTACATATCTAAACAAGATAGGGGTGGTAACACTATCTTTCTCCCTTCAAAAAACACTGTCTTTCTATCCTCACCGCTGGTTACAGATCCAGACGTATCCCCCTCCGCCGGTGAAGGGGAGGAGGGGCAGCGTTTAGCCCGTCGTCCACAGCGAGGGAGGAGACCCACTGCCGGCCGCACCGTTATCTCTGGCCGAGCGCCGGCATGGGAGGTCCTCCGATCCCTTCGTCGTTGCCCTAGTATGGGCGGATCCGGCCTCCCGCCGCCCACCTATCCACATCCCGATGACCTTCAGGTATATCTTCCTTCAAAACCACCATAGCTCTACTTCCCCAGCTCGCTACGTCGCTACATGTCATCATTTTCTACCTCTCAGGCCCTCTCGATCGGATGGTCCAACGTCACCTATTTTTTTCTTCTATTGTTAGAGGTAAAGCTACTTGATGGAGTCGAATCTTGTACTTGGTTCATACAAGAAATAAAGTGGGGGTGGGGCAATGTAGTATGTAGTACATCGGACTTGGTAAAAACAGGAAGGAAAGGGGGTGAAAGTAGTACAGACTGGTCATCCAACCGGTCTCTTGGTCAAAAAGGGAAATATAGGGGTAACGCTGAACACAGTGGTATGACCAGGACTAGATTTGCTATCCACACATAGGAGTAGGTGATAGAGTGAACAAAAATGTACCAACCCATATATGTTTCTTGGTTGTTTGTTTCTCGGGGCAAGAAACTATGAATCACCACTTTATGCCCCTGTTTAGGTACATGGTGCTGAAATGCTGGTGCACACACTGTCCCATGCCCTTATACCAAATATTTAGCTGTTCTTAATCTAGTGCCCCTGGTAAAAATTAAGCCATGCCACTGTTATAAGCCATGACAAGTTTAGCCAAATGTTTTTGCATGTAATTGTTTGAGACTCTGACTGTTTCCTTTGTAGCTTCTTGTGTAAACAGGGATATCCATTTCACCTGGTTGCTGTTGTGACATTTTGGTGCACTTCACAAAACTCTTCTTAAAAGAAGTGACTTTTGTGCTATTTAACTAGAATGTCAGAATGGAACAGTTCATTCATTTCGGTGGAACTACACAAAGGGAGATCTGTGTTCCAATCCTCATCATCCATATTAGCACCATAACCTTCCTTTAGGTAAGAATGATATTTAATACATGTGTTCATCTCTATTTTGCGACTGCCATGAGAAAATAATGCTATTTTTTAATAGTACACTTGTACCCCCTCACTGACAAAACCAATTCTAAAATAGAAGGCCAGTCATGTACTTGGTTTCACCAACTGGTGAGGAGAATGAGAAACAGAGCATGAAGAGAAAGAAGAAGAAGAATAAACAGTGCCAAGGCAATCTTGCTGAAGCCAGAGGCCTCAGTCGAGGCCGTTGAAGGGCTCCGACAACGACTACCTTACATGTGAGATGATCCTCCAGGGAGCCCTTCCACTTCTGTTGTCTCACTTAATTAATTAGGAGTACTTAAGTACCACTAATTTATTGCTGCCTAATTTTCTCGTCGGAGTTAAACAAATCTTTAATAGCACCCTATGATGAATCATGTACGTGTGTGTGCTTGTCTATGGAGGTGAATCATGTGGTGGAGCAGGGAGGGAATATTATTACAGTCATGACATAATAGTGCTATTGTTTTGCATGTCAATTTATTGCCATTGGTTCAATGAGGCAATGTTTTGCGTATAGTCCATCATGAATTCGATGCTACTATTAGAGTAATATGCTAATGTCTTTCTATCCTTTCTCACTAAGCTAATGAAGGTTTCACCTTGTTCCTACTTGTGAAAACAGGGATCATGTTGTGCCAATCATACATTTTAGTGGAACTACACAAGACAATACAATGAACTGTATCCCAGCCTGTGCTTTAATTCTGCTGGAAGTTCTTGATAATCTTTCAATATAATCTCAGCACAGGTAAACAAGAGTGATTTCAACCATACATTTGAAGTGCACAAAAATATATACTATTGAGTGATTCCAGTGAGTGATTTATCATCTCTTATTGGACTACATGAATAAGCTTTTTTCCTTAGGTTTGTACGGGCCTAAGGCCTTCATCCATATTATTTTGTTGTCATCTCTATTTGTGTCGTGCTACTATCATGAGAAACTCCTTTATCTCTGCATGTTAAAGTTTTTCAACCTATGATACATGGCAATGCTTTGAGTGTTGAGCTAATTGGCACTGATTAAATAAACTAATACCTCTCTTTAAGCACGACAACTATGCTGCTGACTTTACCCATTAAGATAATGAGGGTGCTTCTATTTGTTAGTGTATGTTTCATCAACTAGTCCCACCGTTACAGTAATCTCACTCTCTCAATATATGGGCCAAGAGGGATGCTAAATTTTGGTGGAACTGCACAAAAACTTTGGGTGCTTCATTGCCTCGGTAGCTTCCGTCCTTTTCTACCAGTCGCTAATCTGGGCCTGCTTTCTTCCATTGTTGTTAGTCGGTTCGCTTATCTCGGCTTCCAGTCAAAGGAAAATGTAATTGATATGCTACCTCACACAGGTTGGTAATGGTCTTTGTCCTGATTATTGTGCTGGTCATGTATTGGTAATTTGGTATTGTGCTACTGTTTGCCGATTTTATAAAGGAGTAACTTGGAGCCTGAACTCGCAGGCAAATCATTGCATTGGGTGATTTCAGTAGAACTGGACAAAAAGATCAGATGGACAGATACTTATGCTGCTGCTATGTACTCCAAAGTTCACTCAGACAAGCATCGATGTTGTCAACAAGTGCCTATATTCATTCGAGTATCAACCGGCGTCAACCAGTTGTCAAACTCCAAGTATTAGTAGAGTGAACGCTAAAAAAATGGCTTGGCGCATAGCCCAGAAAAACACAGTCCAGTCTTTGGTCCCAACTTGTGCATTTTGGTTTCGGTAGATATGGTAGCGAACTGTATGTCATGGAGTCTAAAGATTCTAGACAAGTTGGTTGACGCGTATATTCATCTGGCACTTAATTAGTCTGCACGCCAGGGATGCTCCATTTCAGTTGAACTGCACAAAAAATTTGGGTGGTTCATTTTCTCAACCGCTTCCTTTCTCGTCTACAATGTAGAATTTTGGTGAGCTACTGGACCAAGATGAGCCAGTAAACTAGTTGGATGAAAGTAGTGGCCAAGTTGCTCAAACCTCCCTCGGCACGAGGCCAATATTTGAGGATAAACCTACAAGCAAAGTTCAGATTGTCTATGCTGCCTCTTATGTACTCGAAAGGTTACTCGTACAAGCATTAATTTTAGCAAGAAGTACCTCCGACTGAACACCATTTACCAGTCTGTACCCTAGGTAATTATAGTTTGTCCATGGATCATATTGGCTGTGATCTCAATCATTTGGATGCATAAACATACTGAACATGTGTATATCTGAATATTTTTGTCAATTATCTATGTATATTGTTGTGTGATCTATCAATAATTTGGATCCATAGCCATGCTGAACTTGTGTATATATGAATATTTTGAGTTGTTGATAGTGAATGTTGGCTATGAATATGAACGTGTCCTGTGAACCTGAGTTTGATACGAATGTTTACCTTTTCTGTTGTGCTTGTGTGTGAACTTGTTAGTATGCCTACTATGGGGTATGTTACGTGTGGGTTTCAACATCACACATTCTTCCCGAGAAGAATTGCACCTTCTTTGTTAGGGTAGCAGCGACGCATCAGCTCTTTTTAATCTTTTTGCTATGTCTTGCCTCTCCCCCGCTCAACCCCCGCCGTAATGTTTTTGGCCTCAAAACAAACATTGTACTGCGTTGTTTTTGGGGCTTGATGAAAAATCGAGTGCTGGTTTCTGTAGGTTGGCCCGCCCAGCAAATCGGCTGCTGGTCCACCATGGATTGGGAGGCTAAAAATACAAGTTGTATGGTGCAGAGGCAAGTAAAAAACACCATCGAGTGCCATCCACTGAAGAAAAAAATCACTCCTGATGTGCTTCTTTAGTCGTGCCGCCGGCCCCCTCTATAATCCAGTTCGCTCGAGGATCTGGTATCATTTTTTCCATAGAGCGAACAAGTATCAGCTAGGCCTAGGTTTTGTATTTTAACATGCGTAGCCCACGACATACGGTGAGAGTGGTTTCAACTTATTTTTTGAGGTCCATACCGGCCTATGGGCTTTTTCTTAAAGATCGGTAGCCCAATGTATTTTTTTAACCACATTATATATATTTATATTATTACTATTATCATATATTTTATAGAGACTTATATATACATTATAAAAACATCCCACGTGTTATTAACTTATAAAAGTAAATGTTTAACAGAAGTTGGCAAAGAAAATCCTGGTTGTTTTTTACTCACCGGCAAGGAAAATCCTGGTGATTGCGTACAAAAGCTTGCGAAGATTTTAAGGAACAATGTAATAATAACACGCTCATTTTTATTTTGAGCAATAACTCGCTAATTTGTTAATTATGTATATAAAAAATGCGCCTGTCAGGTTTATTTTTTATATTTATTGCTCCTTCTAACATAACATTATATATATTATGAGCCCAGCTAATTCGTGTATTTGAAGGAAGTGCAAATGGGCTGGGATTTCTTAGATAATATAAATGGGCTGCATTGATGCGTAATTATTTGTTCACCCAGCCTAGCAAATGGATTGTACATTCTAGAAAACATGGGTTAAATATATGCCACATTTTTGTAGGCTGACATGTGGGCCAATAGGTCGAAGCCTACGCAGGGCGTTGTTAACTTGGTCGGCATGCACCTTCAATCTCTCGTCTTCTTCCTCCAGCATCGCCGGGACCGCCTGGTCCGACCTTCGGTGGCTAGTGGCTCTGCTTAGCACGCATCGCTGTGAAGCGCTACCACACCGCCGGCCAGGCTATCCCTCCACCCCTCCACACCTCATGTTATTCTCCACCGACTGCAGCCCCACGCCGCACCAGAACTAGGTATAACCCTTCTCCTCCACTCAATCTGCGACTCCACTGCCGCGTCTTCCTATCTCTGAGTCGTTCCCGTCCGGGGCCTCGCCGTCGTCCACCGCCTCGCTGCGCTCTGTGCAGCATGGTCAACAAACGAGAGTCATCGGAAGAGGACTGTATGTGGAGAGCCTGACGGCTGGCACCTACGAAGTCCATGGTCGCACGCAAGGAAAGTTCCTCCTTATTAAGTTGAAAAAATGTTTCCTCCACCTGACAGCTGGGACCCACCGACTGTATCTTCGCACATAAGGAAGTGCCTCCTTGTACTCAGTGCCGGCTGGCTCGCACCCTTGTTACTCTTTCTTTTCCGTCCCTTCTTGTTCTGCTGTAGTGGGACCGAGTTCTGCTCACAGACCGCCTTCTTGAGTGTGTTGGGGCTGATAATATTTCGCACCTCGGCTATCTGAGGCTCGGTGAAGTCAGCAGCTGGAGGCGTCTCCCGAGAACTGAACACCAGACGACGCCTGTTGCAACTGGGTTTCTCCGTGGTACCAGCTAGATCGCGATCGTCTTTTGTAGGGTTGGGTTCTTGAGAAGGAGGCCCCATGAATTCGCCATCGTACCCATGATCGGTAAAGTACTTATCGACGTTGGCAAATGTACCGTCGTCGTTGTCGTCGTCGTCGTCCAGATCCTGTGCCATATGCATGTTCGTATCCTGTGCCATAGTGATGTCCGGTATGTCCGGTTGCATTGCGGTGGTCTTGCCATTGCTTGGCGCCGGCACGACTGACGGTGTTGTCTTTGGGGTGGTGTCCCTCGCCCCCAAACGAATCTGCCTCTTTGGCCAAAGCAGGGGCCAGCTTAGGCAGGCGCTGAGGGTCATCACATCATCTTTGTCGACACCGGCGGGTCAAATCGGAGGTAACAACTCGTTGCAGCCTGGCAGCACCCGAACCAGTTGAACCCTATACACGATGGGTGGCATCGGACTACCGTGGAAAATGGGGTTGCCCGGTTGAACGATTCTGCCCTTGGCGACATCGACCAACTCGTCGTTCACGAAGTGCAGGAGAGTGCACGGAACATAGGCGGCGCCCTGCGAAAACATGTAGGGCGTCACGGATGCCCAATCAAAGGCAAGGAGATGAAGTCGTCGGCTGAGAGGCTTAATTAGTTACCGTGATGATGGCGTCGAGCTCAGCTAATGTCGAGGCACTGCCAACCGCGGGCGTGCAATTGACGGAGGGGCTGCTTGCTGCAGAGGTGCCGGGCGGTGTACACCCGGGTGCATTAAGTTCCAATGCCCGTGCCTGCGTCGGAGACACCAATGCCGCCTCCACCGGAGACACAAATGGCCCCACATGCGCGTTCTCCGAGTTACTGGCCGTGAAGCTGGGAATGGGGGGCGGCCCCTGTTGGCCGCCCACAATCCATGTCGTCAGCCCATGAATCAAGGTAGGCATAATGCCGGTGAGCATCGATCCCAGTTGTTGTTGCACTTGCTCTTGGACAATCTCCGGAATCCGTGCCACTTGTGCCTTGAGTTCTTGACCCTCGCGCGACTGGCTTTCCGAGCTGGTCTTTTTCTCCTTTCGCCCACCAGCGTTATAGTATGACGACCATTTTGTGGACAAGCCTTTGCTGGCCACACGACCAGCTGACGACGGCTTACTAAGCTTATCCTTTTTTCATTAGATTCAACACCCTATTTAGAGTGGTGTCCCAAGGGGTGCTCTGAGTCGACCCCGCGCTACTACTTTCAGTCGCCTGCGGAAGGAATGTGAACCATTTAGAAATTTGGCTTCATTAATTAGAATGCAACCATATGGAGGTAATTACGTAGGGGTGTATTCCTTACCAGAACAACCTCAAGAGCCCTGGTCTTCGGATCCGTGGTGAGCTCCTTTTCTACTGGGTCCTCCTTGTACCGGGCCCTGACAAAGTTCCTAGTTTGCTTGTCACCGTATTTATTGAAGAGGCACGGTAGGCCTTGCTCGGCACGATCCGCGTCCTCCTTGTCCCATATAGGCTCCACCACTCTGTAACCGCTGGGACCGAGTGTGTCTTCCCCTAAGTTCAACTCCCACATTTCTTTCCCCCACTGACTTGATTCGGAGGTTGCGCTGCTCTCGCACTTGATCTTGAACTCCTTGTATTCATCTTCGCTGATCGAAGAATTTTCGCCTTGATCTTCTCATAACTAAAACCTTTGTCAATCATTCTGTTCACTGAGCTTCTCCAAGTAGACAGGGCCGTGCTCATACTCGTGATGGCGATATTGTTCACTTTATTCCCTATGAGGCGTGTGTTTTCAAATTTAGTGGATAACTTGTATCGTTCGTGCAGCTTCGTTGTCAGGACCGGTTTTCCAGTAAAATAATTACCGAGAGAACCGACCTTTTTATCGAACCAACACAGAAGAATACTTCTTACTGGTAGACAAATCCTTGATACAGAATACTAGAGTACTGAATATTCTACATGGTTGAGCTGAGGTTGCTCAACAATTTATTACAAGCATGCCGATATAATACATAAGGGCAGATATGACACAATGGTAGGGTGGCATAACTACTAACTCGTAATAAAAAAGAGGTGGTGGATATGTCACAGGGTAGTGGGTGACATGACTCCATTATCTTACAGCTCATCGAGTGTCGGAGTGAGACCCGATGAATTTATTTGGTGGTTTGCAGAAGCGGTTATAAAACAGTGATCGACTCCAGGATCGCAAGAGACTGATTGGGACTCCACTAGACGTTGGACTCGATATCGAACTCTTTTTCCATGAGATCGCCTGCGTCAACATCTGGCGAAATCAACAAGCCAGGTCAGTACTTTGAATGTACTCGCAAGACAGTTCGGACATAAGTTATAACAAATGCAAACATGATGCATATGAGTACTCTAGCAATATGTATCCGAATAATATAATTTTGCGCTGCAAGTAAAAATGGAAGTCGGGCGGTAGTCCTCCCGAAATCCATAAGAGAAATAAAGGAAGACCAAACGAGTGTCTGAGCGACGCCTCGTGAGGAAAAATGAATAAAAACATGCCACAGTCGGACGTCTGAGCGACATCACATAAAGGGCTTATATCGAAAAGTATATAACAAGAATGCCACAGTCGGACGTCTGAGCGACATCACATAAAGGGCTTATATTCAAAATTAAATAACAAGAATGCCACAGTCGGATGTCTACGCGACATCACATAAAGGGCTTATATTCAAAAGTAAATAACAAGAATGCCACAGTCGGACGTCTGAGCGACATCACATTAAGGGCTTATAACAAATTTAAATAACAAGAATGCCACAGTCGGACGTCTGAGCGACATCACATAAAGGGCTTATAACAAAATTAAATAACAAGAATGCCACAGTCGGACGTCTGAGCGACATCACATAAAGGGCTTATATAATCTTTGGTATAACAGAAAAATATTTCAAGAGATTAATGAGTGCAGAAATAATTGAGTAGTTCATCTACCAAAAATGACCCTTGACTAAATCACCACTCTTGTTACTATCATAAATTACCCGAGACGGTCCCTGGGTTGACACGAAGATTGACACTAGGCCATAGACATGGCTACTCGGAAGATTTTGACTCTGCAGAGCTTGTACTCTTAAATCACAGCCAACGGATTCCACTAGCCACAAGGACTAGTTCTGTCTATGGTGTTTTAGCAGAAACACAACTGACCAGTACACACCCATTTCACATCCTGCTGCCCGGAATCACCCGAGACAACATTCACGAAAAACTTTAAGATGGGGAGGCTACAACCTCGAATAGCATGGGATCAAACTTATATCGCGCGCTCTAAGGGGTGCCCCCCTCTCGGTCCCAACCGGAAACACCCATGCCCCCTGACCGGATGACGGGCTTTAATCCAGGGCCATGGAACTCTCATCCCGGCCCCTCTATTTGGTGTGTACACGGAAACAGGTTTGCAACAGACTAAACCGTAATCTTTGAAGAAGGCATGTGACAGTACCAAAAAGGAGACGAACGGGATCGTGACTTGATCCACGTTGATACTAGAGTTGAAAGCTGATTGGCATGCTCCAACAATACCAGTTCACAACCCATCATGTCACCACATGATCGGGGTGGTTCAATCATCATCATTCGGGGCTCACCCGAAGCTTGCTTGCATGAATTATAACATCCACAAATGCTTATATAACCATTCTATGAAGAAGAAATACTCAAGCAAACATGCAACACACTCATCATATCAAAGGTTCAAACATGCTTGCCAGGTTCTGAGTAGTCGGAGTCTAACTCGGTGAAGTTTGCGGCTCCGTCACTTCCTTCTGTATCTACGTATACAAATAAAACGAGTACAAACATTAATACCGCGCGTGCATAAAAGTTGTCTGAAATATTTTTCAAATAAATATGATAACTAACTAGACAAAAAACTAAAGAGGACAGAAAAAGAATCAACTCAAAATCATCTTTTGTTAAAAAGTTATTAAATTTCTGTCCAGGGACTTGTCTGTAATGAAACAGAAAGTTTCCAGGGGCTAGAATATAAAAACAGAAAATGATTCGGTAAGCAGTACGCCAGCCAAATAAGGAAAACGTACTTTGCGCGAAGGCGCCTTCCAGATAAACGTTTCGAATAAGATTGAGAGACTGACGAGGGGGTCCCACTCGTCAGGTTTGAAAACCGAAAACAGAGTCGTGTCGGCGCCAGAGAGCTGCGGTGGTCGCCAGCGCCGATGCATGGCGAGGTAGAGGGATTGAGTGGTACCTACGTGTTCCTAGTGCTCTTCCACGTTGGTTGGTGGTGGAGTTGGGCGTCGGTGAGCACCACGTCGACGGCGACCCTCTCTCCGCCGGATGGCGGCTCGGGTGGTTGTGGGTCTTGTCGGAGAGGGCTGCTGGGGTCAAATTAGAGCGGGGGTTAGTCTCCTAGGGGTGCCAGGAGACTACTGGCAAGTCTAGGGCGATGGAGGAGCTCTCACCAGAGAGGACGCTGCCGGAGCCCGAAGCGGACCGAGGCAGCCGGAGCTGAGGAAGAAGGGCCCCTCGAGGCTCTTCCAGTGACTGGGTGGGGTCTGGCGAGCGATTACGGTGGCGTTGTGGCTGGACGGGTGGATTAGGTGCTTGAGCATCAACTAGACGGTGTACTGATTCCATTCCGGTGAAGAACTTAGCAAGGCAGGGGCGCTTACGGCCTGTCCCCAACGGCACGGCCGTGCGGGCACGTCGGCGGCAGAGAGCGCGCCCTGTGCTTGCCAGGCCACAGCAACGGTGCTGCAGTCGTGCGCAGGAAAGGAGACAGCCACGCGGAGCTTCCAGGTGGCTTGGGCGGTGCTGAACGGCATTGCGCTGCACGGTGCCCCTTGTCGGCCGCCACGGGTGGCTCTGCCGCCGCGGAAGACGCCGGCGCAGGCGGGCCATGCTCCCACCGATGCCCGCAACTAGCCAAGCGAGCGTGCGGCGCTCTGGATAAGCGAGAGGAGCAGTGAGCATCGCGCCAAAGCGGGCACTGGTGAGATTGACGCCGCGACTCTGACAAAACTGATGAAGCTGCACTGTCGACTGTGATCTTCAGTTAGCTTTTTTTGAATTGACACAAACATTGCACGCCAGGTGTTTGATGAAATGTTTTTGGCATGTGGAAAATCTTTCTAGAGCTGATATTTGGTGAGGTGGTCTCTTGATGCATCTAGAGGCTGCCTGAATTTTCACAGATTTTTAGGAAGAGAGAAAATATGAATTTCACCAAAATTTACAAATCTGGTCCAAACTTGTAGTAAGTGAAATTTGAAAGTTTTGAACTCTGGACCAGTGAAACAGGATGGATCTTGGTTGTGGGTACCAAGGACTAGCTAGGGGAGTTGGGTTAGGATCAAAAATCAAAATGAAATTGGTGGTTCCTTTGTAAATCACCAAGGTTCAATTTAAAAGACAGAAATTGTTTTTGGTATAAAATAATTAGAAGAAAAATCTCAATAACGTTGAAACCTACTGGAATTGATGAGAGGCTTGTTTCATGGTGGAAAGGAGGTTTTGGAGAGAAAGACTTTCATTGGGTGCCATGGCAAGAAAAAAAGTTTGAATGGGGAGGACAAGTCCATGGTTCTTATATGATGGTTTTTCATGAAGGGAAAATAGTCAAACAAAACCCTTTTGAAAAACAACTTGTGTTGAGCTAACACAAGTAGAAAACCTTCAAGGCCAGAATCAAGTTTGAGAAGGACACACAAACTTTTGTCAGAAAATTTTTTAGAAAGGGGTTTTAAGAGAAGATCAAATAGCCCCCTTCCAAAAGACCAAAAAGTTTGGAAAAAAACAAATCCAAAAATTTGGGAAGTCTGATAGTTCTTTGGGAAGGTCCAACTGGTATGCCACCGTGCCTCTCCGTGCAACTATACGAAAGGGTCCGATAAATCGTGGTGCTAGCTTTCCTTTGACTTTGAATCATTGCAGGCCCCTCATAGGAGATACACGTAGATACACGTTTTCACTGGGTTCAAAACTTACTTCCTGATGCTTTTGATCGTAATAACTCTTCTGTCGGCTTTGGGCCATCTTGAGTCGATCCCGAATTAGTCTAACTTTTTCCTCAGCTTCCTTGAGCATGTCTGGGCCGAAGATACGACTGTCCACTGTTTCTGACCAGTTTAATGGGGTACGACATCTTCGTCCATACAAGGCTTCGAAAAGTGCCATTTTCAGACTGGCTTGGTAACTATTGTTGTATGCGAACTCGGCATACAGTAAGCTTGCTTCCCAACTGGTCCCATAGGTGAGGACACATGCCCTCAGCATGTCTTCTAGAATTTGATTTACTCGTTCCGTTTGTCCTCCAGTCTGGGGGTGATAGGCTGTACTGAATACTAGTTGCATTCCCAGGGCTTGCTGTAAATGATCCCAAAATTTGGAGACGAACTGAGTGCCTCTCTCGGATATTATAATCTTTGGAACTCCATGTAGGCTACTATACGGGCGAGGTAAAGTTTGGCAAGTTTCTGGGTGGTGTGGGTTGTCTTGACCAGGGTGATGTGTGCCACCTTAGTTAGCCTATCTGTGATGACCCATATGGCATCATATCCGTGCTGTGACTGTGGTAGTCCAACAATAAAATCCATCCTAATATCGTCCCATTTCCACTCAGGTATCTTGTTTGGCTATAACAGTCCTGCGGGTTTTTAGTGCTCGTCTTTAATGCGTTGACATGAATCACAACATGCAATGTACGTGGCTATATCCCTCTTCATACCGTGCCACCAAAACCTTTTCTGAATGTCCTTGTACATTTTGGTCCCTCCAGTGTGACTTGAATATGGAGCGGTGTGGCTCTCTGCTAGAATTTGTTGTTTGAGGTCTTCGTTATTGGGTACACAAAGCCTGTCTCCGAACCATAATATTCCCTCACTGTCTATGGAAAATTCTGAGGCCTTGCCCTGACTCACTTTTCCTTTTATGCCTTCAATGCAGGGGTGTCCATGCCGAGCCTTCTTAATTTGTTCTATTAGTGTAGGCCGTATTTCCATATTTGACACTTCGCCTTCAGTGACCATCATTGAGTTGAGCTTGGCGAATTCCTGCTGAAACTCAGGTCTCAAGTTTTGTAGGCTGCCATTGTCCGAGCTGGGGTTACGGCTGAGAGCATCTGCTACTACGTTTGCCTTTCCTGGGTGATAGTGGATGCCAACGTCATAATCTTTCACCAATTCCAACCAGCATCGTTGTCGTATGTTGAGCTCTGGTTGGGTGAAAATATACCTGAGGCTCTTATGGTCCGTATATATTTCACAACGATTCCCAAGCAAAAAGTGTCTCCATTCTTTGACTGCATGAATGACTGCTGCCAATTCCAAGTCGTGAGTAGGATAATTTTCTTCATGTTTCCGTAGTTGCCGGGAAGCGTATGCGACTACCTTGTCATCTTGCATCAGTACGCATCCGAGGCCCTTCTGGGATGCGTCGCAATATACTTCAAAACTTTTGTGTATGTCTGGTACGACCAATATTGGGGCTGTTGTTAATTTCTTTTTGAGTTCCTGGAAGCTTTTCTCACAAGCTTCAGTCCAAACGAATTTCTTATCCTTCTTGAGTAACTGTGTCATTGGTTTGGCTATGGTGGAAAATCCCTCAAGAAACCTCTGGTAATATCCAGCCATTCCGAGGAAACTTCGTACATCTGTTACATTGGCCGGTGGCTTCCAACCAAGTACAACCTTGACTTTTTCCGGGTCCACAGCCACTCCTTCTTGTGTCAATACGTGGCCTAAAAAACCAACCTGTCTTGACCAAAATTCACATTTGCTGAATTTGGCGTAGAGTTGATGTTTCCTTAATTCTCCTAGTACAATACGGAGATGTTCAGCTTGTACTTCTGGTGTCTTTGAATATACCAAGATATCATCAATAAATACCACAACAAATTTGTCCATAAATTTCATAAACACTTTGTTCATGAGGTGGACAAAATATGCGGGGGTGTTGGTCAGTCCAAACGGCATTACCGTAAATTCATATAGTCCATATCTGGAGGTGAATGCTATTTTCGGGATATCTTCTGTCCGTACTTTTAATTGATGATAACCCGACCTCAAATAAATTTTTGAGAAAACCTTGGCTTGAGCGAGCTGGTCAAATAAATCATTTATCCGTGGCATCGGATATTTGTTCTTGATGGTGACCATGTTGAGCGCTCGTTAGTCTATACACGATCTCATAGTCCCATCCTTCTTTTTGGCAAATAATACCGGCGAACCTCAAGGTGAGGAGCTGGCCCGTATAAATCCTTTGTCCAGTAATTCCTTTATTTGCTTCTTTAGTTCAACCAATTCGGACGGTGCAATTCGGTATGGTTTCTTGTAAATGGGGGTGGTTCCAGGTGCTAGCTCAATGATGAATTCTATTTCTCTGTCTGGTGGCATGCCTGGAAGTTCTTTGGGAAATACGTCTGGAAACTCACATACTACTGGAACTTTGCTCAACTCAGAAGTGTCTACCTTATTTAATTTTGGATGCCGCGATACTGGTCTTTCTTGAGCTGCGACTCTTATTGTCTTTCCGTGATGATGAGTAAGAATCACAGTTCGGTTGAAGCATTCGATAAATCCTTTGTTGGTGGTTAGCCAGTCCATACCCAGGATAACATCCAGTCCCTTGTTTTCCAACACGATGAGGTTTGCATGAAACTTTAATCCTTCAATCTCAATAGTTACACCTTGGCAGTAATTCTGAGTGATCTGCTTACTTCCGGGGGACTTTATGGTCATTGATTGTCCCAAGGGAAGCATCGAAAAATCATGTTGCAAAGCAAAGTTCTTCGAAATGAACTAATGAGAAGCTCCAGAATCAAACAAAACTGTGGCAGGTATTGTGTTGACAGGGAACGTACCGAGTACGATATCCGGGGCATCCTGTTCTTGCTCTTTGGTCACGCGGTTCAGGTGGCCTTTCTTATGGTTGTTATTGGGGTTGAAGTTGTTACGCTTGGGCGCTGAATTGTTTCCATTGCTGTTCGCCTTCGGGGTTGAGTTCCTTGGTTTTTGGCATAGTGTCCCTCTTCTCCACAAGTGTAGCAAGTAACACCTGGACGATACGTGAAATCTTTGTCCCTTGCATGAAATTTTTTGCTCGGACGCGTGTCATTGGTCATGGATTTGTTCGCCCCATTTTTCTGAAAGTTTGTCTTATTCCTGTTGTTACGAGTGTGGGAGGTCTGATCCCTTTTTCGCTTGCGAATATCTTCCAGACTGCGACGCTCATTTTCCAAAGTAATAGCTTTTTCCACAAGTGTCTTGAAATCTGGAAAAGTGTGTACGACTAGCTGGTATTTAAGTGCTGGTGCCAGACCGTCCAGGAATTTTTCCATCTTCTTATTTTCAGTCATACGCTCTTCGTTGGCATAGCGAGATAATTGAGTAAACTGGCTGTTGTACTCAGTCACTGTCATGCTTCTTTGCTTGAGGTCATCAAACTCGCTTTTCTTGATCTTCATAATGCTTCTAGGGATGTGCGCCCCACGAAAACCTTCTTTAAAATCCTCCCAGGTGATATCATTTTCATTGGGGTGCATATGCAGAAAAATCTCCCACCATGATGTAGCTGGTCTAGTAAGATAGTGCGGTTCATAAAGTACCTCTTCACGATCTGAGCATTGTGCCACAATCAATTTCCTTTCAATGTCTCGAAGCCAATCATCAGCCTCAAGGGGTCTGTCAGTGTGAGAAAATGTTGGCGGACGTGTCTTCTACAATTCAGACAATTTAGAATGCTGCTGGTGCGGCTCACAGTGATTCCCCATATTAATAACATGGTTCATCATTTCTTGATTTTTCTGCTGGCTTTGCTCGTAAAGACGGCATACTTGAGAAAATGCTGTTTCGCTGCCCTGCTGACTTGACTGCCCCTGCGTGAAATTGTTACCTGTTTGTGTGCCATAATTTTCCTCTGGCGAACTTGGCATGGAACGTGTCCAGGGACGAGTCATTTTCCACTCTGGGGGTATTATTGCATATATCATGAGAAAAACTGAGCGACAAAAATAAACCAAAGATTTTGCAAATGCAGCAAAAACACAAGCTTCAAAGATTTTTAAATAAAGAACTTGATTGCGCATGGAGAAGGACTACTTAGTACACATCTTACATGCGAGTCGTAATTATACAATACGTCACTCAGGATGCGCGTACACATTCCTGACATGTTATTTATGCTAGTGCACTTCTCCAAGTTCCTACATGATGCGCAAACAAACTACTTCTTATCAACCTATTTTACATATCAAACATATCATACAAGCGAACACATCGCGTCGCGGACAGGCGCACTAGTCGGAGATGTTGAAGACTTCCCTCGGCCTGTCGAGGGTAAGACCCAGTGGTGATGGGGACTCAACCTCCTGCTCACTAATAGGCTCTAGGCATGGAATACTGGTACGAGAAGTTGGTGCGGGCGCGGCAAATGGTGCAACTCTGACTGGAGTAGGAGCAACGACCTGGTCAAACTCCTGAGTGGTTGGTAGGTGGCGAGCGGTGGCTAAGATGGCAAGTGCATAAGATGCTGAGGACGTGACAAATGTCAGTGGTGGTGAAGTATGGAGAAGCTCCCTCCTGTTGGCGGAACCACTCTGAACTAAGTCCATACGAGCAGCCACCAAGTCGTCCACGAGGTTATCAAAGGCTGCCTCAAGAGCCTTGAGGTACTCAACAAATGATTCGATGGCTTCATCATGTTCTCCCATTGCGCAAGCAAATGCATAGTGGCACGTGTAAGGCATGTGGCATGGGAGGTAATGATAGTGACGAGTCTTCATCGAAGGAAGAGCATCCCGGAGACGGGCTATCGCCTCACGGGCAGCCATTTGCATAGCATGCCTCTCCGTAGGCATGGCCCTACCCACAAATCGGAAGCGGCGTGCTTCAGAACGCCCTCCCTTGAATTGCACCGCGGCCTGGTGCATCGACACGCTGTCGCTGATCTTGTGCCGGTAGAGTGTGAACTCTGGACGGGTCGATGGCCCGATCGCGACCTTGGTGATGGCGACGAGGAGCTGGATAAACCCCTCAGGAATGTTGGCAAACACTTGTGAATCGCAGTCGCCACTGGCCATCTACAAAAGTAGATAAAAATTCCGAATAGTCAAATCATAAATTTATGATGACTAACAGAAAATTGCTACAAATGTAAAAATGCTGAAATAGCACGCAATATGCTAATAACCGATTAGTGGCTTCCTACAGTCAGCCTGGCTCTGGTACCAAGGTTGTCAGGACCGGTTTTCCAGTAAAATAATTACCGAGAGAGCCGACCTTTTATCGAACAAACACAGAAGAATACTTCTTACTGGTAGACAAATCCTTGATACAGAATACCAGAGTACTGAATATTATACTTGGTTGAGCTGAGGTTGCTCAACAATTTATTACAAGCACGCCGATATATAATACATAAGGGCGGATATGACACAATGGTAGGGTGGCATAACTACTAACTCGTAATAAAAAAGAGGTGGTGGATATGTCACAGGGTAGTGGGTGACATGACTCCATTATCTTACAGTTCATCGAGTGTCGGAGTGAGACCCGATGAATTTATTTGGTGGTTTGCGGAAGCGGTTATAAAACAGTGATCGACTCCAGGATCGCAAGAGGCTGATTGGGACTCCACTAGACGTCGGACTCGCTATCGAACTCTTTTTCCATGAGATCGCCTTCGTCAACATCTGGCCAAATCAACAAGCCAGGTGAGTACTTTGAATGTACTAGCAAGACAGTTCGGACATAAGATATAACAAACGCAAACATGATGCATATGAGTACTCTAGCAATATGTATCCGAATAATATAATTTTGCGCTGCAAGTAAAAATGGAAGTCGGGCGATAGTCCTCCCAAAATCCATAAGAGAAATAAAGGAAAACCAAACGAGTGTCTGAGCGACGCCTCGTGAGGAAAAATGAATAATAACATGCCACAGTCGGACGTCTGAGCGACATCACATAAAGGGCTTATATCCAAAAGTAAATAACAAGAATGCCACAGTCGGACGTCTGAGCGACATCACATAAAGGGCTTATATTCAAAATTAAATAACAAGAATGCCACAGTCGGACGTCTGTGCTTCATCACATAAAGGGCTTATATTCAAATGGAAATAACGAGAATGCCACAGTCGGACGTCTGAGCGACATCACATTAAGGGCTTATAACAAATTTAAATAACAAGAATGGCACAGTCGGACGTCTGAGCGACATCACATAAAGGGCTTATAACAAAATTAAATAACAAGAATGCCACAGTCGGACGTCTGAGCGACATCTCATAAAGGGCTTATATAATCTTTGGTATAACGGAAAAATATTTCAAGAGATTAATCAGTGCAGAAATAATTGGTTAGTTCATCTACCAAAAATGACCCTTGACTAAATAGCCACTCTTGTTACTATCATAAATTACCCGAGACGGTCACTGGGGTTGACACGAAGATTGACACTAGGCCATAAACATGGCTACTCTGAAGATTTTGACTCTGCAGAGCTTGTACTCTTAAATCACAGCCAACGGATTCCACTAGCCACAAGGACTAGTTCCGTCTATGGTGTTTTAGCCGAAACACAACTGACCAGTACACACCCATTTCACATCCTGCTGCCCGGAATCACCCGAGACAACATTCACGAAATACTTTAAGACGGGGAGGCTACAACCTCGAATAGCATGGGATCAAACTTATATCGCGCACTCTAAGGGGTGCCCTCCTCTCGGTTCCAACCGGAAACACCCATGCCCCCTGACCGGATGACGGGCTTTAATCCAGGGCCATGGAACCCTCATCCCGGCCCCTCTATTTGGTGTGTACATGGAAAGAGGTTTGCAACTGACTAAACTGTAATATTTGCAGAAGGCATGTGACAGTACCAAAAAGGAGACGAACGGGATCATGACTTGATCCACATTGATACTAGAGTTGACAGCTGACAGGCATGCTCCAACAATACCAGTTCACAACCTATCATGTCACCACATGATCGGGGTGGTTCAATCATCATCATTCGGGGCTCACCAGACGCTTGCTTGCATGAAATATAACATCCACAAATGCTTATATAACCATGCTATGAAGAAGAACTACTCAAGCAAACATGCAACACACTCATCATATCAAAGGATCAAACATTCTTGCCTGGTTCGGAGTAGTCGGAGTCTTACTCGGTGAAGTTCGCGGCTCCGTCACTTCCTTCGGTATCTACGTATACAAATAAAAGGAGTACTAACATAAATACCGCGCGTGCATAAAAGTTGTCCCAAATATTTTTCATATAAATATGACAAAAAAACTAGACAGAAAACTAAAGAGGACAGAAAAAGAATCAACTCAAAATCATCTTTTGTTTAAGAGTTATTAAAGTTTCTGTCCAGGGACTTGTCTGTAATGAAATAGAAAGTTTCCAGGGGCTAGAATATAAGAACAGAAAAACGATTCGGTACGTAGTACGCCAGCCGAATAAGGAAAACGTACTTTGACCGAAGGCGCCTTCCAGAAAATCGTTTAGAATGAGATTAAGAGATTGACGAGGGGGTCCCACTCGTCAGGTTTGAAACCCGAAAACAGAGTCGCGCCGGCGCCAGAGAGCTGCGGTGGTCGCTAGCGCTATTCCACGGCGAGGTAGAGGGAGTGAGTGGTACCTACGTGTTCCTGGTGCTCTTCCGCGTCGGTGGGTGGTGGAGTTGGGCGTCGGCGAGCACGACGTCGACGGCGACCCTATCTCCGGCGGACAGCAGCTCGGGTGGTTGTGGGTCTCGTCGGAGAAGGCTGCTAGGGTCAAATTGGAGCGGGGGTTAGTCTCCTAGGGGTGCCAGGACACTACTGGCAAGTCTAGGGCGGTGGAGGATCTCTCACCAGAGAGGATGCTGCCGGAGCCCGAAGCGGACCGAGGCGGCCATAGTTGAGGAAGAAGGGCCCCTCGAGGCTCTTCCAGTGACTGGGCGGGGTCTGGTGAGGTGGTGGAGATGTGCGGGCTCGAGAGCGAGCTCGGAGGTGATATTTATTGCCGGCCCGAGGCGGTTGCCGTGAACGGGATAAGTCCGGCGAGCGATTATGGCGGCGCTGTAGCTGGACGGTTGGTTTAGGTGCTTGAGCATCAACTAGACGGTGTACTGATTCCATTCCGGTGCAGAACTTAGCAAGGCAGGGGTGCTTACGGCCTGTCCCCAACGGAACGATCGTGTGAGCACGTCGGCGGCAGAGAGCTTGCCCTGTGCTTGCCAGGCCACGGCGACGGTGCTGTAGTCGTGCGCGGGCAAGGAGACGGCCACGCGGACCTTCCAAGTGGCTTGGGCGGTGTCGAACAACATTGTGCTGCAGGGTGCTTCTTGTCGGCCGCCAAGGGTGGCTCTGCCACCGCGGAAGACGCCGGCGCAGGCTGGCCATGGTGCCACCGACCATAGTAACCAGCCAAGCTAGCGTGCGGAGCTCCGGATAAGAGAGAGGAGCAGTGAGCATCGCGCTAGAGCGGGCACTGGTGAGATTGACGCCGCGACTCTGACGAAACTGACGAAGCTGCACTGTCGACTGTGATCTTCAGTTAGCTTTTTCTGAATTTGACAGAAACAGTGCACGCCAGGTGTTTGATGAAATGTTTTTGGCATGTGGAAAATCTTTCTGGAGCTGATATTTGGTGAGGTGGTCTCTTGATGCATCTAGAGGCTGCATGAACTTTCACAGATTTTTAGGAAGAGAGAAAATATGAATTTCACCAAAATTTGCAAATTTGGTCCAAACTTGTAGTAAGTGAAATTTGAAAATTTTGAACTATGGACCAGTGAAACAGGATGGGTCTAGGTTGTGGGTACCAAGGACTAGCCAGGGGAATTGGGTTGGGATCAAAAATCAAAATGAAATTGGTGGTTCTTTTGTAAATCACCAAGGTTCAATTTGAAAGACAGAAATTGTTTTTGGTATAAAATAATTAGAAGAAAAATGTCAATAAGGTTGAAACCTACTGGAATTGATGAGAGGCTTGTTTCAAGGTGGAAAGGAGGTTTTGGAGGGAAAGACTTTCATTGGGTGCCATGGCAAGAGAAAAAGTTTAAATGGGGAGGACAAGTCCATGGTACTTATAGGATGGTTTTTCATGAAGGGAAATTAGTCAAACAAAACCCTTTTGAAAAACAACTTGTGTTGAGCTAACACAAGTAGTAAACCTTCAAGGCTAGAATCAAGTTTGATAAGGACACACAAACTTTTGTCAGAAAACTTTTTAGCAAGGGGTTCTAAGAGAAGATCAAATATCCCCCTTCAAAAAGACCAAAAAGTTTGGAAGAAAACAAATCCAAAAATTTGGAGTGTTACATTCGTGAAGAGGAGGTTGCGCAAATTCCATCGGTCCTTATGCCTTAGGTTCTCGGTGTTGATCGAGACGGTGCTCCGTAGAATGCACCCGAGCTGAACCGAGTACCCCTTGACTATTTCTTTGGGTGCCGTTGGATGCCGGTCGGAGTTCACTTCAGTAAATTCCTCCTTGACGGTGCGGAGCACGGTCGGGCGCCGGTCCTTCCGTTGCCTCTTCGGTTGGCTGCCATCTGTGCGTGCGCCGCCATCATCAGTGGTGGCATCCTCGGCGGCACCATCAGTGGTGTCATCCCTGACGGCACCAACAGTGGTGTCATCCTCGGCGGCACCATCAGTGGTGTAAGAATCGGTGTCTTTCGCGGCGTCCTCATAGCAGTGAGGTTGTTCCTCCATCTCCTAGGAAAGCTCCCAGAATCCCTTGCCACCGGAACCGCCGTCCTCATCGTTGTTGTCCATGTTTCTCTGTAAATAGGAAAAAAGTGTGGTCAAAAAGTTGGTTATTGTCATGGAACAAGATCATGGTCTCATCATTTAGGGTTTGTCGACACTTAGGCATCCTAAAAGCTAAGGTTTTATCATTTAGGGTTTTTATCGACACCGAGGCACCCTAAAAGCCTAAGCTTTCATCATTAAGGTCTTTATCGACACCGAGGAACCCTAAAAGCCAAGGTTCTATAATTTATGGCTTGTCGACACCGAGGCATCCTAAAAGCTAAGCAGGGAAGGAAAATTCTAAGTTGGGCCTGATCACTTGGCTCTATTGCCGCCTATGGTTTAATGCAGCAAGAATAAAGGGGTAGTTGATCCTACTTAATTAAGTACTAAGATACACCGGCCCATGCATTAGTCACAAGTACCACATAAGTCCTATTTTTAGCAAAGTCATGCTATAATTCACAGAAAATTTCAGCATGACCTTTGCTGAAAATAGGACATATGGAGTACCCGAATTTGCCGGAACGGAAGTTAATCGACATTCCAGCAAACTCAAGGGCCCCTCGGGGTACCTGCAAAATCATCATGACACGATGGTCGGTGACAAAACCCAGCAAAAATCTGGATGGAGGGCATCGGGCTTTCAACTCCACTTTAGACTATTCAAATTCCAGTTTGAAGTACATTCGACAGTAGGTAGTATCACAGGACAGGGCAGAATAGCATAATATGGATCTCAGCTTAATCTAAAACATGTGACTGCAAACACTCAGTTCAGTGAGCTTAGCATCAACACAAGTTGGGATACACATCTGGATAGACGCACATGAACATAAATGAATTTAGATCTGAAAAACTCGTGCAGAATTGGTTTTGCAGGAGTTCATTTACTGCCTAGGTACACTCTCAGTATAACAAACTTCTTACTAAACAAAGAAAGAAACTGCGGGTGTTGGTAGCAAGAAACAATGCAACCACTTGAAAACTTCTTATGTTTCAGTCAACCACCTGAAAACACATTTGACTGCAAGGTACACAAAATGGCGATGTGAATGATAACTAATGCAAACTGGGCCTTCAACTTAGTATCTAAGAAGCTTTTTAACTAATGAAATTCCAAACTAGGATCTATATCAGTGAACCAAGCCAGTTAAGGCCAACATTATTTTCTTGCGTGATTTGTGATGTTGCTGACTGTATTATAAGGCCAAATTCCAAACCGGACACCTGTTGTTGCTGACACTGAGGATGCCACCGGATGTGATCATGGGTGACAGCGAACCCAGATAAGATTTGTGATGTTGGTTGCATCCATGACACCACATCCACACTTTACAACTTTATACAACTAACCAGAGAATGATAATTAATCAGGGGAAGAACAAGTTAAATTTTTTTAAAGATGAGATGCCAACAAGAGCATCTATCAGCACAGGAATCTACACCGGATGGAGTGGATCAGTGTCAGCACTGGATAATGCTCCATGATTCATTAACTACTGTATTATAATTAGTACTACCATTTGCAGCCGACCACCATTGTTTGGGCAAACAATGACACTGACATCCAATGCTAATTCTAGGATCCAATGCTAATTCACATATCTGTAACGCAGACCTAGAACAGAGTATTCAGTCCAGCATAATGTTTCCTCCAGCACTGAATTTTTACATATTTTTTTGACAAAGACTGGTGCATTTGGCAATTTGGGCATTCTAATTGAAGTCTCACTCAGTGATTATTGTAAATAGCACATAGAACCAGCTTATATATTTAGAAGAACACATAGCTCAATGAAATTCGTGACAAAACAATCCATGTTCCATCAAAGCTGGGTGAAAGCGATGTGCAATGGCAATAGAAGAAGAGGGACGGTGAAGCTGTGGGTGGGTAGTACCTGAGAATGAGCTTGTCCCAGTCGTGGAAGCCCTGTCTCCTGAGGTGGTCGACGGTTATGCCCTCGTGTACCTCGCTGCGGCCGGTGAGCAGGAATGTCTTGAAGCCGAGGTCGTGCACCTCCCTGTAGAGGCGGAGGCTGGAGGGGATCACCGGCGCCTCCCCCGTCTCCACCGACCGGTCGAACTCGCGGTGGTCGAACAGCTCGAGCCTGCAATCCAAGGGCATATTAACCGCGCGTGAGCAGAGCGAATCTCAGTTTAGGGAGGAATCGAGGTCTCCGGCCCGCGATCCCGAAATTGGTTACCCGTATCTGTGCTGCGTGTAGTAGGGGAGGTTGGAGAGCAGCGTCTCGTCGATGTCAAAGACCCAGGCGGCTTGTGTGTACGTGGTGTCAGCGGCGGCGGCGGCGCGGGCGTAGGCGGAGGCCTCGCGCGCGACGATGTCGAGGTCGGAGCGGTAGGTGGGGCCGGTGAGGTAGGCACGCACGTGGCGGCGCTCCGGGGGGGAGGCGGTGCTAGAGGGGGAGGAAGGGGAGGATGCGGAGAGGGAGGCGGCGAGGGTGCGTGGGCGGCTGCGGCGCAACGGGTCGGGGCATTGGCGGCGGCGGCGCGGTGGAGGGAGGGACGAGGGAGGGAGCGGCACGGTGGAGGGAGGGACGAGGGATCAGGGACGAGGGTGGACTAGCTATGGATGGGGGGGAGAATACTAATGGCGCACCCCCTGGCGGTGCGCCATTAGAATGTTTTTTTATAGCAATGGCGCACCAGCGGGACCGTGCGCCATAAGTATTCTTTTTTTAGATAGCAATGGCGCACCAGCCAGCGGTGCGCCATAAGTAAATAATAATAATTATTATTTTTGGTTGCATCTAATAGTTTTTTAGAAAATGAATATGAATATGAAAGAGTAATAAATTTTTATAAAAAAATTAAAAAAATATCATCAGATTTTTTATTTGAAAATAATTATGAATATAAAAAAATATCATCAAATTTGTTATTTGAGAATACCATCAAATTTGTTATTTGAAAATATAATCAAATTTTATTTTTGAAAATATAATCAATTTTTTTTTAGTTGCATTCATTTGTGACGGTGGAGCGGGGGAGGGTGCGGGGGTCGTCGGCGGTGGTGGAGCGGGGGAGGGTGCTGGGGGTGCTCGGTGGCGAGGGGGATCTAGCAAGGGGGATCTGGCGAGGGGGGATAGTGATCGAGATGGAGGGTGATCGAGATCGAGGGTACTCATAAATATTCAATATTTTTTCATGAATTCAAAAAGTGCCCATGAAATTTAAAAATATTCATGATAGTTCAAAAAGTGCGCATGAAATACAATCAAGAAATGAAGACTAAAATTTAAATACAATCGATCTTAGCTAGCTAGCTATCTGTTCACAATCTTCTTGCCCTTCTTTTTCGCAAATGGAGTTCTTCTGTGGAACGGACGTCCTTTAGGTAGGGTGCTCCTGCTTCTTCTTGTGGTGTATGCTGCTACTTCATCGTCGTCGTCATGTTCCATCTTCGGGTCGCCGTACTTGTCGAAGTCTTGCTCATTGGCGAATCCATCCATTCCGATGATCTTCCTTTTGCCTCTCCTCACGACAACACGACTAGGCTTTGACCGGTCGGTACTGAAGAAGCATTGGTCCACTTGGGAAGCCAGTGCCCATGGCTCAATTTTCGCGGTGACATTTGCGCCCCCGGTCTTGGATTTGGCTTCGGGTATAACCATGGTGGTGAAATACCGGTCCTCTTTTAGGACGCTCTTGGCCCATCTGACATGGAACATCGAGACCTTGTCTCCAGCGTAGCTCAGCTCCCAGATCTCCTCGATCCTTCTGTAGTATCTGTCCTTGTCGTTACCGGTGTAGGATTCCATCGTTACCCCGGAGTTCTGAAAACCATCGCTCTTCATGTCCTTGTCCTCGGTGTAGAATGTGTAGCCGTTGATATCGTACGCCTCATAGGTCATCAGGTTGTGCTTGGCGCCCTGTGACAAGGCGAATATGAGTTGTTCTTCCGCGGAAGAATCCTCATGTAAAGGGTACGACAGAAGCTTCTGCATGAACCAACGCGTGAAACATGAGTTGTGCTATTTGATTATATCTCCGTCCGTTCTCTGTTGGCCTGGGTCATTGTACGTCTTCTCAATAAGGGTTTTGTGCTCTACCACCCAAGGATTGACCACGTCTATGCGTTGTAGCGCGACTAGGTTTGCTCTTTCAAAGTCGTCTTGTCGACCATCGAAGTCGACATGCATTTCGCGGCGACCCTCGTGGTGACCCCATCCAGCGAGCCTACCGAGGTGCCCGTTGACGGGTAGACCAACGGGGTTCTCGATGCCTAGATAATTCGTGTAGTAGGAGATGCACTCTTTGGTCAGAAAGCCCCTGGCTATTCTTCCCTCTGGACGTGACATGTTGCGAACGTATCCTTTGATGACACCATTCATCCTTTCGAACGGCATCATGCTATGCAGGAATGTCAGCCCGAGTTGGATGACATCCTCCACGATATGGACCAATAGATGCACCATAACGTCGAAGAATGCGGGTGGGAAGTACATCTCAAGCTCGCATAGTATCACCACGATCTCTTCCGGTAGCCTTCTGAGTTGCCTCATGCCAACCGACTTCCGAGAGATGAAGTCGAAAAGTTGCATAGGCCAAATAGCATTTCACGGACGTGCGCGTCCATGATCCCACGGATTGCAACTCGAAGTATCTGCGTCATCAGCACGTGACAATCGTGAGACTTCATCCCGCTGAACTTCTGCTTCGCTGGGTCTAGGTATCTGCTTATCTTCCCCGCATAACCGTAAGGAAGTTTTACACCTACGAGGCAGGTGAAGAACTGCTCGATCTCCTACTGACTTAGAGTGAAGCACGCAGGAGGGTAATCATTTCCGGTCTTCTTGGCCTTTTTGCCTTTGCGATGACTTTCCGTGTCCTGCTTCGCCTCATCATCATCATCACCATCATCATCATTAGCGTGAAGCTCCTGCCTGATGCCCATTGATTTCAAGTCTGCCCTTGCTTTCGGCCCATCTTTGGTCCTGTCTGGCATGTTGAGCAGTGTACCAAGCAGACTCTCGCACACGTTCTTCGTGATATGCATGACATCAAGACTGTGAGGCACACGGTGGATCTTCCAGTACGGCAAGTCCTAGAAAACATACCACGTTTTCCATACCTTTAGCAGCGGCTCTGGCGCCTTTTGCTTCTTTCCTGGCTCTGGCACCTTTTGCTTCTTTCTCGGCAGTGGGCAATCATTCCAATTTTTCAACACCTCGTCTATTTCCTCGCCGGTCCTCGTACGCGGGCGTCTTCGGGGTTCGGTTTCACCATTGAATAGATCCTTGCGTTTCCTCCACGGGTCATCGTCGCGAAGACACCTTCGATGTCCCATGAACACGGTTTTCGAAGACCCGGGATCTCTATCTAGCTGGCGATCCGTTGTGTCATCCATGCACTTGACGCATTAAGAAAATCCGTGGACCACCTGCACCATGAGATATCTGTAACCGAGATAGTCGTGCACCGTCGTGAACAGTGCGGCTCTCATAGGGAAATATTCTTTCTCTGCGGCATCCCACATATCGGCTGGCGTTTTCCACAGCGTGTCTAGCTCCTCTTTCAATAGACCTAGATACAGATTGATGTCGTTCCCTGGTTATTTCGGCCCTTCAATTAGCAAACTCATGTGAGTGTACTTCCTCTTTATGCACAACCAGGGGGGAAGGTTGTACATCCACACAAACACAGGCCAGGTGCTATGTGTGCTTCTCTGGCTGCCAAACGGATTGACTCCATCGGTGCTCGCGCCCAGCAAGATGTTCCTTGGATCGTTCCCAAATTCTAGGTCTTCGAAGTTCAACGCTTGCCACTAGCTCGCATCCTTAGGGTGACTCAGCATCTTGTCTTTTTTATTTATCTCCGGATCATTTCCGTCATGTTCTCGCTTCTTCTCCCCGCTATCCGCGTGCCAACGCAGGAGCTTTGCTACCTTAGGGTCCGCGAAATACCGTTGGAGACGAGGAGTGATCGGAAAGTACCACACCACTTTTCGAGGAGCTTTGTTTCGCTTCTTCTATCGAGTGACGCCGCACACCGGACATATCGTAGACTCCGCGTGCTCGTCCCGATAAATGATGCAATTGTTCATGCACACATGGTATTTCACGTGCGGTAAATCCAGAGGACACACGATTTTCTTCGCCTCCTCGAAACTGGTCGAGCACTTGTTCCCCTTGGGAAGACGTTCGTGCCAGAATGACATGTTCTCGTCGAAGCATGCGTTGGTCATTTTGTGTTTTACCTTCATCTCCAGAGCCATGAGCGTTACTTTCAGGCGGGTATCCTCGGGCCTGCATCCTTCATACAATGGAGTAACCGCGTCTATCTCTAGTTGATACAGCTTGGCTTTCTCTCGGGAGGCAGCTCTGGCATTATCCGTCTGCTTGAGAAGCAACTCTTGAATATGAGGGTCCTGCACCCAGCCTCCATTGTCGTCTGCTCCGGCATCTTCATCTAGATCATGATCATGCCCTTCGTCTTAATCTTCCTCATCATCATGTCCGGCATCTTCTACATGATGACGGTGTACAGCATCACCGTCGTGATCATGTCCTGGAGATTCTTCGTCTTCTTGCCCGCCCTCGCCGCGGTGGTTGTCTTGTTGCCCTTCCTCATTTCTTGCCCGGCCATGGACGACTTCATAGTCATCTTCATCACCATGCCACCGATAGCCAACCATGAAACCACGCAAGAGCAGGTGGTCCCGCACCTGCCCGAAATCCGGGTCCGCGATAAGGCTCTTCAGCTTGCATCTTCGACACGGACATCTTACCTCCGTCTCGTTCTTTTGAAGCATCTCGGCCTTCGTGGAGCTCAAAACCCTATTCACGATGCCTTCGGTCATCGTGCGGACTATGGTCGCCTGCTGGGTAGAGCAAAATGATATTTTAGAACCAAGAAAAAATTTGGCATGACTTTCCCTAAAAATAGGACCAAAAAGAATGCATAGTGCCAAAATTCTCGCCGAAACGGAAATGAATCAACATTTTGGAAAAATATTGGCAACTATCGTATTTCAAATACCGGTACCTGCAAACACAAACATATATGCAACACCACAAACATATGCAACACCACAAGCATATGCAACACCACAAACATACATAGATCTTGCTAGGCCATAAAAAGTGCATGTGCACGGTTGTTGGAGCTCGAGGGAGAAAAATGTAGATCTACAACATAAAGATAGCTTTCCCCCCTTACTTACCTATCAAAAACGGTAATTTAACCACTTAATTTTGATGAATCTATGGTGCAAATGAGGTGAGGAGGAGGAGGCAGCCGACACAAGCTTGGAGGAGGAGGTGGAGAGAATGAAGTGGGGAAAGTGAGTTTGTAGGTGTGGCTGTCCAAAATATCTAGCTGGTCCCAGGTTACTAATGGCGCACCACTCACTAATGCACCATTAGTAACCAGGGTTACTAATGGCGCATTAGTCAGTGGTGCGCCATTAGTAGTTTTGCAAAAAAAATAGTACTGGCGCACTGAGTTGGAGGTGCGCCATTACTAGTTAAACTAGTAATGGCGCACTATGCCACGGTGCCTCATTAGTATTTCTGGAAAAATAAAAAAACATTTGTTACTCATGGCGCACCGAGGGTCTGGTGCGTCATTAGTGTCTACCACTCTAATGGCGCACCAACACATGGTGCGCCATTACTATATAGTAGTGGCGCACCATGTGTCTGGTGCGCCATTAGAGGCCGTATCATCCATAGCCCTTTTCCTAGTAGTATGAGCCGTTCAGCGCTGGGGGCTCAGGACTTCATCGACCAAGTTATAGAGGAACTTCAGTACGTAAGACTCATCCGCGGTGGGCGTAACTGCACAACCACAAGTTCACCTGCTCCCAGCACAAGCGACTGCTTTCGCGTTTGCGTCGACATCGTGGGTCTCAACCGAGCCGCTTCGCAGGAGCCCTTCTGGCCGACGGCGGTCGGTCGGAGGAGGGCCCTCCCCTGCAGCTATGTCCGCGTACTCTTCGGCTTCCGCAACGCAGCTCCCATGTTCCAGCATCTCACGTAGCGGGCCTTGGGGGCTCGGGAGGCTCAGTGGTAGGCGGTCCGGACGGAGCGAGAGCTGGACCCGCGCGACCACTGAGAGCCTCCGGAGCCCCTGGGCCTCAGGAGCCCGATGATCCTCGGGAGCGACCCGCATAGCTCGCGTCTTTAGCTACCCCAACTCTCCATTGACAAGTATCAGGTGACACTTCAGGTATCCAACCGAGGGCGCCTCTCGGGCTGCATCATCCTTGGACCACGGGGGGCTGATCCCCCACGGTTATCTCCCTTTTTGATGATCAAGGCCAGATGTTTCTTTCCATTCGCATTATCTATATGCTCGGCGTCCTCACCGCCACTAAGGTCATGAGCCCTTGTGAGCCCACTCACGACCGCCCCATGATTAAGGACTTGCCGACGTCTGTGCTCGGGTCCGTCCCTGTAGCGTCAATAAACCCAAGGGCTTAGCCCTGTCTCGCGAGCCATTCCCGTGACGTCACCTCCCATGGTCCATGGTGCCTTGTTCTCGCATGGCCTAATCGTGGATGGGTAAGTAGGGGCCCGTGAAAGGTGCCTCACTCACGTGGGAACCGCGCGCCGGCTGTTTTTCTTTTGGCTCGTGGCATGAGAAGACTGGGCACGACGTCTGTGCTCGGGTCCGTCCCTGCAGCATCGACAAATCCAGTGGCTGAGCTTTTTCTCGCGAGTCATTCCCGTGACATCACCTCTTGGGGTCGCTGGTGCTGCGCCCTTCTCATGAGATATCCCCTAGAGATGCACTCGGCGCAGGTCGACACAACACCTCTCTTTTCACATTTTGCAGAAGAAGACTCAGGCGCAACCCGCCTCAGGGTAGGGTCTCGTGAGTGATGCGTAAGCTCACAAGAACTTGCTCAAAGTCGTTCAGCTCGTCCTGAGGAGGGCCCATATACACCTTGGTTGTCCTACCGTGCAAGCCACGTATCAGGATGGGGCTGTACACGCTCCGGAATCTCTCCCGGTGGGAGGCTCCCTCCCATGGTCCAGTCGAAGTACCAAGCTCTGCGCTGGCAGATCCAACCGAGGAGCGGTTATGCCCACGAACCAGGGGAAGCACCAAGCTCCGCGCTGGCCGCTACGACCGAGGCGCGTTTATGCCCGCACTCCGCGCAAGTGTGGTAGCTCTATGCTCTGCGCTAGTTATAATCAACTGAGGGTGGCCCCCGGTGGTCGCACCAACCTTAGGGAGCTTTTTAGCTCATGACGCTCACAGCTTCTCCTTGGATGGGTGTCGCGAGGGGGTCTAGGCATGGGGGATATGCTCAGGTCGCGCCTGGCAGACGCCACCCTACCAGGTGCCCAGACACCTGGCCTTCTCGTGCCCCCATCCTAGGCAAAGGCTCGTGGGCAAGGTATGGTGCTCCTTCTCCTTCGTGAGAGCCGTTCGTACGTCAAGGGGACCCCTGGGCATCGCGACCCAGGGGCCTAACTGGCCACGTAGCACCTCATCCCCTGAGTCTAGTTATGACGATAACCCCGGTCATCCGGAGGGCTCAATGGCGTTTGAGGTATGCGCGGGGTTGGGCCCTACCGAAGCAGAACAAAAATGGGATCGCTCGAACGTCAAGGGGGACCCTTGGGCATCGCGACCCAAGGGCCTCACTAGCCACGTAGCCCCTGATCCCTTAAGTCCAGTTACTACGGTAACCCTGGTCATCCGGAGGGCTCAATGGCGAGTCTAGTTACTACGGTAACCCCGGACATCCAGAGGGCTCAATGGCGGTCGAGGTATGCGCGGGGTTGGGCCCTGCCGATGCAGAGCATCTAAGCAAACATGAAAGGAAGCAAGCATGGAAATCATCTAGATATTACAATAATGCCAAGTTTTTCAAATACAAGCAAAGTTCTTACGCCCCATCGAGGCACTCACACTTCTCTCACTAAAGAAGAACGGACTAGGCATCGCCGAGCGCAGCATCACCTGTCTTCTCCCCTCCGGCTGCAATTGTAGCGGCCCGGAGAAACGTCTCCACCGGCCCCGTGACTTTTGTCCCTAGGGACTAGGGAGCGATCATCGTCGCCTCCTCACGAAGGCACCAGGACGCAAAACCTTGCCTCAAGGGAAGGGCAACAGGAAATCAAGCACCACCTGACCATAGGAATTGCTAAGATAAGTTTTCAATGCCGCACATACTTGCATACCTACACCACCACCTACTATAGTTACGGATCCGCTAAGGCATGCAAACCTTTCCGACGGACCAGTGGGCGGCTTCCTGCACGCCAAGAGGGACCTCCTGAACATCGCGCCTCGGGGGCTCCTACCGGACCCTGGACCCCTCACCTCCTGGCCCTGACCACGGCGTCGTGACCTGGCATACCAGCACAGGCTGAAGCTTGTCCCGGGACTGGGTCTCGCAGGCGTAGGGCCTTAGGCTACCGCAGGAACGGAAGAAAGGGGAAATCATGCTCTAACAAGGGGCTCATGCAGGACCTAAGTTTATACGCCAGATAATAACAAAAGTATTACAAGAATTTACATGTCCTTGTGGAGCCCTCCATGATGTCCCATAGGAACTAAGCTAAGGAAGACGCTCCCAATGAACGCAGCTTGAACTCCTTCAACAACGGCGACGCCGGGAGGACACCGTTTCCCTCCGGCGATAGGGGCGGCGACTTGGCGGCTCATAACTCTCGTCGGAGCTCGAGGCCGTCTCAGGGGTAGCGTAACTACTACTAGGAGAGTCGGAGATGTAGCCAATGGCGAGCGCCTCGCTGCCCTGACGGCATGGGGAATGGTGGCCGGCGAGCCCATTCCCTGCGCCACACGGCAGCCGGAGGCCGTCCGCCCCGAAGACTTTCAAGGTCATTGCGCCCGTCATATCCAGCGCAAAATGAAGAATGTGCCTTCCAGCTGGGGCGCAGGCGCGGCGCACCACACCCCAGCCCCAGGTCATGAAAACCTGGCCAGAAGAAACCACCTCCACATCAGCATGCGAAGGAGGAAGGCGACACCCCTCGTGCCTCAGCTCCATCGTCACCCGGCCACGAGCCGGGAGCACCTCCCTCGGGAACGAAAGAAGAAGGATCCATGAATGCGCAGGGGCCCCCGCCCACACGATGAACTCGCGGGCACCATCCTCAGAATGGGACAGCAGCAGGGTGCGAGGAGACGCCCGTCTCTCCGGGCGACTGACGGCGCCACCCCTATCGCCACCCCCGCTCCATCTGCTTGCCGCTGGAGCATACAAGGGAAACATAAATCCTGGCGGTGCCTGCGTGCACCATGTGCGGGCGTCCAACGGCCTCAGGGACGAACTCGGAGAATTACGACGCCTCTTCTTCAGGGGGAGCCGCTCAGGCTCTACCATCGGGCTCTTCCCCTTCTCCGCAGTCGAGAATCTATGAATCAACGCCATGGAGCCCTGGGAGCAATGGAAATGTGGGGACCGGCCTGCGACAGTCAAGTGAGAGGCGTAATGCCGCACCCCCTGTTTATAAGCCAAGAAGATCAACCGGCGCAACTCGCGCGCAGCCATAATGGCCCCGCTACCCGCGCCAAGGAGTTGTCAAGTTGCACGGTTGCCGAGACGGCGTGGGGAGCGGGGTCGCTCGCGTCCCATCCAACCGTCACGCGCCTGCCTGGCCCAAAACCTTTTAGGGAACGCGGCGCTTCGTCCTCGACTAGGGCTTCGCCCTGAAGCCAACTCTGCGCGCACCTTGGGCCCGGGGGCTACTGTCGGTGTCCTGGGAACCAGGGTTCCCAGACTTGCCTGTCTACAGGCCACGACACGCTCCTGCAAGCGGCCTGGTATGGCCCAGCTGATCAACCAGCTGTCCGAGACCCTCGTGAGGGGGTCAAGCCTCGCAAGGAGAACGACGTCAAGACCTCCTCGGGAGCGGCCTCAGCAATGCGCTCCGGAGGGGCGGAGAATCCAAGGCCGAGCCTGCCACAGGAGGAGGCAGTGATGTTAGCAGGGACGCACCACGCCAGCGGGTGCCAGCGTCCGCCAGCGGCACAGTTGCCATTTCGGTGCAAAGGGGATAGGGCAACCGTTGGTTTCCAAGGAGCGGGGCAAAGGTTTCCTATTTGGTGCAACAAGACCGAAGACCATAAGGACGACAAGGGGGATGTCACCGTCGAGCCCACCACCGTGTCACCGCCTGATCCTTTTGCAGGCGAAGACCGCTTTTATCAGGATAAAAACGTCCTTGTGTTCCCGCTCAAAAATGGCCGTTGTGGGATCCCTTCCCGCCTAAACATTTCGGGGGAAGAGGACCGTGGCCTCTTATAAGTAGCTAGGACTCCCACTGCAAAGGGATGGGCCAATACACTCTGCCACCACATAAGGTGGAAGAACACTAGCCTCCTGACCCTCCTGAGCTCACCTCCTGAGCCCAGGAATCATTGTACTAGCTTGTATCCCAGCTCGCCCAAGGCTAATCCACCAAAGCAGGAAGTAGGGTCTTACACCACGCGGTGGCCCGAACTTGGATAAACTCTTGTGTGCTTTGATTGTTGTTTGCTTTAATCCTTCCACCACGACGAGAGCGAGGCGCGAGGTAGAAGAGAGTGGGAGAGATCTTCGTTCACACCCCTGCGTTCGAACTTAAAGGGTTTTGCGGAGTCCTGAATCCGACACAACCAACCGTATGAAGACACACCTTTTGAACGACACTTGAAGGAAGTCACTAGGTACCTGAACATCGGAATACCAAGCTTCACCGGGACCTACACTGCCACTTTACCAGAAGAGGAGCGATGGAATATTCAAGTTCAAATTCCTGGGAGGACATTTATGCCAGGCACTGAGCCCATAAAGTTTTCCTTTGATGCACCAACCTGGATCCTAGGTAAGAGTATGGCCGCCACATAACTATGGGACGAATTGGAGAAGTCTACAAACAAGAGATGAAGGACACTATCTACCAAATTTGCGGGTGCCGAGATGAACAATGTGACATGATCAGTATCAGGAAGGGCAGGTCCATTGCAGCTTTCATCCCAGAGTTAAACCAGCACATTCGTCGACAGGAGCATCAGATGTGCGTAGGCATGATAGAGTTGAAGAAGGCGTTAACCAGGAACACTGAGCTAGAAGAGGAACTCAAGTTTTCATGTGACGGATATCAGAAGGAAATCGCAATACTTGTTGAGAAGAATGACGACCTGACAAGGAAGCTAGGAGTATTCAAGAGAGACCCCGCGCCAGGAGGAGAAGAAGACGAACCCAAGGATATTCGTTCTGAGGACTATATCATCATCGACGGCACCGACTCAGACCCTGATGATAGTGATGATGACTATGAGCACGAAGCTGGAGTTGATATCATGGAATTTTCCATCGGTCAAAATTTCTAGATGACCACCATATGAATAGTTGTCCTCCCATATAGTAGAAGTTCAAGCACTTTTTGTAACGTTAGTTTAGATCTTTTATATGCCTTTTCTCGAAATTGATTGGTGTGATATGATTGTGTTTGTCTCATGTGCATATGGGTAGTGAATTTTTTCCCCCAAGACCTCATTTCTATTCTCATCTCTTCTCTCTGAACCCATCAGATGCCTCCGAGACGTGAGCCCGGATTTGAGTTTCCTCCTGAGATCACTCAGTTCATCCAGCAGCAAAACACTTTGATGCAACTTCTTGTCTAGAACCAGAACAATAACAACAATAAAAACCCTCCACCACCACTAGTGGACAATCTAGCCCGTTTTCTGACGTTGCTGCCGCCGGTGTTTTCCAGTAGTGTCGAGCCAATAGCTGCTGATGACTGGCTACGCAAGATTGGAAGGGAGTTGACCACCGTAGGTTGCACATATGTTGAGAAGGTGCGTTTTGCCGCACATCAATTGGATGGACCGGTAGCCTCATGGTGGGAAAATTACACAGCCACTTTCCCTATAGCCAATGTCACTTGGGATCAGTTTCAGCAAGGTTTTCGCACCGCCCATGTCTCAACTGGAGCTATGAGCATGAAGAATCGTGAGTTTTGCAACTTACGCCAAGGAAATCGTATTGTGGCTCAGTACGTAGATGAGTTTAGTACTCTATCTCTCTATGCCCCTGATGATGTGGCCACTGATGCCGCAATGCAGGAGAAGTTTATGGAAGGGCGGAATGATGAGATGAAAATAGAGTTGATGGTGGCAACATTCAACAACTACCATGAGTTGGTAGATAAGGCTCTTATGATTGAAGGGAAGCAGCAGCAGATTGAGACCCGCAAGAGGAAGTATGGACAAGGAAAGAGTAATTCTGGAGCCCAGCAGAAGCCCCGTTTCACCCCGAACTCAGGACGGTATACCCATAACCATGGAAGCCACACCCATAATGGAGGGAGTTATCATAATCACAATGGCCCCAAGAACGGGAATGGGAATGGAGCAAGCAATAATCAGAACCGCTCCACTCCAGCCACACCCGCCAAGAGGGATCTAGGTCACATTACCTGTTTCAAGTGCGGGAAGAATGGACACTTCGCCACGGAGTGCCCAGAAGTGAAGAATGGGAACGGCAATGGAAGCGCCGGGAAGAAGTCCAACCCTTTCAACAGTGGACAACTGAACCACGTGAACATGGAGGAGGTTGAAGAGCAGCCTGATTCAGTTGTCGGTAAGTTTTCGGTTAAGTCATTTAACGCAATAGTTCTTTTTGATACTTGTGCATCGCATTCATACATTTTAAGGGGGTTCGTGGATAGATATAAGTTGCCCAGGCAAGTACTTAAGACACCTATGTTAGTAAGCTCACTAGGAGCGGAGTATATGGCAAGTCAAGGATGTTTTCAGATGCCATTGACCATTGGACGCCATGTTTTCCCCTCAGACTTGATAATTTTGGAGTCACAAGAATTGGATGTGATACAAGGTATGGATTGGCTATCTATGTATGGAGGGAACATTGATTGTGCCACTAAGTCGATCCTACTTACCACCCCGGAGGGAAAAAGGATCAAGTATGTATCTTGGCATGCGCCTAGGAGGACACAAATAAATTATCTCTCCGGAGTTGTTCAGGAGGAAGTTCCTGTTGCGACCAGGCATGCCGCCAGATCGGGACATTCAGTTTTTGATAGGACTATTGCCAGGCACCGGACCAATATCGAAGATACCATACCGGATGCCCACGAATGATCTGGAGGAGATCAAGAAGCATAGTAAGGAGTTATTGGAGAAAGGATTCATTCTATGAAGTTCATTACCCCGGGAAGCTCCAGTGCTCATGGTTGAGAAGAAGGATGGATCTTTAAGAATGGTCGTTGATTATCGGGCGCTGAACGAAGTGACGATTAAGAATAAGTACACACTGCCGATGATCAATGATTTGTTCGACCAACTTCAAGGAGCTAATGTATTCTCCAAAATCGATCTATGATCAGGATACCACCAGTTGAGGATCGGAGAAAAAGATATACCTAAAACAACCTTCACAACGAGGTATGGGCTCTATGAGTATACGGTTATGTAATTTGGATTGACTAACGCCCCTGCCTATTTCATGAGTATGATGAATAAGGTGTTCATGGAGTTCTCGGATAAATTTTTCGTGGTATTCATTGATGATATCTTGGTCTATTCAAAGAACGAAGTGGAACATGAGGAACATTTGCGTTTGGTTCTTGAGAAGCTCAGAGAACACCAGTTATATGCCAAGTTCAGCAAATGTGAGTTTTGGTTGAAGGAAGTTGGATTCTTTGGGCATGTTATATCAGGAGAAGGTATAACAATGGATCCTACCAAGGTGCAGGCAGTCACTGAGTGGTTGGCACCCACCTCAGTTGGAGAAATCCGCAGTTTTCTTGGACTCGCGGGATATTACCGGAGATTCATACTGAATTTCTATAAGATTGCAAATCCTATGACGACATTGTTGAAGAAGGACACAAAGTTTCATTGGACTGAGTAGTGTGAAGAAAGTTTCAGGAGGTCAAGAAATGTTTGACGACAGCCCCAGTGTTGATCTTGCCAGATATACACAAGGATTTCCAAGTGTATTGCAATGCTTCACGCTTAAGACTTGGAGGAGTACTCATGAAGGATGGAAGATTTGTTTCTTATGCATCCCATCAACTCCGACCGCACGAGTTGGATTATGCTATGCATGATTTGGAGCTAGCAGCTGTGGTGCATGCGCTCAAAACCTGGAGACATTTCCTTATTTGAAACCGTTCTGATATGTACATGGATGACAAGAGTTTGAGGTACATTTTCACCCAGAAGGAACTGAACCTCAGACAGAGGAGATGGTTGGAGCTCATAAAGGATTATGGTATGAAGTTGCACT
Organism: Secale cereale; assembly: GCA_902687465.1. NCBI lineage: Eukaryota > Viridiplantae > Streptophyta > Magnoliopsida > Poales > Poaceae > Secale > Secale cereale. Next base: position 576,748,971 of record LR738711.1, on the reverse strand, counting down.
ATCATCCAGGGAAGGCCAATGTTGTTGCCGACGCATTAAGCCGGAAAAGTTATGTCAATACCCTAGTAAACGGAGGACTGCCAACGGAGTTAGCCGAAGATCTTAGAGAACTTCGTTTGGAGAGAGTTCCTAGAGGTTTTCTTATAGCCTTGGAGGTTCGGTCAACATTATTGGGAAAGATACGAGAAGCTCAGAAGGATGACAAAGAAATTGCCGAGATAAAGGAGAAGATGAGTGAAGGAAAAGCCAAAGGTTTTCGTGAGGACAAACACGACACCTTGTGGTTTGAGGACCGAGTCTATGTGCCCAACAACGCCGAGATCAGGAAGTTGATACTACAGGAAGCACATGATTCACCATACTCGATACACCCCGGAAACACTAAGATGTATTTGGATTTGAAGAAACGTTTCTGGTGGACACGAATGAAGAAGGACATTGCCGAGTATGTAGCCGTATGTGATGTATGTCAGAGAGAGAAGGCAGAACATCAGAAGCCAGCAGGATTGCTGCAGCCTATGCCAATACCCGAATGGAAGTGGAATAAACTTGGCATGGACTTTATCACCGGATTACCCAGGACCCGATCAGGATATGACTCAATCTGGTTAGTAGTGGCTCGCTTGACCAAAGTAGCCCACTTTATCACCGTGAAAACCACCTATACCAGTACGAAGTTGGCCAATATATATATTGAAGGAAATATTCCCTAGAGGCAATAATAAAGTTATTACTTATTTCCTTATATCATGATAAATGTTTATTATTCATGCTAGAATTGTATTAACTGGAAACTTAATACATGTGTGAATACATAGACAAAACAAAGTGTCCCTAGTATGCCTCTACTAGACTAGCTCATTGATCAAAGATGGTTATGTTTCCTAGCCATAGACATGAGTTGTCATTTGATCAACGGGATCACATCATTAGGAGAATGATCTGATGGACAAGACCCATCCGTTAGCTTAGCACTATGATCGTTTAAGTTTTACTGCTATTGCTTTCTTCATGACTTATACATGTTCCTATGACTATGAGATTATGCAACTCCCGAATACCGGAGGAACACTTTGTGTGCTACCAAACGTCACAACGTAACTGGGTGATTATAAAGGTACTCTACAGGTGTCTCCGAAGGTACTTGTTGGGTTGGCGTATTTCGAGATTAGGATTTGTCACTCCGATTGTCGGAGAGGTATCTCTGGGCCCACTCGGTAATGCACATCACTATAAGCCTTGCAAGCATTGCAGCTAATGAGTTAGTTGCGGGATGATGTATTACGGAACGAGTAAAGAGACTTGTTGGTAATGAGATTGAACTAGATATTGAGATACCGACGATCGAATCTCGGGCATGTAACATACCGATGACAAAGGGAACAATGTATGTTGTTATGCGGTTTGACCGATAAAGATCTCCGTAGAATATGTAGGAGCCAATATGAGCATCCAGGTTCCGCTATTGGTTATTGACCGGAGACGTGTCTCGGTCATGTCTACATAGTTCTCGAACCCGTAGGGTCCGCACGCTTAAGGTTCGGATGATAGTTTTATTATGAGTTTATGAGTTTTGATGTACCGAAGGAGTTCGGAGTCCCGGATGAGATCGGGGACATGACGAGGAGTCTCAAAATGGTCGAGACGTAAAAAGCGATATATTGGACGACTATATTCGGACATCGGAAAGGTTCCGAGTGATTCGGGTATTTTCGGAGTACCGGGAGTTACGGGAATAGAGGAGAGAGGCCAAAAGGAAGGAGGCATGCACCCCCCTTCTGGTCCGAATTGGACAAGGGGTGCAGCCCCCTTTTCCTTCTCCCTCTCCCCCTGTTTCCTTCTCTCCTACTCCGGAAAGGAAAGGGGAATCCTACTAGGACTTGGGAGTCCTAGTAGGACTCCCCACACTTGGTGTGCCCCCTCTAGGGCCGGCCTCTCCCTCCCTCCTTTATATACGGGGGCAGGGGGGCACCTCTAGACACAACAATAGATCTCTTGATCTCTTAGCCGTGTGCGGTGCCCCCCTCCACCATAGTTCTCCTCAATAAATATTGTAGCGGTGCTTAGGCGAAGCCCTGCGACGGTAGAACATCAAGATCGTCACCACGCCGTCGTGCTGACGGAACTCTCCCTCGACACTCGGCTGGATCGGAGTTCGAGGGACGTCATCGAGCTGAACGTGTGCTAGAACTCGGAGGTGCCGTAGTTTCGGTGCTTGATCGGTCGGGCCGTGAAGACGTACGACTACATCAACCGCGTTGTTCTAACGCTTCCGCTTTCGGTCTACGAGGGTACGTAGACTCACTCTCCCCTCTCGTTGCTATGCATCTGGTAGATAGATCTTGCGTGATCGTAGGAAAATTTTAAAATACTACGTTCCCAACAGTGGCATCAGAGCCAGGTCTATGCGTAGATGATATGAACGAGTAGAACACAAGTGAGTTGTGGACGATACTAGTCATACTGTTTACCAGCATGTCATACTTTGATTCGGTGGTATTGTTGGATGAAGCGGCCCGGACCGACATTACGCGTACGCTTACGCGAGACTGGTTCTACCGACGTGCTTCGCACACAGGTGGCTGGCGGGTGTCAGTTGATCCAACTTTAGTTGAATCAAGTGTTGCTACGCCCGGTCCTTGTGAAGGTTAAAACAGCACATACTTGACGAAATATCGTTGTGGTTTTGTATGCGTAGGTAAGAACGGTTCTTGCTAAGCCCGTAGCAGCCACGTAAAACTTGCAACAACAAAGTAGAGGACGTCTAACTTGTTTTTGCAGGGCATGTTGTGATGTGATATGGTCAAGACATGATGAGTTATACGGTTTTGTATGAAATGATCATGTTTTGTAAAGTTATCGGCAACTGGCAGGAGCCATATGGTTGTCGCTTTATTGTATGAAATGCAATCGCCATGTAATTGCTTTACTTTATTACTAAGCGGTGGCGATAGTCGTAGAAGCAATAGTTGGTGAGACGACAACGATGCTACGATGGAGATCAAGGTGTCGCGCCGGTGACGAAGGTGATCATGACGGTGCTTTGGAGATGGAGATCAAAAGCACAAGATGATGATGGCCATATCATGTCACATATTTTGATTGCATGTGATGTTTATCTTATTATGCTTCTTATTTTGCTTAGTTCGACGGTAGCATTATAAGATGATCCCTTACTAAATTTCAAGGTATAAGTGTTCTCCCTGAGTATGCACCATTGCGAAAGTTCGTCGTGCCGAGACACCACGTGATGATCGGGTGTGATAAGCTCTACGTTCAAATACAACGGGTGTAAGCCAGTTTTGCACACGCAGAATACTCGGGTTAAACTTGACGAGCCTAGCATATGCAGATATGGCCTCGGAACACTGGAGACCGAAAGGTCGAGCGTGAATCATATAGTAGATATGATCAACATAAGATGTTCACCATTGAAACTACTCCATCTCACGTGATGATCGGACATGGTTTAGTTGATTTGGATCACGTGATCATTTAGATGAATAGAGGGATGTCTATCTAAGTGGGAGTTATTAAGTAATATGATTAAATTGAACTTTAATTTATCATGAACTTAGTCCTCGTAGTATTAGCATATCTATGTTGTAGATCAATAGCTCGCGATGTTGCTCCCCGTTTATTTTTTATATGCTCCTAGAGAAAACTAAGTTGAAAGATGTTAGTAGCAATGATGCGGAATTGTTCCGTGATCTGAGGATTATCCTCATTGCTACACAGAGAATTATGTCCTTGATGCACCGCTAGGTGACATACCTATTGCAGGAGCAGATGTAGACGTTATGAACGTTTTGACAAAAGCTTGGTATGATGACTACTTGATAGTTTAAGTGCACCATGCTTTATGGCTTAGAACCGGGACTTCAAAAACGTTTTGAACGCCACAGAGCATATAAGATGTTCCAAGAGTTGAAATTAGTATTTCAAACTCATGCCCGTGTCGAGAGGTATAAGACTTCTGACAGTACTTTGCCTACAAGATGGAGGAGAATAGCTCAACCAGTGAGCATGTGCTCAGATTGTCTGGGTACTACAATTACTTGAATCAGTGGGAGTTAATCTTCCAGATAAGATAGTAATTGACAAAGTTCTCTAGTCACTATCACCAAGTTTGTAGAACTTCGTGATGAACTATAATATGCAAGGGATGACGAAAGGAATTCCCGAGCTCTTCGCAATGCTGAAGTCGGCGAAGGTAGAAATCATGAAAAAGCATCAAGTGTTGATGGTTAACAAGACCACTTGTTTCAAGTAAAGGGCAAAGGGATAGAAGGGGAACTTCAAGAAGAATGACAAGCAAGTTGTCACTCCCGTGAAGAAACCCAAAGCTAAAACTCAAGCCTGAAACTAAGTGCTTCTACTGCAAAGGAAATGGTCACTGGAAGTGGAACTGCCCTAGATACTTGGCGGATAAGAAGGATGGCAAAGTGAACAAAGGTATATTTTGATATATAGATTATTGATGTGTACTTTACTAGTGTTCATAGCAACCCCTGGGTATTTGATACCGGTTCAGTTGCTAAAATTAGTAACTCGAAACGAGAATTGCAAAATGAACAGAGACTAGTTAAAGGTGAAGTGACGATGTGTGTTGGAAGTGGTTCCAAGATTGATATGATCATCATCGCACACTCCCTATAGTTTTGGGATTAGTGTAAAACCTAAATAAATGTTATTTGGCATTTGCGTTGAGCATGAATATGATTTGATCATATTTGTTGCAATACGGTTATTCATTTAAAGTCATAGAATAATTGTTATTCTGTTTACATGAATAAAACCTTCGATGGTCATACACCCAATGAAAATAGTTTGTTGGATCTCGACCGTGGTGATACACATATTCATAATATTGAAGCCAAAAGATGCAAGGTTAATAATGATAGTGGAACTTATTTGTGGCACTGCTGTTTAGGTCATAATGGTGTAAAGCGCATGAAGAAACTCCATAGTGATGGACTTTTGGAATCACTTGATTATGAATCACTTGGTGCTTGCGAACCATGCCTCATGGGCAATATGACTAAAACTCCGTTCTCCGGAACAATGGAGCGAGCAACAGATTTGTTGGAGATCATACATACAGATGTATGTGGACCAATGAGTGTTGAAGCTCGCGGCGGGTATCGTTATTTTCTGACCTTCACTGATGATTTGAGCAGATATGGGTATATCTACTTAATGAAGCACAAGTCTAAAACATTTGAAAAGTTCAAAGAATTTCAGAGTGAAGTGGAGAATCATCGTAACAAGAAAATAAGAGTTTCTACGATATGATCGTAGAGTAAAATATTTGAGTTCGCGAGTTTGGCCTTCAGTAAAAACAATGTGAAATAGTTTCACTACTCATGCCACCTGGAACACCATAGTGTAATGGTGTGTCCGAACATCATAACCGTACTTTATTAGATATGGTGCGATCGATGATGTCTCTTACCAATCTACCACTATCGCTTTTGGGGTTATGCATTAGAGACAGATACATTCACGTTAAATAGGGCACCATCTAAATCCGTGGAGATGACACCGTATGAGCTGTGGTTTGACGAGAAACCTAAGCTATCATTTCTTTAAGTTTGGGACTGCGATGCTTATGTGAAAAAGTTTCAACATGATAAGCTCGAACCCAAATCGGAGAAGTAAATCTTCATAGGATACCCAAAAGAAACTGTTGGGTACACCTTCTATCACAGATCCGAAGGCAAGGTCTTTGTTGCTAAGAGTGGATCCTTTTCTAGAGAAGGAGTTTCTCTCGAAAGAAGTGAGTGGGAGGAAAGTGGAACTTGATGAGGTAATTGTACCTTCTCCCGAATTGGATAGTAGTACATCACAGAAACTGGTTCCAGTGATTCCTACACCAATTAGTGAGGAAGCTAATGATGATGATCACGAAACTTCGGATCAAGTTACTGCTGAACTTCGTAGATCAACCAGAGTATGTTCCGCACCAGAGTGGTACGACAACCCGGTTCTGGAAGTCATGTTACAGGACCATGATGAACCTACGAACTATGAGGAAGCGATGATGAGCCCAGATTCCGCAAAATGGCTTGAGACCATGAAATCTGAGATGGGATCCATGTATGAGAACAAAGTGTGGACTTTGGTTGACTTGCCCGATGGTCGGCAAGCCATCGAAAATAAATGGATCTTCAAGAGGAAGACTGACGCTGACAGTAATGTTACTGTTTATAAAGCTCGACTTGTTGTGAAAGTTTTTCAACAAGTTCAAGGAGTTGACTACGATGAGACTTTCTCACCCGTAGCGATGCTTAAGTCTGTCCGAATCATTTTAGCAATTGCCGCATTTTATGAAATCTGGCAAATGGATAACAAAACTGCATTCTTTAATGGATTTATTAAAGAAGACTTGTATATGATGCAACCAGAAGGTTTTGTCAATCCTAAAGGTGCTAACAAAATGTGCAAGCTCCAGCGATCCATCTATGGACTGGTGTAAGCATCTCGGAGTTGGAATATATGCTTTGATAAGTTGATCAAAGCATATAGATTTATACAGACTTGCGGTGAAGCTTGTATTTACAAGAAGTGAGTGGGAGCACTACAACCTTTCTGATAAGTATATGTGAATGACATATTGTCGATCGGAAATGATGTTGAATTTTCTGGAAAGCATAAAGGAGTGTTTGAAAGTCGTTTTTCAAAGAAAGACCTTGGTGAAGCTGCTTACATATTAGGCATCAAGATCTATAGAGATAGATCAAGACGCTTGATAAGACTTTCGATGAGTACATACCTTGATATGATTTTGAAGTAGTTCAAAATGGATCAGTCAAAGAAGGAGTTCTAACCTGACTTGTAAGGTGTGAAGTTGAGTAAGACTCAAAGCCAGACCACGGTAGAAAAATATAGAGAGAATGAAAGCCATTCCCTATGCCTCAGCCATAGGTTCTGTAAAGTATGCCATGCTGTGTACCAAACATGTTGTGTACCTTGCCATGAGTTTGTCAAGAGGGTACAATAGTGATCCAGGAGTAGATCACTGTACAGCGGTCAAAATTATCCTTAGTAACTGGATGACTAAGGAAATGTTTCTCGATTATGGAGGTGATAAAGAGTTCGTCGTAAAGGGTTACGCCGATGCAAGCTTTGACACTAAATCCAGCTGACTCTAAGTATCAATCTGGATGCCTATTGAAAGTGGGAGCAATTAGCTAGAGTAGCTCCATGCAGAGCATTGTAGACACATAGACATTTGCGAAATACATACGGATCTGAATGTGACAGACCCGTTGACTAAACTTCTCTCACGAAGCAAAACATGATCACACCTTAATACTCTTTGGGTGTTAATCACATAGCGATGTGAAATAGATTATTGACTCTAGTAAACCCTTTGGGTGTTAATCACATGACGATGTGAACTATCGGTGTTAAATCACATGGCGATGTGAACTAGATTATTGACTCTAGTGCAAGTGGGAGACTGAAGGAAATATGCCCTAGAGGCAATAATAAAGTTATTATTTATTTCCTTATATCATGATAAATGTTTATTATTCTTGCTAGAATTGTATTAACCGAAAACTTAATATATGTGTGAATACATAGACAAAACAAAGTGTCCCTAGTATGCCTCTACTAGACTAGCTCATTGATCAAAGATGGTTATGTTTCCTAGCCATAGACATGAGTTGTCATTTGATCAACGGGATCACATCATTAGGAGAATGATCTGATGGACAAGACCCATCCGTTAGCTTAGCACTATGATCGTTTAAGTTTTACTGCTATTGCTTTCTTCATGACTTATACATGTTCCTATGACTATGAGATTATGCAACTCCCGAATACCGGAGGAACACTTTGTGTGCTACCAAACATCACAACGTAACTGGGTGATTATAAAGGTACTCTACAGGTGTCTCCGAAGGTACTTGTTGGGTTGGCGTATTTCGAGATTAGGATTTGTCACTCCGATTGTCGGAGAGGTATCTCTGGGCCCACTCTGTAATGCACATCACTATAAGCCTTGCAAGCATTGCAGCTAATGAGTTAGTTGCGGGATGATGTATTACGGAACGAGTAAAGAGACTTGTTGGTAACGAGATTGAACTAGGTATTGAGATACCGACAATCGAATCTCGGGCATGTAACATACCGATGACAAAGGGAACAATGTATGTTGTTATGCGGTTTGACCGATAAAGATCTTCGTAGAATATGTGGGAGCCAATATGAGCATCCAGGTTCCGCTATTGGTTTTTGACCGGAGACGTGTCTCGGTCATGTCTACATAGTTCTCGAACCCGTAGGGTCCGCACGCTTAAGGTTTCGATGATAGTTTTATTATGAGTTTATGAGTTTTGATGTACCGAAGGAGTTCGGAGTCCCGGATGAGATCGGGGACATGACGAGGAGTCTCAAAATGGTCGAGACGTAAAAATCGATATATTGGACGACTATATTCGGACATCGGAAAGGTTCCGAGTGATTCGGGTATTTTCGGAGTACCGGAGAGTTACGGGAATAGAGGAGAGAGGCCAAAAGGAAGGAGGCGTGCACCCCCCTTCTGGTCCGAATTGGACAAGGGGTGCAGCCCCCTTTTCCTTCTCCCTCTCCCCCTCTTTCCTTCTCTCCCACTCCGGAAAGGAAAGGGGAATCCTACTAGGACTTGGGAGTCCTAGTAGGACTCCCCACACTTGGTGCGCCCCCTCTAGGGCCGGCCTCTCCCTTCCTCCTTTATATACGGGGGCAGGGGGGCACCTCTAGACACAACAATTGATCTCTTGATCTCTTAGCCGTGTGCGGTGCCCCCCTCCACCATAGTTCTCCTCGATAAATATTGTAGCGGTGCTTAGGCGAAGCCCTGCGACGGTAGAACATCAAGATCGTCACCACGCCGTCGTGCTGACGGAACTCTCCCTTGACACTCGGCTGGATCGGAGTTCGAGGGACGTCATCGAGCTGAACATGTGCTAGAACTCGGAGGTGCCGTAGTTTCGGTGCTTGATCGGTCGGGCCGTGAAGACGTACGACTACATAAACCACGTTGTTCTAACGCTTCCGCTTTCGGTCTACGAGGGTACGTAGACTCACTCTCCCCTCTCGTTTCTATGCATCTGGTAGATAGATCTTGCGTGATCGTAGGAAAATTTTAAAATACTACGTTCCCCAACATATATGACCAGGATCGTATGTCTCAGCGGAGTTTCAAGGACCAGCGTATCAGATAGAGGAACAAAGTTTACTTCAAAGTTTTGGCATCAGCTACACCAGACATTGGGAACCAGGCTAGAGTTCAGTATAGCTTTCCACCCGCAGACTGATGGACAGACCGAGAGAGTCAATCAGACTCTGGAGGACATGTTCAGAGCTTGCGCGCTAGATTATGGATCTAGTTGGGATGAGAACTTTCCCTACGTAGAGTTTTCATAAAACAACAGTTACCAGGCCAACTTGAAGATGGCACCGTTCGAAGCATTGTATGGGAGGAGATGTCGAACGCCATTGATGTGGGATGAAGTCGGAGACCGTCAGTTATTTGGACCAGATCTGATCAAAGAGTAAGAAGAGAAGGTTAAGCTGATTCGAGATAGACTGAAGGTAGCCCAGTCCAGACAGAAGAGTTATGCAGACTCAAAATGCAAGGAAGTAGTCTATGAAATCGGAGACAGAGCGTTCCTGAGAGTGTCACCTCTGTGACGTGTTAAGTGTTTCGGAGTTTTGGGAAAGTTAGCCCCAAGATTTTTGGGACCATACCGTGTTTTGAAATGCATGGGAGAGGTTGCCTACAAGTTAGAGTTACTCGAAGGATTGTGAGGAGATCATGACGTGTTTCACGTTTCCCAGCTAAAGAAGTGCCATGCTGAGGTGGCCAATATTCCTCTGAGAGATACAGTGCCCTTGGAAGCAATTCAGCTGGATAGTGATCTGACTTACGAGGAGAACCCATTCAAGATCCTCGAGTTTGCAAGCAGAGTCACTCGCAACAAGGGTATCAAGTTTTGCAAAGTTCAGTGGAGCCACCATAACGATGATGAAGCCACCTGGGAACGAGAGGATGTTCTACGCAAGGACCACCCGCACCTATTTTCTAGCCAACTCGAATCTCGAGGGCGACATTCATTTTAAGGGAGGTAGGTTTTTAACATCCCAAATTTTTAATTCGGAATGTTATACATAGGTCATCTTGCATATCATATTTTGTGTGCATTTGTGTGTTGCAATCCTCAAAATTTTAAGCAACTCAAGGACCCACGGAGGGAGTTGGGGATTTCACCGTTTTCATATTTGAGTTTTCTCAAATATCGGAACGAGGGTCATTTTGGTGTTAATTGTTTTTCTCTCTGAAAATATTTCATATTAAAATATATGAGAGGAGATAATATGACTTCTCCAAACTAAATGGAATATTGGAAGAAAATATTAAAATCAAATATTTTATTTTATTTGGTTTTTCTGCTATTTATTTGAATTAGAAAAAAATTGCATATTTTAAAAGTTGCATTTTAGGGCCAAGAAAATGTTCATCATGTTCTAAATATTTTATTTAGACGGTGGAAATTTGTTTCGGAATTTTTAGATTTTTATTTATTTTTCTAGGATTTTTCCGGTGAAATTCGTTTAAAAAAAGTCTCTGTTCGGACCGACCGGGTAGAAGGCCTAGGCGGCCCAGCCGCCGCCGCCTCTGCCTCCCGTGCGCGGCACGGACTCGCCGGAGTTCGGCGCGCACACGGCCGCCGCCTTGCCCCTCGGCCACGCCAGCCGCCCCCCGGCCCCTTTAAAAGCCATCGCCCGCAGCCGCGCCACCTACTGCTGCCGCGCTGCCTGCCACCGCCGCCAGCCGCCGCTGCCGCCGGAGCTGCCGCCCTGCGCCGGAGCTGCCCGATCCGCCGCCCGTCAACCCGACCCGTTAGGTAACCGCCGATTTTTTAAAATCGTTTTTTAAATCCTTGATTGTTTTTTTAGTTAGATCGGTTCGGTTTTTCTCGGTTTAGTTATTTAGCGGACGTTCGTCCGTTCGTTCATTTCAATGAAAGATTTTCGTCTTTTAGTTACAGACGGCGAACGTTCATTCATTAGCCTGTTTGTCTCGTTTTCTTTTTCAGAGTTTTTCCGCGATTATTTTCGATCGTGATTTCTTCCGTGATCTTCGCTTTAGTTTAACTTTTTGCTCGTTAGTCAGAATCAGGTGAAACAAGCGCCTAGATCTTCATCTCGAAGCCCTCTTTCTGTTTAACCAACATGAACAAGATTTTGGTACTGTAAAATTTGACCTTAGTACAATTTAGTAAACGGATCTTGTTTCTTTCGTAGTTTGAGTTCCGTTGCTCCGTTTGATTTGATTCTTTTTGCAAACCAGAGTTCTTCAGTAGAACTTTCTGGTTAGATCTTCTTATTTGAGATTTACCCATGCCACTCTGCTTGGTTTCTTATGTATGCTATAGTTTGTTTGCGATAGAATTCCTGAAGTGCGAAGCATGCTACTATGAGTCCCTAGGTTTTGCGAATCGTCAACAAGGCAAGTAACACTTTTATCATACTCTTTAGTACCCAGTTTTTATGCAGTAGTTCAACCCTCACACATTGCATTAGTAGGATCTCTTAACATGTGGGTCTGGGAAGTAGATTGAGGTAGAACCTAGTACCTACCTTATTATCAAACCCTGGGAGTTATTTCTACGTTATGCTTAGGTTGCCATGCTATGCTCGTAGATGTGGATTGGGTTTGAGAGTATCCATGAAAGATGTGAGATTGTTATTGAATGGTTCAACTTAAGGTGGCAACTTTAATACACATCTAGGTGGATTGGTTGCAGGGCACCTGGAGAATCCAGTGTTGTCCTAGGAAATCCCGGAGGAACCGTGTGATTATCTATGGAATGCCACCCAGGCTCAAAGGGATCATAAGACTATTCATGCTACAAACTTCCGTGTGCAACCAAAATGCCATTATGGGCTCTGGCATAGTTGAGTATGTTGTGTGAGCTCTTTCACTGGTGGACTAGGAGACGTAGGGGAAAGTTGGTGTACCTGTCCACCCGGGGTAAAGAGTAAATGCTTCTGAAAGACTGTGTCTTGGTCATCCGTTTCTCAAACACCATGTAGTGCGAGAAAACCAACGGAGGAGATCGAGTCTTGTGGGGAAAAGTGAGCAAACCTCTGCAGAGTATACAAACTAATCATGATTAGACGTGTCCCCGGTTATACACATCTTGAGTATCTGGTACATGATTTATTGGACTAATCTCATTACTCTTAAACTAATTTTGTTGGGTTAATTAAGAAGGTTTTAGTTGGGATTGAGTTGGAGGAACCTTCTCAATGATGTTTCAACTACCATGATAGTTAAAATAGAATGTATTCCTTTGTTGTAGGAAAAAATTGGGTTTATGCAAAAAATTATAACCTTAGAAGCCTCCACCAGCCATATAAGCATGTAGTATTAGCCTTTTTTCTATTACTTGCTCTATTGTGTTATCTTACCAGCATATTCCATGTGCTGACCCGTTTCGGGCTGCAACATATCATGTTGCAGACTTTTCAGAAGATGATTAAGGTGCGCTAGGTCGTTTATCATGCACTTAGCTATGCCGTTGGAGTTGATGGACTCACTTATCTTCCAAGCCTTTCGATGTTATCGTGTTAGATGGCCTTAAGCCATATATTTTGTAATAAGATCTCTTTTGACACATTCGATGTAATAAGTGTGTGATTGCCACTCTGTTAAAAATCCTTCAAGTACTGTGTGTGTCAGCATTACCGATCTAGGGATGACACAGAACGCAGAGACTTCGGTCCATTCTGATCGTGGTCGCTACATCTTTGGTCCCAATGCCTACGAGAGTCTCGGTGGTAACTCATTTGGCCTGGTCATAGTTGATGATTTTTCAAGATTTACGTCGGTGTTCTTTCTTGATTATAAATCGCAGGTCCAAAAGATCTTCAAGAACTTCGTTATGAAGGCCCAAAATCAATTTGAAGTGAAGATCAAAAAGGTTCGCAGCGACAACATAACAGAGTTCAAGAACACAAATGTGGATACATTTCTTCACGAAGAAGGGATTTCACACAACTTCTGGCAATGTACACGCCTCAACAACATGGAGTTGTTGAGAGGAAGAACCGGACTCTTATCGAGATGGAAAGAACGATGCTTGACGAGTACAAGACTCCAAAACACTTTTGGGCAAAAGCGGTTGAGACAGCTTGTCATGCAACCAATCGCTTCTATCTTCACAAGCTTATCGGCAAGACGGCATATGAGCTTCTCACCGGTAACAAACCCCATTTTGGATACTTTCGAGTATTCAGCTCAAAGTGCTACATTCTTGATAAGCATCGTCATTCCAAATTTGCTTGTAAATCTCATGAAGGTTTCCTACTTGGTTATGGCTCAGACTCTCACACTTCCCGTGTCTACAACAATTTCACCTGGAAGGTGGAAGAGACGGTAGATGTGAAGTTTGATGAATCTAACTGCTCGCAAGTAGAGGAATTTCCAATTGATGTAGGAGATAAAGATCCTTTGGTAGCAATTCAAGACTTGTCTATTGGCAAGATACGTCCAACGGAGGTGAAATAGAGTTCTTCATCCATCCATGTGGAAGCTTCTACCTCACGACAAGGTGAACCACAAGTTGACTTGGAGGTATCCACAAGTGGAACACGCCATAATGAAGGAAACGAGGAAGTGCTTCAAGATGAACCTCATCGACCTGCTTCTCCACCTCCACAAGGGGACAACAACACCAACAACAATGAAGAAGTACAAGAAGAAGAAGATGAAGAGGATGTTACACCCTCACCCAAGCAACAGCTTTCATGAGTTACATCAAGAATTGCCAGAGATCGTCCCGTAGAGAAAATCTACAATGATATCCAAACCAGGAGAATCACTCGTTCTAAATCTCGTCTAGCTAACTTTTGTGAACATTACTCTTTCATATCTAACCTTGAACCTATGAAGGTTGAAGATGCTCTTGATGATCCGGATTGGGTGAACGCTATGCATGAAGAGCTACACAACTTTGAGACAAATCAAGTGTGGACATTGGTCGAGAAGCCTGACAACAACCACAACATCATTGGTACCAAATGGGTGTTTCGCAACAAGCAAGACGAAGATAGTCAAGTCATCCGCAACAAAGCAAGTCTCGTCACCCAAGGCTACACTCAAGTCGAAGGTATGGACTACAGTAAGACATAGCCCCCGTTGCTAGACTTGAGTCCATTCATCCTACTTGCTTATGCTAATCACCATGATATCATCTTGTACCAAATGGAAATTAAAAGTGCTTTTCTAAATGGTGAAATTGAGGAGGAATTTTTTGTTAAACAACCTCCCAGCTTTGCTATTCCTAAGAAGCCCGATCATGTTCACAAACTTCACAAAGCTCTTTATGGTCTTAAACAAGCTCCTAGAGCGTGGTATAAATGCTTGACCAAGTTCCTTATTAGAAAGGGCTTTGAGGATGGAGAAAAAAAGATTCTACTCTTTTTACTAAATGGGTTAAAGGTGAATTATTTGTGTGCTAAATTTATGTTGATGATATAATATTTGGTTCGACTAATCCACATTTTAGTGAGAAGTTTGGAAAGCTTATGTCGAAGAAGTTTGAGATGTCTATGATGAGTGTACTCAAATTCTTTCTTGGTTTGCAAATCAAGCAAACGATGGAAGGTAACTTTGTCTCTGAAACAAAGTATACCAAGGACTTATTCAAGAAGTTCAATATGCAAGAATGCAAAGGTATGAATACACCCATGCCGACTAGTGGATATCTTGATTTGGCTAAGGATGGTGAACCGGTTGATCAAAAGGTTTACCTCTCTATGATTGGTTCCTTACTGTATTTATGTGCATCCCATCCCGATATCATGCTAAGTGTGCTCATGTGTGCACGATATCAAGCGGCCCCTAAAGAATTTCATTTTAAGGCTATGAAAAGGATAGTGAGATACTTAATAAATACACAAAATTTTGGCATTTGGTATCCTAAGAGGTCCTCTTTTGATCTTGTTGGCTACTCCGATTCGGACTATGCCGGAGACAAGGTTGATAGGAAGTCCACTTAGGGTACTTGTCAATTTCTTGGTAGATCTCTTGTGTCTTGGTCCTCCATGAAACAAAACTCGGTATCCTTATCGACCTCCGAAGCGGAATACATTGCAGCTGGATTATGTTGTGGTCAATTACTTTGGATGACCCAAACTCTTAAAGATTATGGGATATATGTAAAACATGTTCCATTGCTTTGTGACAATGAAATTGCTATTAACATTGCTCACAATTCCGTCCAACATTCTTGAACTAAGCATATTGAAGTTTGTCATCATTTCATTCGAGATCATGTTGCTAAAGGGGACATTAATCTTAAGCATGTTTGAACTGATAAGCAATTGGCGGATATATTCACCAAACCGCTTGAT
This sequence comes from Secale cereale, assembly GCA_902687465.1. Taxonomy (NCBI): domain Eukaryota; kingdom Viridiplantae; phylum Streptophyta; class Magnoliopsida; order Poales; family Poaceae; genus Secale; species Secale cereale. Next base: position 576,733,557 of record LR738711.1, on the reverse strand, counting down.
GAGAAAGTTTTTTGCCGATTGAGAGGTGAACTGAACATCATTGGCGCTTCAAACTTGGAGTAGGAACTCCATTTGGATACTTGCAAGGCATGTGCCTATGACTAATCCTTGATTTTTTTTCTCTTATGATGTTGATCATATATATTGGATACATTTGTACCCTTGCATGCTATCTAACCCTTGTAGGCACTTGGATGAATCTAATTCCATGGGATTGCAACTCACTCACATCTTGAGCAATCTCTGCATCAACAAGTCCCAACACCGTGGTGGTTGAAGACAAGGAAGCATGAAACCCTTCAACATGTCCTTTGAAAAATTCTATATATCATTTGGTATCAACTATTATGATTGTCTCTTTGGATGCACAAGTGCTCTTCCTTGCAAAACTAACCCATGTAGGTAGATGAACTCAAGTCCAAGTGGTGCTCCCAATTCTTGATGAGCTACATAATCCTTGAGCAACTCACACAAGTTCAACTACATGATCAAGATCAACACCATCACCCAAGGTATGTTATTCCATCTTAGAGAAGCTTTACCCCAAGACATGGGTTAAAGCAACTCAACAAGATGAGAATACTGCAAATGCTTAAACGAAAAATGGTAACCCCATTTTGAGCTTAAACAATGAGTATGACTTTTGATCAATTGTTCTCACTTGACTCCTTAGTAAATATACTCTAACATAGGTGACTTTGTCACCACCCAATTCTAGATGAAGTTCTCTAGTGTTTCTCTAAGTTCGTGCATTTTGTTCCTCTTCTTTTAAACAACAAAAAAAAACTTCATCTACATTTTCTTTTCTCTGTTTTGTTCTACATTTTCTGCATCCAATTCATTGCAAATCCTTCAGTTAATTCCTTGCAAATCTTTGTGAGATCTTATTTGCCTAGTGAGCTGAGGAGACTATTGCTCTTTATTGTGTTGAACTCGGTCCCACCAGTTTGTTACTTTCAGTCCAACCGAAGCCGTTAAGTGTAACTGAAGAACACAACTCGGTGTCACTGATTTCACTAGAGAAAAGACAATTTGCCACTTGTTCATGCGCTTTTGTTCCAGCTCCACTCAATGATTCGTGTCCTCTACCAGCATCACATTTTATATGCTGCTCTGCTCTATGACTCAAGGACCAAACCAATTTTGACTCACACTCCAGAAGAAACCATCTTGGAAATTGATGTCAAAGGAGGATAGAGAGTTCACATCAAAGCTTAATGAGGGAATGCTTCATACAGCGGGAGAGAGGAATCACATGCCCCGGATGCTTGGTGTTCAAGAGGAGAGAAGTCACATGTCTTCAATAGGGGAAAGACATGTCTATGTTATGTCTCTACGATCTGATCTATTTTTGTTCTGCTCTAATTCTGTTTCCCTACTCTCTTCCATTATCCAATATAAATTCAGGGGGAGAAAGACTGCTTGGGAAGGAAGTCTTTGAATTCATTGCATATATTTTACCTTTGGGAACATGTCTGTATTCAAGAGTACCCAGTACTCACTCTCTACATGTTATCCCAATCTTGGTACTCTTGTGGCTATTTTGTTGCTCTGTCTAGTAGATCTACATGTGTTATCTAACCTTGTTTACTCAGGTTCATACTTTGATAAGCTAGCTCAAGATCACAAGGTAAGTATATGCATCACACTCATGTGCATGAAGATTTCTTGCTCATGTACATATTTTTTGCAAGAAGGAATCATGAACATGAGGATACACTTCATATATCCATATCATTTGCTCTGATGCATATAGCCAAGATACATGTAACTCATTGCTTGCTATGTCATGTCTATGCTTTCACATGCTCTTATATTCCATATTTACATGATTGCATACATGTAGGGGTGGCCTATGCATGTTACATGTCCTTCAAAAGCTTTACTTGTTATTCTTCGTATCTTTATCTAAAGCTTTGATGTATGTTGTCATCAATTACCAAAAAGGAGGAGATTGAAAGCACAAGTTCTCCCTTGGTGATTTTGGTAATTGTCAACATTTCTCTTGTTGGACTAATGTTTTGGTCTAGTATATTTCAGACAGGTTCAACAAATGGAGTGGCATGGACTAGAGGATGTGGAACCCCTTCAAGATGATAAGGACAAAGGATTCGCTCAAGCTCAAAGCTCAGGACTCTACATTTTCTATTTTAGTGATGCAAGATCACATTGAAACCATAGGAAAGCCAATAATATTAAACGGGGATGAGGTGCTTAATGGCGTGCTTGCTCAAACTTCTTAGTGATATGCTCCAAAACCCTCAATCACTTTCTCGCATCCACATATGTCCCAAACCAAAAGTCAAACTCAGCCCCATCGAAACTTTCTATTCGATGCCACCGAGTTCAGTTTACATAGCCACTGCCATGAACCCTAATCAATTCGGTCTCACCGATGGGAAATCGATCTCACTGAGATGGGCTTGAAAACTCTCTGTTGCCTGTTGCAATATTTTTGGTCCCACCGAGATATGAAATCGATCTCACCGAGTTTGCTTGGCCAACTCTGTGTTTCGCTTATTACCCAAATCGGTCCCATCGAGTTTCTGTAATCGGTCAAACCGAGATGAGGCTTTACCCGAACCCTAGCACATCGGTCCTACCGAGTTGATCATACCGGTCCCACCGAAATGCCTAACGGTCACATTATGAACTAAATCGGTCTGACCAAGTTTTCTGATTCGGTCCCACCGAGTTTGGTAAATTGTGTGTAATGGTTAGATTTTGTGTGGAGGCTATATATACCCCTCCACCCTCTCTTCATTGGTGGAGAGAGCCATCAGAACATGCCTACACTTCCTTCATTTTCTCAGAGAGAACCACCTACACTTGTGTTGAGGTCAAGATATTCCATTCCAATGACATAAATCTTGATCTCTAGCCTTCTCCAAGTTTCTTTCCACTGAAATGATCTTTCCACCAAATCCAACCATATGAAAGAGAGTTGAGTGTTGGGGAGACTATGATTTGAAGCACAAGAGCAAGGAGTTCATCATCAACACACCGTCTATTACCTTTTGGAGAGTGGTGTCTCCTAGATTGGTTATGTGTCACTTGGGAGCCTCTGTCAAGATTGTGGAGTTGAACCAAGGAGTTTGTACGGGCAAGGAGATCGCCTACTTCGTGAAGATCTACCCTAGTGAGGCAAGTCCTTTGTGGGCGATGGCCATGGTGGGATAGAGAAGGTTGCTTTTTCGTGGACCATTCGTGGGTGGAGCCCTTTGTGCACTCGCGCAACCGTTACCCTTCGTGGGTTGAAGTCTCCATCAACGTGGATGTATGATAGCACCACCTATCGGAACCACACCAAAAATCTTCGTGTCTCCGATTGCGCTTGCACACTCCAATCCCATCCCTTTACATTCTTGCAAAATTGCATACTTTACGTTCCGCTGCCCATATACTCTTCTCATGCTTGCTTGATATGTACTGTGAATGTTTAAACATGTGCTAAAACTCTACCTCAACTTGAAGAAATTAAAAACTGCCACTTTTCTCGCTAAGAGTCTATTCACCCCCCCCCTCTAGACACCTCTTCTCGATCCTTTCACCAACGTAGCTCCACCCTGCACGGTGGCCCATACTCGCTTCTTTATCTAAGTCTCGACTAACCTCTCTTTCTCTCAGACAAAATTATATATACATCCATGTGCGGGCATCGATCGACACACTCTATACCTATTGGAGTCAAAACCAGCAGATCTCGGGTAGGGGGCGCCAGTTGTATGTCTGAGGATCTATGGTAACAAGAGATTAAGGAGAGACGATGTTTACTCACGTTTGGGCCGTCTTAATGGAGGTAAAACCCTACTTCCTACTTGATTGTTCTTAATGAATATAGCGGTTACAAGAGTTGATCTACCACGAGATCTTAATGGCTAAACCCTAGCCATACAGCGTATGATTTTTCTGTTGGCTTCCACGGACTAAACCCTCCGGTTTATATACACATCGGGGGGGCCTAGGGTTGTACATAGTTGACTTGCAGAGGAAGGAAACATTACACTCGGACATCAAACATGCCTTTCTACATACATAGGAGTCCTACCTGGACACGGGGGGCCGGTCTTCTGTTTTATCTTCACGGCTCATCAATCCGGACCATAAAGAGTAGTCCCGACACCCGAGGACCCCCAAATCCAGGACTCCCTCGGTACCCTCTCACATAGTTTGTCTATCTAGATCAGTCTCTCCAAGCCATTCCACTCTTTCGACCTCATGGCGGCCCACGCTCTGTCAGTCTCTCTGTCTCTCTATGCATGTCTCGAGTAATCTCGCTCTTTCTCACACACAAACAATATATCTCCATGTTTGGGCCTAATTCTACATATTCATAATGTACACTCTCTCACGCACATTGCCTATCTAGGTCACTCTCTCGAACCCGTCTCACTCTTTCGATGGCATGACAACCCACACATGCTCAGTCTCTCTCTCTCTCTATCTATGTATTGATTGACCTTGCTTCCTCCCCTGTCTTTGATTGGATCACCTACAAGGTCTCTCTTACAACCCTCACCCTTCTTCCCAAATATTCAATCAGACAATATCTATCCACAACATATATGCCTTTTCAACGAATGTCGGGGCACACTAACTTTGTCTCTCTATCTACGTCTCGATTGACCACGATTTCTTAAACTGTCTCTTCCACACATCGAAGCTACCTCTCCATCCCTCACGGAGCTGGAGCTATTTATATTGCGTGGGGGACTCCAACCTTTGATTAATTTGTGAAGACATTTATTCTAGTGGGTTTAGATTATATTTCTGTAGCATTCGCCCCACAACTACTCCAAACACCATTGCCACCCCCGCCCCTCCCCCAATTGTTTTACCTCTGGCTCGGTCACCGCTCTCTCATACGCCCTTTCTAACCTTCCACGTCGCACCAAGGTATTTTTGTAAAACACAAGCACATATGCTTTGTTCTAGAATCTTCTGTATCATAATTGGCCTTTTTTGAATGAACTACCAATATTTGTTTTTTACTTTATGCTCTACAATGCACATTCCATGAATCTTAAAATATAGTAACTTTTTTTATAAAACTTATTGATTTTGAATGAGATGAGCTATTAGAATTAAACGAACATCTACATCATGCATATATGAATCAAAGCTTACATGCTATGGTGTGATATTTATTCATTGTTCGGTTTCCAAATCTCATGCTTGCAATGCGCGTGTACCTTCATAGAATCAATTAAAAATTAAAAAGGACGAGGATCGAACATGCGACCAGGGCCTTCAAGCCGCACGCCAATAGGAAACATATGAACGCAACATTGTAGAAACGTTTGTTGTACTCCCTGTTGTTGATATAATGTTTTTTTATTACCACATCCTATTTAATGGATAACATGCTTTTATATTAACTTTAGTACATTATAGTGGGACCGGCTCGTGAGCACATACTATTCCACTTCACTTACTGGTGGGTTCCATGTCTGCTCTCTCTCTCTCGTCCCCTGCTGACATGCCTCCTGGTCAGCCCGCGCAGCGGTCTGCTAGCACACCTCCTGTCGACTCACACACTTGCTCGGACGGCACCTATCGATGAGAAGCGGGACTCGTGGTGGCACGTATGTCTAATGCCCACGGTTTGAATAGTGAAACCATTCGCGTTAACGTGACATGTCTTTGTTCCAAAATACCTTGGCTCTTCTTTTGTGCATCTTTTAATAAGCAACTGCTCTCAAACTGGACCCAAAAAATACAACAACCTTTTTGCCCCACATCATGTGACCATGCTCTGTTTCATGAATTTCAGGTCAGTTTTGGATTTTCTATAATTTAAAATCTAGGATTCGAAACAGTATCATAACATGCATCATGAAATAAATTTTCAAGCCATACATATTTACTATTGTAGATGTTAATATTTCTTAAGAGCAAGTATAATAAGATGATGTAGGTGGGCTGTAAGACATAAAATAGTATATTTGTGCTGAGTTGGAAGAGAGGGAAGAGGAGAGAGAGAAGAAGCGGGCCACTAACTAACAACCAGCTATAACATGTGCTCCTAGACACTTTGTGAGAATGAAGGGTGGGCCATTGTATTAATAAAGTAGTACTTATTTACATCTAACTATTATACTTGCCGACTATAACCTTGGCTATAGATGATATGGCAACTCCATATAGCCAGCAACCAGCTGTACTATTAACCATGCTCTCAGAAAGGATTTGGTCAAACATTTTGCTTAGTTAGACTTCAGACAAGTTATATATGCAGAGGAAAAAGATAATCTCTCCGTAGTAGTGCATTGCGTGATATAATAACTCTGGTAGGTACGAACAACGCACGAACAAAATCAACAAACGGAGATCCATTTTGTGGTCATCCTGGTGTAGTACAATTAGTACATGCAATGGAGTTGACGGGTGACCTTGGGTAGGGGCGACCAAGGGAATTGAACCGTGCTCGGCATGGTAGGTAACATGGGCTAGTTAATAAAGCATCCCTCCATTGTTCATCGGTTCTCATCACGGACCGGGGAAATGACGGGAATTTCCTAGGGCTGTAATTCTGGCCGCCAGATATTTTGACTTGAAACGCAGAGGCTCGATTGGAGGCGCGAAATTTAATATCGTGGTTCTTTCTGTTGGGGTTGGCTAATGTGCGTACCATGCATGCCACTAGCAAGACACGAGTCGGGGTTTGGCTGGTAAGCCATCGTGCGCTACCATTCGAGAATGCGAAAGGAACCTTTTTTTTAAAATTGATGAACGAATCTATATGTATTACTATTATTACAAGTCTACAATGCCCGTATTTTCCTAGCAAATAACTGGTCATTCCAAAAGGCACAGTAAATGATTTATGACGAGTTCTTGAATTAGAGTGAGTTTGTGATATAGTGATCTCAACGTGGATGGTTGACCAATCATGTATGACATGAATTCCCAAATAAAATGTAAGCCATGCATGGTTCTTGATGTCTGCTAGAACTACGTCGGTATTTCCCCAAAGAGGAAGGGATGATGCAGTAAAGCAGCGCTAGGTATTTCCCTGAGTGATGAGACCAAGGTTATTGGACCAGTAAGAGAACCAAGCAACACAACGTGAACAACACCTGCACACAAATAACAAATACTCGCAACCCGATGTGTAAAAGGAGTTGTCAATCCCTTTCGGGTAACGGACGTGATAGAGTTGTAAATATTGATATATTGAATGACAAATAAGATAAACTGCAGCAAAGTATTTTTGGGTTTTTCGTTTTGTAGATCTGAAAATAAAAGCAAAGGAAAATAGATCGCAAAGGCAAATAATATGAGGAAGAGACCCAGGGGCCATAGACTTCACTAGTGGCTTCTCTCGAGAAAATAGCAAACAGTGGGAAAACAATTCATGTTGGGCAATTGATAGAACTTCAAATAGTCATGACGATATCCATGCAATGATCATTATATAGGCATCACGTCCAGGATTAGTAGACTGACTCCTGCCTGCATCTACTACTATTACTCCACACATCGACCGCTATCCAGCATCCATCTAGTGTATTATGTTCATGGAGAAACGTAGTGATGCAATAAGAACGATGACATGATGTAGAGAAGATCTATTTATGTAGAAATAGACCCCATCATTTTAATCTTAGTAGCAACTAGTGGCTTAGCCATCTCAGTGAGCCAGGGTGGTCCAACAATGAAATTTTTGATGTAATCTCTGTATTTTCAAAAAATTGCATTTTTTCAACCCTGTATATAGGCTATGTGGAAAATTCGAGGGTGGTCCATGGACCACCTTGGCCACCCCCTAGCCACGCCACTGGTAGCAACGATACATACGTGTCGGTTCCCTTTCTGTCACTGGGATCAAGCACTGTAAGATCGAACCCACTACAAAGCACCTCCTCCCATTGCAAGATAAATAGATCAAGTTGGCCAGACAAAACCCAAATATCGGAGAAGAAATACGAGTCTATAAGCAATCATGCATATAAGATATCAAAAGAAGACTCAAATAACTTTCATGGATATAAAAAGATAGATCTGATCATAAACTCAAAGTTCATAGGATCCCAACAAACACACCGCAAAAGAGTTACATCATATGGGTCTTCAAGAGACCATTGTATTGATAATCAAAAAAGAGAGAGGAAGCCATCTAGCTACTGACTAGAGACTCGTAGGTCTATAAAGAACTACACACGCGTCATCGGAGAGGCACCAATGGAAGTGGTGAACCCCTCCGTGATGGTGTCTAGATTGGATTTGGTGGTTCTAGACTATGCTGCGACTGGATCGAAATTCCGTCGACTCCCCTAGGGTTTTTGGAATATTGGGGTGTTTATAGAGCAAAGAGGCAGTTCGGGGGCACCCGAGGTGCACACAACCCACCACGGTGCGCTTGGGCCTCCTGGCGTGCCCTGGTGGGTTGTGCTCCCCTCAGAGCAACCCCCCAGGTGCTGCCTTGGCCCATTGGATGTCTTCTGGTCCAAAAAAATCCTCAAAATGTTTCACTATGTTTGTACTCCGTTTGATATTGATTTCCTGCGACGTAAAAAACATGCAGAAAACTGCAACTGGAACTTGGCACTATGTCAATAGGTTAGTACGAAAAATGATATTAACTGATTATAAAACATTCAAGAATGATAATATTACAGGATGGAACAATAAAAAATTATAGATAAATTGGAGACGTATCAGTTCTTAGTTCAATATTTAAAATGCACAATAAATTGAAACATGAATATTAAGTCTAGTACTATGTACATGCAAATGTTGTGTTTTGGTCTCTCCATCGACAACCCCCTCCCCCAAACACATACTTCATGTATCGATCGATCTTCATTTCTTTTTTAATACATCTATTAGTATCCGACACGCGCGCGCTCATTATTTCTCTTCACGTTTCGATCACCATTTATGTCACACCCACCCTCACACTCTCAACAAATGTATTTCTCACACACAAACTCATCGTGCCCTCCATGAAAAACCCTCCATCTATCTCTCTAGACATGTGTGTTGCCTTTGTAAAAAACCTTCACCGTGCGCATACACACAAAGTCTATCTAGGCCACACTCTCTCTCTGTAACTATCTCCCTCCAGCCCTCACTGCAGCTTCGCCGCACAATATCTCGGTGTATCGCCTTAAACATTTGAGTGTACGCTTGGCCACACTCACTCGGTCTCTCCCTCTATAAATGACTCAATTGACCCTACTTTCTCACGTTATGTCTCTCACACCGAGACGCTCCCAATACACTTCTTGCATAGGCGGAGCTATGTAGATTGTTAGGGGATAACCCCTCGACCTTAGGCAAAATTGTGAAGCACTATTTAGGATTATTTTGAACATTACATTTTCCCCCGCCCTCCCAAACACCGATAGGTTGTGCATCACCCCTGGGTGAATATCATGTGCCCCCACACCTTAGATTCTATATGGTGATATGAGTTCCTTGGAGCGTGTAGATCGAAGATATAGCGGATCCCAAGATGTCTTAATATTTTTACAAGAAAGCTTAATGAGTTTGTGATTGGCACACAATTAGTACTAAAACTCAGATGCCCATTGATCCCATATCCATTGGTATCGAAGCTTGTATTATCGTACCATCTAAGATGGGGCTAGACCTTATAATCTCTTGTATTTAACAATATCACGTGCTACCACATCTTAGATGTAGTGGCGACACAAGTTCCTCGGAGCCGTTGGATCTCAAATCCAAAGGCTACTTGGTGGTTTGAATGTTTTTTGCAGAAAAGCCCCAAAAGAGTTCGGACACAGCCCACAAGCACATAGACTACCCAGATGCCATTATATCTCAGATCGAACGACCTCGAAGCTCGTATCATCGTAGCATCCAAGCTATGAGAGCACCTGATGTTTTCTCGCACGGTGGAATATGAGGTGCTCGCACACCGTAGATTCCATGGTGATACGATTTCCCGGGAGATCTAACGGCTCGCAATAGGTAGTTTGAATGTTTTTGCAATATATTCCTCAAAGAGTTTGGGAATTGTCCATAAAGTAGAAATACTACGCACATGGCATTGGATCTCAGATCCAACAACCTATATGATTGTATCACCGTAGCGGCTAATTAAGCTGCGAGGAGCACCTAATATGAGCTACTGGGAGCCATTGGATCCAAGATCCAGCGGCTCACACGAGGCCTGGAAGTTTTATTTTCCAAACAAACCCTTGGAGAGTTTCAAAATTGCGCATAATTACAAAGACTACTTCCAAGCCATTGGATCTCAGATCCAACGACGTAAAATCTCATATCACCATAGCATCTAAGGTGCCGTTAGCATGTGATATTCTATGCCGTTGTTATTTCTATTCCTAAACTTGCAAAATACGTGTAACTGCAGCCGTAACTTGTCTAACGCGCAAATTTTTTGTTCAAAAAGCCCATCCTACACCGAAATATCCAAACAACACAAGGGGGCCCAGTTGTCATTGACCAAATTTGGACCTAAAACTAACAAATCTGAAGGAAGAGATTCGAACCGGCAAGCTGGAGTACAAAGCATATGTCGATAGCCTTTTTTTTTGCATCAAACGTACATCGATAGCCTAAAACCACAACGGTTGTTGGCTTTGTTCCACAACTTGATTTTATACAATATTACTTTGAGTAGAGTGCAGAGGGAGTAGCTCGTCAACACGTGCATGAACGTTGACTGACTTACTAGTGGGTCCCATGTCTGCCATCTCTCTCTCCTCTCCATCTAGTACAGAGGGAGTGGGTCGTCAACACGTGCATGAACATTGACTGACCAGTACAACCTTTAGATGCATGGGCACACACGAAGAGTGGCGCGAGCTAGCCGTGGTGTTATTATAACTAAAAAAATCTTAAAAATTAGATGAACCGCATATCCTCTGTGCCAAGTTAGCATAATGAAGCCGTCAAATCACAAAAGCCGAACTTTCCCGCCGCGTACATCAGTGAAGCACGGTGGCTAGCTAGTTGGGCTAGAGCGACCGATTATCTAGGTCATCACCACATTCTTTTTTCACCCCTTTTATCTCTCCTTGCCGGTCGGTAAATTTAAATATCCACCGCTGCATTGCACTGGGTCTTTGGGTGCGGCAGGCGTGGCAGGATTTTTTTTATTGTCAAGATCAGGCACGACAGCAATTAGTCATGATGACTCTGCATGTTCGTCGACCATGCTATCATGCTAACGCGACCATGCTGGCCGTCGGGGTAAACCCGTTCGACCACCCGTCTGGCTAACCAGTTGAGTCATCAAAAGCTCTTGGTGTGAATTTACCTGCTCAATATACCGTAAGTACAAAGGATGGTCGCATCATGGTTGATGCTAAAGGATGGTAAAGGTTCAAAACTCTATCAAATCTTGCAGCTGGGGATGTTGTCAAAATCGAACTTTCTCGGCAAGGAGAGCTAGTCCTAATCATCTTCGAAATTCTTCAGTAGCAGCACACAACTACCGAACTGATCTATCCTCCGAGAGCTTTTGATGGAATTATATGGCATGGTGAAACAAGTGTCCCGTGTGTATAAGTAGTACAACAGTATTTTATAACACGTAGGATATCATACAAAATTGTAACTCTGATTGCTGGTTAGGAACTGTCGTTCGATTTCATTCTAACAGTTGCCGTTCTTTATTTAATTTTCTGTATTCTCCTTGCGACAACATCTAAAACCAGCACCGTACCGATCGCTTGCAATGTGAAATGCGCTAAGTTAGAACACATGTTCCCCCAAACATGCAGGCCCACCGGCTTGTGGCCCAAAGTACAGAAACTTGAGCCTGTCTGAGTATTATATTCTCAGCTAAACCCCCATATTATGTTATATAATATCCCCTTGATTTTTCTTATGTAATAATAAGGTTGTGATACAAAAGATTTTATATTTCTTTAAAGATGGAGTATCTCTCTATCAAAAGTATATTTATGTGTAACTAGTTACTCATGTTGTTCTACTTCCTTTCGCTTATATGTGGGGCATCCAGCAATAGGATCCACGTGCCATGCACCAAATTAGAGTGCACAGCTGCACGTTAGACTCACCCCGGTCATAGCGCAGCAATAATGCCCAATGAGCCATCAAATCACGAAAAAACACCACCTTTCCAGCTTTAGCAGTTAGCTGGACGAATGAAGCAACAATATTTTACTGGACCTGAATCGCCTTCTCCCTCATCTACTTTTTTAGAGAAAACCCCCTCTCTTTGATTGCATAGGGTTTTCCCATGGAGAACCATGTACGAATTCTTCATCCATCCCCGATAAATCTAAGTCCCTTGGTCGCAGGTAATCCTAGGATGACAGGCGCCGCCGTTGATGCATTTTTCTTCCTACTAAATCTAGTATATTTCATTTGTAGTGCCCAAAGTGCGAGCACCCTACAGGTTTCTACGCCCTCGGCGAGATGCCACACTTGTTCCTTCTCATCCCAACAAGTGATTTTAAAACGCACACAATATGTTGCTAGAATCCACTTTTCTATCCGGGAGGGTGGTGTTTTTTGAACATGCTATCGACTAATTTGGAAATTTGGATTGCTATATTTGGATAAAAGGTACTAGTACCATGGTCAACACTGATGTGAAGGAGGAAATTATTTCCAGATTTGGATAGCGAATACATTGTGTTCTCATATTATTTTTCCTGAAGTACATTCCTTGCTCTGTAGGAACACATGTACTCAAGATGTTTGGCCTTGCCATAACTGAATGCACTAGTTTAATGGTCACACTGAACACAAGCCATGGATTTTAGTTCCGAGTTGGGTTCATGAACCAGGAAGATCGCTGCTTTTTCATGGCCGAACTTGGATAAACTTTCTCAAGTGCTACGGGCTGAAAGTTGGCGCACGAAATTTAATGAAAATAGTAGAGCCTGGTCTCATCTTCACTGTGATCTTCCACCCGGCATCTTTCCAATAGTTCATCCATGTTAGTTTTGTATTTGGTTCTTCCATGTTGCCTCGATTACTACTTAATACACCTATTCTGTCTAACCAATCCCAGTTTAACAATAGAAGTAGCAATGTTTTGTGATTCCCTTTTCTCACAAAGATGCTACTTCTAACCAATATTTCTTATAATTGGTGGCACGTGTAGGATATTTCAAAGTTAAGCACGCTACTCGTTTTTTATTCTATAAGAACTCGACTATTACTAATGGCACTGAAGTTGACTGGTGATAACCCATAAGTATAGGGGATCACAACAATTTTCTATGGTAGAGTATTCAATACAAATTTATTGATTCGACACAAGGGGAGCCAATGAATATTCTCAAGTATTAGCAGTTGAGTTGTTAATTCAAACCACACCCGAAAGACTTAATATCTGCAGCAAAGTATTTGGTAGCAAAGTAGTATGGAAGTAAAGGTAACGGTGGCAAAAGTAACAGTAGCAGTTTTTGTAGCAATCGTAACAACGGCAACGAAAAAGTAACTAAGCAAAGATTAATATGTGAAAAGCTCGTAGGCAATGGATCAATGATGGATAATTATGTCAGATGTGATTCCTCATGCAACAGTTATAACATAGGGTGACAGAGAACTAGCTCCAGTTCATCAATGTAATGTAGGCATGTATTCCAAATATAGTCATACTTGCTTATGGAAAAGAACTTGCATGACATCTTTTGTCCTACCCAACCATGGCAGCGGGGTCCTATTGGAAACTAAGGGATATTAAGGACTCTTTTAATATAGTACCGGATCGAAGCATTAACACTTAGTGAATACATGAACTCCTCAAACTACGGTCATAACCGAGAGTGGTCCCGATTATTGTCACTTCGGGGTTGCTGGATCATAACACATAGTAGGTGACTATTGACTTGCAAGATAGGATCAGGAACACGCATATATTCATGAAAACATAATAGGTTCAGATCTGAAATCATGGCACTCGGGACCTAGTGACAAGCATTAAGCATAGCAAAGTCATAGCAACATCAATCTGAAAACATAATGGATATAGGGATCAAACCCTAACAAAACTAACTCGATGACATGGTAAATCTCATCAAACCCATCAACATCCAGCAAGCCTATGATGGGATTACTCACGCACGGCGATGAATATCACGAAATTGGTGATGGAGGATGGTTGATGATGACGATGGCGACGGATTCCCCTCTCCGGAGCCCCGAACGGACTCCAGATTTGGAGACGTATCAACTCCTGAGGAAGATTAGGGCTAGGCGGCGGCTCTGTATCATAAAACGCAATGAATCCTTCTCTTCGATTTTTTTCTCCTCGAAATTGAATATACAGAGTTGGAGTTGTAGTCGGTGGAGTCCCAGGGGGCCCACGAGGCAGGGAGACGCGCCCCAGGGTGGGGCGCCCTACACACTCGTGGACAGGGTGTGGGCCCCCTGATGCTGATTCTTTCGACAGTATTTTTTATTATTTCCAAAACGTGTCTCCTTGGATTTTCAGGTCGTTCCGAGAACTTCTATTTCTGCACAAAAATAACACCATGGCAGTTCTGCCGAAAACAGCGTCAGTCTGGGTTAGTTCCATTCAAATCATGTAAGTTAGAGTGCAAACAAAAGGGAAAAGTGTTTGGAAAAGTAGATATGTTGGAGACATATCAACTCCCCCAAGCTTAAATCTTTGCTTGTCCTCAAAAATTCAGTTGACAAACTGAAAGTGATAAAGAAAAACTTTTACAAACTCTGTTTGACCTTGTTGTTGCAAATATGTAAAGCCATCATTCAAGTGTTCTGCAAAGACTTTGAACTAACCATATTCACAATAACATTTGGGTCTCATGTTTACTCATATCAATGGCATAATGAACTCACGAGCAATAATAATAAATCTCGGATGACAACACTTTCTCAAAACAATCATAACATGATATAACAAGATGGCATCTCGCTAGCCCTTTTTGAGACCGCAAAACATAAATGCAGAACACCCCTGAAGATCAAGGACTGACTAGACATTGTAACTCATGGTAAAAGAGATCCAGTCACACTCATACTGTCAGGCCCAAGATGCGATTCTATCCCGATCACGTGATACACCTCGTGATTGGGGCACACCCGCATTTCGGGCGGTTAGCAAGATGGATATCATTACATCGTACCATTACATAATTACATGGGGATAAAACAATTCATACAAGTCACATGAATACAACAACACCAATACAAGACATCCGACTACGGATACAAACATGAAAAGCACAACGACATCCATCCTGCTATCCTAGGCTGCCGACCAGGAACCTAACCCAAGACTGACGAAGAAGAAGAAGAAAGAACTCCAACACAATGAGCATCGCTCTCACATCAAGTCATATCATCTGTTGTTGTAGAAACCTGCACCTGCAACTGTTATTGTAGTATCTGTGAGCCATGAGGTCTCAACAATCCCATAACCATGGGTATCAAGACTAGCAAAGCTTTATGGGTATGGAAAGGATAGTGGTGAGGTTGCACCAGTGGCTAAGCAAAAGTATATGGTGGCTAACTTACGAGTACAAGAATAAGATGAGCATCTACAAAAACGGTCGCAAACTAGTAATGATCGCTAAAGATGTCGAACTACGTACGAGTCAAACATAACCCCAACGTGTTCTCTTCTCAAAGTGAAAGGAGACAATCACGGTTACTCACGCGGTTGTGTGTTTTATCTCGGATCCTCTGTCAAGTTTTCAACAACCGGACATTAACAAATTCCCATCTACCACATAACCGCAGGAACGACTTTTGAAAGATCATAACCCTGCAGGGGTGTCCCAACTTAGCCCATCACAAGATCACGATCTACGGAGTCGCAACTCCATGTTGGGAAGACCCGAGTATCCTCGTAATCCCGTGCTCAAGATATTTCGACAAAGTTAAAACTAATCAGCAAGACCTCCAAGCGTGCCGACACCCTGATAGTAGCCGCGAGTATCTCGTCTCAGGCCACCACTAGATGGGACATCCTACAGGTAAAACCAGACCTCAAGTTTCCCCACGGTGGCCCTGGAGTCTGCCCGTTTGGGACAAACACCATCAGCACTGCCCCCCCCC
>LR738711.1:576637978-576717484 GCA_902687465.1 Secale cereale | reverse complement strand
CCCCCGTATGTAGAAAAGAATCCTCGGGGACGCGACCCCCTATGCGAATTAATTAATTAATTAATTTTTTATTATGTTGCAAATTAAAACCAATGTTGGGCCTTGCTGGAAAAGCTTTAAGATGTGCGAATTATCAAGGGGGGCCCATAAACCCGAACCGTGTTAGGAACACAAAATCAAGGAACATAATGCCGGTTTATCGGTTCTTAAGGTAGCATGAGTGGAACAAAACGCCAGGCAAAAGGCCAAGCCTTCCACTCATTGCCAAGTATATTGGTGTGTTAATATATTTAAGAGATATTATGATATGCCAACAACAAGTTCCAACATGGCGCAATCTTCATCTTCACCTGCAACTAACAACGCTATAAGAGGGGCTGAGCGAGCGGGTAACATAGCCAAACAACGGTTTTCTAGGATGGTGTCAAAGGTTAGAGTTTTCATGGCAACAAGGAGAGAGGCTGACAATAGATATGTAACATGACATATAGCGACAGCATCGAGACAACTAGAATGGCAATGATAGTAAAGGTATCTAAGGGGATGGTCATATTGCCTGAGATCCCACAAGGAAGAAGAACGAGTCCATGAAGAAGACGAAGAAGAACCCGCGAAGACGAACCCAGTGTAGTCGAACGAATCCTCACGATCGCAACGGTATATGAACTAGCGAGAAGAAGCACACTATATGGTAAACACATCACTAAAGAACATGACAAGATGCACAGCCAAGTATAATGCAAGAAAAGTCTATATGATGCAAAACATGGTAACGGATGATGCATATAAGAAGAACACCACCCAACAAGTTTAAATGAGGCCGGAAACAACATATAACAATTCCGGTAAGTCCTCATATGCACATTTCGAAATTGGTCCTGATCTGAACAAACCGTAAGTAAAAGTTGTTAAACAACAAGTTAACATGCACCATGATGATCTACTCAAAATTCTAGACAAGTTTCATATAAAGTTTGTTTAATTCGGAGTTACGGCCTAGGAGATATGAGCAAAACAATTCAACCATGTCATTGATGCAATACACATCAAAACATCAAGCAAACACACTCCAAACAGATATTCAACATGTTATTACGCATCTACATGCAAAAACACACAAGTTTCATATAGGACACGCTCAAAACGGAGCAACGGTTCAACACATACACATTAAACAAGATATAACAACAAGTTGTCCAAAATCAGCAACATGACACTTAGTTGACATCAAAACAACATGATACAATAAAACTTCATGGAAACAAAGGGCATAGCAAGCATGTACATGTCCAGCACTACAAGCATGACCAAAGAGCTACTACAAAACTCCACTAGAACATGCTCAAAGCATCATGGCAAGATTGCAAAAAAATACAGATTCACAGACTTAGTGAAAATAAACTAGACATGGCAGCAACAACGACAAGTAGGCAAGTTTACAAGCTTGTGCAACTCATCTCACAGCATATCATGGCATGTGAATATAACCAACAACAATAAGAAATGATTATGAAGCTACAAATGGAAAGAACATGGTCATAGGATGCATAGAACACTAGCTATTCACATGACAATACTGAACTTGTTGATAACAGGCTGACAGAAACATTTTATAGCAACTTGAGGGCAAGAAATAAACAAGCTACAGCAGGATATAATGGCAAACAAGGACATGGATGGATAGATCATAACATGAACAACAAGACAGGGTCATTGGACAAACCAAAGCATGCATGGGTTTGTGTAGGGCATCAAGCAAACATGGCATCAGGTTATAATAGTTTCAGACTTTGCAGTTTTCAGCAAGTCTCAGAAATAACAACAGCGAGTAGACTACTTTACAAGCTTGTTGCAAACACCCCAAGGCATATCATGAAAAGTGGATTGCACCACACCAAACATGGCATGATTGTGCTTCTAAAACATATTGACATGTTGCTCAAACAAAAATCACACATAAAGATATGAAAAAGACAAATTTGTATTTCATAACAAGTTTTAGCACTTAACAGCCACATGCACTTTTGCAATAGAGATAAACACGGAAATATGAAACCTAACATGAATGCTACAGCAGCCATCATGTAGATCACTTCACAATGAACATTTTGACATATCATACACTCCATTTGGACCAACATGCACAAAGATGCGACCTCTCAAACATGCTAACATATTGATGACAGACAACAAGTACTTAACAACAACATCACATTGCAGTTTTGCAACGAAGATTAAGACATCAAGATGAACAATAACATGCATGCAAATGCAACTAACATGTAGAGCACTTCGAGACGAACATTTGGACATATCATTTCCTCAAAACGGAGCCACATGCACAAAAGTTATTAACCACACAAGAATGCATCATGATAACATTTTCTGGGGACTTAGAAGAAAAACAACCTCCGACGGTTGGACATGTCCGGGTCTGGACGGACATGTCTGGCGGTGGGCGTGCAAGGGCCCACCTGACAGTGACACATGGCGAGGGAAGGGCTGGACATGTCCGGGCTCCTCCGGTCATGTCCGGCGCGGGCAGAGGAGGACCGGGGCCGGCGGTGACCGGCAGCGGGGTGGATGCGGGAGGCGCGGGGCGCTCGGCCCGGTCGGGCGCCCAGGGCAGGCCTGGCGGGCCCGCGACAGCGGGGAGTGGGCTGGGGACAGGTGGCGGGGTAGGAGTGGCTATGGCGGCGTCGGGTGGTGACATGTCGACGCCCAACTGGCCAGAGCGACGCGGCTCGGGGCAGCTGCTCCGATCTGGCGGCGACAAGTGGTGAGACAGGGGTGGAGGGGATCGTAATCTGAGGAGTGGGGAAGGCTAGAGGTAGGGGAAGACTAGGGAAATACCCAAAATGGCATGAGGGGCAGATTATATAAGGAAGGGGGCTAAGGTTAGGTATTTTGGGGGCTTTTGAGCCCTCCGATCTCGATCGGACGACATCGGTCGAGAGGGGGTAGGATGGGCCATGTGGGCTGTGAAGAGAGGCCGTGGGCTTAGAGGAGAGAAGAGAGACGAGAGGCCCGGCAGCAGTTTCGTAGACCAAAATGTCCGACAATTAAACCGGCTATAGTGCCGCTGTAAGTTTAACGGTTGGGCTATTAAACGATCTCCGAATGCGACGAAAGTTGACAGGCGGTCAGTCTACACTATAATAAGACCACACGCCAAGTTTCATCCCATTCCGAGAACGTTTACTGGCCACTTAGAAAAAAATAATTCGGAAGTGCCGCGGGCGCGTGCGAGTGTGACTGGGCTCAGAACGGACAACGGAGAGGGCGAGGGGACTCGGACGGATGCAAGTTTTGAAAACATGATGATGCAATGCACATGATGACAAGGCAAAGATGCAACACGTAAGCAGATGCCATGGCAATGCCGATGAATAACTGGCTGACACCTGGCGCATCGGTCTTGGGGTGTCACAACAATCCCCTACTAAGAAGAGATCTCGTCCCGAGATCTTAGGAACGAGACGGGCGAGAAAAATGATGAATGTGAGATCAAAGAACCTTGAGAGGTTGAACCACTTGAAAGCAAGAGGGCAACAGAGATGAACGAGACTGGCGAAGTTCCATTACAAAAGAGGAATAGGGCACAAGATGAATTCAACTACTCCTGTTAAAAGAGAAAAGGAATTCGAACAGAGGAATTTGGGCAGCACTCTGGCTGAAAATGGAAGGGATAGTACATAACCTCGAGAAGATGGGATGATACTTGACTAGATGAACAACACGATGCCCCCGGAAGAAATTGAAAGGACGGAGAAGAAGATGAAAAATTTCACCACGAATGAATTGAAAGAGCATCTTGAAGAGAAAGACTTGAACGGAGTTGTTTAGAAAATCAATAACAAAAGAATAAGCTTGATGTGGGCTTATAGAAAACATCTCAAAACTTGAGGTGAATTATGCCACAACCACAAGATTGAATAGATGAGATGAAGGAAGAAATGCAAAAATCCGGTGAAAAGAATACATAGAATTATTTGCATCTCGAGAGGCAAAAGGATAAAGCTTGAGCTGGTCCATAAGAATTTGACGAACACTTGAAGAATGAATTAAACCATGAAAGAACCACCATGTAGAACTCCGGTAACAAAAGGATGATGAGATATAATTGAATGATCAAAATAATAAGATTAAAGACTTGTGATGATTTAGAAGGGTGTTCCGACGAGAAGGCAAGGAAACTTTGCACTCTGGAAATGAAAAGATGTATGGACTTGGGACTAGAATTTATTCATCAAGAACAAACTCCGAAGGAAGGGATTAATCAACTCCACAAAGAAGAATAAGAATTATGTTATGCATATCCTCCACCAATAAAATTTCTGAGCAGCAATGGATTTGCATGCCACTTATTCTTGTTGAAAAAGATTAAGGGAAGATATAGCACAAAACTTGAGAAAGTCTTCATGAACCACCCGTATGATTGGAAAGAACGAGTGAATTGATATGATCACACCTGAAAAGAACTCTTGAACGAACCACCGTAAGAATTAAAGCCGAGTGAAGAAAAAGAATGAACCACCGTGAAGAAATTGGAATTGAGTTAATACAAGAGAATGAATGACTGGAAAGAATTAAGCACTTGAGGAAATTTAGATACAAGAGAATGAAGAGATCGTGAACTGGTTAAAGAATACTTGAACGAAGCACCGGACGAGTGTGAGATGAATGAAGAGACATCAATGAAGATTATTTGGAGGACGAAGTTGAAAACTGAGAACGAAGAAATCTTCTGAAATGATGGCCTTCGGAGGAACACAACGAAAAGAATTCATTAATACTCCGGAAGAATTAAAAGAAGAAAAGTTGAACCAACGATGTAAAGAATTGGAAGTGATCTTCGAGAAGGCATATGACTAATGGAATACATACTACGTCATACCTTGACAACAATTTGGGAAAAGCTCCGGAAATATTAGACGAGTCAGGTAAGATCCTCGGAAAAGACCTGTGGTTTATGAGCCCACCGAAAAGAAAACACCGTTGGAAGAATTTTAAAGGAGATGATGCACCGAAATGATTGAAAGACTGGAATGAGGTGACAACCTCGAATTAATTGGAATACAGACGAATCTCCTGAGATTTCTTCGGAACTCCGGAACAATTAAATAACGAGAGGCGACAAGAAATTGGAAACATTTGAGCCAAGGAAAAGAATATGAACAACACCGAAAACTTGAATTGAATCCACCAGATAAGAAAAGAGATGAAGAATGTCGAACAAGAGGAGAATTCATCGGAGAAGAAAAGAGATGAAGGATGACGAACTAGACGAGAATTCACCAGTTGAAACAATTGAGGAAAGAATTCAAAGACTTCGCATGAGTAGAATGGATACTCGATTAAGGACTCCGTCTTGCAAAGAAAAAGGGTGGGTAGGTGGGAAAAAGAAAAACCACATCGGACGGGGAAAACAACACCGGTTGGAAAGAACTGAGGATTGAAGCGAAAGACAAGGAGGGTCAAAACGACTTGACGAGAGATGCACCAGATGAAAAGAGGAGACATCGCAACGATCGGAAAACTAACCGCGTGATCCTAAAAAAATTTGAAGGGGAAGAGAAGTAATTCAAAAAACCTAAGTCATGATTCCTCACCAGAGCGACGAAGGGACTGGGGAGTAAAAAGTATTCCTGCTCTCTGATACGTCCAAAACGTATCTATAATTTCTGCTTGGTCCATGCTTCTTTTGTGTGATATTGCTATGATATTGCTACACTTCCATACACTTTTGATCATATTTGGACTAACCTATTAACTCAGTGCACCACAGTGCCAGTTCCTATTTTCTGCTGTTTTTCTATTTCAGGTTTCTGCCATATTAAAAGTGTTCCAAAAATTCCAGGAAAAATATAGGACAAATCAGCGTACAAGAAGCTTCGCGAAGAACCAAAGATGGGCCAGAGGTGAGCCAGGGGAGGCCCAGGCGGCCACCTGGCACGGCCCCACCCCTGGCCGCGCCAGGGGGGCGCCTGGGGCCCCTGCTCTGCCTCTGGCTGCCCCCCTTCACATATATATCCCTCTCGTCCCGAAACCCTCGAGGACAGAACCCTTTTTCGCGATCTCGCCTATGTTCCGCCTCCGCAGCGCTTCCAAGATCGGGAGCATCAAGAGAACTCTTCCCGGCACCCTGCCGGAGGGGAGAACCACCACCGGGAGCTTCTCCACCACCATGGACGCTTCCCGGATGAGTCGTGAGTAGTCCACCTTGGACCATGGGTCCGTGATCAGTAGCTATGTGATGTTCTCCTCCCCTCTTTGCTCTTCATGGTTTAGACCTACATGATCGAGGCACATATGTAATCTTTCTGTTGTTGCTTTGCTGAGTTTGCTGGGATCTGATGGATTATGAGACTATGTTCAGATTGTGTTTGAGTAATATATTTGATTCACCTCTTTTATATCTTTGTTCTTGAGTAATTCTTGCATGTTCTCCGTTGCTGTTTATTGCTTTGGCCAAGTAGTAGGTAGTAACTCCAAGAGGGAGCGCTATGCTTGATTGTGGGTTCATGCCCCCTGATGACTAGCTTGAGTGACAGAAACATGAGTCTAGGGGATGTGATGTTGCCACAAGGGAGAAAACAACAGTGCTTGTACTTGCGGGTGCAAGGATTGTTTACTTTACGCAAAGTTCTTTTAATGCAGTTGTCTGTTGCTTTGAGTTTACACTTTGGGTGGGATTCGCAACTTAATACCAGCGAGATGTTCTGGATAGATATCTCAAGGTGGACGATTAGTAGTAGATGCAGATGGATTTCGGTCTACTTGCCTTGGCGTACCGCCCATGCTTTTGAGCCTCTACCTTTCTTTGCAACATAGTTAGCATTGGTTTGCGCACATAATCCTGTCAATTGCCCAGCTGTAATTTGTTTACCTCGCTTTGCTGTTTTATCGTCTTTTGGGAGAGAGACATCACTAGTGAACATCATGGGACCCCGGTCCATATTACCACCGCTGATCACACCTTCTATTTAGTTCCTGTTTTTATTTCCTAGTTGCAGTCATAGCTATCATTATTATCTCTTGTGTTTGATCCTTTGTAAACAACAAGGTCGGAGGGATTGACAACCTCTCCGTACTCGTTGGGAGAAAAGTTATCTGTATCTGTGTGCCGGTCCCGTCAACCGCTAAGTTTCTGGCGCCGTTGACACCTACTTGTCGACCCTCGGAGTCTCACGGGATTCGATCCTTGGTATCTTTGCCAAGGGAAATTTGCCGCTACGCTACATCTCAACCTTCCACTTGGGGTAACCAACGAGGGGCGAGAAGCCATCAAGCATGTTTCTGGCGCCGTTGCCGGGGACTCCACTCTTCAAGATAGGGGAGTTGCACGCTATCTTTTATCTTTGCTTTTTAGTCTTGTTAGTTTACCTTTTAGTTTTTGCTTTAGTGTCCCTTACCAAAAATCACAAAAATAGTTATCTTGCTTGCTGCTGCTGAGAACACCAAGTTGTGTGACTTCACTAGTCATAACAACAATGACTTTTTCTGCACGCCTATTGCTACACCTGCGACTTCAGCACCTTCTTATGAGATTAAACCTGCTCTGCTGAACCTAGTTATGAAAGATCAATTCTCCGGTGCTGGAGATGATGCTGCTTTGCACTTAAATAATTTTGCTGAGCTCTATGATATGCAAAAGTACAAAGAAATAGATGCTGATATTGTTAAGCTTAAGCTTTTTCCTTTCTCCTTGAGAGGAGGAGCTAAAATCTGGTTTCAATCCTTGCCTAGGAATAGTATAGATTCTTGGGACAAGTGCAAGGATGCCTTTATTGGGAAGTACTATCCCCCTACTAAAATTATCCAATTAAGGAGTAACATAATGAATTTTAAACAATTGGATAATGAACACGTTGCCCAAGCTTGGGAACGCATGAAATCTCTTGTCAAGAACTGCCCTACTCATGGTTCGACTACTTGGATGGTTATCCAAACTTTTTATGTAGGCTTGAACTTTACCTCGCGGAACTTGTTAGATTCGGCCGCGGGAGGAACCTTTATGTCAACTATACTTGGTGCTGCCACGAAATTTCTCGACGAGATGATGACCAATTATTCCCAATGGCACACCGAACGAGCTCCAACAGGTAGGATGGTAAACTCTGTCAAGGAGATTTCCTCCCTAAATGAAAAAAGTTGACTTGATCATGTCTCTACTTTCCAAGCAATCTTCTATTGATCCTCATGATTCTTTGATTGCTCAAGATCAAGTAGATGTGAACTTTATCTCTAGAAACAACTTCAATAACAATGCTTATAGGAGTAATTTTGGTAGCAACCCTAGACCGTTCCCCTCTAATTCCTATGGGAACAACAATGCTTATCCTAGCACCAAGAACTCCACTTCTGAACTAGAGATTATGCTTAAAGACTTCATCACTACCCAAAAGGCCTTCGATAAGAGTGTAGAACAAAAACTAGACAAACTAGATAATCTCTATTCAAAGGTAGACAATTTAGCCCATGAGGTAGAGTTGCTTAAAATTAGAACTTCTCCTCTTGAGGAGAGGACGACCACTCCTATGAATGCTATTCTAGTGCAAATTAATGAAAACATTAGGATGATGGCTAAACTTAAAAAGAGATGGGCTAGAGAAAAGGAGAAAGAAGATAGAATTAAGAGCCTTCCTACCCACCACACTATTGCTACTATTCAAGTTGTTGAGGATATCCAAACTCTTAGCACCCAATGCACTCCTAGTCCCATTGGACCTATTAATGGTGATGCTATGACCTCAACCGTAGAAGAAAAAACTCATATGACCAAAGAAGCTACCAAACAAGTGACCCTAAAGGACACCACTACCACTTTACTTGATAGTAGTGACCTTGATTTTTATAATTGCACCCTTTCTGAAGTTATTGGTTTGCTTCACAAGATGTCTAGAGATCCCCACACTAGCACACTTAATCTTGCCTTCACGGAGCATATCACTAATGCTCTTATCAAAGCTAGGGAGGAGAAGCTTAGGGTAGAAGCCTCCATACCTAGAAATCTAGAAGATAGTTGGGATCCTATGATTAAAATTAAGTTGAATAACTTCTCTTGCTATGCTTTATGTGATGTTGGAGCTAGTACCTCCGTTATGCCCAAAAGAATGTATGATATGTTTGAATTGAAACCTTTTGATCCTTGTTCGTTTGGTGTTCGTCTTGTTGATTCTTCTGTAAAGAAACCTTTGGGTAAGATCGACGATGTTCTTATCATTGTCAATGACAATTATGTTCCCGTTGATTTTACTATTATGAATATTGAATGTGAACCTTCATGTCCAATTATTTTGGGACGTCCTTTTCTTCGCACCATTGGTGCTATCATTGACATGAAAGAGGGGAATATAAAATTCCAATTCCCTCTCAAGAAAGGGATGGAACACTTCCCTAGAAAGAAGATTAAGTTGCCTTTTGAGTCCGTTACACGGGCTAGCTATTCTCTTACTCTTGATAAAACTTGATTTTCCCTTTTTGCATCATGCCTAGCTTAAAGGCATAAAAGAAAGCGCTTTTGGGAGGCAGCCCACAACGAATTAGGTTTTATTTTGCTTTTGTTGTGTCTTGATGTTTGTTACTACAATAGCATCATCATTCTATCTTTTCCATTCAGCTTTGTGCCAAGTTTAGCCTCCGATTGCAACAAAGTTCAAAAGTTGTGACGTGCTGTCCAGAAAACAGATTCTGTCCTTGGACAGAAAAATTCGAATAAAATCACCAGATCATCTTTTTGATCTGAATTATTTTGACAGCGTGCTCTATACAATTGGCTTTCGAGCGTTTGTTCTGAGTTTTTGATTTGAGTTGCAGAAGTGCCCCGAAAAAATTATTTACTACCTGCTGGTCTGTTTTTCACAGATTCTGTCCTGTTTTGCCTTTTCTTCGTTTTGCAAACCTTGACCTTGCTTTTTCTTTGCAAAAACCTTTTGGCAATCTTGAGAAACAGTAGCTCTTCAAGATTATCTTTATTTCCAGTAGGGAAAAATTATTTTATTGTTGGTACTAACCTTGCTAATCAGATTATGATGAGTTATGTATGAAGGGAGTTTTCAAGTGTGCGAGGGAAGATGATAAAAGAAGATTCAGGAGGGTCAAACGCTCAAGCTTGGGGATGCCCCCGTGCACCCCCAAGAAATATTCAAGAAGACTCAAGCGTCTAAGCTTGGGGATGCCCCCATGCATCCCCTTCTCCATCAACAATTATCAGTTCGTCTTTCGTTCCACTATAATTTTATCACTTCATGCGTTATGTGCTATGCTTGGAGCGTCTTGCTCTTAGTTACTTTTTTTGTTTTCTTTAGCTTTGCTTGCTGTTCATAACAAGTTAGAACCCAGCTTTCTTTGTGTGGGAGAGAAACACGCTCCACTTCAACCTAGAACACAGCATAGGCTTTTCATGCTTATCTTTGTTGTGTGTGTTCTTTGTCTTTCCATAGCTGTTGTCATGTTTAGCTCTTAGTTTTCATGCGTTTCTTTTTAAAGAGCTTTTGTTTAGTTGGTTGCTGAACTCTCTTGAGTTTTCATGTTTATCTTGTTAAGAGAGTTTGCCTGTTGCACTGAGTTGTGTGTCTTAACTTAACGTAGGTAATTGAGGTAGCCTATTAGTGATAGATGTCGTATTTTGGGCAATC
This sequence comes from Secale cereale, assembly GCA_902687465.1. Taxonomy (NCBI): domain Eukaryota; kingdom Viridiplantae; phylum Streptophyta; class Magnoliopsida; order Poales; family Poaceae; genus Secale; species Secale cereale. The sequence goes on along the minus strand of LR738711.1, from coordinate 576,706,844 downwards.
CGTGTTTTTTTCCGAAAACCTACAAAATAGTTGAGGACCTTAGCTACTAGATGGATCACTAATATTTGGAGGGATCGAATATTAGAGTACATTCACGTACCATGAGTCGAGCATGCGCAAGGATAACCAAACCCCCATACACTCCTCCTCGGGGTACTTGTCTCTTTGTGAACCTCCTAATTAGATTGAGAGTTACCGATAATAAGTGCATGAGTTCTTCGGACTAATGTGAGTATTCGAAAGTTGACACTTCCACCCAGCCATATTTTTCTAGCCTCTTCGGTACCGTGCATTGCCCTTTCTCACCTCGAGAGTTGGGCATACTTCGCCGGTGCATCCAAATCCTTAGCACGATACGCTCTGTCATCATAAGCCTCATTATATCCTTCCTCAAAACAGCCACCATACCTACCTATCAAGGCATTTCCATAGCCTTTCCGAGATACATTGCCATGCAACATCCATCTTCTCATGACTTGATCTTCATGTCATACATGCTTTTGCTTGATTGCTGAGCCGCATGCTAGTTGGGCCTTGCCCTAATCATTGATACATGACGCGCTAGTATCATTTCATATCCTGCTACACTGGCAGAGGCATATATTTGCATACATCATGATAGTTTCATCTTCTTTATGTGGAGTACTTTTGTAAGTGTGAAAGATCTTCTATACTTCTTGTAATATATAGACTGTTGCCCCTAAAGTGAGGAAAAGATCCCAAAGAGGACAAAATCAATAGATCCCAAAGAGGACAAATGAGAGTTAAATAGAAAGAGCCATTGAGGCCACAAAAAAATAAAAAAAAAAGAGAAAAAAGAGAAAAAGAAATAAATAGATAGAAGGGGGCACACTACTATTCCTTTTGAGAGATCCACACTCGTATTATACCTTGTACTCCATAGAGATTATCATTCATGCTATGTGGGGACCTTCACACTATAGAACTTGGCTTGTATATTCCAATGATGAGCCTCCTCAAAAGAGCTCTAGGTCTTCTTGAGCGAGCAAGTTGGATGCACCCCCACTAGTTCCATTGGAGAGCTTACCTTAGCTCATATGTGCATCCGTTGCATGGCAATCCCTACTCCTCACATCATATCTATCATTTGGCTTTCTCTCGCCTATGATTGTCCTCATTGATGTGAGCCTTTCACACCTTTTTTTGTCTTCCCCCTTCATCATTTTTCTCTCTTTGCCATCCTAAGTGTCAACTTTCTTGCTTACGCTCATCCATTGCATGAGTGCTCAAAATGTCGAAAGGGAGTAAATCATTTTGACTTGTACCTGGCTAGTGGTCTGGGGATGAGTCAAGATAAGATTCCAAAGAAGACCAAGTGTGAAACTTTAGTAGATTAAGTTCTCAACAATACAAAAACTATGTTTTACTCTCTCGTATATCCCTATCCCCTTTCTTGCACGCAAACACCATTTGGAGACATTCGAGTCACGGACAGCGAGAGCTCTTGCACCTATATGTTCTTATGTTGCTTGTTACAATGCTAATATAGACTCTTGCTTGTTATGACTTGAATTGAATTACATGCCTTGATTGCTTTACTTAAAAAGTTCTTATATGGTTGGTAGCATGTCACCACAGAAATTATGCTTGTTATCATTTACCTACTCGAGGAGGAGCAGGAATTAAGCTTGGGGATGTTGATACGTCCAAAACGTATCTATAATTTCTGCTTGCTCCATGCTTCTTTTGTGTGATATTGCTATGATATTGATGCACTTCCATACACTTTTGATCATATTTGGACTAACCTATTAACTCAGTGCACCACAGTGCCAGTTCCTGTTTTCTGCTGTTTTTCTATTTCAGGTTTCCCCCATATTAAAAGTGCTCCAAAAATTCCAGGAAAAATATAGGAAAAATCAGCTTACAGGAAGCTTCGCGAAGAACCAAAGATGGGCCAGAGGGGAGCCAGGGGAGGCCCAGGCGGCCACCTGGCGCGGCCGCACCCCTGGCCGCGCTAGGGGGCGCCTCGGGCCCCTGCTCCGCCTCTGGCTGCCCCCCCTTCGCATATATATCCCTCTCGTCCCGAAACCCTCAAGGACAGAACCCTTTTTCGCGATCTCGCCTCTGTTCCGCCGCCGCAGCGCTTCCAATATCGGGAACATCAGGAGAACTCTTCCCGGCACCCTGCCGGAGGGGAGAACCACCACCGGGAGCTTCTCCACCACCATGGACGCTTCCCGGATGAGTCGTGAGTAGTCCACCTTGGACCATGGGTCCATGATCAGTAGCTATGTGATGTTCTCCTCCCCTCTTTGCTCTTCATGGTTTAGACCTCGTGAGCTGCCCTACATGATCAAGGCACATATGTAATCTTTCTGCTGTTGCTTTGCTGAGTTTGCTGGGATCTGATGGATTATGAGACTATGTTCAGATTGTGTTTGAGTAATATATTTGATTCACCTCTTTTATATCTTTGTTCTTGAGTAATTCTTGCATGTTCTTCGTTGCTATTTATTGCTTTGGCCAAGTAGTAGGTAGTAACTCCAAGAGGGAGCATTATGCTTGATTGTGGGTTCATGCCCCCTGATGACTAGCTTGAGTGACAGAAACATGAGTCTAGGGGATGTGCTGTTGCCACAAGGGAGAAAACAACGGTGCTTGTACTTGCGGGTGCAAGGATTGTTTACTTTATGCAAAGTTCTTTTAATGCAGTTGTCTGTTGCTTTGAGTTTACACTTTGGGTGGGATTCGCAACTTAATACCAGCGAGATGTTCTTGATAGATATCTCAAGGTGGATGATTAGTAGTAGATGCAGATGGATTTCGGTCTACTTGCCTTGGCGTACCGCCCATGCTTTTGAGCTTCTACCTTTCTTTGCAGCATAGTTAGCATTGGTTTGCGCACATAATCCTGTCAATTGCCCAGCTGTAATTTGCTTACCTCGCTTTGCTGTTTTATCGTCTTTTGGGAGAGAGACATCACTAGTGAACATCATGGGACCCCGGTCCATATTACCACCGCTGATCACACCTTCTATTTACTTCCCGTTTTTATTTCCTAGTTGCAGTCATAGCTATCATTATTATCTCTTGTGTTTGATCCTTTGTAAACAACAAGGCCGGAGGGATTGACAACCTCTCTGTACTCGTTGGGAGCAAAGTTATCTGTATCTGTGTGAAGGTCCCGTCAACCGCTAAGTTTCTGGCGCCGTTGACACCTACTTGTCGACCCTCGGAGTCTCACGGGATTCGATCCTTGGTATCTTTCCCAAGGGAAATTTGCCGCTACGCTACATCTCAACCTTCCACTTGGGGTAACCAACGAGGGGCAAGAAGCCATCACTCTTCGATATAACTCGACTCCGAAAACAGTTTTCTTCTAGACTCAACAACGGCCAAGCTACGATCAATCAAGGGGGCTCCTATGGTCAGTCGAGGCTATGATACCAACTTGTAAGGCCCAAGATGCAATTCTATCCCGATCACGTGATACACCTCGTGATTGGGGCACAACCGCATTTCAGGCGCTTAGCAAGATGGTTATCATTACATCGTACCATTACATAATTACATGGGGATACAACAATTCATACAAGTCACATGAATACAACAACACCAATACAAGGCATCCGACTACGGATACAAACATGAAAAGCACAACGACAACCATCCTACTATCCCAGGCTGCCGACCAGGAACCTAACCCAAGACTGACGAAGAAGAAGAAGAAAGAACTCTGACACAAAGAGCATCGCTCTCATGTCAAGTCATCAGAAACCTGCAGTTGCTACTGTTGTTGTAGTATCTGTGAGCCACGAGGACTCAGCAATCCCGTAACCATGGGTATCAAGACTTGCAAAGCTTTATGGGTATGGAAAGGATAGTGGTGAGGTTGCAGCAGCGGCTAAGAAAAAGTATATTGTGCCTAACTTACGAGTACAAGAATAAGATGAGCATATATGAAAACGGTCGCAAACTAGTAATGATCGCTAAAGATCCTGAACTACCTATGAGTCAAACATAACCCCACTGTGTTCTCTTCTCAAAGTGAAAAGAGACAGTCACGGTTACTCACGCGGTTGTGTGCTTTATCTCGGATCCTCTATCAAATTTTCTACAACCGGACATTAACAAATTCCCATCTGCCACATAACCGCGGGCACGACTTTCGAAAGATCATAACCCTGCATCGGTGTCCCAACTTAGCCCATCACAAGCTACGATCTGCGGAGTCGCAACTCCATGTTGGGAAGACCCGAGTATCCTCGGAATCCCGTTCTCAAGATATTTCGACAAAGTTAAAACTAATCCAGCAAGACCTCCCGGCGTGCCAACAACCTGATAGTAGCCGCACGTATCTCATCTCAGGCCACGATCGGATGGGACATCCTATAGGAAAAACCAGACCTCGAGTTTCCCCGCGGTGGCCCTGCAGTCCGCACATTTGGGACCAACACCATCAGCATTGGTCCCCCTGTATGTAGAAAAGAATCCTCGGGGACGCGACACCCTATGTGAATTAATTAATTAATTAAGTTTTTATTATGTTGCAAATTAAAACCAATGTTGGGCCTTGGTGTAAAATCTTTAAGCAGTGCCAATTATCAAGGTGTCCCATAAACCCCAACCGTGTTAGGAACGCAAAATCAAGGAATATAACATCGATTTATTGGTTCTGAAGGTGGTATGAGTGGAACAAAATGCCGAGCAAAATGCCAAGCCTTCCACTCATTGCCAAGTATATAGGTGTGTTAATATATTTAAGAGATATTGTGATATGCCAACAACAAGTTCCAACATGGAGCAATCGTCATCTTCACCTGCAACTAACAACGATATAAGAGGGGCTGAGCAAGCGGGTAACATAGCCAAACAACGGTTTGCTTGGATGGTGTCAAAGGTTAGAGGTTTCATGGCAGCAAGGAGAGAGGCTGACAATAGATAGGTAACATGACATATAATGACAGCATCGAGAAAACTAGCATGGGAATGATAATAAAGGTTTTCCAAGGTGATGGTCATCTTGCCTGAGATCCCGCAAGGAAGAAGAACGAGTCCATGAAGAAGACGAAGAAGAAGCCAGGAAGACGAACCAAGTGTAGTCGAACGAATCCTCATGATCGCAGCGGAATACGAACTAGCGAGAAGAAGCACACAACATGGTAAACACACCACTCAAGAACATGACAAGATGCTCGACCAAGTATGATGCAAGACAAGTCTATATGATGCAAAAATGGTAAGGGACGATGCATACAAGAACAACACCACCCAACAAGTTTAAATGAGGCCGGAAACAACATATAACAATTTCGGTAAGTCCTCATATGCACATTTCGAAATTGGGCCAGATCTGAACAAACCTTAAGTTAAAGTTGTTAAAAAGCAAGTTAACATGCACCATGATGATCTACTCAAAATTCTAGACAAGTTTCATATAAAGTTTGTTTAATTCGGAGCTACGGCTTAGAAGATATAAGCAAAACAAGTCAAGCATAGCATTGATGCAACACGCATCCAAACATCAAGCAAACACACACCAAACATGTATTCAACATGTTATTATGCATCTACATGCAAAAGCACACAAGTTTCATATAGGACACGCTCAAAACGGAGCAATGGTTCAACACATACACATGAAACAAGATATAACAACAACCTGTCCAAAATCAGCAACATGACACTTAGTTGACATCAAAACAAAATCATATATTAACACTTCATGGCAACAAAGGGCATGGTAATAATGTACATGTCCAGCACTACAAGCATGACCAAAGAGCTACTACAAAACACCACTAGAACATGCTCAAAGCATCATGGCGAGATTGCAAAAAATTACAGATTCACAAACTTAGTGAAAATAAACTAGACATGGCAGCAACAACGACAAGTAGGCATGTTTGCAAGCTTGTGCAACTCATCTCAAAGCATATCATGGCATGTGAATATAACGAACAACAAGAAGACATGTTTATGAAGCTACTCATGGCAAGAACATGGTCATATGATGCATAGAACAGTAGCTATTCACATGGAAAAACTGAACTTGTTGATAACAAGCTGACAGAAACATTTTATAGCAACTTGAGGGTAAGAAATAAACAAGCTACAATAGGCTATAATGGAAACAAGGACATGGATGGATAGAGCATAACATGGACAACAAGACAAGGTCATTGGACAAACCAAAATATGCATGGGTTTGAGTAGGGGATCAAGCAAACATGGCATCAGGTTATAACAGTTTCAGACTTTGCAGTTTTCAACATGTCTCAGAAATAACAACAGCAAGTAGACTACTTTACAGGCTTGTTGCAAACTCTACAAGGCATATCATGAAAAGTGGATTGCACCACAGCAAAGATGACATGATTGTGCTTATAAAACATGTTGACATGTTGCTCAAACAAAAATCACACATAAAGATATGAAAAGGACAAATCAACATCTCATAACAAGTTTCAGCACTTAACAACCAGATGCACTTTTGCAACAGAGATAAACATGGCAATATGAAACCTAACATGAATGCTATACCAACCATCATGTAGAGCACTTCACAATGAACATTTTGACATATCATACACTCCATTTGGACCAACATGCACAAAGATACGACCACTCAAACATGCTAACATATTGATGATAGACAACAAGTACTTAACAACAACATCTCATAGCAGTTTTGCAACGAAGATTAAGACATCAAGATGAACAGTAACATGCATGCAAATGCAACTAACATGTAGAGCACTTCGAGACGAACATTTGGACATATCATTTGCTCAAAACGGAGCCACATGCACAAAGTTATTAACCACACAAGAATGCATCATGATAACATTTTCTAGGGAACTAGAAGAAAAACAACCTCCGAGGGGTGGACATGTCCAGGTCTGGACGGACATGTCCGTCGGTGGGCTCGCACGGGCCCACCTGGGAGTGACACATGGCGAGGGAAGGCCTAGACATGTCCGGGCTCCTCAAGATATGTCTGACGCGGGCAGAGGAGGACCGGGGCCGGCGGTGAATGGCGGTGGGGTGGATGCGGGAGGCGCGGGGCGCTCGGCCTGTTTGGGCTCGCGGCGGCGGGGAGTGGGCTGGGGACAGGTGGCGGGGTAGGAGTGGCTAGGGCGGCGCTGGGTGGTGACGTGTCGAGGCCCCACTGGCCGGAGCGACGCGGCTGGTTGCGGCTGCTTCGATCTGGCCGCGACAAGTGGCGAGACAGGGGTGGAGGGGCGGGGAAACTGAGGAGAGGGGAAGGCTAGAGGTAGGGGAAGACTAGGGAAATGCCCAAAATGGCATGGGGGGCTGATTATATAAGGAAGGGGGGCTAGGGTTAGGTGTTTTGGGGGCTTTTGAGCCCTCCGATCTCGATCGGACGGCACCGGTGGAGAGGGGGTAGGATGGGCCCCGTGGGTTGTGAAGAGAGGCCATGGGCTTAGAGGAGAGAAGAGAGAGGAGAGGCCTGGCAGTAGTTTCATAGACCGAAACGTCCGACAATTAAACCGGTTATAGTGCTGCTATAAGTTTAACGGTTGGGCTATCAAACGAGCTCCGAATGCGACGAAACTTGACAGGCGGTCTGTATACACTATAATAAGACCACACGCCAAGTTTCATCCCATTCCGAGAATGTTTCCCGGCCACTTAGAAAAAAATATTCAGAAGTGCCGCGGGCGCGTGCGAGTGTGACTGGGCTCAGAACGGACAACGGAGAGGACAAGGGGACTCGGACGGATGCAAGTTTTGAAAACATGATGATGCAATGGACATGACGACAGGGCAAAGATGCAACACGCAAGCAGACGACATGGCAATGGCGACGAATAACTGGCTGACACCTAGCGCATCGGTCTTGGGGTGTCACACATACTCAATGTAAATTAATAGCAATGCATGCGAATGACCGCGGTGCTCTCCAACTGGTGCTTTTTAATAAGAAGGTGATGACTCAACATAAAAGTAAATAGATAGGCCGTTCGCAGAGGGAAGCAGGATTTGCAGAGGTGCCAGAGCTCAAGTTTTGAAACAGAGATAAATAATATTTTGACTAGCATACTTTCATTGTCAACATAACAACCAAGAGTTCTCGATATCTTCCATGCTACACACATTATAGGCGGTTCCCAAAGTGAATTATAAAGTTTTATTCCCCCTCCACCATCAAACACACTCCACGGCCATCCGAATCCACGAGGTACCATCCAAACCAACAATAGTCCTGGGTGAGCTTTGTTTAATTATTTGCGCTTTGAGCATGGTAATGGGCATCCCGATTACCAGCCATTTTCTCATGAGAATAACCCACCTACCATGTAAGATATAGACAGCCCTAGTTGATACATGAGCTATTCGAGCATACGAAACAGAATTTCATTTGAAGGTTTAGATTTTGGCACATACCAATTTACTTGGAACGGCAGGTAAATACCGCATATAGGAAGGTATGGTGGACTCATACGGAATAACTTTGGGGTTTTATGGAAGTGGATGCACAACCAGTATTCCCGCTTAGTACAAGTGAAGGCTAGAAAGATACTGGGAAGCGACCAACTAGAGAGAGACAACAGTCATGAACATGCATGAAGATTAATCAACAATGAGTGCAATCATGAGTAGGATATAAATCACCATGAACATAAATATCGTGGAGGCTATGTTGATTTTGTTTCAACTACACGCGTGAACATGTGCCAAGTCAAACCACTCGAATCGTTCAAAGGAGGATACCACCCTATCATACCACATCAGAACTATTTTAATAGCACGTTGGCACGCAAGGTAAACCATTATAAACACCTAGCTAGTTAAGCATGGTATGAGCAACTATAATCTATAATTGTCATTGCAAACATGTTTCATTCATAGTAGGTTGAATCAGGAATGATGAACTAATCATATGTGCAAAAACAAGATAGGTCGAGTTCATACCAGCTTCTCTCATCTCAATCAGTCCATCATATATCGTCATTATTGCCTTTCACTTTCACGACCGAATGGTGTGGATAATAATAAGAGTGCGCGTGCATTGGACAAAGCTGGAATCTTCAAGCATCTAATACAAGGGAGAAGACTAGGTAATATGGGCTCTTGGTTAAATCAATAATAAAGCATATGAGAGCCACTCAACATTTTCATCATGGTCTTCTCCTCTAGACCCCCAAAGAAAATAAAAGAAATAAAACTATTTCCACGGGAAAGCTCCCAACAAGCAAAAAAAGAACGAGAAATCTTTTTGGGTTTTCTTTTAATTACTACTACTACAGGCATGGAAAGCTAAAAGCAAAAACTGATTTTTTTTGGTTTTTCTTAAGGTTTTTTAGACACACAAGAAGAAGGCTTAGAAAAGAAAATACATTAGCATGGATAGTACAATGAAAAAGTATGAGCACCGACAACTAGAATGAGTGTGTGAACATGAATGTAATGTCGGTGAGAAATACGTACTCCCCCAAGCTTAGGGTTTTGGCCTAAGTTGGTCTATGGCCACTGTTGGCCTGGTGGATATCCAAAGTCATAGTTGGGGTTGTACTGAGATGTGGCAGCTATTGCCTAACGAGCTACAGCTTGGAGGCGAGCCGCCTCCGTCATCCTCTCATACTCATTTGCCTCCTCCCTGGTTATAACATATCTTCTTTTCACCTAAAAGTTAAATAAAGTAGAGCAGGGAGGGCAACATGGACAATGCGCTGTCTATCAAAGATTAGTTGGTACTGGAGGAAATGTTCATTCCTCTCAAGAAACTGATGGCGAACCATATCACTATAATCTAGATAAGCAGGAGGAAACTCCATATCATTTACATGTATGGGTAGACCAAGATAATTAGCTACACGAGTTGCCTAAATTCCACCAAAAAAATCTCCACTTGTACTGTTAAGATGCAATCTCCGTGCAACAATGGCCCCCAAATTATATTGTTTATCACCTAATACCGCATTCTTCAGGACACTAAGATCTAGAACGCACATGTGACAAGCCTCATCTTTACCGTTAATGCATCTACCTATAAAGAGAGCAAAATAATGTATGGAAGGGAAACGAATGCTCCCTATGGTAGCTTGTGTGAGTTCTCTAGATTCCCCCACAATTATCCTAGCAAGAAAGTCTTTATATTCAGATTTGCGAGGTTCACTAACATTGCCCCACTGCGGGAATTTACAAGAAGTTTTAAAATCTTCTAGGACCATGGTATATGATCTATCATAAAGATCAAATAAGACATTGTGAGAATTGCGTGTGGATGTAAATTTAAACCTCCTCACAAAGGACTCAGTTAGGTAGTGGTACTGTGGGCACTTATCTGATACGAAGTCCTCAAGATCAGCGTTACGCACATACGCGTTAAATTCATCCTTGATGCATGCCTAGACCATAAACCTCTGACGACGATTCACAAGGCCGCACTTGAGCTTCCCTCGGTGGTTCATCGTCCGGCTCACGTATCGCGAGACTTAGTCCTTGCTTCCTTGTGGAACCACCTTGGTACATTTTCTTATGCATTTGCTTCTAGGAAAAATTTCTGAAATTTTAGTGACTCAAAATATAAGTGAACCAAACTCAGCAAGATTGATATCAACTACTCCCATAAGTGCCTAGAGGCTATATCATGCATTAAAACTACTTTGGACCATATAAATTAGACATGCAAGCTCAAGAACAGGGTCACCTTAGCACCATAAATTTGCAATAAAATAAAGCACTAGAAAAAAAACTAACTGGACCATTGGAGGTATCACATACCGAAGAACAATCCCCCAAAACAGTTTTGTGAATGGAGCTTTGAGCAAACAGATCAAAAATGGCAGCAAGATGAGCTAGAACACGAGTGTGAGATATGAGAGGATTATTTTTGGAGGAAGACGAAGTGAGTGGGTCCTAGAATAAGTGGAGGGTGTCCACGTGGGGCCCACGAGGCAGGGGGCGCGCCTTGCACCCTTGTGGCCAAATGGTGGGTTCCCCTAGTGTGTTCTAAGTGCCATAAATTCTTAAATATTCTACAAAAAATCATATCTCATTTTTAGGACATTTGGAGAACTTTTATTTTCGGGGTACTTTTATTGCAAGGATAATTCAGAAAGCAGACCGAAAATATTATTTGTGCTTTATTAAATTTAAATAATAGAAAGTAAAGAGAGGTTATAGAGAGTTGTGCTTTCTAACTTCATCCATCTCATGATCATCAAAAGGAATCCACTAACAAGGTTGATCATGTATTGTTAATAAACTCTTTCTGGATAACATGAAACCGGAGAATTTTCAAATAACACTAGGTTACCTCAAAGGGGATAAGCATGTCTCCAATAATAAGCATATCATATTTCTTCTTGAAAGTAGGAAGAGGGAATTCAAAACCTCCAATAGTGATCGTTGAAAATTTTCCAATAGAATTGATACTTTGGACATGAGGTTGTTTCCTCGAAAAGTGTACCGTATGCTTATTAACATTAACATGAAAAGTCACATTGCCTTTGTTGCAATCAATAATAGCCCCTGCATTACTATCGTCCTCAGGAATATCAAGAATAACATAAGTCCATTAAAATAGTAATGTTTGCAACCACAACAGGCACATTCTCAAAAATACCGACAGGTATAGCAGTTGATTTATCGGCCATTTGCAAAGATATTTCAGTATGTGTCAACTTATTCAAATCAAGTCTACGATATAAAGAGAGAGGCATAACACTAACACCGGCTCCAAGATCACATAAAGCAGTTTTAACATAGTTTCTTTTAATGGAGCACTATATAGTTGGTACTCCTGGATATCCTAGGTTCTTTGGTATTCCACCTTTAAAAGTACAATTGGCAAGCATGGTGGAAATTTCAACCTCCGGGAGCTTTCTTTTATTTGTAACAATATCTTTCATATACTTAGCATAAGGATTTGTTTTAAGCATATCAGTTAAACGCATACGCAAAAAGATAGGTCTAATCATTTCAGCAAAAAGCTCAAAATCCTCATCATCCTTTTTCTTGGATGGTTTAGGAGGAAAAGGCATGGGTTTCTGAACCCATGGTGTCTCTCTTTTCCGTGCTTCCTAGCAACAATGTCTCTCTTATCATAACGTTGATTCTTTGGTTATGGGTCATCAAGATCAACAGCAGGTTCAATCTCTACATCATTGTTATTGCTAGGTTGAGCGTCAACATGAACATCATCATTATCATTATCACTAGGTTCATGTTCGATACCAGATTGTGTTTCAGCATCAAAAATAGAAATATCATTGGGATTCTTAGTTGTGTCAACAATAGGTTCACTAGAAGCATGCGAAGTCCTATCTTATCTTTTTCTTCTGCTTCGAAGGACTAGGTGCATCAACATTAGTTCTCTGAGAATCTTGCTCAACTCTCTCAGGGTGGCCCTCGGGACACAAAGGTTCTTGAGTCATTCTACCCCCTCTAGTCATAACTCTAACATCATTATCATTTTTCTTATTATTTAATTCATTGAGAAAATCATTTTGTGCTTTAAGCACTTGTTCTACCTGAGTGATAACCATAGAATCATGTTTACTAATAAGTTTAAGGTCACCTTTAAGTCTAGACATATAATCACTCAAGTGTTCAACCATATAAGCATTACGTTTCAATTGTCTACCAACATAAGCAATGAAGTTTTCTTCTTTAACAATAAAATTACAAAACTCATCCAACCATTGGCTAGCAAACTTATTGTAAGGGATATAACCTTCAGCAAATCTATAGAGAGAATTTACCTCTACTACCTGTGTCGGGTTATTAAGACCATGTATTTCTTCAATAGGTGGTAAATTCTTAACATCCTCAGCTTTAATACCCTTTTATTTCATATATTTCTTCGCCTGTTGCATATCTTCAGGACTTAGAAATAGAATCCCCCTTTTCTTCGGAGTTGGCTTAGGAGTTGGTTCAGGAAGTGTCCAATCATTATCATTACTCAATATATTATTCAATAGCAATTCAGCTTGCTCAAAAGTTCTTTCCTTGAAAACACAACCAGCACAACTATGCAGGTGGTCTCTGGAAGCATCGGTAGTCCATTATAAATGATATGGAGTATTTCATTTTTCTTGAGAGGATGATCAGGCAAAGAATTAAATAATTAGAGTAGCCTCCCCCAAGCTAGTGGGAGACTCTCTTCTTCAATTTGCACAAAGTTATATATTTCCCTTAAGGCAGCTTTTTTCTTATGAGCAGGGAAATATTTAGCAGAGAATTAATAAATCGTATCCTGGGGACTATGCACACAACCAGGAGCAAGAGAATTAAACCATGTTTTAGCATCACCCTTTAATGACAATGGAAATAACTTAAGTATATAGTAGTAACGATTTTTTCCTCATGAGTGAATAGGGTGGCTATATCATTCAATTTAGTAAGATGTGCCACAACAGGTTCATATTCGTAGCCATAAAAAGGATCAGATTCAACCAAATAATTAACTCAGGATCGACAAAGAAATCATAATCCTTATCAGAAATACAGATAGGTGACGTAGGAAAATCAGGGTCATATTTCATTCTAGCATTTAAAGACTTTTCTTTCATCTTAGGTAACAGTTTCTTAAGATCATATCAACATTTGCAAGCAAAAAGGTCTCTAGCAGTTTCTTCATCGATAACATAACCCTGAGGCACATCAGGCAATTCATTTCTAGGGGGAGAATCTGCATCATCACTTTTGTCAATATTATCAGTTTCAATAATTTCATTCTCTCTAACCCTAGAAAGTTGTTCATCAAGAAATTCACATGATGGCACAACATTATCAAGCATAGAAGTAGTTTCATCATAAGCATCATGCCTAGCAGAAGTGGCATCATCAATAACATGCGACATATCAGAATCAATAGCAGGTGTAGGTGTCGCAAATTTACTCATAACAGAGGGTGAATCAAGTGCAGAGCTAGGTGGTAGTTCCTTACCTCCCCTCGTAGTTGAGGGAAAAATCTTGGTTCTTTCATCTTTCAAGTTCTTTATAGTGATCAATAGATATAAATCCCAAGTGACTCAAAGAATAGAGCTATGCTCCCCGACAACAACGCCAGAAAAAGGTCTTGAAAACCCACAAGTATAGGGGATCGCAATAGTTTTCGAGGGTAGAGTATTCAACCCTAATTTATTGATTCGACACAAGGGGAGCCAAAGAATATTCTCAAGTATTAGAAGTTGAGTTGTCAATTCCACCACACCTGAAAGACTTAATATCTGTAGCAAAGTATTTAGTAGCAAAGTAGTATGGAGGTAACGATAACAGTGGCAAAAGTAATAGTAGCAGTTTTTGTAGCAATCGTAACAGTGGCAACCAAAAAGTAACTAAGCAAAGATCAATATGTGAAAAGCTCGTAGGCAATGGATAAATTATGGATAATTATGTCGGATGCAATTCCTCATGCAACAGTTATAACATAGGGTGACACAGAACTAGCTACAGTTCATCAATGTATTGTAGGGATGTATTCTAAGTATAGTCATACGTGCTTATGGAAAATAACTTGCATGACATCTTTTGTCCTACCCTCCCGTGGCAGCGGGGTCCTATTGGAAACTAAGCGATATTAAGGCCTCCATTTAATAGAGTACTGGACCAAAGCATTAACTCCTCAAACTACGGTCATCACCGGGAGTGGTCCCGATTATTGTCACTTCAGGGTTGACAGATCATAACACATAGTAGGTGACCATCGACTTGCAAGATAGGATAGAGAACTCACATATACTCATGAAAACATAATAGGTTCAGATCTGAAATCATGGCACTCGGGCCCTAGTGACACGCATTAACCATAGCAAAGTCATAGCAACATCAATCTCAAAACATAATGGATATTGGGATCAAACCCTAACAAAACTAAATCGATTACAGGGTAAATCTCATCAAACCCATCACGATCTAGCAAGCCTACGATGGGATTACTCACACACGGTGATGAGCATCGTGAAATTGGTGACGGAGGATGATTGATGATGACGATGGCGACGGATTCCCCTCTCCGGAGCCTCGAACGGACCACAGATCAGCCTTCCCAAGGAAGATTAGGGCTAGGAGGCAGCTTCGTATCATAAAACGCGAGGAATCCTTCTCTCAGATATTTTTCTCCCCGAAAGTGAATATATAGAGTTGGAGTTTATGTCGGTGGAGTCCTAGGGGGCCTACGAGGCAGGGGGCACGCCCAGGGGGCGCCTACATCCTCGTGGACAAGGTGTGGGCCCCCTGGTGCTGATTCTTTCACCAATATTTTTTATTATTTCCAAAACGTGTCTCTGTAGATTTTCAGGTCATTCCGAGAACTTTTATTTCTGTGCAAAAATAACACCATGGCAGTTCTGCTAAAAACAACGTCAGTCCGGGTTAGTTCCATTCAAATCATGCAAGTTAGAGTGCAAAACAAGGGCAAAAGTGTTTGGAAAAGTAGATACGTTGTAGACGTATCAACTGGGATGACATCAACCAGCTCCTACACTTTATTGATCATCTTGAGGTCCTTGTGGGTCATTTCAATGATGGAAGGCCATGTGGGATATGTGTGCCACTTCTGCACACATTGAACAGGTCCAACTGTGTCGAGAAACTTATGGTACGAGCTGTTTTCTTCTATATATGTTGTTCATAAAATCTTGCTTATACACAGTTTTACAGCTGTGATCTTCTTGAAACAGAAACTTCCCAGTTCTATTGTTCCTATATAGATGCCTGACCATGGTCGGGTCGGACTTGTGCTTGGTCACAACATGATGTTTATGTCGACCTACTCCATTTCCATTGGAGGTGAAAAGATACTTATTCATGAGTTGTCTCAAATAATGAAGGCCCGTCTGTCAGGACCCCGATCCTAAGTCACACAGGTCTAGCATGTAACACATCATATCACTTTGCAGCCTCACGCACGGTATCCCCACGGGTGCCACCTTACCTGGCCCGGGATCGTTTGCGCATTTTGGCACACCTATATGATAGTGTCGCTAGCATCCATGTGACAGAAACCCGGGCCGACATGACTAGTTATAAACCAAAATGAGCGCTAAATTACAAAGACAGGCATACATGACCCAGCAACAAACATGTCGGTCATCAACATATGAACCCAAGTCGTAGCAAGCTACAAGGACATAAAGGAATAGCGCATGACATTTCCTCTAAGGGACAGCCACAGGAACGTAGAAGGACATGTGCCGGCCAACTTAAGTGTTCCGGAGCAGTAGCAAGCTACCAAGGCTCAGTGGAAGCACTAGGGGACATTTCCCTATAAGATAGGCTACCAATGGTAAACAACTAGGTGTCGGATCCCACACATAGCAATACACACTACACGTACGCATAACATGCAAGTATGTGCTGTACAACATGGCATCACAACATAACTCAACGACTCATATTGATAAAGGCCTAGAAGAGCCATCATATCATTTATTACAAGCACTGGGTCTCATGACGCAACATACAGAGCATACAGGCAATAGAAGCATATCACGTCTGAGTACAGACAACAACAAATGAAAAAGGCTAAGAAGCCTGACTATCTACAAGACCCTCCCATGGGTACAAGATCGTTGCTGTGGTAACAAGCTAAATGTCGAAGTCCACGCGGAACCACTAGTGAGACTGAAGTCTCTCTGCAAAACATAAATTAAGTAAACGTGAGTACAAAGGTACTCAGCAAGACTTACATCAGAACTAGCTACATATGCATCAGTATCAACAAAGAGGCGGTGGAGTTTGACTACAGCAAGCCAGCTTTGACTCGGTGGCTATCCTGAACTACGACTGCAAGT
Source organism: Secale cereale (assembly GCA_902687465.1). Lineage (NCBI taxonomy): Eukaryota > Viridiplantae > Streptophyta > Magnoliopsida > Poales > Poaceae > Secale > Secale cereale. The sequence continues at coordinate 576,690,111 of LR738711.1, read as the reverse complement.
AACTCTTTTGAGGTGGCACACACGAGTCCACATATTCACCAATCAATACACCACTATGGATCCGCTCCCGTCTCCCTACGAGAAGGCCATCCATAGCACTCACTCTTATCTTGTGCATTTTAGAGTATCCACTTTCACTTGTCTATGAACTGTACAGGTAACCCAGAAGTCCTTCACTGTGGACACGGCTATTCGAATAGATCATTTGTAACCCTGCAGGGGTGTACTTCTTCACACGTGATTCTACCACTTAGCGTCTGGACACGACATGTGCTCGGCAGACTTCAAGCGAAAGCCGACGTGGGTGTAGACCACGACCTGACAAACCACACAAGTCTCTAGTCCAGGTTTATCGCCTATTTGGGTTCCATCAATGGGGAGATCCGGCCGGGGTGTTGCTCACGGCCGCAAACGATGGGTACAGGGTTCCCGAGCCACCAAACGTGCGACTCAATACACCGGGCCACGTACGTGCCGCGTCACAACCCACCCCGAGGGTCAACGCTGCGCCCGACCTCCAGTATACTACAAACACCAGAAACTAATTGCAACTCCTGGACAGAGGACAAGGGCAGTTAGTAAGTCGAGCGGGGTCATATTTCAGGGCCCAACGTGTGGTAGTAGCTGTTCATGGATCAACCGACACAGAACTCAGTTCCTGAGGACGGTTCCACTGAGACAACCCACCATGTACTCCTACATGGACTCTCATCGCTACCTTTACCAAATCATGTTCACACACTTAGCTCTCAACAGTAGGACATGATGACCACATTCCAATTCATCCCCGATGAATCAAACATGACACAACTCTAAGCAATAGCAAGCATAACCAGAAAGCATGAATGAGTAGGCACATCATGGCTTAAATAACTCCTACTCATGCTAGTGGGTTTCAACTATTTACTGTGGCAATGACAGGTCATGCAGAGGAAAAGGGGTTCAGCTACCACAACAAATAGCAGTTGAATCGTTGTTGTCCTAAAGAAGTAAAAGAGAGCAAGGGCGAGAGAGTGGGATTGTATCAGAATGCTCAATGGGGTTTTGATTACCTGGCACTTCTGAAGAGAGTACTGTGTCTTCATCAGTGTCATCGATCTCATCGTCGGAACCACGTCTACTGACAGGGGACAAACATCGGCAAACAAGAGAGAACACAATCAATGCAATACGACAATATGATGCATGATCATAACATGGCAATATGCTGTTGATTGAGCTAATGCAACTAGCAAAGATATTAAATGAAGCTGATTTGAACCAAAGGTTCAAATTGAAACTCCACATGTGGTTATTTAAATGTCATTTAATTGATTTGACCTGATCAGCAGGTTTAACTTATTCAAACATGCATGAAAATGCAATTAATAGATTCTTTGGATTTTTCTGATCATTTTTCATATATAAATTATTTTCATTGGAGTTATAGATTATTTTCTGTGATTTTTAGAAGTTTTGGCTATTTTCTGAAATAAACAAATCATTTAAGATTTATTTTAAATTCCAGAAAACATTTACTGCGTCAGCATGACGTCTGAGTGATGTCAGCAGGTCAATGGGTTGGTCCAGGTCAAACCTGACCAGTGGGACCCATATGTCAGTGTTTAACTAACTAACAGAGACTGTTAGTTCTAATTTAATCATAACTAAAAGTATCAGTGGGACATGGGCCCACATGTCAATGACTACTCTAGTTAACAGGATTAATTAGCACTAAACTAACCCTCACCTAGATTAAAAAGGGGCCAGGGCCCACTTGTCAGCAACCCAGGGAGGTCAAACCCGGTGGGCTTGGGTCAAACACACCGGCGATTAGCGTCCGGCGAGGACGAACGCGGCGGAGGGCGTCGGAAAACCGCCTCCGATGACCATTCGAGCGGCGGAGGGGCTTGGCGTGATGCTGATCCTCGTCCGCATCCATCGGAGCCATCATCTCGTGCCGGGGAGGACCAGAACGACGGCGGCGAGGGGAAGTGTGGTGGCCAGAGTTCGGGCACCGATGGTTTAGGTGCTACGGTGCACGGCATGAGCAACAGGAGGGGGTTTTGATCTTCTCGCGTTGCGTTGAGCTCGGCTGTGTGCTCGGTTGCAGCTCTAGGTGATGGTGGCCACGGCGGTGACATGGCCGGCGGCGAGGAGCTATTGGCTTTAGTGGCATCGGCATTAGAGGAAGCAAACGAGCCAGGGGAGAGGGGAGTTTGACGCAGGGGCTCACAGTGGACACGCAGAGCAAACAAGCGGGGTCGGGGAGGTGCTGACATCAACGAATCGATGGCAGCAAGCTTTGGCATCCGAGGATGATGACGACAGCGGTGAGGATGAAGAGGGGCTCCTGGCGCCGCGTGACTCAGTGCACAGGACGAGAACGTCGTGGCGGAGCTCGGGGTTAGCTCAGAGAGGTGCGGGGATGGTTGTGGCCGCGAGAACTACGACGACGCATCCATGGCGGCTTCGGCAATTTCTCGAGGGGAGTGAGGGAGAGGCGAGGGGGAGGACTGGAGAGGCCGGCTCAATCCAGACGACAACGGCGAGACGTTTTGCGGCGTCGTGCTATCCTCGGGCGGCCAGGTAGGTAGGTGGTGTGGCGGCACGGCCGTGCACGCGCGCCGGCCACACGCCTGGCCGTCTGGCGCCAGGAGGACGACGTTGATGGTGGGCTGGGCCTGTGGGCTGCATAGGGGCTGGGCCAGGTGGGCTGCCAGGTGAGTGCCAGGTAACCTCTCTCTCTCTGCTTTTCTGGTTTTCTTTTTCTATTTACTTCTGCTCTGTTTTGAATTAGTAAAAGAAAATACCAATTCATTTTGTAAAATCCTGAAAATAATTGTGGGCACTTTTGAAAATAATTCAACGGCCCTCAATTTGTTTTTAGAATTGTTTGGAAATTTAAAAACATTTATAGCATTTTAAATGTCCAAAGGCAAATAGTTATGACTTAATTCAAATATCCAAATTGGCTCCCAAAATTATGAAACCCATTTTTGGCATAGGTTTTAGCCAAGACCAAAAATGATGAACATTTTGTGAAGGGCGTTTTGGGTACATTGAAAAGTATTTAAGTAAACCCTAGTTGGATTAAAAGGGGGGTGCTGGGGGTTTCTGTCATCCCCAGTTCAACATTAATTGAAAGAAAACATGATGACAAGATCATGTAGAGTCAAGCAAAGGCTAGAGCTATAGGGCTGTGACAACTCACCCCCACTAAACAAGAATCTCGTCCCGAGATTCAAGACGTGAGGTAAGAAATCAGAGGGGACACAACTAACACAATCTTCATGATCCAAGTGTCCTTCATATGAATGTTGATTGATTGCCTCATGTTGATCCTGGCATCCTTGCTTTCGAGACCTTTGTCCAACATAGTGACGACTTAAGAAACTCTACAAAATTGATCTCCTTAAAGATCGAGCAACTCAAGATCAACTAATGGAGTGAGACGTTGAAACATCTCTTGAGCTGAGACACAGAACACACAACCAGATGGATGGAGTGAAACAAACAATGAAGGTTCACTTGGCGGGAAATAATTCCACACTTAAAGAAGATGGTGATCAAGGTCACTAGACGGGCCACCTTAGAGAATGTGACTCGTAGAATTATTCCCTGAAGTGGCAAAAAGAATTACTTTTGATATATAGATCATTGAAATTCTCTATACCAACCTAAAGCAAAACTCGAGCGCTCATTTGAAGGAGTCCAAAAGAATGACATAGTCGGCCTAGGAATGATGATGTGGAATACCTTGTTGAAGACAACACAACGAATGATTTTTCTCACCATTGGAAATGGATGGGACCCATGGCAAGTCCACTTTTGGAGATGAACCTGGACAACAATTACTGAGGTGCAAGCTGGGAACAAAATGCAAATGTTGGGAATGTTCCAACCATCATGTCTGCCTAAGATTCAGATCTGGCTGGTGTCAGGATATTCCAGACTCATCAGGTCTAGAAAGGACAATGGAAGTTTGCAACATAAATCGACGAGACGACGCTGCGATATTCTCGGGGAGTGAACTACGATAGCAAGCTCCAAAACATGAGCTGGTTTTGCTACATACATGTGAACATGTTGTCCAAGGCAAGCATGACCACATAGTAGTCTTACAACGAAACACTACCGAGTTCTGATTAGGAACCATCATTGAAGATAACGAAGTCTTGTGCATGTCTGTCCGGGCCCTTCGGGATTAGCGCACGAACTTCTTTTCTTTGAACAAATCAATCATTGGCATGGTGTGCTAGGAAATACCGATGGGATGGAGGTAGCTAATCTCTCAAGCCATAGTATACTTCGCACGTGCATGACTGACTTGGGATGATTCCAGAGGAAGCAAAACTAACTTTCTCAAATTCAAGGTGGCAACTTACATCAAGTACTCGTGAATTAGGGGAAGTCACTTCTTACATCAAGACATCTACTTCATGAGCTAACACAAAGATGATGCTTACAGAAGTTTCCAATGTTAGCTTTAATGTTCAACATGAATCATGGAGAGGATAAACATGTCGCCGATGGGCTCGACAAAAATTCATCGAGGCTTCCATAAAATGGAATTCCATAACTATGTGAACAAAGTGATAGCATTGGTCAGACCAATAGATGTAACAATGTATGCTCGAGGGATCAACCACGAGTAAGACAACATTGCGAATACCATTGGTTCTGATTCGACTTGACGATAGCCCACACTCAAATCAAAGTTTGGACAAGACAGTAGATCCAACAATTGATCACGAGGATCCATCGATGAGGTTATCATCTTTCTTCAACACACACACACACACACACAAGATATCCCTTGGAAGGAACTAAGTCAGGCAAGCTTTTATCTTCCAACTCTCCAAGTTGTTCTTTAGCTTAACCAACTAGTTCTGGGTATCCAACACAGATTCTTGGAGAAGGCGTGGTTTATAAGAAAACCAACTTGATCACGAACTCAACATAATGGTCAGGGAACAACCTAGTAATACTTCCGAGAAGATATTCGAAAAATCACGAACCACCGATATGTTGCTAAGCTCGAGAGCAATCTTGATTTTCGAGGCAAGAAGATATGATCAAAAGAGAAAGGGATTGGCACAATCCTAACTCATTGATCGAAGAGTGCACCAAGTAAGATGGACTAGGTAGCATGATCAATCTTAGAATGGTGATTCAGTAACCAACACGCTAAGAATGAAATTGTTGTCCTTTAACTACCAAGCAACGGTGTTGCTAGGAGTATTGATTTCACACATCACAATTCACTTGTCATCATACCGGTTACAATAACACGGAGACCGAGGAATAGACGATGATGGCAAGAAGTATCACTTTATCAAGAATTCATAGGAGATGGTGCAATTCCCATGACACACATGACATGCAAGAGGATAACACTCCAAGGTAGAGCAGGGCAAAAGCTAGATTGGTATTTTGATGTGCGCAATACATCTCCTTTGACCCAATCCTGGAAATGGATGAGGTTCTGGAGTCTGTTTCTCCTAGTCATTCCGAAATAGAATGGATTGACGGACCATACGAATAATAGGCATCGATAACACGAATGCACAACTACTCTTGACTATCAACTGATAGACAAAGGCCGGAATACAACTAAAGGGAGATAACTCAAAGAACATATAGCTTTTTGAGTTGTGGATGCATAGGTTAGCATGTCGAACTAGTTCAACATATTTCTTACGGATAAACCATGCAGAAAGGTAGGACTGGCATAATCACAATATGAATGGCGTACTACTCAAGAGCACTCTGGTTGTGATCTTTTGGTTCAGAAGAACTTCTGCCATGATGGTACATGGTATTGGAAGAACGATAACCACGGACCTCGAGGACTATCACAAGGTTACTAATATCCTAAAGGAACGACCAAACACTAACAACAAGAGGTAGTAGGGTGGATCTTGGGTTCATGAACCCAGGAGTAGGATGCCTACTAACTAAATGGCATCACGGGATGCTTTCGAGAATGATGGCCAGAATCATCACAATGGGAATATAGAGTATTGCTAGATTACTGGGTGATTCTCTAAGACACCTAGGTCATAATAATAACTCCAACATATATGTCGAGGTAAAAGAGTACCTCAACACACTGGTTAGTATGGTTAATCTAGCCCAAAGGAGCATCGGGATTAGGAAGAAAGGATTTGCAATTGCATCAGACTATTTAGAAAGCTAGGATGACTCGGATAGCATAACGGCTGTAAATGCTCAAAAAGATTTTGAGATCCAAGCAAAAAGGGAGCATAACCACTTAACATCATAATGCCAAGGTCCTGAGATCAACAGTTGAATACACCGAAGTAGTAGGAACTGAACTGAGGGTTGAATCCACCATTAACGTGATCATGATAAATAGAATGAGAATCCTAGTTTGTTAGTCCCCGTAGAAAAAAGAAGGTGACTCGGATCAGAAGGTCATACGGTAAAGGAGTAAAAATAGCCTTACGTTCCCTTCCACAATCAATTCCCTTATTATAACTAAAGAGTTTCTAGACACGACTTCGACCAGTTTGGCTTGCTAATCCTACAAGCATTCATGCTCTGATACCAAAGTTGTCAGGACCCCGATCCTAAGTCACACAGGTCTAGCATGTAACACATCATATTACTTTGCGGCCTCACGCACGGTATCCCCACGGGTGCCACCTTACCTGGCCCGGGACCATTTGTGCATTTTGGCTAACGTATATGATAGTGTCGCTAGCATCCATATGACAGAGAACTCGGGCCGACATGACTAGTTATAAACTAAAAGTGGCCCTAAATTAGAGAGACAGGCATACATGACCCAGAAACGAACATGTCGGTCATCAACGTATGAACCCAAGTCGTAGCAAGCTACAATGACTTAAAGGAACAACGCGTGACATTTCCCCTAAAGGACAGACACAGGAACGAAGAAGGACACATGCCGGCCAGCCTAAGTGTTCCGGAGCAGGAGCAAGCTATCAAGGCTCAGTGGAAGCACTAGGAGACATTTCCCTGTAAGATAGGCTACCAAGGGTAAACAACTAGGTGTCGGATCCCACACATAGCAATACACATTACATGTACGCATAACATGCAAGTATGTGTTGTACAACATGGCATCACAACATAACTCAACGACAATTATTGATAAAGGCCGAGAAGAGCCATCATAGCATTTATTACAAGCAGTGGGTCTCATGACCCAACATACAGAGCATACAGGCAATGGAAGCATAACATGTCTGAGTACAGACAACTACAAATGAAAAATGCTGAGAAGCCTGACTATCTACAAGGACCTCACAAGGGTACAAGATCGTAGCTGAGGTAACAAGCTAAACGTCGAAGTCCACGCGGAACCACTAGTGAGACTGAAGTCTCTCTACAAAACATAAATTAAGCAAACGTGAGTACAAAGGTACTCAGCAAGACTTACATCAGAACTAGCTACATATGCATAAATATCAACAAAGAGGCGGTGGAGTTTGACTGCAGCAAGCCAGCTTTGGCTCGGTGACTATCTTGAACTACGACTGCAAGTAACTCTTTTGAGGTGGCGCACACGAGTCCACATATTCACCAATCACTACACCACTATGGATCCGCTCCCGTCTCCCAACGAGAAGGCCATCCATAGCACTCACGCTTATCTTGCGCATTTTTGAGTATCCACTTTCACTTGTCTATGAACTATACAAGTAACCCAGAAGTCCTTCACCGCGGACACCGCTATTCGAATAGATCATTTGTAACCCTGCAGGGGTGTACTTCTTCACACGTGTTTCCACCACTTAGCGTGTGCACACGACATGTGCTCGGCAGACTTCAAGCGAAAGCCGACGTGGGTGTAGACCACGACCTGACTAACCACACAAGTCTCTAGTCCAGGTTTATCGCCTATTTGAGTTCCATCTGTGGGGAGATCCGGCCGGGGTGTCGCTCACGGCCCCAAACAATGTGTACAGGGTTCCCGAGCCACCAAATGGGCGACTCGGTACACCGGGCCACGTACCTGCCGCGTCACAGCCCACCCCGAGGGTCCGCGCTGCGCACGACCTCCAGTATACTACAAACACCAGAAACTAATTGCAACTCCTGGACAGAGGACAAGGGCAGTTAATAAGTCGAGCGAGGTCATATTTCAGGGCCCAACGTGTGGTAGTAGCTGTTCATGGATTAACCAACACAGAACTCAGTTCCTGAGGACGGTTTTAATGAGACAACCAACCATGTACTCCTACATGGCCTCTCATCGCTACCTTTACCAAATCGTGTTCACACACTTAGCTCTCAACAGTAGGACATGATGACCACATTCCAATTCATCCCCGATGAATCAGACCTGACATAACTCTAAGAAATAGCAAGCATAACCAGAAAGCATGAATGAGTAGGCACATCATGGCTCAAACAACTCCTACTCATGCTAGTGGGTTTCAACTATTTATTGTGGCAGGTAATGCAGAGGAAAAGGGGTTCAGCTACCGCAACAAATAGCAGTTGAATCATTGTTGTCCTAGAGCAGTAAAAGAGAGCAAGAGCGAGAGAGTGGGATTGTATCGGAATGCTCAATGGGGTTTTGCTTGCCTGGCACTTCTAAAGAGAGTACTGTGTCTTGATCAGTGTCATAGATCTCATCATCGGAACCACATCTACTGAGAGGGGACAAACACCGGCAAACAAGAGAGAACACAATCAATGCAATGCGACATTATGATGCATGATCATGACATGGCAATATGCTGTTGATTGAGCTAATGCAACTAGAAACCATATTAAATGTAGTTGGGTTGAACCAAAGGTTCAAATTGTAACTCCACATGTGGTTATATTAATGTCATTTAATTGATTTGACCTGATCAGCAGGTTTAACTAGTTCAAACATGCATGAAAATGCAATAAACAGATTATTTGTATTTTTCTGATCATTTTTCATATATAAATTATTTTCATTGGAGTTATAGATTATTTTCTGTGATTTTTAGAAGTTTTGGCTATTTTCTGAAATAAATAAATCATTTAAGATTTATTTTAAATTCCAGAAAACATTTACTGCGTCAGCATGATGTCAGCAGGTCAACGGGTCGGTCCAGGTCAAACCTAACCAGTGGGACCTATATGTCAGTGTCTAACTAACTAAAAGAGACTGTTAGTTCTAATTTAATCCTAACTAAAAGTGTTAGTGGGACACGGGACAACATGTCAATGACTACTCTAGTTAACATGATTAATTAGCACTAAACTAACCCTAACCGAGATTAAAAAGGGGCCAGGGCCCACTTCTCAGCGACCCGTGGAGGTCAAACCCGGTGGGCTTGGGTCAAACCCACCGGCGGTTAGCCGCCGACGAGGCCGAACGCGATGGAGGGCGTCGGAAAACCGCCTCCGACGACCATTCGAGCGGCGGAGGGGCTTGGCGAGATGCTGATCCTCGTCCGCATCCAACGGAGCCATCAGCTCGCGTCGGGGAGGACCATAAAGACGGCGGCGAGGGGAAGTGCGGTGGCCGGAGTTCGGGCACCGACGGTTTAGGTGTTACGGTGCACGGCAGGAGCAACAGGAGGGGGTTTTGGGCTTCTGGCGTTGCATTGAGCTCGTCTTTGTGCTCGATTGCAGCTCTAGGTGACGGTGGCCACAACGGCGATATGGCCGGTGGCGAAGAGCTATCGACTTTAGTGGCATCGGAGTTAGAGGAAGCAAACGAGTCAGGGGAGAGAGTGGTTCGACGCAGGGGTTCACGATGGACACGCAGAGCAGACAAGCGGGCTCGGGGAGGCGCTGACGACGGCGAATCGACGCCGGCGAGCTTAGGCATCCGAGGAGGAAGACGGCAGCGGTGAGGATGAAGAGGGGATCCTGGCGCCGCGTGACTCGGTGGAGAGGAAGAGAACATCATGGCGGAGGTCGGGGTTAGCTCGGAGATGTGCGGGGATGGCTGTGGCCGCGAGAACTACGGCGGCGCGTCCAGGGCGGATTCGGCCATGTCTAGAGGGGAGTGAGGGAGAGGCGAGGGGGAGGACTGGAGAGGCCGGCTCGATCTAGAGGACAGCGGCGAGACATTTCGCGGCGTCGTGCTGTCCTCGGGCGGCCAGGCAGGCAGGTGGCGTGGCGGCACGGTCGTGCGCGCGCGCCGGCCACACGCCTGGCCGACTGGCGCCAGGAGGACGACGGCGGTGGTCGGCTGGGCCTGTGTGCCGCACAGGAGCTGGGCCAGGTGGGCTGCCAGGTGAGTCCCAGGTAACCTCTCTCTCTCTGCTTTTTTGTTTGTCTTTTTCTATTTGCTTCTGCTCTGTTTTGAATTAGTAAAAGAAAATACTAATTCATTTTGTAAAATCCTGAAAATAATTGTGGGCACTTTTGAAAATAATTCAATAGCCCTCAATTTGTTTTCAGAATTGTTTGGACATTTAAAAATATTTATAGCATTTTAAATGTCCAAAGGCAAATAGTTATGACTAAATTCAAATATCCAAAATGGCTCCCAAAATTATGAAACCAATTTTTGGCAGAGGTTTTAGCCAAGACCAAAAATGATGAATATTTTTTGAAGGGCATTTTGGGTACATTGAAAAGTATTTAAGTAAACCATAGTTGGAATAAAAGGGGGTGTGCTGGGGGTTTCTGTCATCCCCATTTCAACTTTAATTGAAAGTAAACATGATGACATGATCATGTAGAGTCAAGCAAAGGCTAGAGCTATAGGGTTGTGACACCGTCCATCTTGGAGAATAGGACAGAAGGTTATGCTCATGCTTCTCTATGGCTTTGAAGTGAGTATCATGTTTATTGACTACATTGTGAGATGAAGCCGCTTTCAGAAGGTTGTGGATGCGCGGGGTGGCGCCTGGGCTTGTTCGGGGGCTTGGTGGCCCTACCCTTGATCAACTGTAGATAAACTAGCATTGTTCGAGGCGTGCTTTGTACGGTTGAACCAGTATAAGTAATCATACTACCTTCAACTATGGTTGTTAAGTGCCCCTGCTAATTTCAGTTAAGGTTGTTAAGTACTCATGCCGCTTTTACAGTCTGTCGTGTTACTTTAGTCCTGTCACACTCCAGGCGCCCAAACCAAACCAGCGCCAGCGGGGCCGCCTGCTTCCGCCTCCCATGGCTGGCTGCGCCTTAGCGCACACATCTCCAACACACCGTCTCCTAAATCGTTAACGCCGACGTCAAAGGCCTCGTCGTCTTCCTCCACGCGCTTTGGTGCGCTCGCCGCGGTGCCGCCCTCTCATGTTGTCAACATGGAGAGGATGACACTAGGGGCCCACCATGGAGAGAGGATGACACTAGGGGCCACCATGTCCATCGTCATACGCAAGCAAGTACCTCATTTTTTCGTTATATATACTCCATTGTCAGCGTATAGAAAATGAAAATGCTTCCTCCTAGTGGTTTGCTGACATCTGGGACCCATGACATTGTCAGCTTATAGTCAATAGACAAGAGACCCTCACAAGATTAGCTGACACCAGGGACCTAGCTGCCCGAGTAGTATTTTTTATGTTATTGTTGAGATGGAGCAGGGTTTCAACTAGGCTGTGGTCAGTCTAGCCCAGGCTTCTATTTTACATTCACCACATGACCAGCCTACCTATTTTTTCTTTGTAAAATGAGCCAAGTTTATTATTTTTGAAGAATACCCAATCCAGGCCTACTTATTTTTCTGCGCCCTACTGGGCTGCAACTCTTTCAAGACGGCTGAAAATCTTGAAAGTAATATGATATGGGCTGTAAATATAAAAAATAGATGACAAATTGGCAATTACTTTCAAATTTCTGAATATTTTCACATGTCCGGATTCCAATTTCACGGGTCTTTAACCTAATTTAAATATATCTTTAAAGTACTTTAAATCTGGCTCGACATTTCGGTATTAAAAATAGTGTGGAATCCACCGAAATATGAGAAATTTCATTTCAATTTTTAATCCTGGCCCTGGCCAATAAAAAAACAAACTGCAATGAATTGCATAAGAAGTAGCGGTGAGCTGTAAATTATTAAAAATTTAGGGAATGGTATGACTTGTGGGCCTGTTAAGTTGACGCGTATGCAAGATTTTTTTACTTATTATATGCGTCAACAAACGATTCTAGCAGACGTGACCATTGGATGTCCATCCAACGACCGTCGTGCTTCTTCAATCTCTGATCTTCTTGCTCTAGCCGCCAAATCCAGCACCGGCGGGACCGCCTGCTCCCGCCTCCCGTGGTTGGCTATGCTGCCATGAAGGCCTCACCGCCCCTACTACTCCCATCACTAGCCAGGCCTTCCCTCTACTCACCCACATCCATCCATTGATGTGGCTTCGCCGCCTCCGGGTCATTCCCTTCCTGGGTCTCACCGTCGTCCATCGTGTTGGTGTTCTCGGCACGGCGTGGTCAACGTTGTGAACAAACGACAACATCGAAAGAGGGATGTACATAGAGAGGCTGATAGTTGGGACCTACATGGTCCATGGCCGCACGCTATAGCAAGTACCTCCTTATTACACCCAAATAATGAATCCTCCCAATGACAGCTGGGACCCACTAGCTACATCTTGGCATGGAAGGAAGTGCCTCCTTATTAAGCGAAAAATAACGAGTGCTCCCCATGACAGTTGGGGCCCACCAAATTTGGAGGCTGACTTGTGGCCCTACTAAGTTGACGCGTACGCAGGGCTTTGTCAACTTTGTAAACAAATGATCCTATCTCTAGTGACCATTGGTTTGTTAACATCCAATGGTCGTCCTGCTTCTTCAACCTCTGATTTTCTTGCTCCAACCGTCCAAACCACCGCGTGCTCCAGGCTCCCATGGCTGGTTATGTTGCTGCGCAGGACTCACCACCCCCTAATACTACCACCGCTGGCTAGGCCATCCCTCTACTCACCCACACCCCCTATTATTCTGCAGCGACGGCAGCCTCACACCACAGCCGAACCAGTCAACCCTCGTACTACCCTCCATGTGTTGACAGGCTTCGCGTCGTTCCCTGCCTCACCATCGTCCCTCGCCTGGTGCTGTCTGCGCGACATGGTCAACATAGTCAAGAAACGACTTCCATCGGAAGAGGACTGTACGTGGAGAGGCTGACAGCTGGGTCCATGGCCGCAGAAAGGAATTGCCTCCTTATTACGCGCAAAATAATGATTCCTCCACCTCACAGCGGGACCTACCGGAAGGGCCTCGAAAATAATGTTTCCCCCTGACAGTTGGGACCCACCAGCTACATCTTCGCATGCAAGGAAGTGCGTCCATATTACGGAAAGAAATGATTCTTCCCCTGACAATTGGGACCCATCAGATATATCTTCGCACCCAAGGAAGTGCCTCCTTATCCTCCCAAATAGCTGGAACTCACCGGGTCGAACCGTATGTAGGGTTGTCTGTCTGGTCGCGAACGTGTACGTACATACTAGTCGATCGGTCTCTCTACAACGATGAACCATGGCCGAGTAAGGAGATGCACGTGTCGTAGTAGAGGCGCGGACGTAGCATGTCACACAGTCCCATATATATATATATATATATATCGTGTACACATATGTATAGCCACGCTGCAAGAAAGTAAATACGGCTACGTACATACATAAGGGTAGGGTCTCGAACGCGTACTCGCGCATATGTATGGCCAGGTCTCAAAACGCGTCCTGTTCATCGGGAGCCAACCGGCTTGGATGGAACAGCCGCAACGGGGTCTGGCGTACCACAAAACGAAGGAAAACGACCTTTTGTTCGATTGCGTACGGTCGAAACGGGGTCATGTTCATTGGGAAGGGTCTGGCATACAACAGAATGGATGAAACAGAATTTTGTTTGAGCTCCTACGGTCAAAATGTGGTGTTGTTGATTAGGAGGGGTGTGGCATACCACAAAATGGAGGAAACAAACTTGTGTTGGAGCGCCTACGATCAAAACGGGGTCCTGTTCATCGGGTGGGGTGTGGCGTACCGTAAAACTGGACTGCATAGGCTACTGTTCATCCACCGTCTACTGCATCGCTCCAGTTTCCATAGGCTACTGTTCATCCACCGTCGACTTCCTACAACATCCACCTGCTACTATTCATCCACTGTCGACTTCCTCCCTCCTCCGCCAGCTACTGCGCACCACGGGTTCCTGCTCATCCAGCCTCCACCGGCTACTGTTCAACCAGCCCTCCACACGGGGGGTCCATTACAACCAGCCCTCCACGGGGTCCTGTTCAACACCAGCCCTGCACGAGGTCCTCTTCATCCACCCCCGACCGGCTTGGGTGTGTGGCGGCCTCCTCTCGATCGAGATCCTATTCATCCAGCGGAAACGACCTCTACTACCATGGGGTCCTGTTCATCCAACCCCCAACAATGGTCATTGTTCATCAAGAGGCAATAGCAAGGTTCGATCGGCATCAGTTAGCAGCAATAGAGAAGGAATTGGTTGGGTTCAGTTAGCAGCCAAGGATTGATCGCTCGGATTCAGTAACTTTGCTCGTGCAATCGCTCGGGTTCAGGAAGCAAATGCCTCGCTCAGGTTCAGTTAGAGCCCAACGCCTCACACAGACACGCGATGTGTACGAGAGAAACACGTAAACCATTGTCCATCATTCTTCCCTGACCACCCACCGCAACTGGGAACTCCCCGAAATTTTCCTTGCCCTCGCTTCTATCATGATTTTGTCTGTCATGGACGGTGAAAGTGCAACAAATCCCCAGGTGGTTTTGGTAATTAATAACAACATATAGCTCATTGAACAAATGTCATTCCAAGAAACATATTTGAGGAAGTTCAATGATTGTCCTGGCATGGACTAGATATGTGGAACCCTCAAAATGCTACGGACAAAGATTGGTAAAATCTCAAGACTCTACATTTCCATTTTAGTGATGCAAGATCACATTGAGTCCACAGGAAAGCCGATACCATTAAAAGGGGATGAGGTGTTGCTTAATGATCTGGTTGGTCAAGTGCTTAGTGATATTGCTCCAAAACCATCACCCACTTTCTCAAATTCCACATATGTCCAAAGCCTAAAGTCAAACTCGGCCCCACCGATTTGATCTATCCGGCACCACCGAGTTCACTTCACATAGCCACTGCCACAAATCCTAGACAATTCGGTCTCACCAATATGGATGTCAGTCTCTCCGAGATGGCAATGTAAACTCTCTATGATCCTTTCGTATCATTTTGGTCTAACCGAGAAGAGAGGTCGGTCCCATCGAGTTTGCTTGACCACTTCTCTGTATTGCTATTTGATGAAATCGGTCTCACCGAGTTCATGCAATCGGCGCTACCGAGATGAGGTCTTGCCCTAGCACTAGCACATCAGTCCCACTGAGTTGATCATGTCGGTCCCTCCGAGATTCCTAACATTCATAGTTTGAACTGCTTCGGTCTGACCTAGTTCATCTACTCGGTCTGACCGAGTTGGGTCAAATGTGTGTAACAGATGGATTTTCTGTGGAGGCTATATATAGCCCTCCACCCCCATCTCCATTTGAGAGAGATCCCTCGGAACATGCCTACACTTCCAATAGACATCTTCTGAGAGAGAACCACCTACTCATTTGTTGAGACCAAGATATACCATTCCTACCACAAGAATCTTGATCTGTAGCATTCTCGAAGTTGCTTGACACTCAAATCATCTTTCTACCAAATCCAAATCTGTGTGAGAGAGTTGTGTGTTGGGGATAATATCACTCGAAGCACAAGAGCAAGGAGTTCATCATCAACATACCATTTATTACCTTTTGGAGAGTGGTGTCTCCTAGATTTGTTAGGTGTCACTTGGGAGCCTCCAACAAGATTGTGGAGTTGAACCAAGGAGTTTGTAAGCGCAAGGAGATCGCCTACTTCGTGAAGATCTGCCCGAGTGAGGCAAGTCCTTCGTGGACGTTGGCTACGGTGGGATAGACAAGGTTGCTTCTTCGTGGACCCTTCATGGTTGGAGCCCTCCATGGACTCACGCAACCGTTACCCTTCATGGGTTGAAGTCTCCATTAACGTGGATGTATGATAGCACCACCTATCGGAACTATGCTAAAAGTCTTCATGTCTCCATTGCGTTTGCAGTCACCAAACCTCTCCCTTTACCTTCATATGCAATGCTTTACTTTCCGTTGCCACACTCTTAGAATTGTATGTGTAGGTTGGTCAATGGACTTGTCTTAATTTCTAATATCTGCCAACACTTAAAATTGGGAAAAGGCTAGATTTTTATTTGGTCAAGTAGTCGAATCCCCCCTTCTAGACCTACTTTCGATCTTACAATTGGTATCACATCATTGATCTTCATTTGCCGTGATTTCCACAGCTTTGGTGATCATAGCCTTGGTTTCAAATTGTAGGAGAGTATTGCATCTAACGAGGGAGGTTATCACCGTAGAGGTCCTTACTTTGATGGTACTTCCTTTGCTAGTTGGAAACATAAATGAAAATGCATATTGTTGGAAATAACGTTGTTGTTTGCGGTGTTGTGCGAATTGGTTTGCAAGGTGAATACTTCCAGGATGGAAAAGAACTGGATCGTGAAGCGTCCGCGGTACAATTGAAGATGTTGCAATACAATGATCAAGCTTGCGATATTCTCTTCAACGGATTGTGCCCCTAAGAAATCAACAAAACCAGTTGTCTTGAGAATGCGAAGGAAATTTGGGATACTTTGGTTGATATGCACGAAGGTACCGAGTCCATCAAGGAATCCAAGTTGGATGTGCTTCAAAGTCAACCTGATAAGTTCAAGATGAAGGATGGTGAAGAGTCGTCGAGATGTACTCTAGGCTTGCTCTCATCACAAATGAGATTGCCGTCTTAGGAACTGAAGAGATGACCGACAAGTTCATCATCAAGAAGATCCTAGAGCCTTGGATGGAAAATATGATACTGTGTGCACTTTGATCCAAATGAAGCTCAACTATAAAGATCTCAAGCTAATGGAAGTCATTGTTAGAATTGTTGCTCATGAGATGTCTCTCAAGGATAAGGAAGAGCTTCACAACAAATGTAGTGGTCCTTACAAAGCCTCATGTGATGCTCCTACCACATCAAGTGAGAAACTAGTATTGAATGAAGAATTGAGCTTAATGGTCGAGAACTTCAATAAATTCTACAAGAATAGAAGCAAAGAGAGATGTCCCAAGTCAAGGTCCTACAATGACAAAAGATCTTGTAGTCGTCATCGCAATTGCTACAATTGTGGGAGACCCGGATACTACTCAAATGAGTGTACGGCTCCACACAAGAGAAGAGAAGATTCACCAAAAATAAGAAGTAAAAGAGATGAATCACCACCAAGACAGAGAAGGAGTAGAGATGATCGTTATGGACAAAGACCCTCTCATAAAAGCAAGGATTCGGCAATGAAGGACAAATCATCAAGGAGCTATACAAGACGAAGACATCAAGCTCATGTTGGTGAATGGGCATCTGGTTCCGACTTTGATGACTACTCCGAAAGAAGCTATCACTCTAACTCTGAAGATACTCAAGATGAAGGTGTTGCCGGAATTGCTCTTGTGTCATCCAACTCCTAAAATATATTTGACTCGCCTAATGAAGGAATTGGAAGATGCTTATGGCTGAAGATCCTAAGGTATCACACCTCAAATATCTTGATTTCAATAGTGATGAAGATGATTTGCTAGGAGATGATGATTTACTCGTTGGTAGCACTAGTGATGAAAACTATGATGAAATTTCTATTAATCATGCTAATCAAGATGAAATGAATGATGATGATAAGGAGATTGAGCATCTAACTAAAGAACTAAACACTCTTAAGTTAGCTCATCAAACTACCTTAGAGGATCATCGAAAACTTTTAAAGACTCATGACAAGCTATGCTTCGACAAGCTCAACTTAGAGCAAGAACACGGGTTCTTAAAAGCAATCAATGATGATCTTCGAAAGAAAAGTTCTTGCATTGCCAAGCGTTTACTCTTGTCTACTTATATGCCTCAAGTAAGGTCTAGCAATAAGAACAAGAAAGATTCTTCCTCTAGTAGTAACACTAATCATGCTAAATCCAATATTGTTGCTTCTAGTAGTTCTCTTGATTCCCATAATGATTCTCTTAGCCAAGTTACACTTGAGAACTAAAATAGCTTATCGAAGGGAATTATAGAGAAAGGTGTTTAAAAGAGTCTTGCCAAGAGTAAGAAACTTGAGGAAATTGTAAGCAAGCAAGGTAGGCACCGGAAGAATCAAGGTGTTGGTTTTGAACTAAAGTCCAATGCCAATGGAGTTGAATGGGAAGAAGATCAATACCCCAAGACAAAGCGTGTTCCTCAATAAGAGAAGTATGACCCAACTAACTTCAAGGGAACACAAACTCAAGATGATCTGCCACCACAAGACCACAAGCTAAAAGGCAAGGACAAGCTTCAAGAAGAGATTAAATCATTTGAAGAAGCTCCTAAGGCCTTGGTCAAATGGGTTCCCAACACTATTACAAAATCTACTTCATCAAGTACGACTACAACTCAAAGGATTCCCATCAAGTTGATGTGGATCCCAAAGAGTAAGAACTAGAGAGTTCTTGAGGGTGACTTCGCCAACATATTTCACTCATATTCCTTTTGGCAAGGACAAGTGCAAACAACTTCCATATCTTGCACTAGTTCAAGGAGTCACAAACCCTCTTGTTGGTAAGACAAGGGACAAGGTACTCTAATGCTTTCATGGACATCATTATGTGTGTTCTTCACTCTATGTCTATGGATATCCTTGTATGTTCCTTGTGGACTAACCCATGTAGGTATTGAAAGTTCAACTCTCTCCAGTTGATTGCTCCAAATGATCTACATCAACATTGAGCATCCACATCTTCAACATCTACATGAAGTCATCATCGACAAAACCCAAGGTTAGTTCATCCCTCTAAGAGGGATATCACATCTAGGGGGAGCTTTACTCTAAAAATTGAGCTAAAGCAACTCTAATAGTGTGAACACAACAATGCTTTATGTAAAATTGGTAACCCTACTTATGCTTAAACGATGAGTATGACCTATGATCAAATGTTCTCATTTGACTCCTAAGTTAAAATACTCCTATATAGAGTACCTAGTTATCAACAATTGCTTGATAGATGCTAGAGTGTTTGTGCATGCTTTACCACATGTTTTATTTGCCATCTTATTGTGTGAGCATGTTGGTTGAATATTTTTCTCCATTTGAGGACATCCATTTGTTACTTTGATTGTTTGTCTTTTTCTTCTGCCAAATGGATGTACAAGAATGCCTAAGTTCTTCCTCTAGCTATCTATGTTTTTCTCGTCTCAAACTCTATTCATGCTACATCACAAAGTTTGAACAAGTCGAATTCTGACCCATCGGGTGAGGAGCACCCGGTGTCACTGATCCGTAAAGGGCTTAACTTCCAAAACCTCTTAGTACATCTCGGTCCGACCGATCCATCCCATTCAGTCTCACCGAAATCATTAAGTTGATTTAGGTTTTCACCTCGGTGCAACTGATTAGAATAGTTCGGTCACACCAAGTTGCATTAACCACTTGTGATTCTTCATCTCGGTGCCACCAAGTCGTTCCACTCGGTCACACCAACAGTGACTGGGTATATATATATCTTTCGGTTGAATTTTTGGAAACTTATTCAAATCCTCAACCACGCTTGCCAAGCTCTACAGCTCCCTTGGTCTCCGGATCATCACGGTCATCTCCAGCACCATCCTGCCGCTCGGTTCCGCCTCTGTCAACGGAAATCTTCTCCGTCTGTATTGCTATAGCGAGTTCATCGCCAAGATAGGGCATGGACTCGATCTCTTTGTGCTATCCTTACTTTGATTCTTGCACAAAGATTAATGCCATGTTTCAAGCCATGATTGAGATTATTCTATCCACTCAAAACTTCCATTAGAATAGATTCGATGCAAAAACTTAGGGTTAGGTTTCCGTAGAAGTGAGCTCGGCTCGAACGATCTGAAAAAATCGGTCTCACCGATTCAGATAAGGCCATTCACATGTACTACTCGGTCTGACTGAAGTGTACACATCGGTGCGAACGACTTCACTTTCTCTGTGAAACCCTAGCATCTCGGAGTCAGCGAACTACATCTAGGTCTAACCGAAATTGGATGTTTAGACTCTGTTGCCGCTTCGGTGTCATAGGAAATCTAAAGTTATGTTTTTGTGTCAACCTTTTGCCAAAATAGCTGTGCTTTGTGATGCTCATCTACTCTACCTATACCTATCTATTCACAGGGCCAGTTTCAGAGATGTTAGAAGGCAATGCTATCGGATTCAGGGCTCCACAAAACCCAAGAAGTTTGAACACAAGAGCATGAATGAAGATCTCTCCCACTCGCGTCTACCTAGCGTCTCGCCCTCGCCTATTGAGGAGATTCAAGCAAACAACAAGTGAAGCAGCCAAGAGTTTACCCAGGTTCAGGCCACCGTGTGGTGTAAAACCCTACTTGCTGCTTTGGTGGATTGGCCTCAGGAGGGCTAGAATTTGAACTAGTACAGTGGTTCTTGAGCTCAGGAGGTGAGCTCAAGAGGGTCAGGAGGCAGGTGTTCTTGCTCCTTTGCGTGGTGGCAGAGTTTATGGATCTGCATCTCTCCCCCTCATAGCGGGGATCCTAGCTACTTATATAGGCGGCTAGGGTCCTCTTCGACAGAAATGTCTAGGCGGGAACGGATCCCACAACGGCCATTTTTTAGGGGGAACACAAGGACGTTCCTATCCTGACAAAGCAGTCTTCGCCTACAAAAGGATCAGGCGGTGACGCGGTGGTGTGCTCGGCAGTGACATCCTCCCTCTCGTCCTTGCGGTCTTCGGTCCAGTTGCACCAATGGGTAAACCTTTGTCCCGCTCCTCGGGAACCTGCGCCTGCGCTGCCTCCTTTGCACCAAAATGGCAACTGCGCCACTGGCGGGCGCTGGCACCCACTGTCGCGGTGCGTCACTGCTGACGTCACTGCCTCCTCCTGAGGCAGGCGTGGCCTTGGATTCTCCACCCTCCGGAGCACCTTGCCGAGGCCGCTCCTGAGGGGGTCTTGACGTTGTTCTCCTCGCGAGGCCTAGCTCCCTCGCGAGGGTCTTGGGCAGCTGGTCGATCAGCTAGGCCGTACCAGGCCGTAGTAGGAGCGCGTCGCGTCCCGCAGACAGGCATGTCTGGGTACCTTGGTTCCCAGGACATCGACAGTAGCCCCCGGGCACAAGGTGCGCGTGGAGTCGGCTTCGAGCCGAAGCCTTAGTCGAGGATGAAGCGCCGCGGGCCCTAAGAGGTTGCGTGCCAAGCTAGCATGTGACGGTTGAATGGGATGTGGCGACTCCGCTCCCCATGCAGTCTTGGTAATCGTGTGCCTTGACAACTCCTCATCGCAGACGACAGGGCAGTCATGGCTGTGATGCCGGTGGCCGGCAGTTGGGCTTCTCCGCCATATAAATGGGACTAGGGGGGAGCCCCCAAGCCGTTTTCAAGCCAGCGCCGTTTTCCTCCTTGCTTGTTACTCGCTCTCCCTCTTGGTGTGAGATCTCCATGGCACCATCGAGGAAGCCGTCCGCCGCAGAGAAGGGGAAGGCCCCGAAGGATCTAGCCCCGCTGTCGCCGAAGAGGGGCCGCGGGCGTCCCCGCAAGCATGCCGCTGCGCCTGCAGCGACTCCTCGGGAAAGTGGGCATGGCCATCCGAGATCTCCCGCGGCCGCTCGTGATAGGCGCGGTACGTCCTCCCATCGTGAAGGTGGTAGTGGCCGTGGAGGGAGAGGAGCCGCGCGACGGTGCATGGCGGTCGCGCGTCCTCCACGCCCGCAGCTCCACTCCTTCGACGTGTCGTCGGAGTTCATGGTGTGGGCGGAGAAGCCTGGTGGCTCGTGGCTCCGGCTTCCCCGCTAGTTCGGCGACGTGTTACCAGCCGGAGGCCCCGGCGGCGTCTAGCTGCAGGCTGACGGTTGCTGCAGTGCTGCGTCCTGGGTGGAGGTTGATGTTGCTCCCTCGGGCGATGTGTTCCTAGAGCGCGGCTGGTAATCGCTTGCATGCACACGCCGGCTGCAGGGGAGGTGTGCGCTCCACTTTAGGTACGATGACGCCTCCACATAGTTTGTCAAGGTCTTCTCAGAGGAAGGGAGGCGCCTTGGGTGATGTCCCGAGGCCGATGACGAAGAGGACGACGGGGACGGCGTCCGGAGGAGTAGCTCCTCCTTCGGAGACGATCTCAGTCGTGGGGGGCGCTGCGGGTCCCCCCTCTGTGGCAGCAGCAGCTCCTCCAGCATTGGCGGTCGCGACGAGCCACCACGTCGCCGAGCTTCTCCTGGCGAGGAGAGGGGGTTGCCGCGCCACTGTGGCTCGGTGAAGCCGGAGGAACTGGGAGACTCCGAATGAGCGGGAGCGGCCTCTGCTTATTCTTCTTTTTCCTTCATGTCATTTCTGTGTCAAAATTTCAAGTTGCCTCAGGAAGGCGTGTAATGGACTATGATATATGTATGAACTGAGAACTTGTCGTCATGTTTTTTTTGCCTTGGTGAGATTACTTAGCTTTTATGCATCGCGACATCTTGAGTCGGAGTGCTCCTCACTCCTTGGCATCATGAGTCCCATCGGGTCATGAGGACAGCCGAAACTAGAGAGCTCGTGCAGCCCCCAAGCATGGGTGAGCCGCTGAGAGCTACTGAGGGCGCCGAGCGCGGGTTAAAGCACCAAAGCCTGATCCGGCTCGGTAGGATAGATTGCGCAGACTGAGAAGCCCGTCGCCAGAGCCTGAGCAGGCTTGGCTAGGCGAGGTCACGGGGCCGTGGCAGACAAAGGCCGGTGACCGAGTACCCCAGCCCCCACGCGCGAGGCGCGTGAAGAAAAGCGGGTGGCCCGGCCCTGCTCAACAAACAGAACTTAAAAACCGGCGAGAAAGAACCCAAACAAGACTTTCAACCAAACACAAGAAGGACGAGAAACACGAGAACTTCATAGCACGTTGTAGAGGAAGGGCTGATAGCCAAGGAAGTAGAAAAGGCTGACAGCCAAACACCAAGCCAAAAAAGGGAAAAGGTCGCGTCTGACCCCTACACTACGTCTTCTTCCCAGCGCGGAGCTAAGGACTGTCACTGGGGCGTGGGTGGGAGCCCCGTCTAAGGGCCCGTAGGCAACGCACAGGAGACTCCGAGGCGTGTAAAGACCCAACTCATTATTATGTGAGAGTGTCACGAGCGGAGATCTTCACGGGCACGGAGCCTTGATTACGGATAGAACCTCCTGAGGTGTTCGATGTTCCAGGAATTCTGGATAGGTATCCCATCCTGCATCTCCAGGCGCACAGCACCAGGCCTAGAGACACGGGCGATTCGAAACGGGCCCTCCCACATGGGCGAGAGCTTGTGCAACCCCTCCCTGGAGAGGACCCGCCACAGGACCAAGTCACCAACTTCAAGTGTTCTTACGCGGACGCCGCGGTACTGGTACCACCGCATCGCCTGCTGATAATGTGCCGCCCTGAGGGCAGCTCGGCGGCGGCCCTCCTCGGCGAGCACGAGGTCCATCCGCCAAGCGGCATCCTGGCATTCCTCATAGAAGGCCAAGACCCGTGGGGAGTGATGCTTGACCTCGTGAGGGAGGACAGCCTCCGCCCCATAGACGTGAAAGAAAGGAGTTTCTCACATAGGTTTGGTGGCAGTGGTTCGGATTGACCACAACACGGACTGGAGCTCGTCGATCTTGCCCCTGCCGTAAGCCTCAAGCTTCTTCTTAAAGATGCGCGTCTTGAGGCCACACAAGACTTCCGCGTTGGTGCGCTCGGCCTGACCGTTGCTCTTGGGGTGAGCCACCGAAGCGCAGCAGATCTGTGTTCTAAGGTTAGCACAATATGACCTGAAGAGATTGCTTGTGAACTGCGAACTGTTATCCGTGATGATGTGGCTGGGGACCCGGAATCGCCTGACGAGGCCCTGGATGAACTTGAAAGCCGACCTAGCTGGGATCACACGAACAGGCTCCACCTCTGCCCACTTGGTGAATTTGTCGATGGCGACGTACAGGAAGCAGTAGAGCCCCACTGCCCGGGGAAATGGACCCAGGATGTCCAATCCCCAGACCGCGAAGGGCCAGGAGAGCGGAATCGTCTGGAAGCCCTTTGCCGGTTGGTGGATCTGCTTGGATGAAACTCGCATGCCTCGCAAGCCCGCACAAGCTCTGTGGCGTCATTGAGTGCCGTCGGCCAGTAGAAGCCACTGCGGAAGGCTTTGCCTACGAGGGTGCGGGACGACGAGTGTTGACCGCAGTCTCCACCATGGATGTCAGCCAGCAGCTCACGCCCTTGCTTCCTCGAGATGCATTTTAACGAGACATCTTTGGGGCGCCTCCTGTAGACTTCACCGTCTTGGATGCAGTAAGCTGAGGCCTGTCGGACCAAGCGCTCTGCGTCTTCATCCTTGTCCAGTAGGGTGTCGTGTTGCAGATACATCTTGAGTTCCTGGGTCCAGCAACCCTCCTCGGGCTCCACAGCGAGCAGCAGGCGGGCTCCAGAGGTCGGTCCGCAGGACAGGGCGCCGTCTGGAGGCGCCGCAAGTAACCTCTGCTGAGGGGACGCCAGCTCACGAGCTGGCGGTGCTGCCGACGGTTTGAGTAGTCGCTCCTCAAAGACGCCCGGCCTCTGTGGGGACCCCGACTTGGAAGTCGAGATCACCGAATGCACGTGTACAGTGATCCCAGAGATCAATGCTCACTGAACACACAGAAGCTGAAATAACAAGAGTCTTACATCCATACAAATAGTCTTACACGAATTAAGGCCGTTATGGCCAAGTCTTACATAGATAGAGCCTCACGGGCTGAATAGGAAATAACTCAAATAGCGGAAGTCTTCGATAAACGGGTAGAACCCATGCCATCTGCCTTAACCCTACAGGCATTCTGACTGGGATAGCGTCCTAGTTCGCATGTTCGTCTCCAAAGAACTCTTCCTCATATTCCTGCTCTTCCATACCTGGCCAATTAAATAACCAGTGGCAAGCCAATGAGTACTTTGAATGTACTCGCAAGCAACCCATGATGTGGTTCAAGTAACAATGCAATTGAATAATAATGAACAATCTAGCAGGAGCTAGAACAATATGCTATCATCAAGTTATGCATCAATAACCTCGCGTTACCTTGAAGACAGGTTACCGACATCAACATGAATATGATTCATCTCATCGAGTCAAGTCACCACCTTGACTCATCACACACATATCAACACTGACGAAGTAAAATTCTGGACATAGTTTAAGTAGCACCACCCAACTGTCCATGACCCTGGACACGGCTATTCGAATAGTTTTACACTCTGCAGAGGTTGCGCACTTTACCCACAAGATCCGGGGAACTTCCGTGTCATCCACGACCCGCGGTACCTCAAGTACCCGGGGTAAGCACCCGGTCATTACCTTTCCTTAGACGACACTAACATAGAGTCCACTCGTTGGCACACGGCCCTCGGGTACAAACAATAGATCACGGGACTTGCCCTAATTTCAATTTTCACGCGTACCCGAAGGGACCAACGGTGTGTCCGGTGCCCTGTGAAAACAGTCATGGCCGCCTATCCAAGCACGACCTCGTCCCGAAAAAGACCTCAAGTCATCCCGTCACTAGTAATGCGGGCACCATGCTAGTATCGACCTAAGTAATCAATAAAGCCCCGTCCCATAAGGGGTAGTGTGGTTGCACATGTTTGGTTGGGACGGTAGTCACACATAAATCTAATCCATCATTCCACCATGCACATGATCTACCGGCACATCACTTCTTTCTCAAGTGATGACCAATCACTTCATCACCGTCGGGCATTAGGGGCACCCGACGGGTTCATGCAAAGATTTCAACTACGAGGGTTCATCTCACACATGCATCATTTAAGCATCATGACCAACTATTTGCATGTCTTCTGGCACATAGCAAGATCAACAATAAGGCATGCATCATGTGGTGGTTCATCTAGGTTACCATCGTAACCCTATCATCATGCATCAGAAACATACGGGTTCCGAGGACAAATGTATCATGGTCAAAGGGCTGCTTGCCTGGATTGGCTTGGTCTTCAAAGTCTTCAAGTCCTTCTCCTTCTTCTTCCACAACAACTTCGTCAAATACGGGATCTATACGTCGCATAATAACCACCGGAAAATAAGAATACAAATAAAACAGAAAAACCAAAGTGCTCAGAAAAATGTCAACTCATTTTTGTAAAATACTAGAGGGATTTCTAAGATGGGGAAAAATCTTACTTGGAGTTTTGGAGTTATAGAATAGGACATATTGATTTTTGAATCAGGAGTTATACTGCTCAAATTTGAATTTAAATTTGAACAGTACATAAAAGTTTCATGGATTTGAATGAAAGTGGTACCATTAAATAGGTTGGAATATTGCAAGATTTTAGGAGTTGGAAATATTTAATTTGGATCAATATTCTTTTCTGTAGACATGTTTAAATCATTTACAGATAAGAAAAATGAAAAAGGGTCCTGTGCACTGGGCCAGAAGAGGCCACAGTGCACGGCCCAGACGAACTGGCCCAGCTGCACGGAGCCAGCGCGCGCGCACGCCAGGTTTTCAAACCTGACGGGCGGGGCCAGTGGGTCGGCGGCACAGAGGAGGGGGAGAGAGATGGGGGGATGACAGGCGGGGCCCGCCTGTCATCTCTAACCCCTCGGTCAAGGCGGCGGCGAGCTCACCGGCGACGATTCCGGCCACGGCGACGGCAACGGAGGGCAGGGTTAAGCTCAGCGTCGTGTCGCGGTTGCAGTGGTGGTAGCGCGGCACGGCGGGGAGGCCTGGTTCGCCGGCGGCGAGGTGCGATGGCGGAGGCATGTCGGAGGGGAGTTGCTGCGGCCGTTTCCGACTGCAAACGGAGGGGGAAATAGAGGGGAAAGGATCAGTGGAGTGTGGCGGTTCCAAAATGAGTGGAAGGAGAGGCAGGGGAGGGTTGTACCTCGAGATCGCCGGCGGCCCGACATGGCGGAGCTCCGGTCGATCCCGAGCACTGGGACCTCCTGGGGGCGAGCTGGTGGTGCAGGAGTGATGCTGGGGAGGAGGAGGTGCTGCTGGTGCTGTTGGAATGGCTCGGGAGGGCCTACATATAGGGGCTCGACGAGGACCCGTGGTCCAGTGCGCCGGCGAGCTCACCGGCGAGGCTACAGCGCACGGGAGGCTAGGGGAATGGGTCTGTGGAGTTCCTGGACGAGCTCCACGTCCAGTAGAGGTGAGGGGAGGAGCGGGGGAGCGTCAGAGGGGTGCGCACGTGCGAGGCAGAGGAGTGGCCGCCGCGGGCGGCCAGCGCGCGTGCGACGGCGGCTACTGGAGGGCACAGGAGGAGGGGGGACAGCGCCGGGGAAGTCGCGGACGTCGAGGGGCCTCGACTGGCGCGAGGGGGAGGCCCGAGGCTGTCGGGGAGCGGCGATTGGCTGGAGCCAGCGTGCGGGAGCACTGTTTGCGCGCTCTAGAGCGTGCGTTTGACTGGCATTGATGCGCTCTCGCCGGTTTGGTCCGTTCCAGCGTGCCCAACAGTGTCTAGCACGTTTTAGGAGAAGTAAAGAAATGCCCTGAGGCCTTGGATGCCCTGGGGGTGCAGAGAGAGAGGGAGAGGGCTGGTAACATGGTGGAAACCTACTGTACAGCAAGGTAAAACAAGGGCTTCACCCCTCAATCATGGAGCTGAGGTGCTGGGGGAGTTACTGGAGGTGGCTGGTAACTCAATGAGCCTGTGGTAAGAAGTTGAGGCCATGGAGAAAAGTGAAAGTGGTCAAATTGGAGGTTTTAGAAATTCTGCAGAAGGTGTTTGATCTGTGTTTGATCAAGTAAATGAAGTCCACTTGACATGGCACTTGACAGGGTTTTAGAGGGTTTAGCCCATTATTTTGAACATGACCAAGTGTTGAAACTCTTATATATGGACAATATATGTCCTATGAGTCTCTCTGAATTTTGGCAAATATTTTTGAAATAGTTAAATAATTTTCCCCTATTAAAGACCATTTCTGGTCTTAAGAAAAAGCTTTTAAATAAAATAGGAAAATAACTTTTAAAATTATACCTTTGTAGTTTCTGGGAGTCCTATGACTACTAGGTCTCAAATAAACCTTTTGAAATAATTTTCTCACCCTAAATCAAGTACTTGCAGTGCAAATCTCAATTCAGGGGTTTTTGGAAAACTAAATTTATAAAATAATTTTTGGCCAAATTATTTTTGTAAGAAAATACCATACTGTTATATAACACTTGGCATGATCATTGGGCAGAAGTTTTGGATAAGGAGATGAAATCTACAAGAGGTCATAGTTGACTTTAATGAGCACATGAAAAAGCAAATGAAGAAAACTCAATTCCAAATAAAAGCCAAATGATGCTAAAAAAATTTGCTGGTCCAAATTTTTATGCTTCAAAGTTACAAATAACACGTTACAAAATGCAGGGTGTGACAGACCTACCCCCCTTACAAGAATCTCGTCCCCGAGATTCCTAAACTAGGGCTTAAAAGAGATCGGGAAACTCGGATCTAAGATAGTCTTCTCGTTCCCAGGTTGCTTCTGCTTCGGTGTGGTTGCTCCACTGGACCTTGAAGTACTTGATGGTGCAGCTCCGCGTACGTCGTTCTGCTTCGTCCAGAATACAAACAGGCTTCTTGCGGTAGGTCAAATCAGGCTGCAGGTCAATGGCTTGATGATCCACATCCTTGTAGAGATTGGGCTTGTCTGGAACTTGGAGACATTTCCGGAGTTGTGACACATGGAACACATTGTGCACATCGGATAGCTCAGGTGGTAGTTCCAACTGGTAAGCCACTTCTCCTCGTCGTGCAGTGATCACAAAGGTTCCAATGAACCTTGGCGCGAGCTTCCCCTTGACATGGAAACGCTTGGTTCCTTTCAGAGGAGTTACCCGCAGGTACACCTGGTCCCCGACATGGAAACTCATGTCTCGGCGTCGAGTGTCAGCATAACTCTTCTGCCTTGACTTGGCGGCCTTTAATCGCTCTCTGACTAGTTGGCCTTGCTCTTCTGCTGCACGGAGATTATCCGGTCCAAAGACTAGTCCTTCTCCAGTCTCTGACCAGTTGAGGGGTGTGCGACACTTGCGTCCGTACAACACCTCAAATGGTGCCATATGAAGGCTTGACTGGTAACTGTTGTTATAGGAGAACTCGGCATAAGGGAGACAGTCTTCCCACTTGGCTCCATACGCCAGGACACAGGCTCGGAGCATGTCTTCGAGAATCTGATTGACTCGCTCAGTTTGACCTCCGATCTGCGGGTGGAAAGCTGTGCTGAAAGACAACTTGGTTCCCAAGGCTTCTTGGAACTTCTTCCAGAACCTTGAGGTGAACTGGGTTCCTCGATCTAACACAATCTCCTTGGGAACACCGTGAAGACTTACGATTCGGTCGATGTAGAGAGCTGCCAGCCGGTTGCCATCATAAGTGGTCTTGACAGGAATGAAATGGGCCACCTTGGTCAAATGATCGACTATGACCCAGATAGAGTCATGTCCTCTATTCGACCATGGTAATCCAGTGATGAAGTCCATTCCGACTTTATCCCACTTCCACTCAGGAACCTTGAGTGGTTGAAGCAATCCAGCAGGTCGCTGATACTCAGCCTTGACCCTTTGGCACACATCACACTTTGCAACATAGGTTGCAATCTCTCTCTTCATACCGTGCCACCAGAATCGTGCCTTCAAGTCTTGGTACATCTTGGTTCCTCTGGGGAGGATGGAATACGGAGTGTCGTGGTCTTCTTGCAGAATCAGCGTCTTCAACCCGGTGTTGTTTGGTACGCAGAGGTGACCTTTGTACCAAACAATCCCGTGCTCGTCTTCGGAGAATCCTGGGGCCTTGCCCAACTTCATCTTCCTCTTGATACCTTCAATGCTTGCGTGTCCATCTTGAGCCTTCTTGACGTCGTCCATCAGGGTTGGTCTGACTTCCAAATGATCCAGAAATCCAGGGGTGACCAATTCCAAACTGAATTGTTCGATCTCCTTAAACAAGGTTGGCTGCCTTTCTTGAATAACGACATTCAAAGAGCAAGCCTTCCTGCTTAAGGCATCGGCCACCACGTTAGCCTTCCCAGGGTGATACTGAACACTAAGGTCATAATCCTTGATGAGTTCCAACCATCTCCGCTGCCTCATGTTCAACTCTTTTTGGGTGAAAATGTACTTCAGACTTTTGTGGTCTGTGTAAATCTCACACCGTTTCCCTAGGAGGTAATGCCGCCATGTCTTCAAGGCATGAACTACTGCTGCTAGCTCAAGATCGTGAGTAGCGTAGTTCTCCTCGTGGGGTCGTAGCTGCCTGGAGAGGTATGCTATGACGCGGCCTTCTTGCATCAGAACGCTTCCCAATCCGGTTCGAGAGGCATCACAATATATCACGAACTCCTTGTGAATATCAGGTGTTGCCAGAACTGGGGCGGTGGTCAATCTCTTCTTGAGCTCTTGGAAGCTCTCTTCGCATTTTGGCGTCCCTTCGAACTTCTTTTCCTTCTTGAGGAGCTGAGTCATTGGTCGTGCAATGCTAGAGAATCCTTCCACGAACTTGCGGTAATAGCCCGCTAATCCGAGGAAGCTTCTGACTTCCTTGACGGTCGTTGGAGATTGCCATTGGGTCACAGCTTCAATTTTTGCAGGATCAACAGATAATCCTTCCTCGGTCAAGACATGACCTAAGAATCCAACTTTAGGTAGCCAGAACTCACACTTGCTGAATTTGGCATACAGTTGGTGCTCACGAAGCTTGTCTAGGACCATCCTCAGATGCTGCTCATGCTCTTCCTCCGACTTCGAGAACACAAGAATGTCATCAATGAAGACAACAACGAACTTGTCCAAATATTCCATGAAGACTTTATTCATGAGATACATGAAGTAAGCTGGGGCATTGGTTAACCCAAAAGACATGACCGTGCACTCGTACAGGCCATATCTAGTTACGAATGCCGTCTTCGGAATATCTTGGGGTCAGATCTTCAGCTGGTAATACCCAGATCTGAGGTCGATCTTGGAGAATACCTTGGCTCCGCTGAGCTGATCAAACAGATCTTCGATCTTGGGATGTGGATACTTGTTCTTGATTGTAACTTCATTGAGGGAACGATAGTCAATGCATAAGCGGATGGTGCCGTCCCTCTTTGCCACAAACAGAACAGGAGATCCCCAAGGGGAGGCACTCGGGCGGATAAATCCCTTCCTTAGCTGCTCTTCTAGCTGCTTCTTCAACTCGGCTAATTCTTCCGTCCCCATTCTATAAGGCTTCTTATAGATGGGTCCTGCTCTGGGCACGAGCTCGATGATGAACTCAATGTCACGGTCAGGGGGCATTCCCGGTAGTTCATCCGGAAAGACATCAGGATACTCACATACCACCGGTACTTGATCTAGCCCAACTTCAGACAGACAGTTGACTTTAGCGGCTTGAGCGGAAGAGGAGTTGGGGGCAAACTTGACTTCTACCCCTTGGTCATTGGTCACAGTGACTGTCCGATTGGCACAGTCTAATAAGCCTTGGTGCTTACTGAGCCAATCCATCCCTAAGATCACATCCAAGCCTTGCGATCGCAGGATGATAAGGTCTGCTAGGAAGTCTACACCGTTAATGGTAATACTGACTCCTTTACAGCCTATCTTGGCTCTCATCTCGGCTCCGGGGGTTTGTACCACCATAGGGTTATTCAGGGGTGTAGGGGTCATGCCACTTTTTAATGCAAATCTTTGAGTGACAAATGAATGCGTTGCTCCCGAATCAAACAAGACAGTTGCAGGTGCTGAGTTGACAAGGAACGTACCCAGCACGACGTCCGGGTCTTCCTGGGCTTCTTCAGCAGTGACGTGATTCACACGCCCCTTCCCATAGTTCGGTGGATTGCGAGGAGCTGGGTTCCTTGGTGGCATACCACGGCCTTGTCCCTGGTTCTGCGCATTGGGGCGCGAGGCATCAGGCTTCTTGTTGGGGCACATCCTGGAGATGTGTCCGGGCTGACCACACCCAAAGCAAGTGATTGGTTTGGAGTGTTGATCTTGTTGCCACCATTGGTATTGGGGTTGAAAGCTGGCCTGGGGTTGGCATACTGCTGAGGCTGAGGATTGGCACGAGGTGCAGGTGTTGGGGAACGTAGTATTTTAAAATTTTCCTACGATCACGCAAGATCTATCTACCAGATGCATAGCAATGAGAGGGAAGAGTGTGTCTACGTACCCTCGTAGACCGGGAGCGTAAGCGTCAAGTGACGCGGTTGATGTTGTCGAACTTCTTCGCGATCCAACCGATCAAGCACCGAACGTACGGCACCTCCGCGTTCAGCACACGTTCAGCTTGATGACGTCCCACGAGCTCTTGATCCAGTTGAGCTTCACGGGAGAGTTTCGTCAGCACGAAGGCGTGGTGACGGATATGATGTGTTCACCGGCGCAGGGCTTCGCCTAAGCTCCGCGACGGTATGACCGAGGTGTGATTCTGTGGAGGGGGGCACCGCACACGGCTAAAACAATTCAACTTGTGTGTCTTTGGGTGCCCCCCTGCCCCCGTATATAAAGGAGCAAGGGAGGAGGGTCGGCCAACCTCCTATGGTGCGGCTAGGGAAGGAATCCTACTAGGAATAGGATTGCAATCCTATTCCTAGTAGGAATCACCAAAGAAGGAAGAGATGGAGTAGGAAAAGGAAGAGGTGGCGCCTCCCACCAATCCTAGTCCAACTAGGAACTAGGTGGGGCGCCGGCCAGCCCTATGGGCTGCCTCTCTCCTTTCCACAAGGCCCACTATGGACCATCCCCCTTCGTAGGAGGTTCCGGTAACCCCCTTCGGCAATCCCGATAAATCCGAAACTTTTCCGGTATACTTCCGGTGTTCGAATATAGCCGTCCAATATATCAATCTTTATGTCTCGGACATTCCGAGACTCCTCGTCATGTCGGTGATCTCATCCGGGACTCCGAACTACCTTCGGTACATCAATACTCATAAACTCATAATACCGATCGTCATCAAACGTTAAGCGTGCGGACCCTACGGGTTCGAGAACTATGTAGACATGACCGAGACTCATCTCCGGTCAATAACCAATAGCGGAACCTGGATGTTCATATTGGCTCCTACATATTCTACGAAGATCTTTTATCGGTCAGAACCGCATAACAACATACGTTGTTCCTTTTGTCAAACGGTACGTTACTTGCCCGATATTCGATCGTCGGTATCTCTATACCTAGTTCAATCTCGTTACCGGCAAGTCTCTTTACTCATTCCGTAACACATCATCTCGTGACTAACTCATTAGTATTTTGCTTGCAAGGCTTATTGTGATGTGTGTTACCGAGAGGGCCCAGAGATACCTCTCCGACACTCGGAGTGACAAATCCTAATCTTGATCTATGCCAACACCACGAATACTTTCGGAGACACCTGTAGAGCATCTTTATGATCACCCAGTTATGTTGTGATGTTTGATAGCACACAAGGTCTTCCTACGGTATTCGGGAGTTGCATAATCTCATAGTCATAGGAACATGTATAAGTCATGAAGAAAGCAATAGCAGATAAACTAAACGATCATAGTGCTATGCTAACGGATGGGTCTTGTCCATCACATCATTCTCCTAATGATGTGATCCCATTGATCAAATGACAACTCATGTCTATGGCTAGGAAACATAACATCTTTGATCAATGAGCTAGTCTAGTAGAGGCATACTAGGGACATTCTGTTTTGTCTATGTATTCACACATGTACTAAGTTTCCGGTTAATACAATTCTAGCATGAATAATAAACATTTATCATGATATAAGGAAATAAATAATAACTTTATTATTGCCTCTAGGGCATATTTCCTTCAGTCTCCCACTTGCACTAGAGTCAATAATCTAGCTCACATCGCCATGTGATTTAATACCGATAGTTCACATCGTTATGTGATTAACACCCATAGTTCACATCGCCATGTGACCAACACCCAAAGGGTTTACTAGAGTCAATAATCTAGTTCACATCGCTATGTGATTAATACCCAAGAGTAATAAGGTGTGATCATGTTTTGCTTGTGAGAGAAGTTCAGTCAATGGGTCTGTCATATACAGATCCCTATGTATTTCGCAAATTTCTATGTCTACAATGCTCTGCATGGAGCTACTCTAGCTAATTGCTCCCAATTTCAATACGCATCCAGATTGATACTTAGAGTCATCTGGATTTAGTGTCAAAGCTTGCATCGGCGTAACCCTTTACGACGAACTCTTTATCACCTCCATAATCGAGAAATATTTCCTTAGTCATAGGGAATGACTTTATAGAACCTATGGCTGAGGCATAGGGAATGACTTTCATTCTCTCTATATTTTTCTGCCGTGGTCTGGCTTTGAGTCTTACTCAACTTCACACCTTACAAGTCAGGCAAGAACTTCTTCTTTGACTGATCCATTTTGAACTACTTCAAAATCTTATCAAGGTATGTACTCATCGAAAGTCTTATCAAGCGTCTTGATCTATCTATATAGATCTTGATGCTCAATATGTAAGCAGCTTCACCGAGGTCTTTCTTTGAAAAACTCCTTTCAAACACTCCTTTATGCTTTCCAGAAAATTCTACATCATTTCCGATCGACAATATGTCATTCACATATACTTATCAGAAATGCTACAGAGCTCCCACTCACTTTCTTGTAAATACAGGCTTCTCCAAAAGTCTGTATAAAACCATATGCTTTGATCACCTCATCAAAGCGTATATTCCAACTCCGAGATGCTTGCACCAGTCCATAGATGGATCGCTGGAGTTTGCATACTTTGTTAGCATCTTTTGGATCGACAAAACCTTCTGGTTGCATCATATACAACTCTTCTTTGAGATATCCATTTAGGAATGCAGTTTTGACATCCATTTGCCAGATTTCATAATCATAAAATGTGGCAATTGCTAACATGATTCGGACAGACTTAAGCATCGCTACAGGTGAGAAAGTCTCATCGTAGTCAACTCCTTGAACTTGTCGAAAACCTTTCGCAACAAGTCGAGCTTTGTAAACAGTAATATTACCGTCTGCGTCGGTCTTCCTCTTGAAGATCCATTTATTTTCGATGGCTTGCCGATCATCGGGCAAGTCAACCAAAGTCCATACTTTGTTCTCATACATGGATCCCATCTTAGATTTCATGGCTTCAAGCCATTTTGCGGAATCTGGGCTCATCATCGCTTCCTCATAGTTCGTAGGTTCATCATGGTCTAGTAACATGATTTCCAGAACTGGGTTGCCGTACCACTCCGGTGCGGAACGTACTCTGGTTGATCTACGACGTTCAGTAGAAACTTGATCCGAAGATTCATGATCATTATCATTAACTTCCTCACTAATTGGTGTAGGAATCACTGGAACAATTTTCTGTGATGTACTATTTTCCAATCCGGGAGAAGGTACAATTACCTCATCAAGTTCTACTTTCCTCCCACTCACTTCTTTCGAGAGAAACTCTTTTTCTAGAAAGGATCCGTTCTTAGCAACGAATATTTTGCCTTCGGATCTGTGATAGAAGGTGTACCCAACAGTCTCTTTTGGGTATCCTATGAAGATTTACTTCTCCGATTTGGGTTCGAGCTTATCATGTTGAAACTTTTTCACATAAGCATCGCAGTCCCAAACTTAAAGAAATGACAGTTTATATGGTGTCATCTCCACGGATTTAGATGGTGCCCTATTTAACGTGAATGTAGCTGTCTCTAATGCATAACCCCAAAAGTGATATTGGTAAATCGGTAAGAGACATCATAGATCGCACCATATCCAATAAAGTACGGTTACGACGTTCGGACACACCATTACGCTGTGGTGTTCCGGGTGGCGTGAGTTGTGAAACTATTCCACATTGTTTCAAATGAAGACCAAACTCATAACTCAAATATTCTCCTCCACAATCAGATCGTAGAAACTTTATTTTCTTGTTACGATGATTCTCTACTTCACTCTGAAATTCTTTGAACTTTTCAAATGTTTCAGACTTGTGTTTCATTAAGTAGATATACCCATATCTGCTCAAATCATCAGTGAAGGTCAGAAAATAACGATACCCGCCGCGAGCTTCAACACTCATTGGCCCACATACATCAGTATGTATGATTTCCAACAACTCTGTTGCTCGCTCCATAGTTCTGGAGAACGAAGTTTTTAGTCATCTTGCCCATGAGGCATGGTTCGCAAGCACCAAGTGATTCATAATCAAGTGATTCCAAAAGTCCATCATTATGGAGTTTCTTCATGCGTTTTACACCAATATGACCTAAACGGCAGTGCCACAAATAAGTTGCACTATCATTATTAACCTTGCATCTTTTGGCTTCAATATTATGAATATGTGTATCACACGATCGAGATCCAACAAACTATTTTCATTGTGTGTATGACCATAGAAGGTTTTATTCATGTAAACAGAACAACAATTATTCTCTAACTTACATGAATAACCGTATTGCAATAAACATGATCAAATCATATTCATGCTCAACACAAACACCAAATAACACTTATTTAGGTTCAACACTAATCCCGAAAGTATAGGGAGTGTGCGATGATGATCATATCAATCTTGGAACTGCTTCCAATACACATCGTCACTTCATCCTTTAACTAGTTTCTGTTCATTATGCAACTCCCATTTCGAGTTACTACTCTTTAGCAACTGAACCAGTATCAAATACCGAGGGTTTGCTATGAACACTAGTAAAATACACATCAATAATCTGTATATCAAATATACCTTTGTTCACTTTGTCATCCTTCTTATCCGCCAAGTATCTAGGGCAGTTCCACTTCCGGTGACCATTTCCTTTGCAGTAGAAGCACTTAGTTTCAGGCTTGAGTTTAGCTTTGGGTTTCTTCATGGGAGTGACAACTTGCTTGTCATTCTTCTTGAAGTTCCCTTTCTATCCCTTTGCCCTTTACTTGAAACAAGTGGTCTTATTAACCATCAACACTTGATGTTCTTTCTTGATTTCTACCTTCGCCCATTTCAGCATCGTGAAGAGCTTGGGAATTACTTTCGTCATCCCTTGCATATTATAGTTCACCACGAAGTTCTACTAACTTGGTGATAGTGACTAGAGAACTTTGTCAATTACTTTCTTATCTGGAAGATTAACTCCCACTTGATTCAAGTAATTGTAGTACCCAGACAATCTGAGCACATGCTCACTAGTTGAGCTATTCTCCTCCATCTTTAGGCAAAGTACTGTCAGAAGTCTTATACCTCTAGACACGGGCATGAGTATGAAATACTAATTTCAACTCTTGGAACATCTCATATGCTCCATGGCGTTTCAAAACGTTTTTGAAGTCCTGGTTATAAGCCGCAAAGCATGGTGCACTAAACTATCAAGTAGTCATCATACCGAGCTTTTGTCAAAACGTTCATAACGTCTACATCTGCTCCTGCAATAGGTCTGTCACCTAGCGGTGCATCAAGGACATATTTCTCTGTGCAGCAATGAGGATAATCCTCAGATCATGGAACAATTCCGCATCTCTACTACTAACATCTTTCAACTTAGTTTTCTCTAGGAACATATGAAAAATAAACGGGGAGCAACATCGCGAGCTATTGATCTACAACATAGATATGCTAATACTACCAGGACTAAGTTCATGA
Source organism: Secale cereale (assembly GCA_902687465.1). Taxonomy (NCBI): domain Eukaryota; kingdom Viridiplantae; phylum Streptophyta; class Magnoliopsida; order Poales; family Poaceae; genus Secale; species Secale cereale. The sequence goes on along the minus strand of LR738711.1, from coordinate 576,652,552 downwards.
TAAATTAAAGTTCAATTAATCATATTACTTAAGAACTCCCACTTAGATAGACATCCCTCGGGTCATCTAAATGATCACGTGATCCAAATCAACTAAACCATGTCCGATCATCACGTGAGATGGAGTAGTTTCAATGGTGAACATCTTATGTTGATCATATCTACTATATGATTCACGCTCGACCTTTCGGTCTCCAGTGTTCCGAGGCCATATCTGCATATGCTAGGCTCGTCAAGTTTAACCTGAGTATTCCGCGTGTGCAAAACTGGCTTACACCCGTTGTATTTGAACGTAGAGCTTATCACACCCGATCATCACGTGGTGTCTCGGCATGACGAACTTTCGCAACGGTGCATACTCAGGGAGAACACTTATACCTTGAAATTTAGTAAGGGATCATCTTATAATGCTACCGTTGTCCTAAGCAAAATAAGAAGCATAATAAGATAAACATCACATGCAATCAAAATATGTGACATGATATGGACATCATCATCTTGTGCTTTTGATCACTATCTCCAAAGCACCGTCATGATTACCTTCGTCACCGGCTTGACACCTTGATCTTCATCGTAGCATCGTTGTCGTCTCGCCAACTATTGCTTCTACGACTATCGCTACCGCTTAGTGATAAAGTAAAGCAATTACATGGCGATTGCATTTCATACAATAAAGCGACAACCATATGGCTCCTGCCAGTTGCCGATAACTTTACAAAACATGATCATCTCATACAAAACCGTATAACTCATTATGTCTTGACCATATCACATCACAACATGCCCTGCAAAAACAAGTTAGACGTCCTCTACTTTGTTTGTTGCATGTTTTACGTGGCTGCTACGGGCTTTAGCAAGAACCGTTCTTACCTACGCATACAAAACCACAACAATGTTTCGTCAAGTATGTGCTGTTTTAACCTTCACAAGGACCGGGCGTAGCCACACTTGATTCAGCTAAAGTGAGAGAGACAGACACCCGCCAGTCACCTTTAAGCAATGAGTGCTCGTAACGGTGAAACCAGTCTCGCGTAAGCGTACGCGTAATGTCGGTCCGGGGCGCTTCATCTCACAATACCGCCGAAGCAAAGTATGACATGCTGGTAAGCAGTATGACTAATATCGCCCACAATCTCATTGTGTTCTACTCGTGCATATCATCTACGCATAGACTTGGCTCATGATGCCACTGTTGGGAACGTAGTATTTTAAAATTTTCCTACGATCACGCAAGATCTATCTACCAGATGCATAGCAATGAGAGGGAAGAGTGTGTCTACGTACCCTCGTAGACCGAGAGCGGAAGCGTCAAGTGACGCGGTTGATGTTGTCGAACTTCTTCTCGATCCAACCGATCAAGCACCGAACGTACGGCACCTCCGCGTTCAGCACACGTTCAGCTTGATGACGTCCCACGAGCTCTTGATCCAGTTGAGCTTCACGGGAGTGTTTCGTCAGCACAACGGCGTGGTGACGTATATGATGTGTTCACCGGCGCAGGGCTTCGCCTAAGCTCCGCGACGGTATGACCGAGGTGTGATTCTGTGGAGGGGGGCACCGCACACGGCTAAAACAATTCAACTTGTGTGTCTTTGGGTGCCCCCCTGCCCCCGTATATAAAGGAGCAAGGGAGGAGGGCCGGCCAACCTCCTATGGTGCGGCTAGGGAAGGAATCCTACTAGGAATAGGATTGCAATCCTATTCCTAGTAGGAATCACCAAAGAAGGAAGAGATGGAGTAGGAAAAGGAAGAGGTGGCGCCTCCCACCAATCCTAGTCCAACTAGGAACTAGGTGGGGCGCCGGCCAGCCCTATGGGCTGCCTCTCTCCTTTCCACCAGGCCCACTATGGACCATCCCCCTTCGTAGGAGGTTCCGGTAACCCCCTTCGGCAATCCCGATAAATCCGAAACTTTTCCGGTATACTTCCGGTGTCCGAATATAGCCGTCCAATATATCAATCTTTATGTCTCGGACATTCCGAGACTCCTCATCATGTCCGTGATCTCATCCGGGACTCCGAACTACCTTCGGTACATCAATACTCATAAACTCATAATACCGATCGTCATCAAACCTTAAGCGTGCGGACCCTACGGGTTCGAGAACTATGTAGACATGACCGAGACTCATCTCCGGTCAATAACCAATAGCGGAACCTGGATGTTCATATTGGATCCTACATATTCTACGAAGATCTTTTATCGGTCAGAACCGCATAACAACATACGTTGTTCCTTTTGTCAAACGGTATGTTACTTGCCCGAGATTCGATCGTCGGTATCTCTATACCTAGTTCAATCTCGTTACCTGCAAGTCTCTTTACTCGTTCCGTAACACATCATCTCATGACTAACTCATTAGTCTTTTGCTTGCAAGGCTTATTGTGATGTGTGTTACCGAGAGGGCCCAGAGATACCTCTCCGACACTCGGAGTGACAAATCCTAATCTTGATCTATGCCAACACCACGAATACTTTCGGAGACACCTGTAGAGCATCTTTATGATCACCCAGTTACGTTGTGACGTTTGATAGCACACAAGGTGTTCCTACGGTATTCGGGAGTTGCATAATCTCATAGTCATAGGAACATGTATAAGTCATGAAGAAAGCAATAGAAGTTAAACTAAACGATCATAGTGCTATGCTAACGGATGGGTATTGTCCATCACATCATTCTCCTAATGATGTGATCCCGTTGATCAAATGACAACTCATGTCTATGGCTAGGAAACATAACCATCTTTGATCAATGAGCTAGTCTAGTAGAGGCATACTAGGGACATTCTGTTTTGTCTATGTATTCACACATGTACTAAGTTTCCGGTTAATACAATTCTAGCATGAATAATAAACATTTATAATGATATAAGGAAATAAATAATATCTTTATTATTGCCTCTAGGGCATATTTCCTTCAGCAGGAGCTCTTGGCTGCTGATAGGTTGGCTTGGCCGGGGCTGACTGCCACGGACGAGGTTTCTGGTTGCTGGAACTTCCCTTACTGACCAACTTGCGCTTGCGAGTGTCTTCCAAAGCACGGCGCTTGTCTTCAAGCATAAGTGCCTTGTTCACCAGGTCAGGGAAAGACGGGCAGTCGCACACGACAAGCGAGTATTGCAGAGTCTGATTAAGGCCTTCCATGAAGCGCTCCCTTTTGGCAGCATCAGTGCTGACATCCTCAGGGGCATACCTTGACAGAATCCTGAACTTCTGCATGTACTCCTTGACAGTGCCACTTCCTTGCTTCAGGGCTCGGAACTCGCGCTTTTTGATAGCCATGATTCCGGAAGGAATGTGGGCCTTGCGGAATTCTGCCTTGAAGTTCGCCCAAGTGATGTCTTGTTCAGCATGCATGACTTTGAATCCATCCCACCAAGCTCTAGCAGTTCCCCCGAGGCAGTGGGCTGCATAAGCCACCTTCTCGCAATCTTCGGTGCATCCGACTAGTTCCAGGATTTCCTCAATGGAACGGACCCAGTCATCTGCATCCAGGGGTTCAGCAGTCTCGATGAAGGTTGGCGGTGCATGCTTCTTGAACTCTGCCAACATGGAACGTCCATTACCATTCCCCGCCGGCTGGCGGTTGTTGGTGACAGCTTGAGCAATCAGCTGAAGAGCTGCAGTGTTGGCTTGGCGTTCCTCTCGGAAAGCTTGGAGAAGCTGAGCCATGTCCATGCTTGGAGGAGGTGGTGGTGGAGCTTGGTCGTTGGTTTGGTCGTGGTCTGCCTCTGGCTGAGAGGATGCTCCGGCTTCGGGCTGCTGGGTAGAGGTACCAGTACGAGTTACAACAGGCATCCTGTTGGAGCGGTAAAAAGGTCTCATGACTCGGAAGAGGGAAAGCAAGATAGATGGGTGCCTAGTAAGGGGGTGGGTGTGACACTAAATCAAATCATGCAAGGGCCGTAAGGCCAAAACACATTCATTAAAATTCCAAGGGGGTGATGTAGTCGTTTACACATTCCCGAAGGAAGATTACGACTTACATCAAGACACAACAAAAGCAAACACTAGATGGTTTCATATGAACCATACAAGGACTCGTCTGCGCATAGGGGTTACACGACCTATCCTACCGTAGGGGTTACAGCTGGCATATCCGAGTAGCGAATAATGCCTAAGCAGCGGAATGCTCGGTCGCGTATTCCGGCTCTTCTGGGTCTTCCTCCTTGTCTTCATCTGTCTGGGCTCCCTTGCCGCTGGAGGGAGTGGGGGAGCGGAGGAGTTGGATACGACGGTGCTTCGATGGTGTTGCAGGGAAAAGCCTGCGGTATTCCCTTGCTGTCATCCGGCGTCGCCGAGGTGGTTCTTCACCCTTGGAAGACACATCCTCGGAGGGCCTTCCGCCTCGATATGCGATAGCAGGTTGTCCAGAAGGGGCTCCTTCCTTCTTGATCCTGTTTGCCTTCTCTTGAGCTCGACGAAGAAGTGCCTTGGTCTTGTAAAGTTCTTCTCGAAGCTTCATTGATTCTGAGGCCAAGTCTTGTGCCAAGCTGTCGGCACATAGACTGAAGTAGGTCTGGAACCGAAGCGAGAGTCCTTCCTTCAGTGGAGGGGCTAGTGCGCTGCTTTCTTCGTCACCTTCCTTCCGATAAGGTAAGAAGCGAGTTGCCATCTTGGCTGCCATCTCCGGAAGAAGCTCGCGGAGACGGGTTAGTGCCTTGAGTGCAGCAGCCTCGACAGCGAGTGGTAGTGTCGTCATCTGGGGTCCCTCGAAGAACTAACTTGTGGGAGGATCGTTTGCCTTCACGATCACTTCCACATGGTACTCCACCTCAGTATCGCTCACCCAATGCTCAAGGTAGGTGAGGATGGGTGCTCGGTGGAACTGACACTCCTAGAGGCTATCCTCGAGAAGTAGGGGAAACCCAGTGGTCAGGTGCTCTTCGGGAACAGCGGCCATCTACAAAGGTGGAATAGGAGGGGTTAAATAGCTGATGAAATCTCAGGTTTAGAAAAGAAGAGAGGTTTAGAAGGTTTGAAAAGGGGTCTCAACTAACTAACGCCCATGCTAATTAAGGCTTCCTACAGTCAGGATGGCTCTGATACCAGCTCTGTGGCGACCCCGACTTGGAAGTCGAGATCACCGAATGCACGTGTAAAGTGATCCCAGAGATCAATGCTCACTGAACACACAGAAGCTGAAATAACAAGAGTCTTACATCCATACAAATAGTCTTACACGAATTAAGGCCGTTATGGCCAAGTCTTACATAGATAGAGCCTCACGGGCTGAATAGGAAATAACTCAAATAGCGGAAGTCTTCGATAAACGGGTAGAACCCATGCCATCTGCCTTAACCCTACAGGCATTCTGACTGGGATAGCGTCCTAGTTCGCATGTTCGTCTCCAAAGAACTCTTCCTCATATTCCTGCTCTTCCATGCCTGGCCAATTAAATAACCAGTGGCAAGCCAATGAGTACTTTGAATGTACTCGCAAGCAACCCATGATGTGGTTCAAGTAACAATGCAATTGAATAATAATGAACAATCTAGCAGGACCTAGAACAATATGTTATCATCAAGTTATGCATCAATAACCTCGCGTAACCTCGAAGACAGGTTACCGACATCAACATGAATATGATTCATCTCATCGAGTCAAGTCACCACCTTGACTCATCACACACATATCAACACTGACGAAGTAAAATTCTGGACATAGTTTAAGTAGCACCACCCAACTGTCCATGACCGCGGACACGGCTATTCGAATAGTTTTACACTCTGCAGAGGTTGCGCACTTTACCCACAAGATCCGGGGAACTTCCGTGTCATCCACGACCCGCGGTACCTCAAGTACCCGGGGTAAGCATCCGGTCATTACCTTTCCTTAGACGACACTAACATAGAGTCCACTCGTTGGCACACGGCCCTCGGGTACAAACAATAGATCACGGGACTTGCCCTAATTTCAATGTTCACGCGTACCTGAAGGGTCCAACGGTGTGTCCGGTGCCCTGTGAAAATAGTCATGGCCGCCTATCCAAGCACGACCCCGTCCCGGAAAAGACCTCAAGTCTTCCCGTCACTAGTAATGCGGGCACCATGCTAGTATCGACCTAAGTAATCAATAAAGCCCCATCCCATAAGGGGTAGTGTGGTTGCACATGTTTGATTGGGACGGTAGTCACACATAAATCTAATCCATCATTCCACCATGCACATGATCTACCGGCACACCACTTCTTTCTCAAGTGATGACCTATCACTTCATCACCCTCGGGCATTAGGGGCACCCGACGGGTTCATGCAAAGATTTCAACTACGAGGGTTCATCTCACACATGCATCATTTAAGCATCATGACCAACTATTTGCATGTCTTCTGGCACATAGCAAGATCAACAATAAGGCATGCATCATGTGGTGGTTCATCTAGGTTACCATCGTAACCCTATCATCATGCATCGGAAACATACGGGTTCCGAGGACAAATGTATCATGGTCAAAGGGCTGCTTGCCTGGATTGGCTTGGTCTTCAAAGTCTTCAAGTCCTTCTCCTTCTTCTTCCACAGCAACTTCGTCAAATACGGGATCTATACGTCGCATAATAACCACGGGAAAATAAGAATACAAATAAAACAGAAAAACCAAAGTGCTCAGAAAAATGTTAACTCATTTTTGTAAAATACTAGAGGGATTTCTAAGATGGGAAAAAATCTTAGTTGGAGTTTTGGAGTTACAGAATAGGACATATTGATTTTTGAATCGGGAGTTATACTGCTCAAATTTGAATTTAAATTTGAACAGTACAGAAAAGTTTCATGGATTTGAATGAAAGTGGTACCATTAAATAGGTTGGAATATTGCAAGATTTTAGGAGTTGGAAATATTTAATTTGGATCAATATTCTTTTCTGTAGAAATGTTTAAATCATTTACAGAAAAGAAAAATGAAAAAGGGTCCTGTGCACTGGGCCAGAAGAGGCCACAGTGCACGGCCCAGACGAACTAGCCCAGCCGCACGGAGCCAGCGCGCGCGCACGTCAGGTTTTCAAACCTGACGGGCGGGGCCCGTGGGTCAGCGGCACAGAGGAGGGGGAGAGAGATGGGGGGATGACAGGCGGGGCCCGCCTGTCATCTCTAACCCCTCAGTCACGGCGGCGGCGAGCTCACCTGCGACGATTCCGGCCACGACGACGGCAACGGAGGGCAGGGTTGAGCTCAGCGTCGTGTCGCGGTTGCAGTGGTGGTAGCGCGGCACGGCGGGGAGGCCTAGTTCGCCGGCGGCGAGGTGCGACGGCGGAGGCTCGTCGGAGGGGAGTTGCTGCGGCCGTTTCTGACTGCAAACGGAGGGGGAAATAGAGGGGAAAGGATCAGTGGAGTGTGGCGGTTCCAAAACGAGTGGAAGGAGAGGCAGGGGAGGCTTGTACCTCGAGATCGCCGGCGGCCCGACGCGGCGGAGCTCCGGTCGATCCCAAGCACTGGGACCTCCTGGGGGCGAGCTGGTGGTGCAGGAGTGATGCTGGGGAGGAGGAGGTGCTGTTGGTGCTGTTGGAATGGCTCGGGAGGGCCTATATATAGGGGCTCTACGAGGACCCGTGGTCCAGTGCGCCGGCGAGCTCACCGGCGAGGCTACAGCCCACGGGAGGCTAGGGGAATGGGTCTGTGGAGTTCCTGGACGAGCTCCACGTCCAGTAGAGGTGAGGGGAGGAGCGGGGGAGCGTTAGAGGGGTGCGCGCGTGCGAGGCAGAGGAGTGGCCGCCGCGGGCGGCCAGCACGCGTGCGACGACGGCTACTGGAGGGCGCTGGAGGAGGGGGGGACAGCGCCGGGGAGGTCGCGGACGTCGAGGGGCCTCGACTGGCGCGAGGGGGAGTCCCGAGGCTGTCGGGGAGCGGCGATTGGCTGGAGCCAGCGTGCGGGAGCACTGTTTGCGCGCTCTAGAGCGTGCGTTTGACTGGCATCGACGAGCTCTCGCCGGTTTGGTCCGTTCCAGTGTGCCCAACAGTGTCTAGCACGTTGTAGGAGAAGTAAAGAAATGCCATGAGGCCTTGGATGCCCTGGGGGTGCAGAGAGAGAGGGAGAGGGCTGGTAACATGGTGGAAACCTACTTTACAGCAAGGTAAAACAAGGGTTTCACCCCTCAATCATGGAGCTGAGGTGCTGGGGGAGTTACTGGAGGTGGCTGGTAACTCAATGAGCCTGTGGTAAGAAGTTGAGGCCATGGAGAAAAGTGAAAGTGGTCAAATTGGAGGTTTTAAAAATTCTGCAGAAGGTGTTTGATCTGTGTTTGATCAAGTAAATGAAGTCCACTTGACATGGCACTTGACAGGGTTGAAAGACATAAGAAAATAGGGTGCTTCACCAAATTTGGGCTCATTTGAAGAAACTAGCCAATGTAACTTTGGTGAACCCTAGAAATCAACAGAAACAGTTTCATCTTGATTGAGTCAAGCTAATCATCCCCCCTTGATGCACCACTTGGTGTAGCAACATCATTTGGGGTATTGATCAAGCCCACATAGTTTGATGCTCCAGATAAAAAGTTGGTAATGTAAAGTTGTTCAAATTTGCATTTGAACAGAAAGGGTTTTGAGGTGATCTGATCAAGTTTCTCTATTCAAATTCTTGTGCCATTTGGTCTAGGTGCCTTATTTGGCCATTCTAGCATGTGCACCAAGTTTGAGAGCATTTGGACAAGTTTGGCAATGTAAAGTTGCTCAAACTTCAAATATGGACAGAATGGTTATGAAGGGTTTTGAGGAGGTTTTCTTGCTTCCCAAGGCATGGGACTTGGCAAGATCATCAAATATGTCATATATGACATGATAGAATTTCCCTGGAATTTTTGGAGAAAGTTTCCTTTGTAAATATTTCAAAAGCTTGAAATATCCAGAAAGGGTTTTAGAGGGTTTAGCCCATTATTTTGAACATGACCAAGTGTTGAAACTCTTATATATGGACAATATATGTCCTATGAGTCTCTCTGAATTTTGGCAAATATTTTTGAAATAGTTAAATAATTTTCCCCTATTAAAGACCATTTCTGGTCTTAAGAAAAAGCTTTTAAATAAAATAGGAAAATAACTTTTAAAATTATACCTTTGTAGTTTCTGGGAGTCCTATGACTACTAGGTCTCAAATAAACCTTTTGAAATAATTTTCTCACCCTAAATCAAGTACTTGCAGTGCAAATCTCAATTCAGGGGTTTTTGGAAAACTAAATTTATAAAATACTTTTTGGCCAAATTATTTTTGTAAGAAAATACCATACTGTTATATAACACTTGGCATGATCATTGGGCAGAAGTTTTGGATAAGGAGATGAAATCTACAAGAGGTCATAGTTGACTTTAATGAGCACATGAAAAAGCAAATGAAGAAAACTCAATTCCAAATAAAAGCCAAATGATGCTAAAAATTTTTGCTGGTCCAAATTTTTATGCTTCAAAGTTACAAATAACATGTTACAAAATGCAGGGTGTGACAGCCTCCGAGGCTCTCGCCTGGAGGCTCGTTTGGCGAAGTCATCCGCTTCCTTGTTGGTGGCTCTTCGTACGTGCTGCACCTCCAGCCCATGGAATCGCTTCTCCATCTTGCACACCTCCTCCAGATATGCCTCCGTGTGCTCGTCCTTGGGCTTGTATTTCTTGTTGGAGAAGTCGACGAGGACTTGCGAGTCACCCCTGATGATGAGACGCTTGACCCCCAGCGCAGCGGCGGCCTTGAGCCCAGCATTTAGGTCCTCCTACTCTGCGATGTTGTTGGAGACCTTCTCGCCTTGCTAGAAGCAAAGTTGCACTGCACAACATAGTATAAATTATCTTGAGTGGGAGAAACTAACACGGCACCAGCCCTCGCGCCAAGGTGTGAGAAGGCGCCGTCGAAGTATACCACCCATCCGTCTGGGCCTTCATCTCCGGGTGCCAGCTAGCGGTCCACGCTAGCCCCCCGCTCCGGCGCGTCAGTGCACTCCACCACAAAGTTTGCCACAGCCGCTCCCTTGATCACTCGCGTGGTGCTGAACTCCAACTAGAACGCTTGAAGCTCGATGTTCCACTCGGCAACCCTCCCGACGACATTTGGGCCCCGCAGTACCTTCTCACGAGGATATAACGAAACAACCTTGATAGGATGGCCTTGGAAGTAGTGGCACAGTTTCCTGGAGGCTACGAGGAGCGCCAGGAGCAGCTTCTGAGGCATCGGGTAGCACGAGCGCGCGTCGCGCAGTACAGTGCTGATGAAGTATACTCGGTGCTCCACGAGGGTCGGCGTAGCAGTGTCCATGGGAGTCATGGGCTCCAGGGGTCGCGACGCTACCATAACCGGCGAGCTGGTGATGTATTCCTTGAGGTCCCAGAAGGCGGCATCGGCCTCCAGAGTCCACTCAAAGGGCCCCGTATTATTCATGAGCTTGAAGAACGGGAGGGTGCGTTCCCTAAGCTTAGATATGAAGCGCCCTAGGGACGTTACACACCCCGCGAGCTTCTGCATCTCCTTCAGGTTCGTGGGCGGCTTCATTCTTTCGATGGCCTTGATCTTCTCCGGATTAGCTTCAATGCTCCGGTGCGAAACCAGGAACCCTAGCAGCTTGCCAGAGAGTACACCAAGCACGCACTTCTCCGGATTGAGGCACAACTTCACCTTGCGCAGGTTGGCGAACATTTTTTCTAGGTCCTGGACGAGAGTCCTGGCCTTCCTGGTTTTGACCACGATGTCGTCGATGTAAGCCTCCGCATTTCTCCCGAGCTGAGGGCCAAGGGTGATGTGCATCAGGCGCTGGAAGGTGGTGCCCGCGTTCCTCAGCCGAAAAGGCGTGCAAGTGTTGTAGTAGACCCCGCATGGGGTCAGGAACGCCATCTTCTCCATGTCTTCCACCGCCATTTTGATTTGGTGGTAGCCCGAGAAAGCATAGAGGAAGCAGAGCAGGTCGCACTCAGCCATTGAATCCACGATTTGGTCGATGCGCGGAAGAGGGAATGGGTCCCGAGGGCAGAACTTGTTGAGGCTCGTGAAGTCAATGCACATGCGCTCCTTGACTCCTTTCTTCGGGACTATGACGGGGTTGGCCAGCCACTCCGGGTGCCGTACTTCCCGTACGACGCCTGCTTCCTCTAGCTTCCTAACCTCCTGAACGACGAAGTCCTGCTTCTCTGGGGCTTGTCTGCGCGCCTTCTGCTTTATAGGGCGCGAATTGGGGCATACCGTGAGGGGATGCTCGATGACGTGCCTTGGCACCCCGACCAAGTCAGCGGCTTTCCAGGCGAACACGTCCTTGTAAGCCCTGAGGAAGTTGACCAGCGCTGCCTCTTGCTCTTGGTCCATGCCCGTGCTGATGGTGAAGGTGGCTCCTGAGCTTTCTTCATCCGCAGGCACCTGCTTCGTCTCGGCGGGGTCCTGACAGAAGAGCTACTTCTTCTTGGCAGGCGCAGCCTCCGGCACCTCTTGAGCCCCCTTTTCTCCTGAGTGAACTGCGGCAGCAACCCTATAAGCATGCCCGAGGACCTGAAGGGCGGCCTTGGGGTCCCTTTTGATGGTGATGACGCCGCTACTCCCGGGTATCTTGACGGTGTTGTAGCCCGGGTGAGTCGCCGCCATGAACTTTGCCAAGGCTGGGAAGCTGAGGACGGCGTTGTAGGGCAGGTGGATGGGCGCAACGTCGAAGTCGATGAGCTCAGTCCGGTAGTTAGCCGTTGTACCGAAGGTGACCGGGAGGCGGATCTGGCCGAGCGGAACGGCCGAGCCCGCGACCCCTGAGAAGGGCTTGGTGGGGAGGAGCTGCCTGCAGGACACATGCAGATGACCGAAGGCCTCGAGGGGGCGATATTGAGCCCGGCGCCGCCGTCGATGAGGGTCCTTATCACGGCCACCCTGCAGATGGTGGGCGTGCACACCGTGGGGAGAACACTCGCGCCGGGCACTTCTGTGGCGAGGTCACTAGGGCAAAAGGTGATGGTGTGCCCCTGCGCATTCTGTTCCCGTGAGGCCTCCTATGGCTGGGCGGCGGCCCCGATCTGCTGAAAGTGTGACTTGACGTGATGAGCTAACGCTGGCGCTTGGGACCCTCCGAGAATGCAGGTGACCCCGCAACAGGGTAGCTCCTTGCTGGCAATGCTTTGCAGCCCGCCGCTGCGGGCCATTCGGACGCTGTGCTCCCCCGCGGATGGCCGGTGTCGGGGCAGCCGTCATGCCACCAAGAGGGCGACTGGCGTGGCCACAGGAGGCGGGAGTGGCAGAGCAGGCCGCTCTCCGGTGGCCCGACCAGGAAGAACGTCGACGGAGAAGGAGGAGGAGCGCCCATGGGTGGTGCGGTCCGCCGATACCGCTCCGACGACGGGGGGAGCGCCAGCCCCCATGCGAATGTGGCGGCCCGCGGTCATCGTGGCGGTGCGGGACAGGAGAGGGGAGGCGAGGTTGTCGGAGAGGCGAGATTTCGACACGCCCCCTACCTGGCTTGCCAAATGTCAGACTCAGGGCTCCGCAAAACCCAAGAAGTTCGAACAGAGGGGCGTGAACGAAGATCTCTCCCACTCGCGTCTACCTAGCGTCTCGCCCTCGCCTAGTGAGGAGATTCAAGCAAACAAGTGAAGCAGGCAAGAGTTTACCCAGGTTCAGGCCACCGTGTGGTGTAAAACCCTACTTCCTGCTTTGGTGGATTGGCCTAAGGAGGGCTAGAATATGAACTAGTACAGTGGTTCCTAAGCTCAGGAGGTGAGCACAGGAGGGTCAGGAGGCAGGTGTTCTTGCTCCTTTGCGTGGTGGCAGAGTTTATGGATCTGCCTCTGTCCCCCTCATAGCGGGGATTCTAGCTACATATATAGGCGGCCAGAGTCCTCTTCCCCCAGAATGTTTAGGCGGGAAGGGATCCCACAACGACCATTTTTGAGCGGGAACACAAGGACGGTCCTACCCTGACAAAATCAGTCTTCGCCTGCAAAAGGATCAGGCGGTGACGCGGTGGTGGGCTCGGCGTTGACATCCTCCCTGTCGTCCTTGTGTTCTTTGGTCCTGTTGCACCAATGGAAAAACCTTTGTCCCGCTCCTCGGGATCCTGCGCCTGCGCTGCCTTCTTTTCACTAAAACGGCAACTGCGCCGCTGGCGGGCGTTGGCAACCGCTGGCGCGGTGCATCAGTATTGACGTCACTGCCTCCTCCTGAGGCAGGCATGGCCTTGGATTCTCCGCCTCTCGAGAGCACCTTGCCGAGGCAGCTCCTGAGGGTGTCTTGATGTTGTTCTCCTCGCGAGGCCTAGCCCCCTCGCGAGGGTCTTGGGCAGCTGTTCTATCAGCTGGGCTGTACCAGGCCGTAGTAGGAGCGCGTCGCGGCCGACAATCATGCAAGTCTGGGTACCCTGGTTCCCAGGACGCCGACAAATGACAGTCAGAACAAGTCAGTGTAGCTGGCAAATCTCAGTGAGGGCTTTAGTCCCTCCAACAGCAGCTATTATGAAAGTAGCAGAAGCAGTCCAAGAAATCAGCCAAAAGCTGCGACCAAGACAAGGAAGAAGAAGAATTTTGATAGTGAGGATGAAGATTTTTTGGCTCAAGAGGTCACTTCCAAGAAGCAGCCTGTAAGTAAAGAGTATGCTGCTACTGTTGCAACCAAGCCTCACTACTAGAAAAAGGCATGCTAGTGGCGCACCACTTTTGCCTACTAATGGCGCACTAGTGGTGCGCCACTAGCACCACGCAATTAGAAGTTTTTTACTAATGGCGCACCACTGGTGCGCCATTAGTATACTAGATACTAATGGCGCACCTGTGGTGCGCCATTAGTATAGCCCTTGGTGCGCCATTAGTATCTGGTATACTAATGGCGCACCACATGGAAGTGCGCCATTAGTAACATTTTTTTTCAGAATTTTTTTTACATTTTTTTTCAAATATTTTTTTTTGTTTTTTCTTAATCTCAGGTCACTATGGCTTAATCTCGGGTCAATATGCTTAATCTCAAGTCAAATCGCACTCTGTGGTCAAACTTCCTAGAAGGTCGCTCATCCTCACACTACTCCAGCCCGAGCACGTTTAACTTCGTAGTTCTATCCAACCCCAGCACCAGCTCACTTCACAGGCACTTGTTGATATATCTATCATATCAATCCTATTAAACCTTCTTGATGTCTAGGACTTTGTTCATGTTCATGAGTATGATGAAATTTTGAAAAAATATTTCAAACTTCGCGGTCATATTACGTATTATCATATTTTGTAAAAAAGATCAATTTTTTTTTCGAAACCAATTTTTCTTTCTGTTACTAGTGGTGCACCTAGCAAACGGTGCGCCACTAGTAAGTTTGAATTGTTTTGATTTTTTTGCCTCTAGATCTTAAAAGCCCCGTAAATTTTTTTCTATTTGGTTTTTGGGATTTTGAAAATGTTTAACGGGGTTCCCCCAGTTAAATTCGGATGTAACTTTTGAGTAGATGATTTTTCATATAATTTTTTTAAATCCGAGCTCGTATCAAAAGTTATGCCCATTTTACAAATTCCAGAGATATTTTGCAAATAAAGTCAAAATTCATATTTGTCAATTTTCCCAACAAGTAGACCCCATATCACATGGGAAACTTATTTTCTTTTATTTTTTTACATTTCCATCATTTTCTTTTATTTATTTTTAAACTGAAAAGGC
>LR738711.1:576571866-576637963 GCA_902687465.1 Secale cereale | reverse complement strand
GGTCCACGGGGGGGGGGGGTGTGCGTTCGGTGGAATATTTGGGGCAAGTTAGTAATGGCGCACCACACACACGGTGCGCCATTACTAGTTTTGAAAAAAAATTGAAAAAAAAAATTACTAGTGGCGCACCGTGGACGTGGTGCACCATTACTAGTTTAACTAGTAATGGCGCACTATCCACTGGTGCGACATTACTAGTTTTTGAAAAAAATATAAAAATTTTGAATTTTTTATAAAAAAAATTACTAGTGGCGCACCGTGGATGTGGTGCGTCATTACTAGTTTAACTACTAATGGCGCACTACCCACCGGTGCGCCATTACTTGTTTTGAAAAAAATTGAAAACAACAATTTGTTACTAATGGCGCACCGTGGATGTGGTGCGCCATTAGTATTTGGACACAAATGGCGCACCAACACATGGTGCACCATTAGTATATACTAATGGCGCACCACATGTGTGCTACGCCATTAGTCGCCATATCATCTTTAGCCCTTTTCCTAGTAGTGCCGGGTCAATCCAAGAAAGCTCCTGCTAAGTGGATTCCAATGTCAAAAGCCAGAGCCTCAACTCAAGAAACCATGGAATTCACCCTCGTATCAAGAGATGATGAGGCTACTGGAGGAAACAAGAGGAAAGAGAGAGTCAAGAAGACTACTGCTAGAGTCATTAGAAGGCCAGCCATGAGGGATGATGTTGGGGATGCCGATGAGGAAGAAGATGAGCCTATTGCACCTGCTGCAAAAACTCAGAAGCTGATGGGGATGCCATCAAGTCTAGGACTGCTCCATCTAAGCCCAAAGCTGCCCCCAAGGCTTCAGCACCCAAGAAATCCACCAAAGATATTCCTGCAGCTGAGAAGAACAAGGCACAGTGCTAGAAGTTCCAGAAGAAGAGAAAGTTCAAGCCAAATGAAGCTGAGAAGAACTAGATCACAATTATGCTCATCTTGTAGCTGAGAATATGAAGCTGAGAAAGGATGCATGTCTGAGACTATCAAGACAGACTGATCCATATGCTACAAGGAGAAGGACTGCTGTGGACTACAGATTTCACACCAAGGAACAACAAGGTTTCTATGAGACAGTCTTGTTGGACAAGAAGCCCATTGTTTGTGATACGAAGTGGGTTGACTGGAAATACATTGACGAGCATGCAGACTACTTTCCCCACGTGCATGAAAGTTTAGGTTGAATGAGGTTGACATGTTTGTTGGATATAAATTGACCAGATGGAACGATGAAATGAATATGAAATTCTACTCCACAACTCATTTCTATCCTGATGGAAGGATTGTCTGGATGACTGGAGGAACAAGATATCAATCAATAATCTCTGAATGGGCAAGTTTGATCAATGCCCCCAAGGAAGATGAAAATGACACATATGTGTATGCCAAGCCTAGGAAGGATCATCATTCCATGGCAAACATTTATAAGCCAATTCCTGACAAAGACTTGAAGACTCACAAGCTTGGTTCTATATGTCATATGCTGTCTGGCCTAACCACTGTCAACACCATCTTGAGGCACACTCTTTTTCCTAAGTCAGAAGATCATAGGATGATCCGAGGTCACTCTATCAACTTGCTCCATGTGTTTAATGTTCCAGAGAAGTTCAAGGTCATGAGTATGATTATAGAGACAATCAAGAGAACTGCAGCAGACCAAAAGAGGTCTTGTGGATATGCCCGTCACATTCAGATGTTGATCAACACCGGACTAGAGAAAGGGACATATCTACTTGACAAGAGGCATCTACCTCTTAGGCTAGATTTTGAGGACAATGAGGTTGTCATGGATGCATCTCATCCTACATCAGTTGAAGGCCAAGAGAAGAATGAGAAAGCAAAAGTAGCAAAGATGGCAAGTGCTTATGGAGTCCCCAAGACCAAGCAAGATTAGCTCAGCCATCTACCTGAGGCCACTCTAAGGATTGAGAAGAGTCTGGCCAACTTGACTCAAAATCAAGAGTGTCTTGAAAGGATAGTGGAAGCCAAATTCTATGATCTCGATGTGAAGATCACTAAGATGCAAACTATTGTGGAGAAGCTCGAGGAAGATGCAAAGGACAGAGATACCACAGATGCTTTCCAGAGAGTCCCAATAGGACCAAGATCTTCAACTGTGCCAGTTATTAATCCCAGGCCTACACTTTCAGCACCTGCAGCCACTACCATAGTTGTTTCTCCAGTGTCAACTCCTCCAGCTCCATAGACTTCGTCCGAAGTGTTTGCTGATTCTCTTATCTCCATGCCATCTACGTACACCAGAGCTCCCAGTGAGAAGACTTCTTCAGCAGCTCCCGGAGATCATGCCTAGAGTGCCATATCACACTATGCATTTTCAAGCTTTTTGCTAACTTGTTGCCAAAGGTGGAGAAAGTGTATAGAACATTAGGCTTTGAGAGAGAGAGAGATTTGCTTCTCTTTGTTGGTTTTTGCTTGCTACTTCGTTGGTTTGGTTATTGCTACAATTTTTATATGCTCGTGAGATACTTGTGTCGTTGATCATACTATGCTTAATCTGTGCTTTCTTGATTGTATATGATCATTCACTTATTCATTTTTGTGATGAGTGCTTGTTGCTTAAATCTTATCTTTTTGAGCGCTCGAACAAGATGTATGTGACATGGAAGAGTAACCCATGATCGTAATTGATTGTGCATTTGCATTCAAAAGAAAATTTTAAATAATGCAAAATTTTAGGGGGAGCTCTTGCTTATCCAATACTTCTCAAAGCGACGATGTATTCCACTATTATTATCATTTGTGGAAGCTTTAATCTATATGTTGTCATCAATTACCAAAAATGGGGAGATTGAAAATGCAACTAATCCTCGGTTGGTTTTGGTAATAATAACAACATACAGCTCATTGAACTAATTTCATTCCAAGATAAATATTTCCAGAAGTTCAATGATTGGCATGGCATGGACTAGATATGTGGACCCCTCAAAATGCTAAGAATAAAGATTGGCAAAAGCTCAAGACTCTACATTTCCATTTTAGTGATCCAACATCACATTAAGTCCATAGAAAAGCCAATATATTAAAAGGGGATGAGGTGTTGCTTAATTATCTGGTTGCTCAAGTGCTTAGTGATGTTGCTCGAAAGCCCTTAGCCACTTTCTAAAATTTCACATATGTCCAAAACCTGAAGTCAAACTCGGCACCACCGATTTGATCTATCCGACGCCATCGAGTTCACTTGACATAGCCACTGCCACAAACCCTAGACAATTTGGTCTCAGTGATATGGATCTCGGTCTCACCGAGATGGCAATGTAAACTCTCTGTGATTCTTTTGTAATATGTAATGCCCCGGATGTAATACTTTCCCTTTTGGGTATATAATATATCTCCGGCTTCATCTATTTCCATTTCGGGTTCTTTGTCTTTCGGGCTTTCGTCGTTTTGTTGTGTGAGTGTGTGGCATTCATCCATATCATGTAGAAATGTGCATTGCATTGCATTTGTGTTGTGGGTTGCATCCGGTTCGTCGTGTTTCTTTCCGTTGTCCGTTTCGCGTTCCGGAGCTCCCTCACGTGTCCGTGACGTCCCGTAGGCCTACTTTGTTGTTCGGGCGTTTTTCATTACCGGTGTGCCGTGAGGTTGTGTTGTGTGTTGTTGTTTTGTTGTGTGCAACCCGCCTCTCAAATCTCGTCTCGTTTGGACTCCGTTGACTTTTCCCTCCGTTGTCCGTGTGGGTCCGATGTGCCTTCACTTCGTGTCCCGGAAATACCCCTACTGCTTTCTTTTATCTCCGTCTGGGCCTTTTAAATCAACCCCCGCGATCGGATCCGTCGGATCGCGATCGGAGGGCTCCTAGCGCCCCTAAATCTCCTCCTAACCCTAAAAACTGCTACATATAGACCCCCCTAGTCTATTTGGGCATCTCCTTCTTCTTCCTCCTCTCTCCCCTCTTTTTTTTCGTTTTTTACTCCAGATCCGAAATTCTGCCAGATCCCCTCGGGATCCATCGGATCCTTCGATCCAGCCGACCGCCACCGCATTCTGCGCTGGGGCCTCCCATCGCCAGATCCCCTCGAGGGGCCTCGGAGTCAACGCTCGCCCTCCGGCGGCTCGAAGAGCCAGGCCAGGGCTCGCCCGACCCCGTCGCTGGCTTCTGCCTCGCCTCTTCAGTTGTCGCGCGGGCCGGCCCGGGAGGGACCACTTCCTCGCCGAGTGCTCTGCTCCCGCTTCCCCGTTCTTGTCAGCTGAGGCCCCGGGCTCGATCTCCCGCGTCGCCACCGCTCGCTAGGCTCCCGAGTGGGCCGCCTCCGTCCCTACCGACAGCGCCGCTCGCCGAGGCCCAGGTCGGCCTCTTCATCCGCCACGTGGCCCGCGCCAGGCCGCCCGAGATCCAGGCGCCGCTGGGCCTCCCCGCTCCCGAGCTGGGCTCCTGCAGCCGCCCGAGATCCAGTCGCTCCGCGGCCCGACTCTGCATCCTCAGCCACCGAAGCCCAGGCCGCTTCCTCTGCCTCCAGCCGCCGCATCGAAGCCCAGCCGCGGCCCGTCTTCGTTTTTTTTTCAGATTCAGATCTGGATCTGAGGTCTAATTCAAAACCCTAGTCCCTGTTGCACTTGATCTGATATGCTAACTTTGAACTACTCTATCTTTGTGCCTGTTGCTCCGTTTTGCGCGTGTAGCATGTCCAGATGTTCGTGGAGATGTCCTCTACGTTTTACCTGTTGTAGTCATGCATGTTAGATGTCATCTTGACACTTGTTTTGCTGTTGCAAGAGTGCATCATGATATAAACTGCTGTTATGTGTTATTTTCATGCCACCTTTGACTTGTGATAACTTTTAGCTCGTTTGTCCAAACGATGCAAATGACATGTCCACGTGTTCGTCTCGTCACGAACTACGTGTTGTGTGTGATAGGTTGCATGGTAGATTTATTGTTTCCTTGTTATCATCTTTGCAAAGTGCCATGTTCACATGTTGTGTTTTCACTTGTTATGAAATGCCATCTTGTTGAGCTCGTTGCAATCGGTGTGTTCACCACTTTGAAGCATGCTTGTGTGTTTCGGGATCACCTTCATATGTATGTTGATGAGGTGCTTACCCTTTGCCATGTTTAGTTTCGAGGTGACTTAAACATGCTCTTTTGTGTGCTATGATGATGTTGCTGTTTTAGGACTTAGTGAAATTTCACTAAGTCTGAAATTTGTAACGTTCCGATGCCATGTTCGTGTGATGTTGTAGGACAAAGCATGATAGTTTTGGGGTGGATTTTGATTGTTCCTTGAAGTATATATTGTTGTCTTTCCATCCATGTCCTCACATGTCCATTTGAGTGGCTGTAGCATGTTTATCTTCTGCTCTAAAGTTTCAATAAAATTCTGCTGCCATAATTTTATTTCAAAGTTCATTATGTCCAAGATCATTGCTATTGATCCGTGACTCCGTTGGGGGTGCACTTTGGACCTAGTTGCTGTACTATATATCTAGTTTGTGTTCAAGTCCTTTGCCATGCTTTTTGGGTGCTGTAGATTAATTATTTTGAGCTCCCAAGATGCTATGTTGCTGTAATTTGCAGTTTTCGCTCAAATCTTGTTTCGGGCATAACTTTTAGCCCGTAACTCCGATTTCAGCGAATCTTATATCAAACTTGGGTGTTTTTCTGTGTAGATTAATAATATCAGGTTGTTATCTTGTTTTGAGGTGTTTTGCTTGAGTGATGTTTTCCGTGCTCCATGTGCATCCCTAGTGCATCCATCATGCATTCATGTTTTTCGAGTGCGCATTGCATCGTGTTGATTGGTGCTTGGTGTGTTTGTTGTGTTTAGAGCCGGAAGCTGAGACCGGGAACGAAGTTGAGCTTGAGTTTTCCAACGAGGTTGAGCACGAGGACCCTTCTTACGATCCGAACGAATTCTCTTCAGGCAAGATGACCGAACCCCGATAACATTACTATCTTTGCCTATTGCTAGTAGTCTCGATCTATAGTTTTGCCTCGATGCCCATGTTCTTCTTGTCAGCCTCCTACTTGTAACCAATTGCCATGTTTAACCACCCTACCTATGCAAACCGTTGCTTGGCTAAGTACGCTTCGCTCAGCCCTTCTTATAGCGTTGCTAGTTGCAGGTGAAGTGAAGATGCTTGCTCCATGTTGAAGTTTGGTTGGGTTATATCACACTAAATAAATGCTTTAATTGAAATCATCTATATATTGGCAAGGGTGGAAGGCTAAGCCTTTTGCTTGGTGATTTGTTCCACTCATGCCGTTAGGATCCGTATAAGCCGGTTTTATGTTCCTTGATATTGCGTTCCTAACACGGTTGGGGTGTATGGGACCCCCTCGATAAACCGCTAAGTGCTAAGTCTTTTCCAGCAAGTCCCAACATTGGTACTATTCGCCTAACACAACTAAAACCTTTCCGAGGGAGTAATTAACCCGAGGCTTAATTAATTCAACCCCCCTGGGCCAGTGCTCGATTTGAGTGTTGGCCCAAACTAGAGTCGTGTGCGGGGCCCCCCTTGGCAACTTGGGTATTTCGGCCACTGTACGCTGTGCTCATCCGGTCGTGGCCTGAGACTAGATACGCGCGGCTACTATCAGGGTGTCGGCACGCCGGGAGGATTTGCTGGATTAGCCTTACCTTAGCTCGGTATATCTTGAGCACGGGATTCCGAGGATACTCGGGTCTTCCCACTTTGGAGTTGCGACTCCGCGGATCGTGGGCTTGTAATGGGTCAAGTTGGAACACCCCTGCAGGGTTTGAACTTTTGAAAGCCGTGCCCGCGGTTATGTGGCAGATGGGAGCTTGTTAATTCCGGTTGTAGATAACTTGACACATTGATACTAATACACTACCAGCGTGTGTTCCGTGACTGTCAATTTCCGAATCGGGATTCGGAAGTTGAACACGGAGGGGTTATGTTTGTGAGCTTGTAGCTAGGATCACTTCGTGATCACTTCTCGCCGATGCCTTCTCTTCTCGCTCTCACTTGCGTAAGCTAGATGCTAGTTGCTGCTGCAGACTTGTTCTTTCTTCAGCCTTTCCCTCACCTAAAGGCTTTGATAGTTCTGTTACCCGGAGACGGGATTGCTGAGTCCTCTGTGACTCACAGTTACTTCACACACCAGATGCAGGTCCAGCTGTGAGCTATCCAGGTGATGGCACCGAGCTGGATTGGGAGTACGACGAGGAGCGTAGTCGTTACTACGTGCGCTACCCGGACGATCAGTAGTGGAGTCTCTTACTAGGATTCGATCCGCCTGTGGTTGTTTTATCTGAGTTTGGTACTTTGGCTTTTGGCTTTTGCCCTTAGAGGGTTGTAGTGTTCTTAATGTATGATGTTTGAGACTTGTACTGTTATTCTGTGACGTGGCGAGTGTAAGCCAACTATTTTTCAGTTTACTATCCCCTCTTTTACATGAGTTGTGCAAAGATTACCAAACTTGAGATCATTCTAGGATGGACTTATGCCTTTAAGTCGTGCCTCGACACGTAGGAGGTATAATTCCATCCTGGGCATTACAAGTTGGTATTCAGAGCCTTCTCCGACCTAGGAGCCCCCACTGTTTGATCGAACCGTTGACGGTTGAGTCTAGGCACACACTGAAAACTTTTTTGAGTCCTATATTATATCGGAGAGTAGGATTTCTTTGCTTCTCATCCCCTTTCTCTCTGGTGAGGACTCCTGACGTCTACTCTTGTCTCTCCTATCTTCAAAATTTGCACAAAATTTTTTTTTAGGAATCCCGCGAGTATTCTGGGATTGTTTCGATGTTCTTGTGACAAGGATATTGTTCCGATGCCTCCTGTTACCGAGGAGTTGAGCTTCGGGGTATCATTGTAACAAGCATATCGCGACAGTACTAAATACTTAAGACGGCCGACATCGAAAAACTCCCCTATACGGCCAGTGGCAAGATAACCCCGACATCACCCAGTACTGGGGAGGTAGTTCGGGAGTATTGCCATAGCTTGTTATAGTGGATGCTTTTCGAAGGTCCGAGGTACACAGTTTCCGAGAAAGACTGGTTATGTGTTGAAGGATGGATACACCTGGATGTAGGTTAGAATTGATTGCGCGGTGCTTCCGTGTATCCCCAACACCTGATTGCATAACTGGAATCTTTCGGAAATTCTATAGGTGGGTTTTATCCAGTAGATCGTAGGTATTCTTCCAACGAATGCAGGTTAGTGAGTTCGGGGTTCGACATTGAGTGTAGGGGTTATATGACCGAGGTTACTATTAGGAGTTGCATCTTAAAGGGTCCTTGGCTATGCTGATCCGGGGATTGCAAAACCTTTTCGTAATGCGTTCATATGCTTTCAGCACAAAGATGTTAGAACGAAACTCCTCTCTTGTGTTTGTTCCTTTCCGTACCTTGTTGTTTTCTTATTTTATCCTTTTGATCCCTATGTGGCTTCTCGTGAAGACTGATGTTATCAATTAACTGAGAATATCATTCGTTCCTCTTGTTCGGATGATTTCATTCGTTCTTATTGTTCGAATGATTATTGTGAAGACTTGTTGCAATTCATTCCATTGATTCAGCTTATTTCTTTTGTCAATCAATTGCTGATTCGTGGTCATCTCTTACAGGATGGCTCCGAAAAGGGTTCCGAATGCCAACCCAGAGGGTGAAGAGGTCCCAGAACGTCCTCCTTCACCTCCTCCTCCGCCTGAGGCTTGGAGAGCAATTATGCAGACTACTGCTCAGAACACTCAGTTGATGATGCAGATGATGCAGCAAATGCAAGCTATGCAAGCTAATCAAGTTAATCAGGGCGTTCCAATGAACCAAGGCAACTTCTTCCAGCAGCACCATGCTACTCTCAACCAGTTCTTGGCCAACAATCCTAAAGCTTTCAGTTACTGTGTCGACCCTCTTGATGCTGAAGATTGGCTGACCGATATCAAGAAGCATTTTGAGTGCAGTAACGTGAAAGAAGATGACTATGTGAAGTTTGCAGCCTTCCAACTGAAAGATCAAGCAGCTGATTGGTGGCAGCAGTACAAAGACTCAAGGCCGGGTCAAGTGATCTCATGGGAGAATTTCTGCAAGGATTTCCGCTCGCATCACATTCCTACAAGTGTTATCGAGGGTATGCATGAGCAATTCCGCAACCTCAAGCAGGGCTCCATGACAGTCTATCAGTATAATGTCAAGTTCCAAAACCTCGCTCGCTATGCAAAGCAAGACATTCCTGATGCAAAGAGCAAAATCTATCAGTTCCGTGGAGGTCTCAAAGATGAACTTCAGCTTGCTCTCACTTTGTTCGAGCCAGACGAATTCGATAAGTTCTATAACATGGCTTTGAAACAAGAAGCAGCTCAGCTTAAGATGGAGGCTTCTAAGAAGAGAATTCGAGATGCTGTTCACTCTACCTCATCGTCTCAATTGGCTGCGAAACAACAGAAATTCTGGCTTCCTCCTCCTCCAATGATTCGAGCTCCATACAACAACTCCAGCAACTTCAACAACTCCAACAACAAGAACTCTAGTGGTCGTGGTTTCTCCCACCCACCCAACCCGAGCAACCAGTCGAAGAAGCAGTTTCAGTCTCAAGGCTCCAAGTCGAGTGGCTCTCTTTTCCGTCCTCTCTCTGATGTGGTGTGCAACAAGTGTGGCCAGAAGGGTCATTATGCCAACAGATGTCCGAATCCGAAGCGTCTTCCTCCTCCTCCACCTGTGAGTTCAGCTATTGTCAAGCATGATCCAAAGTCTGCCAGGGTCAATCTGATGAATGCAACTGAAGCAGAGAACTCTTCTGATGTCATTTTGGGTAACCTCTCAGTGAACTCTTTTCCAGCTAAAGTATTGTTTGATTCAGGTGCTTCACATTCTTTCATGTCAAGACCTTTTGCTTTGTCACATGATATGCCATTGCAAGCTTTGCCGAGTCCGATGTCTGTGCTTTCTCCGGGTTTGCTCATGAACTCCAACAACTTTGTTCCGAATGTTTCTATCCGCATGGGTGATTATCGATTTCTGGCTAATCCGGTGGTTCTTGGTCATTCTGATATCGACCTCATTCTCGGAATGGATTGGCTTTCTCAGCACGATGCTCACATTGATTGTGCTCAAAAGGAAGTCAAATTGACTCATTCTGATGAAGATGTGATTATCTTCGCCTCCAGGGATAATACTATTCGGCTTTTCTCTCTTAATGATAAGGGTGAAATTAATGCCATAGAGCAAATTCCAGTGGTGAACGAATATCAAGACGTCTTTCCAGAAGATCTTCCAGGCATGCCTCCACACCGTCAGGTGGAGTTTGTCATTGAACTCGAGCCGGGCACCGAACCTGCTTGCCGGCGTCCATACAAGCTCTCTCCGGATGAATTGAAGGAATTGAAGAAGCAGCTTGATAAGCAGGAGAGTATGGGTCTCATCAGACCGAGTACATCTCCGTGGGGCTGTGGTGTCTTATTTGTCAAGAAGAAAGATGGCACAGAGCGTCTCTGTGTTGACTACCGGCCATTGAACAAGAAGACGATTAAGAACAAGTATCCGCTCCCCAACATCAATGAACTCTTTGAGCAGCTCAAAGGAGCTAAAGTGTTCTCTAAGCTTGACCTCCGAATGGGCTATCATCAAATTCGCATTCGCGAGGAAGACATTCCCAAGACGGCCTTCAGAACGAGCTACGGTTCATATGAGTATACCGTCATGTCCTTCGGTCTCGCCAATGCTCCTCCTACCTTTTCAAGGATGATGCATTACATCTTCAACCCCTATACGGGCGAATTCGTGCTTGTGTATCTGGATGATATTCTGGTGTTTTCCAAGAATGAGGAAGATCACGAAAAGCACTTGCGTCTGGTTCTTGATCGACTCCGAGAACATAAATTCTATGCCAAGTTCTCCAAGTGTGAGTTTTGGCTCGATAAGGTTTTGTACCTGGGCCACATTATCTCAGCTGACGGTATTGCGGTTAATCCCGAGAAAGTTGAAGCAATTGTCAACTGGGAAGCTCCTCAGAACGTCAAGCAGCTCCGCAGTTTTCTGGGTCTTGCCAGCTATTGCAGAAGGTTTGTGGAGAACTTCTCCAAGATTGCCAAGCCTCTTTCCAACCTCCTTCAGAAGAATGTCAAATACTTTTGGTCCCCCGAGTGTGAAGTGGCTTTCAAAACCCTCAAAGAGAAGCTTGTCTCAGCTCCAGTTCTGACTCCTCCGGATGAAACCAAGCCCTATGAAGTGTTCTGCGACGCTTCTCTTCAAGGTCTTGGTGGTGTGCTTATGCAAGATAATAAAATTGTGGCATATACTTCTCGGCAGCTCAAGCCCAGTGAGAAGAACTATCCCACACATGATCTCGAGCTAGCAGCTGTGGTACATGCTCTGATTACGTGGAGA
This sequence comes from Secale cereale, assembly GCA_902687465.1. NCBI lineage: Eukaryota > Viridiplantae > Streptophyta > Magnoliopsida > Poales > Poaceae > Secale > Secale cereale. The sequence goes on along the minus strand of LR738711.1, from coordinate 576,626,638 downwards.
CATCTGTTGTTGGGCAGAAAGGTCGACATCTTCACCGATCACAAGAGCTTGAAGTACATCTTCACACAGCCGCATCTGAACCTCCGCCAGACTCGTTGGGTCGAGATGATCCAAGAGTACAACCCCAGCATTGAGTACACTCCAGGCATGGCGAATGTGATTGCAGATGCTTTGAGCAGAAAGGCATATTGCAACAGCCTTCTTATCAAGCCACACCAGCCTGAGCTTTGTGAAGCATTCAGGAAGCTCAACCTCCAAGTTGTTCCGCGGGGTTTTCTTGCAAATCTCCAGATTGCTCCTACTTTGGAAGATCAAGTCCATGAGGCCCAGCTCAGTGATACCATGGTGAAGAAGGTGAAACATGGGATTGCAAAGGGCACTCCAAAATATAAGTGCTTCCGTGTTGATGAGAGAGATACCCTGTTCTTCGAGGACAGACTCGTTGTTCCCAAAGGTGATCTCAGGAAGCTCATAATGGAAGAAGCTCATGATTCTCTCCTTTCCATTCATCCTGGCAGTTCCAAGATGTACCAAGACCTCAAGCAATCTTACTGGTGGACACGCATGAAAAGGGAAATTGCCCAATTCGTGAATGAATGTGATGTATGCAGAAGAGTGAAAGCAGAACATCAACGTCCAGCCGGTCTTCTCCAACCTCTTCCTATTCCCGAGTGGAAGTTCGACCACATTGAAATGGACTTCGTCACTGGTTTTCCTAAATCCAAGCGAGGCAATGATGCTATCTTTGTGGTGATTGACAAGCTTACCAAAGTTGCTCACTTTCTTCCAGTCAAAGAATCAATCAATGCAGCTCAACTTGCAGAGCTGTACACTTCCAGAATTGTGTCCCTACATGGCATTCCTCAAGTGATATCCTCAGACCGTGGTAGCTTGTTCACATCAAGGTTCTGGGACTCCTTTCAGTCCGCCATGGGCACTAAGATCAGGTTCAGCACTGCCTTTCACCCTCAGACTAGTGGTCAAGTCGAGCGTGTGAATCAGATCCTAGAAGATATGCTCAGAGCTTGTGTCATCTCCTTCGGCATGAAATGGGAAGACTGTCTTCCATTTGCCGAGTTCTCTTACAACAACAGCTTTCAAGCAAGTGCAGGCAAAGCACCGTTTGAAATTCTCTATGGCAGAAAGTGCCGTACCCCTCTCAACTGGGCTGAAATAGGTGAACGTCAACTTCTTGGCAATGATTTGATCTCTGAAGCCGAAGAAATGTGCAAAGTCATACGTGAGAATCTCAAGGCCGCTCAGTCCCGTCAGAAGAGCTACTATGACGGAAAGCATCGTGATTTGGCTTTCGACATCGGTGATCATGTCTATCTCCGAGTTTCTCCGATGAAAGGAACCCAAAGGTTCGGTATCAAAGGAAAACTTGCTCCTAGATACGTCGGGCCTTTCAGGATTCTTGGCAAAAGAGGCGATCTAGCCTATCAGCTCGAGCTCCCTTCCAACTTTGCAAATGTTCATGATGTCTTCCATGTGTCTCAGCTTCGCAAATGCTTCAAGGCACCTGAGCGCATGATTCCGTTTGAGGAGATTGATCTTCAACAAGACCTTTCCTACCGAGAGCATCCAGTTGCAATTCTCGAAGAAACCGAACGCAAGACTCGCAACAAGTCCATCAAGTTTCTGAAAGTCAAGTGGTCACATCACACAGACCGAGAAGCTACCTGGGAACGAGAAGATCATCTTCGTTCCGAGTACCCTTCCTTTTTCCAGTCCTAGATCTCGGGACGAGATCTTTTTGTAGTAGAGGAGAGTTTGTAATGCCCCGGATGTAATACTTTCCCTTTTGGGTATATAATATATCTCCGGCTTCATTTATTTCCATTTCGGGTTCTTTGTCTTTCGGGCTTTCGTCGTTTTGTTGTGTGAGTGTGTGGCATTCATCCATATCATGTAGACATGTGCATTGCATTGCATTTGTGTTGTGGGTTGCATCCGGTTCGTCGTGTTTCTTTCCGTTGTCCGTTTCGCGTTCCGGAGCTCCCTCACGTGTCCGTGACGTCCCGTAGGCCTACTTTGTTGTTCGGGCGTTTTTCGTTACCGGTGTGCCGTGAGGTTGTGTTGTGTGTTGTTGTTTTGTTGTGTGCAACCCGCCTCTCAAATCTCGTCTCGTTTGGACTCCGTTGACTTTTCCCTCCGTTGTCCGTGTGGGTCCGATGTGCCTTCACTTCGTGTCCCGGAAATACCCCTACTGCTTTCTTTTATCTCCGTCTGGGCCTTTTAAATCAACCCCCGCTATCGGATCCGTCGGATCGCGATCGGAGGGCTCCTAGCGCCCCTAAATCTCCTCCTAACCCTAAAAACTGCTACATATAGACCCCCCTAGTCTATTTGGGCATCTCCTTCTTCTTCCTCCTCTCTCCCCTCTTTTTTTCGTTTTTTACTCCAGATCCGAAATTCTGCCAGATCCCCTCGGGATCCATCGGATCCTTCGATCCAGCCGACCGCCGCCGCATTCTGCGCTGGGGCCTCCCATCGCCAGATCCCCTCGAGGGGCCTCGGAGTCAACGCTCGCCCTCCGGCGGCTCGAAGAGCCAGGCCAGGGCTCGCCCGACCCCGTCGCTGGCTTCTGCCTCGCCTCTTCAGTTGTCGCGCGGGCCGGCCCGGGAGGGACCACTTCCTCGCCGAGTGCTCCGCTCCCGCTTTCCCGTTCTTGTCAGCCGAGGCCCCGGGCTCGATCTCCCGCGTCGCCACCACTCGCTAGGCTCCTGAGTGGGCCGCCTCCGTCCCTACCGACAGTGCCGCTCGCCGAGGCCCAGGTCGGCCTCTTCATCCGCCGCGTGGCCCGCGCCAGGCCGCCCGAGATCCAGGCGCCGCTGGGCCTCCCCGCTCCCGAGCTGGGCTCCTGCAGCCGCCCGAGATCCAGTCGCTCCGCGGCCCGACTCTGCATCCTCAGCCACCGAAGCCCAGGCCGCTTCCTCTGCCTCCAGCCGCCGCATCGAAGCCCAGCCGCGGCCCGTCTTCGTTTTTTTTTCAGATTCAGATCTGGATCTGAGGTCTAATTCAAAACCCTAGTCCCTGTTGCACTTGATCTGATATGCTAACTTTGAACGGCTCTATCTTTGTGCCTGTTGCTCCGTTTTGCGCGTGTAGCATGTCCAGATGTTCGTGGAGATGTCCTCTACGTTTTACCTGTTGTAGTCATGCATGTTAGATGTCATCTTGACACTTGTTTTTCTGTTGCAAGAGTGCATCATGATATAAACTGCTGTTATGTGTTATTTTCATGTCACCTTTGACTTGTGATAACTTTTAGCTCGTTTGTCCAAACGATGCAAATGACATGTCCACGTGTTCGTCTCGTCACGAACTACGTGTTGTGTGTGATAGGTTGCATGGTAGATTTCTTGTTTCCTTGTTATCATCTTTGCAAAGTGCCATGTTCACATGTTGTGTTTTCACTTGTTATGAAATGCCATCTTGTTGAGCTCGTTGCAATCGGTGTGTTCACCACTTTGAAGCATGCTTGTGTGTTTCGGGATCACCTTCATATGTATGTTGATGAGGTGCTTACCCTTTGCCATGTTTAGTTTCGAGGTGACTTAAACATGCTCTTTTGTGTGCTATGATGATGTTGCTGTTTTAGGACTTAGTGAAATTTCACTAAGTCTGAAATCTGTAACGTTCCGATGCCATGTTCGTGTGATGTTGTAGGACAAAGCATGATAGTTTTGGGGTGGATTTTGATTGTTCCTTGAAGTATATATTGTTGTCTTTCCATCCATGTCCTCACATGTCCATTTGAGTGGCTGTAGCATGTTTATCTTCTGCTCTAAAGTTTCAATAAAATTCTGCTGCCAGAATTTTATTTCAAAGTTCATTATGTCCAAGATCATTGCTATTGATCCGTGACTCCGTTGGGGGTGCACTTTGGACCTAGTTGCTGTACTATATATCTAGTTTGTGTTCAAGTCCTTTGCCATGCTTTTTGGGTGATGTAGATTAATTATTTTGAGCTCCCAAGATGCTATGTTGCTGTAATTTGCAGTTTTCGCTCAAATCTTGTTTCGGGCATAACTTTTAGCCCGTAACTCCGATTTCAGCGAATCTTATATCAAACTTGGGTGTTTTTCTGTGTAGATTAATAATATCAGGTTGTTATCTTGTTTTGAGGTGTTTTGCTTGAGTGATGTTTTCCGTGCTCCATGTGCATCCCTAGTGCATCCATCATGCATTCATGTTTTTCGAGTGCGCATTGCATCGTGTTGATTGGTGCTTGGTGTGTTTGTTGTGTTTAGAGCCGGAAGCTGAGACCGGGAACGAAGTTGAGCTCGAGTTTTCCAACGAGGTTGAGCACGAGGACCCTTCTTACGATCCGAACGAATTCTCTTCAGGCAAGATGACCGAACCCCGATAACATTACTATCTTTGCCTATTGCTAGTAGTCTCGATCTATAGTTTTGCCTCGATGCCCATGTTCTTCTTGTCAGCCTCCTACTTGTAACCAATTGCCATGTTTAACCACCCTACCTATTGAAACCGTTGCTTGGCTAAGTACGCTTCGCCCAGCCCTTCTTATAGCGTTGCTAGTTGCAGGTGAAGTGAAGATGCTTGCTCCATGTTGAAGTTTGGTTGGGTTATATCACACTAAATAAATGCTTTAATTGAAATCATCTATATATTGGCAAGGGTGGAAGGCTAAGCCTTTTGCTTGGTGATTTGTTCCACTCATGCCGTTAGGATCCGTATAAGCCGGTTTTATGTTCCTTGATATTGCGTTCCTAACACGGTTGGGGTGTATGGGACCCCCTCGATAAACCGCTAAGTGCTATGTCTTTTCCAGCAAGTCCCAACATTGGTACTATTCGCCTAACACAACTAAAACCTTTCCGAGGGAGTAATTAACCCGAGGCTTAATTAATTCAACCCCCCTGGGCCAGTGCTCGATTTGAGTGTTGGTCCAAACTAGAGTCGTGTGCGGGGCCCCCCTTGGCAACTTGGGTATTTCGGCCACTGTACGTTGTGCTCATCCGGTCGTGGCCTGAGACTAGATACGTGCGGCTACTATCAGGGTGTCGGCACACCGGGAGGATTTGCTGGATTAGCCTTACCTTAGCTCGGTATATCTTGAGCACGGGATTCCGAGGATACTCGGGTCTTCCCACTTTGGAGTTGCGACTCCGCGGATCGTGGGCTTGTAACGGGTCAAGTTGGAACACCCCTGCAGGGTTTGAACTTTCGAAAGCCGTGCCCGCGGTTATGTGGCAGATGGGAGCTTGTTAATTCCGGTTGTAGATAACTTGACACATTGATACTAATACACTACCAGCGTGTGTTCCGTGACTGTCAATTTCCGAATCGGGATTCGGAAGTTGAACACGGAGGGGTTATGTTTGTGAGCTTGTAGCTAGGATCACTTCGTGATCACTTCTCGCCGATGCCTTCTCTTCTCGCTCTCACTTGCGTAAGCTAGATGCTAGTTGCTGCTGCAGACTTGTTCTTTCTTCAGCCTTTCCCTCACCTAAAGGCTTTGATAGTTCTGTTACCCGGAGACGGGATTGCTGAGTCCTCTGTGGCTCACAGTTACTTCACACACCAGATGCAGGTCCAGCTGTGAGCTATCCAGGTGATGGCACCGAGCTGGATTGGGAGTACGACGAGGAGCGTAGTCGTTACTACGTGCGCTACCCGGACGATCAGTAGTGGAGTCTCTTACAAGGATTCGATCCGCCTGTGGTTGTTTTATCTGAGTTTGGTACTTTGGCTTTTGGCTTTTGCCCTTAGAGGGTTGTAGTGTTCTTAATGTATGATGTTTGAGACTTGTACTGTTATTCTGTGACGTGGCGAGTGTAAGCCAACTATTTTTCAGTTTACTATCCCCTCTTTTACATGAGTTGTGCAAAGATTACCAAACTTGAGATCATTCTAGGATGGACTTATGCCTTTAAGTCGTGCCTCGACACGTAGGAGGTATAATTCCATCCTGGGCATTACATAATATTTCGGTCTAACCGAGAAGAGCAATTTGTCCCACCTAGTTTGCATGGAAAACTCTCTGTGATCCTTTTGTAACGTTTCGGTCTCACCGAAATGAGCGATCGGTCCCACCGAGTTTGCTTGACCACTTATCTTTATTGCTATTTGCTGAAATCGGTCTCTCTGAGTTCATGCAATCGGCTCCACCAAGATGAGGTCTTGCCCTAGCCCTAGCACATCGGTGCCACCGAGTTGATCATGTAGGTCCCACCGAGATTCCTAATGTTCACATTTTGAACTACTTATGTCTAACCGAGTTCATCTATTCGGTCTGACCGAGTTGGGTCAAATGTGTGTAATGGTTGGATTTTGTGTGGGGGCTATATATACCCCTCCTCCCACATCTCCATTCCAGAGGGAGCCATCACAACGTGCCTACACTTGCACTACACATTTTTTGAGAGAGAACCACCTGCTCATGTGTTGAGACCAAGATATACCATTCCTACCATAAGAATCTTGATCTATAGCCTTCCCCAAGTTGCTTTCCACTCAAATGATCTTTCCACCAAATCCTAATCCATGAGAGAGAGTTGAGTGTTGGGGAGACTATCAGTTGAATCACAAGAGCAAGGAGTTCATCATCAACACACAATTTATTACCTTTTGGAGAGTGGTATCTCCTATATTGGTTAGGTGTCACTTGGGTGCCTCCGACAAGATTGTGGTGTTGAAACAAAGAGTTTGTAAGGGAAAGGAGATCGCCTACTCCGTGAAGATCTACCTAAGTGAGGTAAGTCCTTCGTGGACATGGGCCATGGTGGGATAGACAAGGTTGTGTCTTCATGGACCCTTCGTGGGTGGAGCCCTCCATGGACTCGCGTAGCCGTTACCCTTCGTGGGTTGAAGTCTCCATCAATGTGGATGTACGATAGCACCACCTATCAGAACCACGCCAAAAATCTTCGTGTCTCCATTGCTATGCACTCTTAAGACCTCTACCTTCACCTTCATATGCAATGCTTTAATTTCCGCTGTCACACTCTTAGAATTGCATGTGTAGGTTGGTTACCTGAGTTGTCCTAATTGTTAAAATCTGCCAACACCTAAAATTGGGAAAAGGATAGACTTTAATTTGGTCATGTTGTCCATTCCCCCCCTCTAGACCTACTTTCGATCCTACAATTGGTATCAGAGCTTTTGTCTCCATTTGCCATGATTTCCATAGCTTTGGTGATCATAGTCTTGGTTTGAAAACCTAGGAGAGTATGGCGTCTAACAAGGGAGGTTATCATCGTAGAGGTCCTTACTTTGATGGTACTAATTTTTCTAGTTCAAAACATAAAATGAAAATACATATTCTTGGACATGACCCTGCCGTTTGGGCTCGGGCTCAAGTTAATGAAGAAGCAAAGAAGATCTCAAGGGAGGCAAGCTGCTCCTGCGGCTCTGCCTGTGCACTGGTTAGAGCCTACCCCGATGACGGCCAGCGGCGCGACCATGCTGGGATCGGGGGCTCCAGTCAGTGCAACATACCCTGGGTCCATTTCCCCGGACTGTGCATAGGCCCAAGAGCAAGTTTGTAGCAACGAGATCAGACCTAGGCTCGAAGGAATCAGCTCTTTGAGGTATTAGAAGCTGGTCAAAAAGATCAAGACCACCAAGGCCAGCCGAAGAAGCAAGATATCACCAGAAGGAGAACCCTCCTTGCCGGGCACGCGAGCCTAGCGGGGGTTGATCAACCCGGAAGCATGCCCCAAGCATTGCCCCGGCAGGCCTGCAGAGGCTCGCAGAAGCAAACCACCACCTCACAACGACGCGTGTTGTCAATCAGTGCGGTGTCATGCGCGTAAGTTGCTCAGTGGCAGCATCTTGCCACATGCTAGCCACTTCCTATAGGAAGAATATGCAAATGACACCCGTCCTGTGACGTGTCAAGCAAGCAGGTGCGAAGCTGGAGAAACAGCCCAGTAGGGCCTGCCGGGAGAGCTGTGATGTGACATTGAGCGGCGCATTTCATGCGCTCTGCCAGCCTATAGAGTTAGGTACGATATCACTGTTTTCTATCTAATGACCGTAGAAAGACTGATTTGCCACTGTGGTGACCCCTTAATCTATAAAAGGAGGCCCATGACAACCATAGAAAGGATTCGCCCATTCGAACCCACACTTACTCATACACGCGCGACCTCTCTCGCCCCAAGGCCACCTTGCAGAGTAAGAGCATCGTGCTCTTTTCCACCATCCCACCATCAATCCGCCAAAGCAGGTGTAGGGTTTTACTCCTCGTAGTGCCCCAAAACTGGGTAAAAACTGCCCGTGTGATCTCTGTCGTGCTACTCTACGCTTTCCGCTCTTTGTGCAACGCGCCCATCCCCTACCGAAACAAAAAGGGACCCCTGTCCCATAGGTGGCCGTGGTTTTCCTGCGGCATCTTTGTCACGCCAGGTAGGGGGATCACTTGCGTGAACGAGAGAGCTTGAGCAGTGCATCATCTTCATCACCAACTTCACCATCTTCGGCTCCATTGACCATGGCGCCCAAGAAGATATCCGGTGATGCCGCTCACCCGTCCACTTCGAAGGCCTCACTGCCCACAGCCGTCGACACCAAGGGGAATGCGGGGACGCGTGGGAATGCGGACGCTGTGGGGGGCGTGGTCAGCACGGGCGGCATCGTTACCACACGCCCCGCAGCCGAAGCGGGAGCGGGAGGCATCGGAATAGAACAACATCAACAACATCCCAGCGGCCATGCTCCACGAGGTACGAGCGGAGAGATTATTATGTCCGCACCATCCCGCCCAGCCAAAGAGTAGAGTCTTAGCGGTTGTCGGATTTCCGGTTCCGCAAACCCATGAGAGGTTCGAACTCTGCGGTGCGCACGAAGAACACTCTCTCCCCAGCATGCTCACCCTACGATTCCACAACCTAGCTCGAAGAACTCAAAGAACAAGGGACACCGAGGTTTATACTGGTTCGGGCCACCTTGAGGTGTAATACCCTACTCCAGTGTGTGTGGTGGATTGCCTTGCACGACTGAGGATGAACTAGTACAAGGGATGAATAGCCTCCATAGGAGAGGTGTTCTTAGGCTCGGATGAGCTTGTGGTATCTATAGGGTGGAATAGATCCCATCCCCTCTATGGTGGTGGCTAGGTCCTATTTTTAGTGGCCTTGGTCCTCTTCACAAATATCGGTGGGAAGGGATCCCACAACGGTTAATTTGAAGGGGAACAGCGAGTACACGTTTTCCTGGCAAAAGTGGTCTTCGCCTGCCGAAGGCTCTTGTGGTGACGCCATGACGGGCTCCACGTTGACCTTCGTTCTGCAGCCGTGACGGTCCTTGGTCTTGTTGCACCGATATGGAAACCATTGCCTGATCCCTCGGGACTCCGCGGCTGCGCTTGCTCTCTTAGCACCAAAGAGGAAACTGGTACACTGCGCCCTCCGGCGCCCGCCTAGCCTTGGTCGTCATGGCTCACGTCACGTGAACCTTGCGAGGTGGTCCTCACATAGATATCTCCATTCCTCGGGAGCCAGCCTAGAGAGACTGCCCCCAGGGAGGTCTTGCTGTCGCTCGCCTCGCGAGGCTTGGACCCACGCGAGGGTCTTGAGTTGTGGTTGCTAAAGTTGGGCCTTACCAGACCGCTGATCAAGCCACGTCACGGGTCACAGGCAGGCAAGTTTGGATACCCCGTTCCCAAGATGCCGACAGTAGCCCCGGGGCCCAAGGTGTGCAAGGACTTGTCTTCGAGGCGAAGCCAAAGGGCAAGGGCGAACCACCGCGGGCTCCAAACGCCTGCAGCCTTGGTCGACGCGTGACGACTTGATTGGACGTGGGTGTCTCCGCTTCCCCATGCTGCCTCGGCAACTGCCCGACTTGACGAGACCCTGCTGTATGCACAGAAGAAACATCATTACGTGAGATGGTGGAGGCCGTCGGTTGGCCTCTTCCAGGCTATAAATGGGTAGGGGGTGGAGCCCCCGTTACCCTTCTCCTTCCTCTTGTCGCCCAGTTCTTCTGCTTCCTCCTTTCTTCGCCTTCATGTTGCAACTTCCATGGCGCCACCCAAGAGGTCTTCCGCCGCGGAGAAGGGGAAAGTTTGCCAGGAAGAGTCCAACTTGCCGCCGCTCAAGAGGGGGCGGGGCCGCCCTCTTAAGCACGCCACTACCCCTACAGCGGCGCTCGAGGGTCACATGCATACTCCATTCGGCGTTGGTGCTGCCCCAGGCGATCACGACGGCCCACTTCCCGTGGCAGGGGCCGCCCTTGTCGCGGCAGCCCCTTCGCCGCGGGAAGGCGCGCCGTGGTTGCCCGGCCACCTCGGTCGGCTCCCATTCATCGAAGGTGCTCCTGGAGTTCATCGTGTGGCCGGAGAATCCGGCCGGTGCCTGTCTCCAGCTGCGGCGCTTCCTCGCCCATGAGCTGCCAGCTAAGGGTCTCGACGGCCTCTGGCTACAGGCCGATGGCTGCTGCAGCAAGGCATCTTAGGTGGCGGTGGAGATCTCTGCTGCGGGCAACATGGCCCTGGCCAGCGGTTGGCAAACGTTAGCCCGCCCACGCGGCTTGGGCAGGCGATGCACCCTCCACTTCAAGTACAATGGTGTTGTGACCCTCTTCATGAGGGTGTTTGGGACGGACAGCCACTGCGCAGGGTGCCCTGAAGACGGCAGTGGCGATGATGGGCTCGGCCTTGGCGATGGTCGTGATGAGGCCGCAGGTGGGCTCGCCCTTGGTGACGGACGTGACTCCTCCTCCGGCGGCGGGTCCTCCGCTAGCGAGAGCTCGAGCTGCGGTGGCTACGACCAGCCACCGCGCCATTGGGCTCTCTTCGAGGTTGGTGGTGGGTCGTCCTGTCGCCATGCGGCGGTGAAGCGCGAGGAGGGCTCAGACTGAGCTGTGCCTCGGAGGCCCGTTGGGCCAGTTCTCGCGAGCTGCTGCGGCCGTGCGACCCGTTTTTTGTTTAGCTTTCCTTCCTTCCTGCGTTTCGAAAAAAGGGAAAGTGGCCCGACTGGGGCGTGTAATGAACTGTGATGCCTATGCTGCCATGTTATGTTATGATATTCAAGTGTCGCATGAGGGTAGAGGGCTAGCTTACCTGGGTATGCTCGAGGGTGCTTCTTTCGGCTTTTGGGGAGGCTTCCTCGCTGCCGGCGCGGGCGCTGTTGGCCTTGGAGGGGGCATCTGCAAACTTTGTTAGGTCATTCGCTAGATACCATGTTCTGTCTTGCGTGAGCTCTCAGGTGTGGGCTGATCATGGCTTGGCGCACCACGTCGCGGTACCCGGGGGGCACAGACTTTAGGGGGGTGCGCCACTCATGAGCTCAAACGACAGCGCGTCGCGAAGATAAAGGAGGCCGAAGACCTGTGACGAGAGGGTTCTGGCGAGGCGTGCCCGTGACGTGAGCTGGACAGCATGCGGACATGGACACTCATGCCTAGCACCCGCGGATATGCTCGAGGGATAACGTAAAACAACTTCCGTCCTCCCCGATGGGAGAAAAAGATTGAAGAAAGCAAGAAAACAAGAAAACTCAACCAAGCAACGGAAGGACACAGAACTCCAAATCCAATAAAAGACCGCAACCAGATACAGAAAGCAAATGAACAGCCACGTCTGCCACCTAGTCTAGTCTTCTCACCCCCGCAGAGCTAAGTGCTGCCACTAGGACGTGGGAGGGAGCCCCCGAGGCCCGAGGGTGGCAATCCGGAGACTCCGGGGCGTGTACAGCCCCACTCATTATTACGTGAGTGGACCTTCACAGGCACTAGGCCTTGTTCACAGGCACATGGCCTTGGCTTCACAGGCATCGGGCCTTGCTTCATGAGTAGGACTTCCGGAGATGATGGATGTTCCAGGCATTCTGGATGGGGACACCGTCCCCCGTCTGCAGGCGTACGGCGCCGGGCCTGGAGACGTGGGCAATCCTGAACGGGCCCTCCCACATGGGTGAGAGCTTCTGCAACCCTTTCCTGGAGAGCACCCGCCTCAGGGCCAGATCGCCCACCTAGAGCGTCCTAGAACGAATGTTGATGCAGTGGTATCGCCGCAACACCTGCTGGTACCTTGCTGCTCGGAGCGAGGCTTGTCGGCGGCGCTCCTCTCCTAGCACGAGATCCATCCCCCGCGCAGCGTCCTGGCGTGCCTCGTCAAACTCCAAGACCCGCGCGGAGAGATGTTTGACCTCATGAGGGAGAATTACTTCGGCTCCGTAGACGAGGAAGAATGGGGTCTCGCCTGTTGGCTTGGTGGCGGTGGTGCGAATGGACCACAGGATGGACTAGAGCTCGTCGTGCCAGCCCCTACCACGGGCCTTGAGCCTCTTCTTGAAGGCCCTCTCCGTGAGGCCCCTCAGGACCTACTGCGATGTTGCTCTAAGCTTACCCGTTGCTCCTGGGATGTGCCACCAAGGCATAGCATATCTGCGTTCCAAGGTTAGCACAATATGTTTTGCAGAGGTTGCTAGTGAATTGCAAGCTGTTGTCAGTGATGATGTGATTAGGGACCCCGAACCGGCTCATGAGGCCCCTGATGAACTTGACCGCCGAGCCGACAGGGATGGTGCGCACTGGCTCCACGTCATCCCACTTGGTGAACTTGTCGATGGCGACGTAGAGGTAGCGGTAGCCCCCGGGTGCTCAGGGGAAGGGCCGCAAGATGTCCGGCCTCTAGACCGCGAATGGCCACCATAGTGGGATAGTCTGAAGGCCATTAGCTGGCTGGTGGATCTACTTGGCATGGAACTGGCAGGCTTCACAGGATTTCACCAGCTCGGCCGCATCGCTGAGCGCTATTGGCCAATCGAATCCACTATGAAACGCCTTGCTCGCCATGGTGTGCGAGGACGAGTGATGCCTAGAGTCCCCGCTATGTATGTCAGTTAGCAGCTCACGCCACTGCTCCCTGGAGATGCATCTCAAAGAAACATCATTGGGTCGCTTCCGGTACAACTCACCATCCTGGAGGCAGTAAGCTTGGCCTGCCGGGCCATGCGGTCTGCATCCTCCTCCTTCTCCAGTAGGGTTCCATGCAGCAGGTAGGTCTTGAACTCCTGAGTCCAGCACCTCTCCTGGGGCTCCAGAGCAAGGAGCAACCTAGTTCCCGAGGTCGGGCCACATGCAGGAGCTCTCGAGATCGGTGGAGGGGGGAGCTCCTCCTGAGGCAGTGTCAGCTCTACAACCGGTGTGGAGCCGACGGCTTGAAGAGCCATTCCTCGAAGATGTCGGGCTCCTGCGGCTGGCGCCTGGACGCCCTCGTGGCGATGTCGTCTGCCTCCTTGTTCATGGCACGCGGTTCATGCCGCAGCTCCAGGCCCAAGAACCGTCTTTCCACTTTGCGTACCTCCGCTAGGTACGCCTACATGTGCTTGTCCCTAAGTTTGTAGACCTTGTTGGAGAAGTTGAGAGTCTCCCTTGATGGTGAGGCGCTTCACACCAAGTGCGGCCGCAACCTTCAGGCCAGTGATCAGGCCTTCGTACACTTGAGGCGACAACTTGCTCTAAATCTGCTTCGGAAACAACTCAAAAACGAAAATAGATGATTATGTCGAGGTACTGGGGTCAAAACCTTCGCGATATTATATAATGATTTTTTTCCCGACAGAAATACGTAACGTGCAAGAAAACGGAGTCAGGGAGGCACACGGGGTGTCCACAAGGTAGGGGGCGCACCCAGGGGGTAGGGCACGCCCTCTACCCTTGTGGATGCCCTGTGTCCCTTCCGAAACAGTTTTAATTTTCCTAAATTTTTAAATATTCCAAAACGGAGAAAAAATGTTGTTTGGAGTCTGTTTACTTACCGTACCACATACCTATTCCTTTTCGGAGTCTAAAATGTTTTGGAAAGTGTCCCTTATGTAATCCTCCGGTGTCACGGTGTAAATTATATTGGTGTCAACATTTACAGGAGTACCTGAGATATAGTGTTTGATTCTTTGACAGTTTACCACATTCGGATTTGTGCCTTCGGTGTTGTTGATTTTGATGGAACCGGAATGATAGACCTCCTCGATAATGTAAGGTCCCTCCGATTTAGAGAGAAAATTTCCTGCAAAAAATCTTAAACAAGAGTTGTATAGCAAAACATGATCACCTACGTTAAACTCACACTTTTGTATTCTCTTATCAAGCCATATTTTAACTTTTTCTTTAAACACCTTGGCTTTGTCATAGGCTTCGGTTCTCCATTCATTAAGTGAGATGATGTCAAATAACCTCTTCTTAGTAGCAAGTTTAAAGTCACAATTGAGTTCTGTAATAGCCCGATATGCCTTATGTTCTCATTCAAGGGGTAAGTCACATGCTTTTCCATAAACCATTTTACATGGAGAAATACACATAGGGTTTTCATAAGCAGTTCTATAAGCCCATAATGCATCATCAAGTTTCTTGGACCAATTATTCCTGGATCTGTTAACAGTCGTTTGCAAGATCAATTTAATCAATCTATTTCTTAATTCTACTTGAACACTAAACTGAGGATGATATGGAGATGCAATTCTAGAGTTAACCTCATATTTAGAAAGCATCTTACGGAAAGCACCATGAATAAAATGTGAACCACCATTAGTCATTAAATATCTAGGCACTCCAAACCTCAGAAAAATAACTTCTTTAAGCATCTTAATAGAAGTATTATGACCAGCACTACTAGTTGGAATAGCTTCTACCCACTTAGTAACGTAATCAACAGCAACAAATATATGCGTATACTCGTTAGCGGAAGGAAAAGGTCCCATATAATCAAAGCCCCAAACATCAAATGGTTCAATAACAAGTGAATAGTTCATAGGCATTTCCTGACGTCTACTAATACTACCAATTCTCTGACATTCATCACAAGACAAAACAAACTTACGGGCAACTTTGAAAAGAGTAGGCCAATTGGAACCAGATTGCAATACCATATGTGCAGTTCTATGTCCAGCATGGTGTCCTCCATAGGCCTTGGTGTGAAACTTGCATACGATATGTTCCTGTTCATGCTCAGGTAAACAACGTCTAATAACACCATCTACTCCTTCTTTATAAAGGTGTGGTTCATCCCAAAAGTAATGTTTTAAATCATAGAAAAACCTTTTCTTTTGCTGGTATGTGAAGTTAGGTGGTATAAATTTATCAATAATATAATTAGCATAATGAGCATACCATGGAGCAATACGAGAAGCATTTATGACAGCTAATTGTTCATCGGGAAAGCTATCATCAATAGGTAGTGGGTCATCAAGAAAATTTTCTAACCTAGACAAGTTATCTGCAACGAGGTTCTCAGCTCCCTTTCTATCAATAATATGCAAATCAAATTCTTGTACTAAGAGAACCCATCTAATAAGTCTAGGTTTAGCATCTTTCTTTTCCATAAGATATTTAATAGCAGCATGGTCAGTGTGAAGAGTTACTTTAGAATCACAATATATGAACTGAACTTATCACATGCAAAAACAACTGCTAAAAATTATTTTTCAGTAGTGACATAATTTCTTTGGGCACTATCTAGAGTTTTACTAAAATAATGACTAACATTCTATTTCTCACCAACTCTTTATCCTATAACAGCACCAATAGCATAATCACTCACATCCCACATTATTTCAAATGGTAAACTCTAATCAGGTGGTTGAAAAATAGGCGCAGAAATCAAGGCTTTCTTAAGTATTTCAAATGCTTCTACACAATCATCATCAAAAACAAAAGGAACATGTTTTTGCAAGAGATTAGTGAGAGGCCTAGAAATTTTAGGAAGTCTTTAATAAACCTCCTATAGAAACCAGCATGACCGAGGAAACTTGTTATATCTTTGATATCTTTAGGATACGACATCTTTTCAATAGCATCTACTTTAGCTTTATCAACTTCAATACATCTTTGAGAAATCTTATGCCCCAAAAGAATACCTTCATTAACCATAAAGTGGCATGTCTCCCAATTCAAGACAAGATTAGTTTCTTCGCAGCTCTACAAAACTCGATCAAGGTTGCTTAAGCAATCATCAAAAGAAGTTCCTTAAACGGAGATATAATCCATGAAAACTTCAACAATCTTTTCACGAAAGTCAGAGAAAATGGTCATCATACATCTTTGAAAGGTAGCAGGTGCATTGCATAAACCAAAAGGCATACGTCTATAAGCGAAAGTACCAAAAGGGCAAGAAAAATTGGTGTTTTCTTGATCCTCTTTTGACACAGGTATTTGAGAGAAACAGGAATAACGATCTAGAAAGCAAAAATGTGTATGTTTCGATAGTCTTTCTAGCATCTTATCAATGAAAAGTAGAGGGTAATGTTCCAATTTAGTAGCTTTATTAATTTTATGAAAATCTAGTACCATTCTATAACTTGTAACAATTCTATGTGGCATTAATTCATCTTTATCATTAGGAACAACAGTAATGCCTCCCTTCTTGGGGACACAGTGAACAATACTTACCCACTATCTTTCAGCAATAGGATAAATAATACCTGCCTCCAGAAGATTTAGTATTTCATTTCTTACCACTTCCTTCATCCCAGGATTTAATCGGCGTTGGTGATCAGCAACTGGTTTAGTATCTCGTTCCAACTTAATTTTGTGTTGGCATAAAGTGGGACTAATGCCCTTAATATCATCAAGAGTATATCCAATAGCAGCACGGTGCTTCTTCAGAGTTTTCAATACTCTCTTTTCATCATGTTCTGACAGGTTAGCACAAATAATAACATGATATATCTTCTTTTCATCGAGATATGCATATTTCAAAGTATCAGGCAAAGGTTTAAGCTCAAAACAGGACCACCCTTAGGTGCAGGAGGATCCCCTAGGATTTCAACAGGCAAATTATTTTTCAGAATAGGTCCTTGGTTAAAGAATATTTCATCTATTTCCCTTCTTTCATTCATAAACATATCATTCTCATGTTCTAGCAAATACTTCTCTAGAGGTTCAGTAGGAGGCATTGCAATAGAAGCAAGAGCAATAATTTTGTCCTTAATAGGCAATTCTTTATGACGGGGTTGCCTACGAAATTTAGAGAAATTAAAATCATGAGTGATATCCCCTAAACCAATAGTAATAATGTCTTTTCGAAATCTATTCTACCATTAATAATATTCAAGAAGGGTCTACCAAATATAATAGGACAAAAGTCATCTTCTATGTGCATTAACAGTAATAATATGTTTTTGCAATCTATTCTACCATTAACAGTATTCAATAGGGGTCTACCAAATATAATGGGACAAAGTCATCTTGTAGGGAGCCAAGAACAAGAACATCAGTAGGATTTTTATTTTCGCACACAAGACTTCAACATCTCTAACTATCCCAATTGGTGATATAGAATCTCTATTAGCAAGCTTAATAGTAACATAATCTCTTCTAACTCAGCAGGTGCAATTTCATTCATAATTTATTCATATAAGGTAAAAGGCATTGCATTCACACTAGTACCCACATCACATATACCATGATAACAATGATCTCCTATTTTTAACAGAAACAACATGCACAGCAATAATAGGTCTATGTTTATCTTTAGTATCAGGTTTGGCAATTCTAGCAGCTTCATCACAGAAATAAATAACATGCCCATCAACATTATCAACCAAGAGATCTTTAATTATAGCAATATTAGGTTCAACTTTGATTTGTTCAGGTGGTCTAGGTGCTCTAATATTAATTTTATTAACCACAATTGAAGCTTTAGCATGATCCTTTATTCTAACAGGAAAAGGTGGTTTCTCAATATAAGCAGTAGGAATAACTGGATCAACATTATAAGTGATAGTCTCTTCTTGAACTTTAATTGGTTCATCTACTTTAACTTCAATGGGAGGATGATATTTAAACCACTGCTCCTTAGGGAGAACATCATGAGTAGCAAATGATTCACAAAAAGAGGCTACTATCTCAGATTAAAGTCCATATTCACAGCTAAATTCATGAAAAGCATCGATATCCATAAAAGATTTAACAAAATCCAACTTTAGGCTTATATCTGACTCATTACCTTTGTCGAGATCCCAATCTTGAGAGTTGTGTTTAATTCTTTCCAATAAATCCTATTTGACTTCAATGGTCTTATTCATATAAGAGCCAGCACAAGAAGTATCAAGCATGGTTCGGTTATTATGAGAAAGCCGAGCATAAAAAATTTCAATAATAATTTCTCTCGGGAGCTCATGGTTGGGGCATGAATATAACATTCACTTAAGCCTCCCCCAAGTTTGAGCGATAGTTTCTCCTTCATGAGGCCAAAAATTATATATATAATTTCGATCACGATGAACTAGATTCATAGGATAAAACTTATGATGAAATGCCAATTTCAACCGGTTGTAGTTCCATGATCCAATATCATCACATATCCTATACCATTTCAATGCCTCTCCCTTCAAAAATAAAGGGAAGGCCTTCTTCTTGACAAAATCCTTTGGTATACCTGCAAGCTTAAATAATCCACAAACTTCATCCACATAGATTAGGTGTAAATCGGAATGCAATGTTCCATCTCCTACATAAGGATTAGCTAGCAATTTCTCTACCATACGCAAAGAAATTTCAAAGTAAATATTTTCAGAGGGTTCAGTGGGTTGAGGAGCAACTATTTGCTCCTCTGCTCGGAGTGAAGATACCCCGAACAAACCTCTCAAAGCATTATGTTCCATATTAACAAGTGACAGTAAATTTCAGCACACTATATAAATATTTTCTTACCAAATTCCACATAACAAAGGCGCTTCACTCCCCGTGCTAGAAAAGAGTCTTGATCACCCACAAGTGTCGGGGATATATCGTAGTCCTTTCAATAAGTAAGAGTTTCAAACCCAACGAGTTGCAGAAGGAAATGACAAGCGGTTTTCAGCAAGGCTTTCTCTGCAAGCACTAAAATTATCGGTAACAGATAGTTTTGTGATAGTATAATTCATAACGGGTAACAAGTAACAAAACTAACAAGGTGCAGCAAGGTGGCCCAATACTTTTTGTAGCAAAGGACAAGCTTGGACGTATTCTTATATAAAGCAAAGTGCTCCAAAGGACACATGGGAATTACCGTCAAGCTAGTTTTCATCATGCTCATATGATTCGCGTTCGGTACTTTGATAATTTGATATGTGGGTGGACCGATGCTTGGGTTCTGTCCTTCCTTGGACGAGCCTCCCAATTATTATTAACCACTCTCGCAAGCATCCTCAACTATGAAAGAAGTATTAAGATAAATCTAACCGTAGCATGAAACATAGGGATCCAAATCAGCCCCTTACGAAGCAACGCATAAACTAGGGTTTAAGCTTCTATCACTCTAGCAACCCATCACCTACTTATTACTTCCTAATGCCTTTCCCTAGGCCCAAATAATGGTTAAGTTTCATGTAGTCGACGTTCACATAACACCACTAGAGGAAAGACAACATACATCTCATCAAAATATCGAACGAATACCAAATTCACACGATTACTTATAACAAGACTTCTCCCATGTCGTCAGGAACAAAAGTAACTACTCACAAAGCATGTTCATGTTCATGATCAGTGGTGTATTGAATAGCATTAAGGATCTGAACATATGATCTTCCACCAAATAAACCAACTAGCATCAACTACAAGGAGTAATCAACACTACCAGCAAACCCACAAGTACCAATATGAGGTTTTGAGACAAGGATCAGATACAAGAGATGAACTAGGGTTTGAGAGGAGATAGTGCTGATGAAGATGTTGATGGAGATTGACCCCCTGTCGATGAGAGGATCAGTGGTGATGACGATGGCTTCGATTTCCCCCTCCCTAAGAGAAGTATCCTTGGCAGAACTGCCCTACCGGAGCTCTAGATTGGTTTCACCTCGGTTCCGCCTCGAGACGGTGGCACTTCATCCCGAAAACCTCCTTATTATTTTTCCAGGTCAAAACACGTTCATATAGCAGAATATGGGAGTCGGAGGCCTGCCAGGTGGCCCACAAGGTAGGGGGCGCCCACAGGGGTAGGGCGCGCCCCCCACCCTTGTGGCTGGGTGGTGGCCCCCCTCTGGTGCTTCTTTCGCCCAATATTTTTTAAATATTCTAAAAATATTCTGCGTGAAGTTTCAGGACTTTTGGAGTTGCGTAGAATAGGTATCTCATATTTGCTCCTTCTCCAGTCCAGAATTCCAGCTGCCAGCATTCTCCCTCTTTAAGTAAACCTGGTAAAACAAGAGAGAAAAGGCATAAGTATCGTGATATAAAGTGTAATAACATCCCATAATGCAATAAATATCAATATAAAAGCATGATGCAAAATGGACGTATCACCTATCAGCCTACTCGCCATCTCTATGATCTAGCTCGCGGAACAACAAAGGAAATGACACAGGGCTGTTTACCTAGGTTCAGGCCACCTATCGGTGAGTGGCCCTACTCCTGCAATATGGTGGATTGCCTCAAGGTGGTCTGAGGAAGAACTAGTACAGTGATCGAACAACCTCGCGAGCTATGTTCTTGCTTGTGGTGGTGGGAGAGGTCTGAATGATCCGTCCGCTCTCCCTCTTCCTCTGTGGTGGTGGCTAAGCTATATTTATAGTGGACTTGGTCCTCTTCCGCCAAAATGTAGGTGGGAAGGGATCCCACGACGGCCAAATTTGAAGGGAGACAACTAGTACATCTTATCCTGACTAAAGGTGGTCTTCGCCTACAAAGCTTCTGATCCTGACGCCACGGTGGGCTCGGTGATGACCTCCATCCTGCCGTCCTGGCAATCCTGATCTTGTTGCACGGAAATGGAAACCTTTGGTTTATTCCTCGGGACTTCGCGCCTGTGCTTGCCTCTTTAGCATCAAAGAGGAAACATGTCGTCCTGCGCCCGTTGGCGCCCACCTGGCCTTGGTCATCATTGCTTGCATCATACGAACCTCACAAGGTGGGGGGCTTGCATAGAGATCTCCGCCCCTTGGGAGCCAGCCTGGTGAGGCCACTGCTCCAGGGGTCTTGATGTTGCCCCCCTCTTGATGTGTGGCCCCTCGCAAGGGTCATGACTGTCGATGGTGAAGATCGGCCGAACCAGGCCAGTGAAGGAGCCACGTCATGGGTCGCAGGCAGGCACATCTGGGTACCCTGGTTCCCAGAACACTAACAACCAAGCACACTAATTTTTTCACTATATCTCATTAAATAGATCTTGATTTATGGAATCTCTAGAAATTTGAATCATCACATTTGGAGCTCTGTTGAATTATTTTGGGTTTTTGAACTTTACTAGAAAAAGAAAAGGAAAAAGGCTATACCACTTATTCTGCGCACTGAGCGAGAGATAGAGGATGGGCGGGCCCGATGGTTGAGCCACGCGGGCGCACGAGCAACGTTGAAGATGTATTTAGGGCAGGCGATACCACTGTAGAGAGGAGGAGTCTGGCGGGTCCGCTTCCACTTAATTGAGGGGGGGCACCCGTCAGTTGCTCCCATCGCGGCCCCGTGGCACTTACAGGCGGGGCCCACCTGGCAGGTTCGTCGTCCTCCCCCACCCAACGAAGAGGAGGAGGCAAGGGAGATGTCTGCCTCGACAGCCGGCGCTACCGGCCACCGTTGGATGTGCCGGGGGCATGGGAGTGCTCGTGGGAAGACGTCGCACCATTCCCCCTGCCACCACGTCCAGTAGAGGATGAAGACAAGCAGAACCACAGCCATGGCGGAGACCGGCGTCGGTGACGATGGGCAAAGGTGCTGCAGCCGCAGAGGGGACGAACTGTGGATCAACAAAGCCCCATGGGGGTCTCAGGGTTGCTCTTGGACGACTGGCTGGAGCGGAGGGGCATCAGAGACTCAGGCACGTCTGTAGGTACGGCGGCGACACTCCGGCCCTTGATGTGGCAGGAGGGCACGAGAGGGCGAGTGAGGTTGTCTGGGAGATGCACACATGAGAGGGGGATCAACAGAGCCCAGAGTGAGCAAGAGGGAAGCTCCATATGGGGGGCACCGGTGCACCATGGGCACGGTCCAGGCCACGCTTGGGTGACCTCAGTGGAGGGGTGAGGAGAGAGAGGGTAAGGAGGGGGGCCAGCATGGAGACGTGTCATGTACACTGAGGCGGCCTCGGGGGACACGCTCCCGACGCCCAAGGTTGATGGAGTGCCTAGGAATGGGCGTGCTACAGTGCGGGGGGAGCACTATAGCAAGCTCCAGAGCGCGAGCTCTACATGCCATGGCATTGTTTATGTGCCATGGGCGTGTCCACTAGTGTCTAGGGAGTCCAGGGAAATAGAATAGGAGGGGGACAACATTGGATGCTCGGGAAACACACTGGAAGAGATGTGGAGTGGAGAGGGAGGTGAACAGTGGCTGTCTAGAGGGCTAAATGGGGGGGCGGGGCTTTACCCCTCAAACATTGAGCATTGAGAGAGAGGGAGATACTAGAGTTAGATGATGACCAGGCACACCTCTGGTAAAAATTTGAGGCAAAGGAGAATAGTGAAACTGGTGCAAATGGTGGTTTTGGCATAGTGCGACCAGGTGTTTGATGCTAGTTGGGTCACTGAAATGGATTACAATGGACATCAAAATTAACAGGATCAAGTTTCATATAGAATTGAGGTTGTCCACAAATTTTGAGCTCATTTTAAGAAAGTTGCCAATGTAACTTTGGCAAACCCTAGAAATTAACGGAAATGGATTTTCCAAGATTTAGTCAGGCAAATCTCTTCTTCTTAACGTACCACTTGGTGTAGTGTCATCATTTGAGGATGTGAGCATGTCCACAACTTGGATCTGGACAAAGGGGTTTTTGGGGCACTTTGATCAGGTTATCCTTCTCTCCAAGTTGTAAAATTTGATCTATATGCATAATTACAACATTTTAGCATGTGCACCAAGTTTCAGATCACTTGGGCATGTTTGGCAATGTAAAGTTTCTCAAACTTCAAAATGGGTGGAAGTAGTTTTGAGGGGTTTTGGTGATGTTATCTTGTTCTCCAAGACATGGAACTTGGAAAGATCACCAAATAGGGCATTTCTGAGATGCTAGAAGTTTCTTGGAATTTACAGAGAATATTTCCTTTGTAAATATTTCAAAAGCCTTAAATATCCAGAAAGGGTTTTTGAGGGATTTGACCAATATTTTGAACAGGAACATATGTGGAAACTCATATATATGGACAATATATGTCCACCGAGATCCCCTAAATTTTACCAAATATTTGTGTAACAGTAAAATAATTTTAACCTATTAAAGACCATTTTCGGCCTTAAGAAAAATCCTTTGAATAAAATAATAAAATAACTTTGGAAATAATATTTTTGTGGTTTTGGGGAGTCCTATACCTAATAGGAGTCAAATATAATTTAAGGGGTTTTTGGAAAACCTTATTTAGAAAAATTATTTTTGGCCCAATTATTTTTGTACGAAAATACTATTCTGTCCTATACACATGGCGTGATCATTGGGCAGAGTTTTGGATCAAGTAGAAAGAGTATAAGAGTTGGAGGATTAATTTGATTTTTAGAGAACTTGCAAACAACAGATAAAAATCCAATCAAGCAAAGTCCAAAACAATCAAAAGTTTTTGTCAAACCACATTTTATCATGATTCATTAGCTTAAGTGTCGTGGAATTAAAATCAGGGTGTGACAGACCTAACCCCCTTACGAAAATATCGTCCCCGAGATTCCCAAACTAGCTCGGAGAAAGGAGTATGGAAACTTAGAACTGGGGTAGTCTTCACGTCCTTATACTGCTTCTGCTTTTGAGTGGCGCCCGATTGAAACTTGAAGTACATGATAGTGTGGCTTCATCTATGACGTTTTGCTTGATCCAGGTTGCTTAGAGGTCTCTCGCGTAGGTCTGGTTGGGCTGGGGGTGGATGGCTCGGTGATCGATGTCCTGTGGAAATCGGGCTAGTTAGGAAGTTGGAAACACTTCTGGTGTTGTGTCGTGTGGAAAACGTTGTGCACAGCGAGTAATGATACGTCTCCAACGTATCTATAATTTTTTATTCTTCCATGCTACTATATATTCTGTTTTGGATGTTTATTTGGATTTATTATACAATTTTATATTATTTTTGGGACTAACCTACTAACCCAAGTCCCAGTGCAATTGCTGTATTTTTACCTATTTCAGGGTTTCGGAGAAAAGGAATATCAAACGGAGTCCAAACGGAATGAAACATTCAGGAGAGTTATTTTTGGAACCGTATCTACCTAGAAGACTTGGAGTACTCATGAGGGAACGAAGGAGGTGGCCACGAGGGTCCAGGGCGCGCCCCGTCCCCTTAGGCACGCCCCCACCCTGGTGGGCCCCCTCTGGCTCTCCTGATGCCCTCCTTCCTCCTATATATCCATATACCCTGAAAACATCTAGGCAACATAGAAAAACCTAATTCCACCGCCGCAACCTTTTGTTCCCGTGAGATCCCATCTTGGGGCCTGTTCCGGAGCTCTGCCGGAGGGGGGATCTACCACGGAGTGCTTCTACATCAACGCCAAATCCTCACCAATGAGTTGTGAGTAGTTTACCACAGACCTTCGCGTCCATAGTTATTAGCTAGATGGCTTCTTCTCTCTTTTTGGATCTCAATACAAAGTTCTCCTCGATCTTCAAGGAGATCTATTCGATGTTACCTTTTTGCGGTGTGTTTTTCAAGATCCGATGTATTGTGGGTTTATGATCAAGATTATCTATGAACAATATTTGATTATTTTCGGAAATCTTTTATGTATGATTAAAATATCCTTGCAAGTTTCTTCGAATTATTGGTTTGGTTTGGCCTACTAGATCTATAGTTCTTGCAATGGGATAAGTGCTTGGCTTTGGGTTCAATCTTGCGGTGCCCTTTCCCAGTGACAGCAGGGGCAGCAAGGCACGTATTGTATTGTTGCCAACGAGGATAAAAAGATGGGGTTTATATCATATTGCTTGAGTTTATCCCTCTACATTATGTCATCTTGCTTAAAGCATTACTCTGTTATTATGAACTTAATACTCTAGATGCATGATAGATAGCGGTTGATGTGTGGAGTAATAGTAGTAGATGTAGAATCGTTTCGGTCTACTTGTCACGGACGTGATACGTATATATAATGATCATGCCTAGATATTCTCATAACTATGCGCTTTTCTATCAATTGCTCGACAGTAATTTGTTCACCCACCATAGAATTCTGCTATCATGAGAGAAGCCACTAGTGAAACCTATGGCCCCCGGGTCTATTCTCAACAAATTAATCTTCCATCTACTTTACTTTGCTTTATTTACTTTCTGTTCTTATATCAAAAATACCAAAAATATTATATTATCCTTTCTATCAGATCTCACTTTCGTAAGTGACCGTAAAGGGATTGACAACCCCTTATCGCGTTGGCTGCAAAGTTCTTATTTGTTTGTGCAGGTGAGAGGGACTCGCGCGTGGTCTCCTACTGGATTAATACCTTGGTTCTCAAAACTGAGGGAAATACTTATGCTACTGTGCTGCATCACCCTTTCCTCTTCGAGGGAATACAACGCAAGCTCGAGAAGTAGTAAGAAGAATTTCTGGCACCGTTGCCTGGGAGGCTTACGCAAAAGTCATATACCAAGTACCTATCACAAACCCTTATCCTTCGCACTACATTATATGCCTCTCGTTTTCCTCTCCCCCACTTCACCCTTGCCATTTTATTCGCCCTTCTTTTTCCGTGTGTTTACCGTTCGCTTGCTTCTTGTTTGCTTGTGTGTTGGATTGCTTGCTTGTCACTATGTCTCAGAACAATACCAAATTGTGTGACTTTTCCAATACCAACTATAATGATTTTATTAGCACTCTGATTGCTCATATTACCGATGCTGAATCTTGTGAGATCAATGCTGCTCTGTTAAATCTTGTCATGAAAGATCAATTTTCTGGCCTTCAAGTGAAGATGTCGCTACCCATCTAAACAAATTTGTTGATATGTGTGATATGCAAAAGAAGAGGGATACGGATAATGATATTGTTAAATTGAAGCTATTTCCGTTTTCACATAGAGATTGTGCTAAAACTTGGTTTTCCTCTTTGCCTAGAAATAGTATTGATTCATGGAATAAGTGCAAAGATGCTTTTATCTCTAAGTATTTGACTCCTGCTAAGATTATCTCTCTTAGAAGCGATATTATGATTTTTAAGCAACTAGATCATGAGCATGTTGCACAAGCTTGGGATAAAATGAAATTAATGATACGTAATTGCCCTACACATGGTTTGAACTTATGGATGATTATACAAAACTTTCATGCTATCTTGAATTTTGCTTCTAGAAATCTTTTAGATTCGGCCGCGGGAGGCACTTTCATGGAAACTACCTTAGGAGAAGCTACCAAACTCCTACATAATATTAGGGTTAACTACTCTCAATGGAACACCGAAAGATGTACTAGTAAAAAAGTGCATGCTATTGAAGAGATTAGTGTTTTGAGTGGAAAGGTGGATGAACTTATGTAATTATTTGCTACTAAGAGTGCTTCTTCTGATCCTAATGATATGCCTTTGTCCACGTTTATTGAAAACAATAATGAATCTTTGGATGTGAATTTTGTTGGTAGGAATAATTTTGGTAATAATGCTTATAGAGGAAACATTAATCCTAGGCCTTTTCTTAGTAATTCCTCTAATAATTATGGTAATTCTTACAATAACTCTTATGGAAATTTTGGTAAGATGCCCTCTGAATTTGAGACTAGTGTTAAAGAGTTTATGAATTCGCAAAAAAAAATTCAATGCTATGCTTGAAGAAAAATTGCTTAAGATTGATGAATTGGCTAGAAACGTGGATAGAATTACTCTTGAGGTTGATTCTTTGAAACTTAGATCTATTCCACCCAAGCATGATATCAATGAGTCTCTCAAAGCTATTAGAATTTCCATTGATGAATGCAAGGAAAGAACCGCTAGGATGCGTGCTAAAAAAGATTGCTTTATGAAAGCGTGTTTTTCTAGTTATCATGAAAATAAAGATGGAGATCTGAAAGTTATTGATGTGCCTCCTATTATATCCTTGTTTTCTAGTATGAATCTTGATAAAGATGGGACTGTAGATGAGTCTACTTTAGCTAAAAGGCGTCCCAATGATTCGGAGTTTTTAGATCTTGATACTAAAATTGTTAAAAGTGGGATTGAAGAGATTAAAACTTAGGATAGTGATGAACCCACTAATTGGGATTTCAAGGGATTCAATTATGATAATTGCTCTTTAATGGATTGTATTTCCTTGTTGCAATCCATACTAAATTCTCCGCATGCTTATAGTCAAAATAAAGCTTTTACCAAACACAAAGTTGATGCTTTGATGCAATCTTATGAAGAAAAACTTGAATTACAAGTTTATATCCCTAGAAAGCTTTATGATGAGTGTGAACCTACTATTAAAATTAAAATTAAAGATCATGTATGCTTTGCTTTGTGTGATTTGGGTGCAAGTGTTTCTACAATCCCAAAAACGTTGTGTGATTTGCTAGGTTTCCATGAGCTTGATGATTGTTCTTTAAATTTGCATCTTGCGGATTCTACCATTAAGAAACCTATGGGAAGGATTAATGATGTTCTTATTGTTGCCAATAGGAATTATGTGCCCGTAGATTTCATTGTTCTTGATATAGATTGCAATCCTTAATGTCCTATTATTCTTGGTAGACCTTTCCTTAGAACGATTGATGCAATTATTGATATGAAGGAAGGAAATATTAGATTCCAATTTCCGTTAAGGAAAGGCATGGAACACTTTCCTAGAAAGAAAATCAAATTACCATATGAATCTATTATGAGAGCCACATATGGATTGCGTACCAAAGATGGCAATACCTATATTTATTCTTGTATCGTGCCTAGCTAGGGGCGTTAAACGATAGTGCTTATTGGGAGGCAACCTAATATTATTTTCTTTGTTTTTGCTTCTGTTTAGGAATAAATATTGCATCTAGCTTCTGTTTAGATGTGGTTTTGTGTTTTAATTAGTGTTTGTGCCAAGTAGATGTAACATCCCAAATTTTCAATTTGAAATCTTATACATAGATCATACTTGCATTGCATGCTTTTGCATTTTTGTTTGTGGCGATCCTCGAAATTCTAAGCAACTCAAGGACCTACGGAGAGAGTTGGGAATTTTACCGTTTACGTATTTGAGTTCGCTCGAATACCGGTACGAGGACAGTGTGATTCTAATTATTTTTCTCTCCTAAAAATATTTATAAATACAAAATATGAGCGGAGATAATATGACTTCTCCAAAATAACAGAAATATTGGAGGAAAAATGTTAAAATCACTTTTGGTATTTTTCTGGATTTATTTGCATAGGAAAAATGCGTTTTTCAAAATTGCATTTTGGTCCAGGAAAAATGTTCACTTTGCCGTAAATATTATTAGAGGACGGTGAAAATTTATTTCGGGAATTTTGGAGTCCGTTTGGTATTTCTTTCGTTAGTTTTTCTGCGCCGGAACTCTTTTAGAAAAAAAAGGGAAACCGACTAGGAGTCTTACTAGCCCAGGACTCCTGGGCTTTATAAGCGCCCGAGCCGGCCCGAAACGCCCAGCCCAGCGCCCCGCCTTGCCCTAGCCGCCAACGCCGCCTCACCCTAGCCGCCGCGCCGCCGCCTAGCGCCGCGCCGCCGCCTGCAGCCGTCGCCCCGCCGCCCCTCGCCTGTCGCACCGCCGCCGCCCCGCGACGCTGCTGCACCGCCGCCGCGCCCCGCTGGAGTACCCCGCCGCCCACCGCCAGAATCCCGCCGGAGCTCGAGCCGAGGTAGTTGCGTTTTTTTAGTTAACCGATCGGTTTAGTAATAAAACCATAGATTCGTTTTTTTATTATTAGATTAGATCGGTTCGGTTTTTTTCGGTTTAGCTATTTAGCGGACGTTCGTCCGTACGTTCGTTTTAACGAACGGTTTTTGTTAGTTAGCCGCAGACAGCGAACGTTCGTTCGTTAGCCTGTTCGTCGTTTTTCTTTTTCGGGGTATTTATCCGCGATTATTCCGATCGTGATTTCTGCCCTGATCTTGTTTCGTGTTTTTCTTTTCGCTCGAGAGTCAGAATCAGGTGATTCAAAATCCCAGATCATCGTCTCGAAGCCCTCTTTATGTTTAACAAACTTGAAAAAAGTTTTGGCTACTGTAAAATTTGACTTTAGGCCAACTAGTAAACCGGAGCTTGTTTCTTTTGAAGTTTGAGTTTCGTTGCTTCTTTCGAGTTGATTCTTTTTGCAAACCGGAGTTCTTAAGTTGAACTTTCTGGTTAGATCTCTTATTTGAGTTTTACCCGTGCATTAGTTAAGTACTTATTGTATGCTTGTTTGATTGCGATAGAGTACCCGGAGTGCGCCGCTTGCTACTTTGAGTCTCTAGGTTTTGCGGATCATCAGCAAGGCAAGTAACACTTTGATCATACTTTCTAATTACCCAGTTTTCATTGCATTAGTCAAACCCTCACACATTGCATGAGTAGGATCAATTAACTTGTGGGATTGGGAAGTAGATTGAGGTAGTACCTATTACCTGCATTACATTCAAACCTTTGGGAGTTACATCTACGTTTGCTATTAGGACATGCTATGCTCGTAGACGTGGATTGGGTGAGTGAAATCCATGACAGATGTGAGTTTGTTAATTAATGGTTCAACTTAAGGTGGTAACATTAATACACATCTGGGTGGATTGAGGCACCTGGGTATTCCAGCGTTTGTTTGTTTTTCTTTTAGACCGCCACCCAAGCTCAAAGGGATCATGAGATTATTCATACTAGAAACTTCCGTGTGCAGCCACAATGCTATTATGGGCTCTAGCATAGTATGAGTAAGTCGTGCGAACTCTTATAGTGGTGGACTAGCAGATGTAGGGGATGTAGGTTGGTACGGTCCGCCCGATCGTAAGGTGCTAGCGCTTCTGAAAGACTATGTCTCGGTCATCCGTTTCTCAAACACCATGCAGTGCGAGAAACCAAACACAGGCGATCGAGTCTTGTGGGAAAAGTGCACAAACCTCTGCAGAGTGTACAAACTGATCATGATTAGCCGTGTCCCCGGTTATGGACGTCTTGAGTATCTAGTACTTGGATTTTCATGTGCATCTCATCATGTTACTTTAATTTAATTTTTGTTGGGTTTGATGAACATTAATATGGGTTGAGAGGATGTCTATCTTCTCAACGATGTTTCAACTACCATGATAGTTAATTAAAATGCATTCCTTTGAAGTAGGAAAAAATTGGCTTTACGAAAAAACTTAACCATAGAGCTTTCCACCAGCCATATTGCATATAGTATAGCTTTACTTTCATTGCATCTCTTGTGTTACCTTGCGAGCATACTCCATGTGCTGACCCGTTTTCGGGCTGCAACGTTTCATGTTGCAGACTTTTCAGACGACGAGTAAGATGCCCCTTTTTAGGTCGTGGTTCTATACTCAGTGATGCCGCTGGAGTTGATGGACTCACTTATCTTCCGAGCCTTCCGCTGTTATCGTATTAGATGACCTTCAGCCATATTATTTGTAATAAGTTCATCGTTGGACTATCGATGTAATAAGTGTGTGATTGCTACTCTGTTATAAATCCTTCAAGTACTGTGCGTGTCAGCATTACTGATCCAGGGATGACACTGATGCACAGAGATTAGACTGTTTGATGTCTGGTCGCTACAGTAGAACCTTTGGGAAGACTTGTGTGAAGTTTATATGATCATGCTGTAAAAATAGAAACTTTAGTTCTCACGAGTTTGGCTGTGATTTTTTTACTGTAAAAGCTATTTAGTTGACTCTTTTTGCATATGATTAATCGACAAATCCCTCATGTTTACCAATTTATTTAATTTTTTTGGAGTTACAGAAGTATTCGAAAGTTACAGATTACTACAGACTGATATGTTGTTGACAGATTCTGTTTTCCATGTGTTGTTTGCTTATTTTGATGAATCTATGAGTAGTATTGGAGGGTATGAATCATAGAGAAGCTGGAATACAGTAGTTTTAACACCAATATAAATAAAGAATGAGTTCATTACAGTACCATTGAGTGGTGGTTTGTTTTCTTATACTAACAGAGATCACGAGATTTTTGGCTAAGTTTTGTGTTGTGAAGTTTTCAAGTTTTGAGTATGGCTTTGATGGACTATGGAACAAGGAGTGGAAAAAGCCTAAGCTTGGGGATGCCCAAGGCACCCCAAGGTAAAATTCAAGGACAACCAAAAGCCTATGACTGGGGATGCCCCGGGAAGGCATCCCCTCTTTCGTCTTCATCTATTGGTCACTATACTCGGGACTATATTTTTATTCACCACATGATATGTGTTTTGCTTGGAGCGTCATGTACGATTTGAGTCTTTGCCTTTTAGTTTGCCATAATCATCCTTGCTGGACACACCTTTTGAGAGAGATAAATATGATTTAGAAATTATTAGATTACTCTATGTGCTTCACTTATATCTTTTGAGCTAGATAGTTTTGCTCTAGTGCTTCAGTTATATCTTTTAGAGCACGGTGGTGGTTTTATTTTGTAGAAATTGTTGATCTCTCATGCTTAACTTATATCCGTTTGAGAATCTTTTAGAACAGCATGGTAATGTGCTTTGGTCATAAAACTAGTCCTAATATGATAGGCATCCAAGATGAATATGGTAAAAACTTTCATATAAAGTGCATTGAATATGATGAGAAGTTTGATACTTGATGATTGTTTTGAGATATGGGGATGGTAATATTAGTGTCAGGCTAGTGGAGTAATTATGAATTTGAGAAATACTTGTGTTGAAGTTTGTGATTCCCGTAGCATGCATGTATGGTGTACCGCTATGTGACGAAGTTAGAGCATGAGGTATTTATTGAGTGTCATCCTTTGTGTGGAGGTCGGGATCGCGCGATGGTTAACTCCTACCAACCCTTCCCCTAGGACCATGCGTCAAATACTTTGTTTTGATGACTCGTAGATTTTTGCAATAAGTATATGAGTTCTTTATGACTAATGTTGAGTCCATTGATTATACGCACTCTCACCCTTCGACCATTGCTATCCTCACTTGTACCGCGCAACTTTCGCTGGTACCATACACCCACCATATACCTTCGTCAAAACAGCCACCATACCTACCTATCATGGCATTTCCATAGCCCTTTCGAGATATATTGCCATGCAGCTTTCCACCGTTCCGTTCATATGACATGCTTCATCATCATTCACATAGAGTAATATGTTGTTCTAGCTTCGAGTTGTAATCTTTGAGTTGTAAGTCAATAAAAGTGTGATGATCTTCATTATTAGAGCATTGTCCCATGTGAGGAAAGGCCAAATAAAAAAAAGGATGGCCCAAAAAAAATATAGAGAGGGGCTAAATAAAAAAAGGAGAGAAAGCCCCTCCAAAAAATGAGAGAAAAGAGAGAAGGGACAATGCTACTATCCTTTTCCACACTTGTGCTTCAAAGTAGCACCATGATCTTCATGATAGAGAGTCTCTTGTTTTGTCACTTTCATGTACTAGTGGGAATTTTCATTATAGAACTTGGCTTGTATATTCCAACGATGGGCTTCCTCAAATGCCCTAGTTGGATGCATGCCCACTTAGTTTCTTTTGATGAGCTTTCATACACTTATAGATTTAGTGCATCCGTTGCATGGCAATCCCTACTCACTAACATTGGTATCTATTGATGGGCATCTCCATAACCCATTGATTCGCCTAGTTGATGTGATACTATCTTCCTCCTTTTTGTCTTTTCCACAACCACCACACTATTCCAACTATAGTGCTATATCCATGGCTCACGCTCAGGTATTGAGTGAAAGTTGAAAGGTTTGAAAAAATTTGATTATGAAAACAATTGCTTGGATGAAACCGGGGTTGTGCATGATATGAATATTTTGTGTGATGAAGAGGGAGCATAGCCATACTATATGATTTTGTAGGGATAACTTTTTTTGGCCATGTTATTTTCAGAAGACATGATTGCTTTGTTAGTATGCTTGAAGTATTATTATTTCTTATGTCAATATAGACTTTTGTCTTGAATCTTTCGGAAATGAACATTCATGCCACAATGAAGAGATTACATTGAGAATTATGTTGGTTGGCATTCCACATCAAAAAATCTGTTTTTCTCATTTACCTACTCGAGGACGAGCAGGAATTAAGTTTGGGGATGCTTGAAACGTCTCCAACGTATCTATAATTTTTGATTGTTCCATGATATTATATATTCTGTTTTAGATGTTTATTGGGCTTTATTATACACTTCTATATTATTTTTGGGACTAACCTACTAACCCAAGGCCTAGTGGAAATTAGTGTTTTTTTGCCTATTTCAGGGTTTCGCAGAAAAGGAATATTAAACGGAGTCCAAACGGAATGAAACCTTCGGGAGAGTTATTTTTGGAACTGTATCTACCCATAAGACTTTGAGTACACGCGAGGGAATGAAGGAGGTGTCCACGAGGGTCCAGGGCACGCCCCCACCCTCGTAGGCTCCCTCTGGCTCCCCCGATGCCCTCCTTAATCCTATATTGATCCATATACACTAAAAACATCAAGGCAATAGAGAAAACCCTAATTCCACTGCCGCAACCTTCTGTTCCCGTGAGATCCCATCTTGGGGCCTGTTCTGGAGCTCCGCCAAAGGGGGGATCTACCATGGAGTGCTTCTACATCAACGACATAGCCTCACCAATGACATGTGAGTAGTTTACCACAGACCTTCGGGTCCATAGTTATTAGCTAGATGACTTCTTCTCTCTTTTTGGATCTCAATACAAAGTTCTCCTCGATCTTCGAGGAGATGTATTCGATGTAATCTTTTTGCGGTTTGTTTGTTGAGATCCGATTAATTTTGGGTTTATGATCAAGATTATTTATGAACAATATTTGATTCTTTTCTTAAATCTTTTATGTATGATTATAATATCCTTGCAAGTCTCTTCGAATTATTGGTTTGGTTTGGCCTACTAGATCTATAGTTCTTGCAATGAAACAAGTGCTTGGCTTTGGCTTCAATCTTGCAGTGTCCTTTCCCAGTGACAGTAGGGGCAGCAAGGCACGTATTGTATTGTTGCCATCGAGGATAAAAAGATGGGGTTTATATCATACTGCTTGAGTTTATCCCTCTACATCATGTGATCTTGCTTAAAGCATTACTCTTTTCTTATGAACTTAATACTAGAGATGCTTGCTGGATAGCGGTCGATGTGTGGAGTAATAGCAGTAGATGTAGAATCGTTTCGGTCTACTTGTCACGGACATGATGCCTATATATAATGATGATGCCTAGATATTCTCATAACTATGCAGTTCTCTATCAATTACTCGAAAATAATTTGTTCACCCACCGTATAATTCTGCTATCATGAGAGAAGCCACTAGTGAAACCTATGGTCCCTGGGTCTATTCTCAACATATTAATCTTTCATCTACTTTACTTTGCTTTATTTACTTTCTGTTCTTATATCAAAAATACCAAAAATATTATATTATCTTTTCTATTAGATCTCACTTTCGTAAGTGACTGTAAAGGGATTGACAACCCCTTATCGCGTTGGCTGCGAAGTTCTTATTTGTGTGTGCAGGTGCGAGGGACTCGTGCGTGGTCTCCTACTGGATTGATACCTTGGTTCTCAAAACTGAGGGAAATACTTACGCTACTATGTTGCATCACCCTTTCATCTTCGAGGGAATACAACGTAAGCTCGAGAAGTAGCAGGTAACTCAGGTGGTAACTCCAACTGGTAGTCGTCTACACTTTGTCTTGCAGTGATCATGGAGAGGGCATGTCGCGGGATAACCACGACCACCTATGGGACAGAGGTCCCTTTTCGTTCGGTAAGGGGATGGGCACGTTGCACAAAGAGCAGAGTAGCATCAAGTTGCGTGTTGGGGATCACACCAGCAGTTTTACCCAGGATCAGGCCACCACGAGGCGTAAAACCCTACTCCTGCTTTGGTGGATTGATGGTGGAATGGTGGAAAATGTACACAACACTCTCGCCCGGCAAGGTCGCCTCGGGGTGAGAGCAGTCAGATGTATGAGTAGTATGGGTTTGAATGGCTGAATCCTTTCTACGGTTGCCATGGACCTCCTTTTATAGGTCAAGGGGTCACCATAGTGGCAAATTAGTCTTTCCAAGCTGTTTAGATAGTAAATAGTGCTATCATACCTAACTCTACAGTTGACAGACTACATTAAATGCATCGCTTAGTGTCACATCACTGCTCGTCCGGCAAGCCTTATCGGCTTGTTTTGCCAGCTGCGTTCCCGTTTGCTTGACACGTCTCTGAATGGGTGTCATTTGGTGGTTCTTGTGATAGGAAATAGCTTCCATGTATCCAGGGCGGCCACTAAGCCACCTTAGAGCTTGACACCGCACTGATTGGCTATGGGTGTTGCTATGAGGTGGAATTTTACCTCTGCATGCCCCGGCAAGCCTGTCGGGGTGATCCTGATGACTTGCTGCTAGGCGAATCCGCCTCCCCGCCAAGCTCACATTCCCAGAAAGGATGGTTTCCCTCCTGGTGGCGTCTCTCATCTTGGTTGTATTGATCTCCTTGAATAGCTTGCTAATCCATCAAGGAACTTATCTCTTCGTGTCTTGCTATGTTACTGTCAGGACCCCGATCCTAAGTCACACCGATCTAGCTGTAACACGTCATATCACTTTGCGGCCTCACGCACGGTAACCCCACGGGTGCCACCTTACCTGGCCCGGGACCGTTTGCGCATTTTGGCACACGTATATGACAGTGTCGCTAGCATCCATATGACAGAGAACCCGGGCCGACATGGCTAGTTATAAACCAAAAGTGGCACTAAATTACAGAGACAGGCATCCATGACCCAGCAACGAACGTGTCGGTCATCAACGTATGATCCCAAGTCGTAGCAAGCTACATGGACTTAAAGGAACAACGCGTGACATTTCCACTAAGGGACAGACACAGGAACGAAGAAGGACACATGCCGGCCAGCCTACGTGTTCCGAGCAGTAGCAAGCTACCAAGGCTCATTGGAGACACTAGGAGGCATTTCCCTGTAAGATAGGCTACCAAAGGAAAACAACTAGGTGTCGGATCCCACACATACCAAGCATTTCAATCATACACACAATATGCTCAATATGTGCAAATACAACATTGCATCACAACAGAACTCTATGACTCAAAGTACTTTATTTAAAAGGCTCCAAGAGCCATACATAATATCCATACAGGTAGGGGTCACATGACCCAACACTCAAGTCATACAGTCATACAAGCACAAGCGGAAGCTACATGTCTGAGTACAGACAACTTATAAAATAAAACAGGCTTGGTGTAGCCTAACTATCTACAAGGCCCTTCACAAGCTCCAGATCTCCGTCTGGGTGTCAAGCTACTCGTCGACGTCAACGTCTATGTAGAACCCATCAGCAGGGGCAGGGTTCTCCTCTGCAACAGTTATTAAGCAAACATGAGTACAAAGGTACTCAGCAAGTCTTAACACAGAACCTATCATACATGCAACATTATCAAGGGGGGGGGGGGTAGTGGAGTTCATAGCAGAAAGCCAGCTTTGACTCTTGGCTAACCTATACTACAACTCTCAACAGATTGCAAGATGTTATTACGAACATGAGTCCTCTACTCACCACATCAATACACTACCGAGGATCCTCTTCCGTCATCCTACGGAAGGGCCATCCACGGCACTTACACTTATCTTGAGGCTTTTAGTAGTATCCATCAACTTGTCTATGAACTGTAAGAGTAACCAAGTAGTCCGTACCGCGAACAACGGCTATTCGAATAGATTGATAACCCTGCAGGGGTGTACTTCTTCACACACGCTTTCACCACTTATCGCCATTTACTCAGCGTGTACTCGGCAACCTTCAATCGGGAGCCCAGCGAGGGTGTCGGCCACGACCTGACTAACTACTCCAGTCTCTCATCCAGGTTTATCGCCTATTAAGGTTCCATCCGTGGGGAGATCCGGCCGGGGTGTCGCTCACGGCCCCAAAAGATGTGTACAGGGTTCCCTAGTCACCAAACGGGCAACCGGTACACCGTGCCACGTACCTGTCGCATCACAACCCACCCCGAGGGTCAGCGCTGTGCACGACCTCCAGTAAACTATAAACACTAGAAACTAGTTGCAACTCCGGGACAGAGATCGAGGATAATTAATAAGCCGAGAGGGTCCATTGGTTTCGGGCCCAACGCATGGTAGTAACTGCAACTTGAACCACACATACAGATCTCAGGTCCTATGGATGATTCCAATGAAACAACCCACCATGTACTCCTACATGGCCTTTCATCGATACCTTTACCAAGCGTATTCCACACTTCCTTCTCTTTACCGGTATGATCATATCACTATGATCCATCACCCAGATGAACCAGACCTGACACAACTCTAAGCATAGCAGGCAACATAAACAAATAGCATGGTGGATCACACATCACATGGCTCAATCAACTGCTACACATGCTAGTGGGTTTCAACTATTTATTGTGGCAATGACAGGTCATGCAAGGGATAGGGTTCAACTATCGCAGCAAGTAGCAGTTCACATGCTGTTGCCTTAATGCAGTAAAAGAGAGCAGGAGCGAGAAGATTGGGTTTGTATCAGAATGATCAATGATTGCTTGCCTGACAAGGTAGTTGTCGGGTACTGCTCTTCAACTGGATACGCAGCAGTATCCTCGGGAGCAGGACCTAACACAGAGAATACCGGCGATACAAACATTAACAAACAAATGCAACAATATGATGCATGCTCATGACATGGCAAGATGCATGTGTGTTGGCTAATGCAACTAAAACTAGAAGGGTTTGAGCCTATTTGAATCAAAGATTCAAATTGGCATTTTAACTATTATTTAAATAGGTGCATTATCATGTTTTAAGGTATACAGCATGGTTAACATGCTCAAACATGCATGAAACCAGTGCCATTAGAAAGATTGGATTTTTCAGATCATTTTTCATATATAAATCTTTTCCATCTGAGCTACGGTTGATTTTATATGATTTTTAGAAGTTTTGGGTATTTTCTGGAATTTCCTGAATTATTTTTAATCTAAAAATCCCAGAAAAACCTTTACTGCGTCAGCATGACATCATGCTGACGTCAGTCAGTCAACAGGAGCTAGTCCAAGTCAAACATGACATGTGGGCCCTGCATGTCAGTGTCACAGCTAATTAACTAAGTTAATTAGAGTTAAACTAAAACTAATTAGCTGTAAGTGGGGCCTGGGCCCATGGGTCAGTGACTAAATTAATTAACTAATTAAATTAATAGAAACTTAATTAAACTAACTAATTAGCAAAAGGTGGCCCACACGTCAGTGACCCAGGGGTGGTCAAACCCCCGGTCTAACAAGTCAAACCCGCCGGCGACGTGACACCGGCGAGGCAGAACACGGCGGCGTGCTTCGGAAATCGTCTACGGGGCACGGCTCGAGCTGCGGCTAGGCGCGTTGGAAAGCTCTTGCCATTGCGCGTCGGATGGTGGTCGTCGCCGGACCTGGGGTGGCCGGAGACGACGGCAACAAGCTCGACGGCGGTGGGCGTGTGTGGTGACGCGGCTGCAGGGGCCTAGGCGATGCGTGCGTAGCACCTATCGCATCTACGCGCTGCGGTGAGTGTGATGGACGAGTGCCAGTGACCAAATGGTCACCGGAACGTCACCGGCGGCGAGCACGGCGGCGGTGAGTTACGGTGATCAACGGAGCGACGGCTACATTGTGCAAACGAGGCGGAGAAGAGAGGGGAACGGCGTAGGAGCTCACTGCGGTGCTAACGAGCTCGACGGAGGGGTCGGGGACGCGCTGTAGCTTCGTAACTGCGGCGAGGTGCTCCGGCGATCCGAGGAAGGGGACGGCGGCGTGAGGACGTTGCAGGGCTTCCGGCGGCTCGTGGCTCAGCGAGGAGGAAGAGGACGACGCGGCGGATCTTCTGGACACACTCACGGGGCGAGGGGGTGGCTCTAAGTGCGGCTACGGCGAGCGGCGGCGACGGCGGCTCGGTGATGGAGGAGGAGAGAGCCAGGGGAGGGCGATGGAGACGAGGGGGGAGAAGTGAGAGCGGTCGAGGCAGTTGCGTGTCGATTCATGGAGTCATCCAGGCCATCGGGGAGGCAGGCTAGCAGGGTGGAGGTGGCCGGACGCGAGCCGGCGCGCGGCGGCCACGCGTGCGTCCTTCTGGCGCGAGGAGGAAGGCGACAGAGGAGGGCTGGTGGGCTGGGCCTTTCCTGCAACAGTGCTGGGCCCAAGGTAAGTGCTTTCTCTTTCTTTCTTTTTCCTATTTCTTTTTCTGTTTCAGTTCTTTTGCAGCTTTGTTCAATTATTAAAAATGCCAAAACATTTTTATAACTCATGAAACTTGTCATGCCCACTGTATATAATATGAGCAGTAGGAAACATTATAGTTCATGATTATTTGAGCATTTAAAATATTTTAAAGTATTTAAATGCCCAAATACAAATACCATATGATTTAATCCAAAGCCCTTGAGTGTCCTAGAAAAATGTGCACCATTTTTGGCACATGTTTAAGACTAAGGCTGAAATGATGAACATTTTTGAAGGGCATTTTGGGTACATTGGAAAATATTTTAACAAACCCTAGTTGTTAGGAGAGGGGTGCTGGGGTTTTTGTTAATCCCATTTCAAGTTTCTTTGAAAGTAAACATGATGCACACTCTAGCTAGGTACTAATGCAAGTGCTAACTAGGGATGTGACAACTCACCCACACTTAAAAGAATCGCGTCCCGAGATTCGGGTTCCTCCGGAAAGAGGGTGGGGTACTCAAGTCGAAGACGATCCTCCCTTTCCCAAGTAGCTTCACTCTCGGAATGATGCGACCATTGAACCTTGAGAAACTTGATATTGTGGCGTCGCGTGGTGCGCTCAGTTTGATCAAGAATACGAACGGGGTATTCTCGATATGTGAGATTGTCCTGAAGATCAAGCGTTTCGTGGTCCACTCCGCGGATAGGATCCGAGAAGCAACGACTGAGTTGAGAAACGTGGAACACGTCATGAACTCTGGATAGGTGCGGAGGTAGTTCCAGTTGGTAGGCAACTTCTCCTCGTTTGGCAAGAATGCGAAAAGGACCGATGTAACGAGGGGCCAATTTGCCTTTGATACGAAAGCGATGGGTTCCCTTAAGAGGAGTAACCCGAAGGTAAGCCTTATCGCCGAATTCAAAATTCACAGCATTATGATGACTATCATATTGGCTCTTCTGGCGAGACTGGGCTGTTTTCAATCTCTCACGAATGATGCGAACTTGTTCCTCTGATTCCTGGATCATATCCGGACCAAAGAATTGTCTTTCCCCGGTCTCTGACCAGTTAAGAGGTGTTCGACACCTTCGTCCATATAGAACATCGAAGGGAGCTTTGCCCAAGTTGGCTTGATAACTATTGTTATAAGCGAATTCGAAAAATGGAAGACATTTTTCCCATTCCATACCGAAAGAAATGATAGAGGCTCGAAGCATGTCTTCCAGAATTTGCTTGACTCGTTCCACTTGACCACTTGACTGGGGATGGAAGGCGGTACTGAAGGAGAGATGAGTTCCCATAGCATTCTGGAAACTTTCCCAAAATCGTGATGTGAAAAGACTTCCACGGTCTGAGTTAATCTCCAACGGTACACCATGAAATGATACTATCCGAGAGACATACAAATCTACTAGCTGGCTAGCGGTAATACTCTCTCGAACAGGCAGGAAATGAGCTACTTTAGAGAGGTGGTCGATAACGACGAAGATAGCATTATTCCCTTTCCTGGTCCTGGGAAACCCGGTAATGAAGTCCATACCGACTTTGTCCCATTTCCATTCAGGAATAGCTAAAGGTTGAAGGGTGCCAGCAGGCCGTTGATGCTCTGCTTTGACTCGACGACAAACATCGCAGTTAGCAATGAATTGAGCGATTTCTCTCTTCATCCTAGTCCACCAGAATCTCTGACGTAGATCCCGATACATTTTGGTACTACTGGGATGAATCGTGAGAGGAGATTCATGAGCCTCCTTAAGGATCAAACGTCTTAGGTTTCGTACTTTAGGAACCACTAAACGGTTGCTAAAGAATACAACTCCTTGGTCATCAATTGAGAAACATCCCGCGACTCCTTTCTTGATGTTCCTCTTAATACGGGAAATTCCGGGATCAACCCTCTGTGCTTTGATGACCTGATCCGTAAGGTTAGGTTCCGCCACCAAGGTGGAAAGGAATCCTCGAGGAACTATGTGAAGGTTAAGCTTACGAAATTCCTCGTGGAGAAGTGGTTGCCCTTGTTGTAACATTAAGTTGTTACAATAAGACTTACGACTTAGTGCATCAGCCATGACATTGGCCCTTCCAGGAGTGTAGATGATTCCTAAGTCGTAATCTATGAGCAACTCAACCCAACGTCTTTGCCTGAAATTCAAATCCGGTTGGGTGAAGATATACTTCAAACTTTGATGATCAGTGAAGATTTCACAACGATTACCAAGGAGGTAATGTCGCCATGTTTTGAGTGCATGGACTACAGCTGCAAGCTCTAGATCATGAGTAGGATAGTTATCCTCGTGTGGACGCAACTATCGAGATGCGTATGCAATCACTTGACGATCTTGCATGAGAATGCAACCTAGCCCTTATCATGAGGCGTCGCAATAGATTATAAAATCCTTGGAAAAGTCTGGTGGTACCAGTACAGGTGCAGATGTCAGGCGTCTTTTCAGTTCCTGAAAACTGGACTCGCACTATGGGGTCCACTCAAACTTTTTATCTTTCTTGAGGAGTTCAGTTAGAGGTTTAGCAACCTTGGAGAAATTCTCGACGAAGCGCCGGCAATAGCTCGCTAAGCCAAGAAAACTCCTAACTTGCTTGACCGATTCAGGGGGAGTCCAATCAAGGACGTCTTGAACTCGCTCGGGATTGACAGCAATACCCTTGCCAGAGATCACATGACCTATATAGGTTACTTCTGGCAACCAAAATTCACATTTAGAGAATTTGGCATAAAGGCGGTGCTCTCGAAGTTTCGTCAATACCAGCCTTAAATGCTCGGCATGATCTTCCTTGTTCTTGGAATAGATGAGTATATCATCGAGGTATACCACGACAAATTTATCCAAATACTCCATGAATATAGAATTCATTAACCGAGAAAAGGTAGCTGGGGCATTGGTTAATCCGAAGGACATAACGGTGTACTCATATTGGCCATAACGAGTAACAAAAGCCGTTTTAGGAATGTCCCCGTTCTTGATTTTGATTTGATGGTAGCCCAACCTCAAATCCATCTTAGAGAAGACTGAGGATCCAGCGAGCTGATCATATAGGTCGTTGATCCTGGGGAGCAGATACTTATTCTTTATGGTGACCAGATTGACAGGTCGGTAATCTACAACCATCCGCTCCGTTCCATCCTTCTTCTTGACGAAGAGGACGGGGCAAGCCCAAGGGGAAGAACTAGGACGGATGAAACCTTTTTGAAAGGACTCATCGAGTTGTTTCTTTAGCTCAGCTAATTCTAGTGGTTCCATCTTATAAGGTCTCCTAGAGATTGGGACAGTTCCTGGGATAAGATCTATCACGAACTCGACATCTCTGTCAGGTGGAATTCCTGGCAGTTCTTCTGGAAAAACATCCGGGAAGTCACGGACTTCCGGGATGTCTTCGAGTTCTGGTAGAGGGCTGGCATTAAGAGAGTAGAGCTGACGCTAAGCCATTCGGGTCAAGACATTGACTATCTTGCCGGATGGATGTGTAAGTTGAACGGTCCTAGTATAGCAATCAATTTTGGCGTAATGAGTTGTCATCCAATCCATACCCAAAATGATGTTTATGTCCGAGGACTTGAGAGCGATTAGAGATGCTAGGAAAACAAGTCTATCGACAAGGATTTCATTTCCATGGCTTACCCTAGAGGTTTGCCACTTTGAACCAGGAGTTTGAATAACCATGGAAGTAGGCATGTCACAAAAAGTCATGTTGTGCAATCGAGCATAGCTCTCAGATATGAACGAATGTGATGCTCCAGTATCGAAAAGAACAGATGCCGGATGGCAGTTTACGAGAAGCGTACCAAGGACGACGTTAGGATCCTCATAAGCTTCCTCGGCAGAGACATAGTTGACATGACCACGTGTAGTGGGGATTGGCTTGACATAATTCACCTTGCCGGTTGGTTTACCACGGCCAATGGGTTTTCCTGGTTGGTTCTGAGGACACTCACGCATGTAGTGCCCCGGTTCTCCACACTTGAAGCAAGTCACAGTGTTAGTGCGTGGAGCAAAGTTGGAAGGTGGTCCTCCATAGGTCTTAGCAGGTGCAAACTGTTGAGTTGGGCGAGGCGCCTCATAGGATGGCCTCGGTGTGTACTTGGGTGGCAGAGCAGTGTTAGGAACCCACATACGGCGCTTGTGAGAGCCAGAGCCGGATGAGGAACCAAAGTCTCGAGTATGCTTGCGGGTGGCCTCGAAGTCGGTCTGGCCTGTTTCAGCACTGATAGCCTTGTTTACCAACTTCTGGAAGGAAGTGCACTCGTGCAGACGTAGATCTCGGCGGAGTTCAGGGCTGAGTCCCTTGCGGAAGCTCGCCTGCTTCTTGGCATCGGTGGATACTTCCTCAGGTGCATAGCGTGCCAAGTTGCCAAACTCGCGACTATAACCATCCACAGTTAACCGGCCCTGGGTGAAGTTGCAGAATTCCCCCCGCTTGCGATCCATGAGACCTTCCGGAATGTGATTTTCACGGAATGCCTCACTGAACTCAACCCAAGTAGTGATTTGGCCAGTAGGACGCATAGCTTCAAAGTTTTCCCACCAAAGACTGGCAGGGCCCTCAAGATGGTAGGCAACGTAGATAACCTTGTCAGCTTCGGCCACACGGGCAGAGTGTAGCTTATGGGTGATACTACGTAGCCAGTCATCCGCATCCAGAGGTTCAGTGGAGTGATGGAACTTCGGTGGACACATCTTGATAAAGTCATTGATTGACACCACGTCATTCCTCTGGCGGAACCCAGTGTTCTGCTCTATGCGTTCCAGCAGACGGTTGGTCTCTCTCTTGTTCCGTTCTGCTTCAAGCATAACTTCCGCCAAGGAGGGTGGCTGGGGCAGATTCCCATCTCTAGCCCCACTAGCCTCACCTTGCTCCTGAGCAGCAGGAGTGTTGCGCGTGTTGACCATCCTAGGAAAACAAAACAACGGTTTAGACAAGGATGGCAAAAATTTGACATAGAAGTGCAGAATGTAATGGATGACACGGAATGCAAGGATTTTCATCCGTACGACATGGTAATATAGAAACTGCTATATATACACCAGTGGTCATACACACCATACATAGTTCAGTACAAGCCAAGGCTAAAGTACAACTGTGGTGAAAGACGATACATCCCATCAGAGGCATTCCAAGCTCCTATACATTATTTAACTACACCTCCGGAACTCAGTACACACTAAGTCATATTCCACAAGACGCGCAGGACTGTGGAAATACAACTACTACGATACTACTACTACCACGGTCTAGCTCAGACATTCGCGTAGTAATCCTCATAAAGATTACCACTGTAGCCTGGAAGTGGAACAGATGGATCTTGAAACTCGCGAGCACTCGAAGGCTGTGGACCATAGGGAGATGGATGTGGCCTCGGTCCCGATGCTGGTGGTAACCGACGCCCACGTGGAGGTGTAATACCCCCAACGTCACGCCAATCCATGCAATCAGGCAGACGAGTCCGCACGGGGTACAAATCCCGCATGTCCAGATATCCGGCCTGCACAGCAGGTGCAAGCCGTGTCAAAGTAGTCCAATGAGCGGCTCGAGTGTTATACAGCTCCATTCGGAGGGCACGGACCTCACGGTCCCGATCCTCCAACATCTGAACAGTGGTCTGAAGCAGTGGCTCTTCATGAGCAGCATCAGTATACAGACCAGTGTAGTAGCCTTCCTCTCCGGGAAGTGAGGCTGGCATGTAACAGAACTCAGTGTTCAGCAACAGGGCATGCCTAGCACGGAGAATGGTCATCATCGAATAAGCGGCATCCTGCACTGCCATCTCGATGGTAACCCCGAGTCCATAAGACCAATGGATGGGGTCGTTAGCTCCAG
Organism: Secale cereale; assembly: GCA_902687465.1. Classification (NCBI taxonomy): domain Eukaryota; kingdom Viridiplantae; phylum Streptophyta; class Magnoliopsida; order Poales; family Poaceae; genus Secale; species Secale cereale. Next base: position 576,581,682 of record LR738711.1, on the reverse strand, counting down.
GATATGAGAGGTATATCCGGACTGTGCAGAAATACTGACTCTGATTGAAATCTCGGTACTGTTCCTCCACGGTGTACTCAGGATACCAGCGATAACCGGTCTCAGTCAGCACACGGACTACCATGGCCGTGTGACCGGGCACATTAATGCACCGAGTCAAACGAACCACTTGGTGAGGGATGCGGCCAGACATCTGAAACACGGAATAATGCAAAGGCATTAGTGTTTCTGGAAGAAATCGGGCAGCATAACAACTGTAAATGCTCAAACAAAGATTTGATACATCATACAAATGATAGCATAGCCACTCAACCATCCATATCAAGGTTCCGGTCCAACAATCATCATACTAAAAGGATAGAAACTAAACTGAGGCTTAAAACCAACAATCCTAAGAGTCTATGGATTAGTAACACGTGAACCTAATATGGATAAGAGGCCTAGTCCTAAATCCCCGTAGAAAGAATAGACTGACTCAGATCAAAAGGGCATGAGGTAAAGGAGTAAAAAGAGCCTTACGTTCCCTTCCACAATCAATTCCCCTACAAATAACTAAGAATTTTTCTAGACTCAACATCGACCAGTTTGGCTTGAGAAACCTACAGGCAGTCGAGCTCTGATGCCAACGCTGTCAGGACCCCGATCCTAAGTCACACCGATTTAGCTGTAACACGTCATATCACTTTGCGTCCTCACGCACGGTAACCCCACGGGTGCCACCTTACCTGGCCCGGGACCGTTTGCGCATTTTGGCACACGTATATGACAGTGTCGCTAGCATCCATATGACAGAGAACCCGGGCCGACATGGCTAGTTATAAACCAAAAGTGGCAATAAATTACAGAGACAGGCATCCATGACCCAGCAACGAACGTGTCGGTCATCAACGTATGATCCCAAGTCGTAGCAAGCTACATGGACTTAAAGGAACAACGCGTGACATTTCCCCTAAGGGACAGACACAGGAACGAAGAAGGACACATGCCGGCCAGCCTACGTGTTCCGAGCAGTAGCAAGCTACCAAGGCTCATTGGAGACACTAGGAGGCATTTCCCTGTAAGATAGGCTACCAAAGGAAAACAACTAGGTGTCGGATCCCACACATACCAAGCATTTCAATCATACACACAATATGCTCAATATGTGCAAATACAACATTGCATCACAACAGAACTCTATGACTCAAAGTACTTTATTTAAAAGGCTCCAAGAGCCATACATAATATCCATACAGGTAGGGGTCACATGAGCCAACACTCAAGTCATACAGTCATACAAGCACAAGCGGAAGCTACATGTCTGAGTACAGACAACTTAGAAAATAAAACAGGCTTGGTGTAGCCTGACTATCTACAAGGCCCTTCACAAGCTCCAGATCTCCGTCTGGGTGTCAAGCTACTCGTCGACGTCAACGTCTATGTAGAACCCATCAGCAGGGGCAGGGTTCTCCTCTGCAACAGTTATTAAGCAAACATGAGTACAAAGGTACTGAGCAAGTCTTTCCACAGAACCTATCATACATGCAACATTATCAAGGGGGGGTAGTGGAGTTCATAGCAGAAAGCCATCTTTGACTCTTGGCTAACCTATACTACAACTCTCAACAGATTGCAAGATGTTATTACGAACACGAGTCCTCTACTCACCACATCAATATACTACCGAGGATCCTCTTCCGTCATCCTACTGAAGGGCCATCCACGGCACTCACACTTATCTTGAGGCTTTTAGTAGTATCCATCAACTTGTCTATGAACTGTAAGAGTAACCAAGTAGTCTGTACCGCGAACAACGGCTAATCGAATAGATTGATAACCCTGCAGGGGTGTACTTCTTCACACACGCTTTCACCACTTATCGCCGTTTACTCGGCGTGTACTCGGCAACCTTCAAGCGGAAGCCCAGCGAGGGTGTCGGCCACGACCTGACTAACTACTCCAGTCTCTCATCCAGGTTTATCGCCTATTTGGGTTCCATCCGTGGGGAGATCCGGCCGGGGTGTCGCTCACGGCCCCAAACGATGTGTACAGGGTTCCCTAGTCACCAAACGGGCAACCGGTACACCGTGCCACGTACCTGTCGCATCACAACCCACCCCGAGGGTCAGCGCTGTGCACGACCTCCAGTAAACTATAAACACCAGAAACTAGTTGCAACTCCTGGACAAAGATCGAGAGTAATTAATAAGCTGAGAGGGTCCATTGGTTTCGGGCCCAATCCATGGTAGTAACTGCAACTTGAACCACACATACAAATCTCAGGTCCTATGGACGATTCCAATGAAACAACCCACCATGTACTCCTACATGGCCTTTCATCGATACCTTTACCAAGCGTATTCCACACTTCCTTCTCTTTACTGGTATGATCATTTCACTCTGATCCATCACCCAGATGAACCAGTCCTGACACAACTCTAAGCATAGCAGGCAACATAAACAAATAGCATGGTGGATCACACATCACATGGCTCAATCAACTCCTACACATGCTAGTGGGTTTCAACTATTTACTGTGGCAATGACAGGTCATGCAAGGGATAGGGTTCAATTACCGCAGCAAGTAGCAGTTCACACGCTGTTGCCTTAATGCAGTAAAAGAGAGCAGGAGCGAGAAGATTGGGTTTGTATCGGAATGATCAATGATTGCTTGCCTGACAAGGTAGTTGTCGGGTACTGCTCTTCAACTGGATACGCAGCAGTATCCTCGGGAGCAGGACCTAACAAAGAGAATACCGGCGATACAAACATTAACAAACAAATGCAACAATATGATGCATGCTCATGACATGGCAAGATGCATGTGTGTTGGCTAATGCAACTAAAACCAGAAGGGTTTGAGCCTATTTGAATCAAAGATTCAAATTGGCATTTTAACTATTATTTAAATAGGTGCATTATCATGTTTTAAGGTATACAGCAAGTTTAACTTGCTCAAACATGCATGAAACCAGTGCCATTAGAAAGATTGGATTTTTCTGATCAATTTTCATATATAAATCTTTTCCATCTGAGCTACGGTTGATTTTATATGATTTTTAGAAGTTTTGGGTATTTTCTGGAATTTCCTGAATTATTTTTAATCTAAAAATCCCAGAAAAACCTTTACTGCGTCAGCATGACATCATGCTGACGTCAGTTAGTCAACAGGAGCTAGTCCAAGTCAAACATGACATGTGGGCCCTGCATGTCAGTGTCACAGCTAATTAACTAAGTTAATTAGAGTTAAACTAAAATTAATTAGCTGTCAGTGGGGCCTGGGCCCACGGGTCAGTGACTAAATTAATTAACTAATTAAGTTAACAGAAACTTAATTAAACTAACTAATTAGCAAAAGGTGGCCCACACATCAGTGACCCACGGGTGGTCAAACCCCCGGTCTAACAAGCCAAAACCGCCGGCGACGTGACGCCGGCGAGGCAGAACACGGCGGCGTGCTTCGGAAATCGTCTACGGGGCACGGCTCGAGCTGCGGCTAGGCGCGTTGGAAAGCTCTTGCCATTGCGCGTCGGATGGTGGTGGTCGCCGGACCTGGGGTGGCCGGAGACGACGGCAACAAGCTCGACGGCGACGACCGACGTCGGGCGTGTGTGGAGACGCGGCTGCAGGGGCCTAGGCGATGCGTGCGTAGCACCTATCGCATCTACGCGCTGCGGTGAGTGTGATGGACGGGTGCCAGTGACCAAATGGTCACCGGAACGTCACCGGCGGCGAGCACGGCGGCGGAGAGTTACGGTGATCAATGGAGCGACGGCTACATGGTGCAAACGAGGCGGAGAAGAGAGGGGAACGGCGTAGGAGCTCACTGCGGTGCTAACGAGCTCGACGGAGGGGTCGGGGACGCGTTGTAGCTTCGTAACGGCGGCGAGGTGCTCCGGCGATCCGAGGAAGGGGACGGCGGCGTGAGGACGTTGCAGGGCATCCGGCGGCTCGTGGCTCAGCGAGGAGGAAGAGGACGACGCGGCGGATCTTCTGGACACACTCACGGGGCGAGGGGGTGGCTCTAAGTGCGGCTACGGCGAGCGGCGGCGACGGCGGCTCAGTGATGGAGGAGGAGAGAGCCAGGGGAGGGCGATGGAGACGAGGGGGAGAAGTGAGAGCGGTCGGGGCAGCTGCGTGTCGATTCATGGAGTCATCCAGGCCATCGGGGAGGCAGGATAGCAGGGTGGAGGTGGCCGGATCCGTGCCGGCGCGCGGCGGCCACGCGCGCGTCCTTCTGGCGCGAGGAGGAAGGCGACAGAGGAGGGCTGGTGGGCTGGGCCTGGCCTGCAACAGTGCTGGGCCCAAGGTAAGTGCTTTCTCTTTCTTTCTTTTTCCTATTTCTTTTTCTGTTTCATTTCTTTTGCAGCTTTGTTCAATTATTAAAAATGCCAAAACATTTTTATAACTCATGAAACTTGTCATGCCCACTTTATATAATATGAGCAGTAGGAAACATTATAGTTCATGATTATTTGAGCATTTAAAATATTTTAAAGTATTTAAATGCCCAAATACAAATACCATATGATTTAATCCAAAGCCATTGAGTGTCCTAGAAAAATGTGCACCATTTTTGGCAGAGGATTAAGACCAAGGCAGAAATGATGACCATTTTTGAAGGGCATTTTGGGTACATTGGAAAATATTTTAACAAACCCTAGTTGTTAGGAGAGGGGTGTTGGGGTTTCTGTTAATCCCATTTCAAGTTTCTTTGAAAGTAAACATGATGCACACTCTAGCTAGGTACTAATGCAAGTGCTAACTAGGGATGTGACAGTTACTTGATGCTGAAAACTTGTCCACAAGCCTGTGCTTAGTTTGGTGCAATGGGACCAGGGTCGGTTATACCGACAGAAGCCCCCGAGCATGGCACGGTCGCGCCCCTGGGCGTCACCGGGGTAGGCTCTAACCAATGCACAAGCAGGGGTGAGTGTTTCCTTTGCTTCTTCATTAACCTTGAGCTTGGGCCGGTTTCTGCGTCCTCCGCGTGTAACGCGTATGCTGGTGGTGCCATCCTTGTAATGACCCGTGAATGGCGTCAACGCACGGCTGGTAACTGCTAATTCACTCTTCCCACCACTCCCTTATCCTTAGCCACGTATGTTGCATGCATTGAGTGGGGTAGGTAACCGGAGGCGCGCGGTGCGGAAGAGCGTCAAGGCGAGGGCCCGACTTCCTTGGATTTGTGTAGGAGGGTGGCGGTTACCCGCTGGGGCATCAGTCCCCCACCTCCAGTTCCCCTATAAAGAGGAGGAGCGAAGGCATTCATCCATACCCTCTTCTCCTTCCGTTGCCTGCCCTTCTGGCTATGTCGAAGAAGAGAGCCTGGGGCCAGTCCCCAAGCAGTAGCTTGTGCTTGACGGGGCTGAATGGTCGTACCAGAGCTCGGGGAGTGGGTCTGGTCCGAGATGTAGCACGACGCAGCAGCTAGTGTGCCGAGGACACGGGAGGGCGGCGGATGTCGCCTGCACGGCGAGGTATCCGCCCCCTTTGCTCGGTCTGGTGGCCTTAGGATGGGTGCCGACCTTATTTATGGGCTATTGGAGTTCGTCTTCTCGTTGCTAAAATCGCCTGGGTTGCAGGTGCCATCCCAGGTTGCAGTGCTCGGGGGGTGTGTGTGTCCCCAGCACTGCTCCTTCCGGCATAGCCGGGGCTGTTGAGGAAGAAGGGAGCACCTTCCCGCTCATCAGGAGGGTGGAGGGCATATCTTGGCCACCTCACCGTGCTGGCCGCTGGTTGCTTCTTTGCGGGGGAACCGGGCTGGGGGTCCGGTGTCTCCCCAAGGCGGCGGTGATGAAGAGAAAGCGAGGGAGGATGGAGTAGGCGGATGGCGCGGGGTCGGGTTGGAGTATGGTGACCCCGACGTGTTTGTCTCCTTATGGGGACATGTCGCCTCATCTTTCCGCTCCTCTCTCCCCCCGGCACCATCGTCACCATCCTATCTGGGTTGCGCCCGAGGAGGGATGTCCTCTTGGTTCCTTCGGCTCCCCACCAGCAGTCTTCCTGCTGATCCTTAGCGATGGGCCCTGCCACTGCTCAAGCTGGGGCTTTCAGCCAGTCCTGAAGGCGGTGACAAGGGCCCCGCTGAGCTACTCCCTGCACTCCTCCTTCATAGCCTCGTCACTCCCGATCTTGTCAGGCTGCGCCCAACAGGTTGTGATGAGACCGGGATGGGCTCCTGCTTGGGTGCTTCGTTAGTCCATTCCTCTCTCCTTTGTTTCACCTAGCAGAGGGGAAACGAAAAGTGGGAGGGTTATGGTGCACTTATCTTTTTTTAATCTTAAACTTGTAGGCTAATGCCAAGCTTCAGCTCAACTAAATGTAACTTTCCTGATCCATGTAATGTTCTGTAAGGTTTGTACTTGTTGATCAGCATATTAATGGAAAAGATAAACCATGCCAGGGACTTGCGCATGTCATACGACAACACGGAGGGGGAATTCCTCTTTACATCTAAGTAAACAAGTTTTTCCCGGTAAGCTACCTTGTCGGTACCCTCAAATTTGCAGCCGGGGATTGATCGTACCGGGCATAAAGAGGGACAAGGCCCCCTTCAACCCTTTCTTGTGAAATGCCACTGCAACCATCCTGACCGAAGCATCGTTTGAGTAAAAGTATGGGAGCACCTAAGTCTCGAAAGGGAAGAGAGGTCTCCTTATGCACAAGTATTTACACAACATGTATGGATAATGGAAAGAACTTATCTGTCTGGCTCGCCCAAGATTGCAGGGTTGGCTTCTCCTTTCATCACCTCTTGGGGGAACCAAGTCCACGGCATGAACATGTGGTCTATGCAGATGAAAGAATGCCCAATGCAATCCAATCTATATAAGCATGTAAAACCCATAACAGGATCATGCATGCATGCAATCTTATTGGGGGGCACCCTATACATCGCTTTGATCTTTTATTTGTTGCTCAAGGTCTGTGCCTGGATTTGTACAAGGGGATACATGCAACTAAGGCAAGGCCTGTACTAAAGGGTGGCTATCGGGTAGTACTTATGGAGATGCTCAATGTTCCATGAGTTTTGCAACTAAATGACGTCTTCATACGTCTCCAATGTATCTGTAATTTTTTATTGTTCCATGCTATTATATTATATTTTTTGGATGTTTTATATGTATTAATATGCTATTTTATATGATTTTTCGGACTAACCTATTAACCTAGAGCCCAATGCCAGTTTCTATTTTTTTCCTTGTTTTTCTGTTTCGCAGAAAAGGAATATCAAGCGGAGTCCAAACGGAATGAAACTTTACAAAGATTTTTCTTGAGCTAGAATACATCCGGAGGACTTGGCGTACATGTCAGGGGAGCCTCGAGGCGGCCAGAAGGGTGGAGGGCACGCCCTAGGTGGTAGGGCGCGCCCCCATACCTTGTGGGCCCCCAAGACCTCCTGGACCTACTTCTTCTGCCTATAAATTCGCAATCATTGCAGAAACATCAAAACATAATTGGAAACCACTTTTCCACCGCCGTAACCTTCTGTTCTCGCGAGATCCCATCTGGAGGCCTGTTCTGGTACTCTGCCAGAGGGGGATTCGACCCTGGAGGGCACCTACATTAACACCATTGCCCTTCCGATGAAGTGTGAGTAGTTCACCACAGACCTACGGGTCCATAGCTCGTAGCTAGATGGATTCTTCTCTCTCTTTGATCCTCAATACTATGTTCCCCTCGATGTTCTTGGAGAACTATCCCATGTAATCTTCTTTTGCGGTGTGTATGCCAAGATCCGATGAATTGTGGATTTATGATTAGATTATCTATGAATACTATTTGAGTCTCTTCTGAATTCTTATATGCATGATTTGATATCTTATTAATTCTCTTCGAACTATTGGTTTGGTTTGGCCAACTAGATTTGTTTTTCTTGCAATGGGAGAAGTTATTTGCTTTGGGTTCAATCTTGCGGTGCTCAATCCCAGTGACAGTAGAGGACATGACTCGTATTGTATTGTTGCCATCGGGGATAACAAGATGGGGTTTTCATCATATTGCTTGAGTTAATTCTGCTACATCATGTCATCTTACTTAATGCGTTACTTTGTTCTTATGAACTTAAGATCCTAGATACAGGCAGGAGTCGGTCGATGTGTGGAGTAATAGTAGTAGATGCAGGCAGGAGTCGGTCTATTTGATACGGACGTGATGCCTATATTCATGATCATTGCCTTAGATATCGTCATAACTTTGTGCTTTTCTATCAATTGCTTGGGAGTAATTTGTTCACCCGCCGTAATATTTGCTATCATGAGAGAAGCCTCTAGTGAAACCTATGGCCTCAGGGTCTATTTTACATCTTATAAGTTTCCGATCTACTATTTTGCAATCTTTTACTTTTGAATCTATAGACCGAGAACCCAAAAATATTTCTTCACAGTTTATGTATCTCTATTAGATCTCACTTTTGCAAATAACCGTGAAGGACAACCCCTTAATAGCGTTGGGTGCTAGTTGTTTGATTGTTTGTACATGTATTTGGTGATTTGTGCGTAATCTCCTACTGGATTGATACCTTAATTCTCAAACTCAGGGAAATACTTACTCTACTTTGCTGCATCACCCTTTCCTCTTCAAGGGAAAAACCAACGCAAGCTCAAGAGGTAGCAGGAAGAATGTATAGCGGCGTTGCTGGGGAGATCTACGACGAGTCAACACCTGCCAAGTACCTTTCATTAAACTCTCACCTCTCGCATTTGCATTATTTTACATTCGCCTCTAGTTTTCCTCTCACCCACTTCTAAAATGGTTTTCGAAAAGATTTGCATTTTCTTCGCTCTTCTTTCGTCCGTCTTGTTCGCTTGCTTTTTGTGTGCTTGTGTGTTGGATTGTATGTTTGTCATAATGGCTCAAGAAAATACTAAATTATGCGACTTTTCCAACACCAATAATAATGATTTTATTAGTACTCCGATTGCTCCTGCTACTAATGCGAAATCGTGTGAAATCAATGCTGCTTTATTGAATCTAGTCATGAAAGATCAATTATCTAGCCTTCCTAGTGAAGATGTCGCTTCCCATCTGAATAGTTTTGTTTATTAATGTGATATGCAAAATAAAAGAGATGTGGATAATGATCTTGTTAAATTAAATCTATTCCCGTTCTCACTACGAGATCAACATTGATTCATGTAATAAGTGCAAAGATTCTTTTATTTCTAGTTTTTCCTCCTACTAAGATCATCTCCCTTAGGAACGATACTATGAATTTTAAACAACTTGATCATGATCATGTTGCACCTTCTTGGGAGAGGATGAAACTTATGATAAGAAATTGTCCTACGCATCACTACAAAAAAAAGACACATCCGTGACATTTCGGGCTGAACGAAATTTTTTTTCTGTCGTACTTTTGACACTTCTATGACAAGACAAAATACCGTATCATCATAGATGTGGTGGGGTCCTACTTCTATGCCAAAAAATCATGGCAGAAAATGGGCTTTTCGTCCTGGGCGGGCCAGAGACGCAGTTGCATGACATTCTTTGGGCCGTCGATGACGGAAAATACCGTGGTAGAAGCGTGGGCGGGGAAAATATTGGGGTGTTCCCGGTTACGGTGGGTGGTCGGGGTCGAGCGATGCGTGTTTCTCTCATACACTCACACGCGTGGGTGCGAGGCGCTGGGCTCGAACTGAACCCGAGCGAGGCGTTGGGCTCTAACTGAACCCGAGCGATTGCATTGCAGGCTACGCATTACTGAACCCGAGCAATCGATTGATGGCTGTTAACTGAACCCGATCGAGCGATTCCTTTGCTACTGCTGCTAACTGAAGCCGATCGATGTTGCCTCTGCATGACCAATGAGTGTTGCTGGGGGGGGGGGGG
>LR738711.1:576561754-576571808 GCA_902687465.1 Secale cereale | reverse complement strand
GGTCGATGAACAATTCCCGGTAGGGGTTGATGAACAGGACCCTGTGTGTTGTCTCTGGATGAACAGGACCCTGATCGATCGAGACGGTTGGGGCTGCATGAACAGGACCCCGTGGAGGGCTGGATGAACAGGACCACCCCGTGGAGGCAAAGATGAATAGTAAACAATGGAGGACTGAATGAACAGTAGCCCGTGGAGGGGTGGTTGAACAGGAGCCCGTGGAGAGGGCTGGTTGAATAGTAGCCGGTGGAGTAGCGCGCGGTGGAGGCTGAACAGACACAGGTGGAGGCAGGAGGAGGTCGATGGTGGATGAATAGTAGCCCGTGGAGGCTGGAGGGGGTCGACGGTGGAGATGAACAGTATCCCGTGGAGTCCCGTTTTGCGGTACGCCACACCCCTCCCGATGAACAGGACCCCTGTTTCAACCGTAGCGCTCCAACACAAGTCCGTTTCCTCTGTTTTGTGGTATGCCACACCCCTCCTGATTAGCAGGATCCCCATTTGGACCGTAGGAGGTCCATTTCCTCCGTTTTGCGGTACGCCAGACCCCTCCCGATGAATGGGATCCCATTTCAACCATGGCCGGTCGAACAGAAGGTTGTTTCCTTTGTTTTGCGGTACGCCAGGCCTCGTTTCCATCGGCTGTTCCGTCCAAGACGGTTGGCTCCCACGCGTTCTATTGCCTCCCGATGAACACAACACATTCTGTTGCCTCCCCATGAACACGATGACGGTGCAGTTTCTCCGTTCCGGCCGAGCCTTGTACACGAGCCCTGGCCGTACGTATGCGCGAGTAGGCATTCGAGACCCTGCCCGTATGTATGTACGTGGCCGTATTTTCTTTCTTGCACACCGTCCATTGTACGTACGTGTACATGCTACATGCGCGCCTCTACTGCGACACGTGCCCTCTACATCGACCAGTATGTACGTACACGTTCGCGACCAGAATGACAACGCTACGTACGCTTCGACCAGGTGGGTCCCGACTATCAGGCACTTCCTTGCGTGCGAAGATTTAGCTGGTGGGTTCAAGCAGTCAGGGGTGCGAATCTTTTTTTTTGCCCGGACGCACTTCATTGCGTGCGAAGATGTAGCTGGTGGGTCCCAACAGTCAGGGGGAAACGTTTATTCGCGAAATACGGTGGCCTTTCCGGTGGGTTCCCGGTGTGAGGTGGAGGCATAATTATTTTGCGCGTAATAAGGAGGCACTTCCTTGCTGCGGTCGTGGACCCAGCTGGCAGCCTCTCGACATACAATACTCTTCCAATGGAAGTTGTTCCTTGACCACGTTGACCACGCTGCATCGATAGCACCAGGGCGATGGACAATGGCTAGGCCTAGGAAGGGGACGATGCAGAGCCGGGTAAGACGCGGCAGTGGAAGCCCGCGCGGAGAGTAGTACGAGGGTTCACTGGTTCGGCTGCGGTGTGAGGCTGCCGTCGCCGCATGGCCTAGCCAGTGGTGGGAATAGTAGGGGCGGTGAGGCCTCCACAGCAGCACAGCCGGCCACGGGAGGAAGGAGCATGCGACATGACCGGTGCTGCTTTGGGAGGCAGGAGCAACAAGACCAGAGGTTGAAGAAGCACTACGGCCATTGGATGGACATCATATGGTCACTGGAGCTAGATTCGTTCATATTGACTAAGTTGACAAAGCACTCCATCCCCGTCAACTTAGTAGGCCCTCCAATCAGCCAACCACCAAGGTGGGTCCCAACTAGAAGGGGGAGTATTCATTTTTTTTGTGCGTAATAAGGAGGCACTTCCGGTGGGTCCGAGCTGACAGCGCAGGTAACGTTTTTTTGCGGAATACGGAGGCCCGTCCGGTGGGTCCCAGTAGCCAGGGGAAACGTTTTTCCGACAAATATGGTGGCTCGTCCGATGGGTCCCTACCGTCAGGTCGAGGAATAGTTATTTTCCGCCTAATAAGGAGGAACTTCCTTGCGGCTGCCGTGGACCCAGTTGTTAGCCTCTCCACATACAGTACTCTTCCGATGGAAGTCATTCCTTGACCACGTTGACCACGCCGCACCAAGAGCAACAGGGCGGTGGACGACGGCGAGGCCTAGGAAGGGGACGACGTGGAGCCGGGGAAGACGCGGCAGTGGAAGCCCACGCGGAGAGGATTACGAGGGTTCACTGGTTCGGCTGCGGGGTGAGGCTGTCGTCGCCGCAGGGCCTGGCCAGCGGTGGGTATAGTAGGGGGCGGCAAGGCCTCCACGGCATCCCAGTCGGCCACGGGAGGCAAGAGCACGAGGCATGACCGGCGCTGGTTTGGGCGGCTGGAGCAAGAAGACCAGAGGTTGAAGAAGCACTATGACCGTTGGATGGACATCGTACCATCAATGGAGCTAGAATTGTGCATATTGACTAAGTTCACAAAGCCCTCCGTCCCCGTCAACTTAGTAGGCCCACAAGTCAGCCTCCCACTATAATGAGTCCCAACAAGCAGGGGGAGTTTTCATTTTTTGTGCGTAATAAGGAGGCACTTCCGATGGGTCCGAGCTGACAGAGGGGGGAACATTTTTTTCGCGAAATACGGTGGCCCGTTGGGTGGGTCCCAGCAGTTAGGGGGGAACCATTTTTTCTCCAAATACGGTTGCCCATTCTGTGGGCCCCCCCTGTCAGGTGGAGGAATAATTATTTTCCGCGTAATAAGGAGGCACTTCCTTGCGGCTGTCGTGGACCCAGCTATCAGCCTCTCCATGTATAGTACTCTTCCGATGGAAGTCATTCCTTGACCACGCCGCGTGGAGAGCACCAGCGCGATGGACGACGGCGAGGCCTAGGAAGGGAACGACACGGAGGCGGGGAGGACTTGGAAGTTGTTTCCCATGTGGAGGGGAGTACAACTGTACGAGGGTTTACTAGTTCGTCTGTCATCGCCAGAGAATAACAGCAGGTGTTGGTGAGTAGAGGGATGGCTAGGCTAGCTATGAGAGTACGGTGGGGCGGTGAGGCCTGCGCGGCAGCACAGCCGTCTGCAGGGAGGAGGGAGCAGGCAGTCCCGTCGGTGCTTGTTTGAGCAGCTGGAGCAGGAAGAGCAGAGATTGAAGCAGCACGACGGTCATTGGATGGACATCCAACAGTCACTGCTTGTTTGTCAACATTTTTTTAGGAAGGCTTCAAATCTGTGGAAAACATCATACAACCAATCTGCCATTATTTCTAATAATTTACAGCCCATTTGCTAATTCTTAAGGTTTTTTTGGAGCCCATATTCTTTTTCTTAGCATTACAGCCCATATTGTGGCCACGGTCAAAAAATTATACGAAATTTTGCATATTTCGGTGCTGTCCGAACTATTTTTAATCCCGAAATTTTGAGTCACTTTCAAATTGATTTAAAAAATACATGTATATCAATATAAAATCCAACAAATTGTCCACGCATAAAAGTCAATGCAATTTAAAATCTCGAAATGAAAAAATATATTTGAAACTAATTGCCGGTTCGATGTGTTTAAAAAATGTACATCACATTTCTCATTACTGATAGACCATTTTCTCGGCCAGCCGAATGAAGCTCTCCTCGTCTTGAAAGATTTGCAGCCCAACAAGCCTGACAAAGCGACTTACTTGGCAAATCACAAAAAACTGGGTTGTGGTCGTGGACCCAGCTGTCAGCCTCTCCACGTACAGTACTCTTTCGATGGAAGTCGGTCTTTGACCACATTGACCACGCCGCATCGAGAGCACCAAGGCGGTGGACGACGGTGAGGCCTAGGAAGGGGACGACGCGGAGCCAGGGAAGGCGCTGAAGTGGATGCCCACGGGGAGAGGAGTACGAGGGTTCACTAGGTCAGCTGCGGTGTGAGGCTGCCGTCGCCGCAGAATAACAGGGGTTATGGGTGAGTAGAGGGACTCCCTAGCCAGCGGTGGGAGTAGTAGGGGCGGTGAGGCCTCCGCGGCCTCACAGCTGGCCACGAGAAGCAGAAGCACGCGGCACGATCGGCGCTGGTTTGGGCGGCTGGAGCAAGAAGACCAGAGGTTGAAGAAGCACTGCTGCCGTTGGATAAACATCATACAGTAACTAGAGCTAGAATCGTTCATATTTACTAAGTTAACAAAGCCCTCCATCCCCGTCAACTTGGTAGGCCCACAAGTCAGCCTCCCATGATGTTGGGTTCCAGCTGGTAGGGGGAGTATTCATTTTTTTGTGCGTAGTAAGGAGGCACTTCCTTGCACGCGAAGATAGTTGGTGGGTCTGACCTGTCAGCGGGGGGCAAATTTTTTTGTCGAAATACAGAGGCTCGTCCGGTGGGTCCCAGATGTTAGGTGGAGGAATCAAAGACTTGAGAAGGCGTACAGAACAAGCTAGTGTACTAGTAAAGAGATGTTGTTGTGTTTAGAAAAAAAGAGAGACATGCACCTGTAGCTGGTTCAAATCCAAACCTAGACTATGACTATATATGGTGCTATGCTACACTACAAGTAATGAAACTGACATATCCAATGTTCGCTTCTCCTCTTCTCTACTTACTCTGCCTAGCATCAGAAGCTCTGGGTGCAGCAACCATGTCCGCTGGCTGCTCGTCCAACTGCTCTTCAACGGGCAACAACCAGATATGCGCCAAGTCACCACCCGTACCATCGCGTCTGGGTCTCATCACACCCCCGCCGGAACGCACACCGCAGCCGGTTGCTAATCGCAACCCCCTGCCGTTGGTGTGGTGCCACTACTGCAAATCACACAGAGTCATAGGTCGCTTCTCAACCACAATCCTCAACCCTGGCCGAGTCTTCTACAAATGCCCGAATCATGGGGTAATAATATGTTTAAGTGTTGTTCTGCTCCTTTCAATTGCTGATTTTTTTAATAGTTTGGTTGATGATCTTCCAATTTCATTCATGCAGATAAGGGAAGATATTTGTGATTTGTATTTTTGGGAAGTTGCTGATGTGGGGGGAGTGCAACTACGCTGATTATTTGGTTAGCCGAGGAATCCCAATAACAGCAGATTGGGGTGTTGGACAAGTAACTGAAGGAACGACAGAAGAGGAAGATGCAGAGCAGAAGGTTAAAGATGCAGTTCCTCTGATCATGGCCAAGCAACAACTGTTGAACGGTCTTGACATCAATGAGGAGATGAAAGAGCTTGTGAAGATAATGGGCAAAATCGATGTGCTCTGTAGGACGATTGTATCTTTATTTGCAGTGTATGTAGCACTCGTGATGTATTTAGTGGCTATGACATGAGCACTTTGCCGAAACTAGTAATGAATGACACCTGCGTAGCAGGCAGGGCGTAGTGTTGTGAACATATAATGATTTCTATTAACGGAAATCAGGTGGTATCCCATTTTGCTCATAAATAAATAAATAGCAGAGGCCCTTTTGGTAATAAATAAATAAATTAGCAGAGGCCCTGTCGGGTCAGCTTAGTTCTCATTCGAAGACGTCGCGCAAATTGCAGTCCAACATCAAACTATATCATCAAATTCAAGTTTCACAGCCAAATATGACTACAACTAAACAACAATGTCATCATGTTTTAGTCATCATACAATGACCAAACACAAATCAGCATACATAACAAGTGATGTTATGACAGGAAAGTACTAAAGAACATGTTCATCAGGTTTCAGTTGTCATAGCAAACACAATTTGACATAGTAGATAAAAAAACATCTTCTGTCAGGCAAATACGACAAAAGCAATGTAATCATCATCTGCAGCAGCAGCGTCAACATCTTCGCCATGTGTATCAGTCTGAATCGTAATTCCCCACGGTGTCATCTTCTTCTCCGTCTTCAACGTCCTCGAACATTGGCTTCTTCTTGATCAACTCTTTTATGTCCACAGCACGACAGACAATCTTTTCGCCGGCGTCATTGACGTGATGGTTCTCAAAGATATTAGGAACATCTGTGTTATCTTGTACATCAGGAGCAGTGTAAGCATCATCTTGTTGTGCAACTTCATTAAATGAATTCCTCTGGTCAAACCTTTGCAATACTCTCCAATCTTCGCTACGTGCAAATGTGTTTTCCAAGAAAAATAATTGGGTTGCTTGATTTGCCAAAATAAAAGGCTTGTTGGTCTGGTATGCCGCCTTGACATTGATGGATTTGAAATAATCATCAGCTCTGGGCTATGTGATCCTGGAAAACAGGTTATACCAACGACAGCACAATAGAACCACACACCGATGATCCTCGAAACTTGAGATATATTGCAACTGAACAATGTCTATTATGTTAGCATACATTTTAGTTCTCTCTTTGTCATACGTATCCGTGCTCATGATGGCACTGTTTTGTGTCATCATGCCTTCGTCTTGTGCAAGGGTGTTGTAGCGCACATCTCCAGCAACACAAGATTCATAATGTCTTACCCGAGTATCAGGATCCATTGCTAGTGAGTAAAGGGCATCATCAACTGCCTGCCCATCCTCCCGCATCTTCTTAACCTATGGATGGAAAATAGACAAGCTGATCATCTTATGTACTCAATATATTAAAAAAACTAACAGTGCAACTCAAAAGCTTACATGGCTCTTGAACCATTTCGCAAATCCTGCAATAACCAGTTTGTCAATGTTTCTTTGATTTTGCGGCAGTAACTCCTTTTTGTAGATGCTGCACAACATAGTAATCGCGTCAAACATCTAAATATATAAGAATGTGTTGCAAATTTAGTAGATTACAATGTATACGCTGCATTACTTAGCACTTACTTGATATAAGGTAGTATCTCAGGACAATTATTCAACACATACCAAACCATTTTGTCCAAATCTTTAGGTTTGTCCTCTTGTCAACGCTTCCCTGTAACTCGAATAGAATAATCGAAAACATTGAGCCTGGTATTGTCTTCATCCACCTCTTTGCTAAGCTGATCAGATTTTTCAATGTATTTTGAGCAGAATGTCAATGCTTCTGTAGCAATGTAGGCCTCTGCAATGGAACCCTCGGGTCTAGCTCTGTTCCTAACATAGCCCTTGAAAGTGCATAGCCGCCTTTCAATAGGGTACATCCAGACATACTGTACTGGACCTCTAAGTAGTGCCTCATCAGGTAGATGAACAGCCAAATGCACCATCACATCAAAGAAGGCTGGAGGATATATCTTCTCAAGGTCACATAGGATAGTTGGTATCTTGTCTCTAAGATGTTCCAAAGCATCTATCCTGGTATTTCTACTGCAGAGTTACCTGAAGAATTCTCCCAACTCTGCAACTGCTCTGTATAAGTCAGGGCGGCCCAATCCTCTAAGGATAACAAGTAAAACCCTTTGAAGTAGGACGTGGCAGTCAAGAGTTTTCAACCCTTGTACCTTGTTTCCATATGCACTGACTCTCCTTTTAGGGTTGGAAGCAATTCCATGTGGGAATCTCACACATGACATGACCTTGCAGAATTCTTTTCTTTTTACCTTGTCCAAGACGTACACAGCTGGTGCCATATCCCGTGGTTTACCTTCATCTTGCACCTGCAAATCCTGACTGATACCCAGGTGTGTCAAATCAATCCTAGATTTTAAGGTATCTTTCGTCTTGCCTTCAATATTAAGAAGTGTGCCGATAATGCTGTCACATATATTTTTCTCGATGTGCATCACATCAAGATTATGCCACAGATCCAAATCTTTCCAATACTCCAAGTCCCACAAAGTGGACATGCGGGTAAACAATAATCTCTCTTCTACCCTGCCACGTTTCCTTATCCCGCTACCATTATCAGGATGGTTTCCTGGTGTAATATGCCTGACCTTCTCTAATTCCACTTGCAACTCATTGGCGGTAAGCCTCTTTAGCGCATCACGGTTTTCATGCTTTGCATTGAACAAATGTCTTCGGTATTTTCTCCGATGCGGCTGGTCCTTGGCAAGGAAACGACGGTGCCCAATGTAACAGATCTTGCTAAGTGTTGCGTACGACAGCGAATTCTTGTCACAGCGAACACATGCATTGTAACCATGTGTCGTTCAGCCTGACATAGTGCCCAAAGCCGGATAATCATGGATGCACCAAATTATAACAACACGCAGAAAGAAATCAGCTGGTGGGCTACTATATAGGTCTCAAGTGAGAACACCCCTCCATAGCTGTTGAAGTTCCTCCACAAGAGGCTCCGTGAACAAATCAAAATCCTTTCTAGGACTTTTTGGACCTAGGATGAGCAAGGCCATCATGTAGTTTGATTCTTTGGTGCAGACATTTGGAGGCATGTGTAAGGGATAACAAGCACTAGCCACATGCTATATGTGGCGCTCTAGTGGCCAAATGGGTTAAATCCATCTGAAGCTAATCCATGTCTAATGTTTCTCGGGTCAGCAACAAACTTTTCATGCTTCTGATTGAATCTTTTCCACTCACTACCATTTGATGGATGGCTCATTACATTCTGATCTCTGTACTCCTGGTTCCTAGAATGCCACAGTACATCCTCTCTTGTTTCAGCATCATGAAACAACCTCTGCAATCTTGGTGTAATTGGAAAATGTCTCAGAACATTATGATGAATCCTCTTCATAGCATCGCCATCTTTCCATCTTGATGATTTGCATTTCGGGCATTCACTTAAGTTGGCATAATCCTTTTGGAATAGAAGACAATTATTCTTACAAACATGGATCATATCATATCCAATTCCAACTGCACGAAGGAAATTCTTCATTTTACTGTAGGTGTGTGGCAGCCCACACGCATCTGGGAAAGCTTTGCGGAAAGCACCAACATCGCATCGAATGATTTGTTGGTCATCCGCTCAGATGTCTTCACCTGAAGAAAGGTGACCATAGCTGAGAATACTGACATCTCATTTCCTGGGGTGATAGCCACGTTGCATGGTTCCAACATACGGGCCCACCGTTTTTCTTCTGCAGGTGAAAGTTCACGGAATGCACGAGCATTTCGTTGCATTGTTTCAATGTTGGACAAACTCACTGGCTCCGCCACCACCTCCTCCTCATCCTCTTCCACCTGAGCATTAGGCAAATCAAGATGCTGATCTGCTGCTTCCATAGCTTCACCATGATGAACCCACCTAGTATATGTGACCGGCATCCCATACAAGTGTAGATGATTTTGCACAGTTAACTGGGGTCTTGTAACTGAATTCATACAGCTGTTACATGGGCAGAGCACATCTGATTTCGGACCACCGTGCGCAGCTCTGATAAAATTCATGAAGTTTTCAACCCCCTCGACATATGCAGCGGAGAATCTTCGAACAGAAGTTATGCAAGTCATGTCCATCTGTTCGACATACAAATTAGTTCTTCTACTAGATATTACAGGAAAAACATATATGCTTTTTTATGAAGTCCAGAAGAAAATACTTAGGTCGATGTCTAAAGCTATGGCAAGATATTTGGACGAGCAGATCTAAGTAACAAAATATATGTAAAGCTAATTCAGCAAACAGATTTGAGTGTTAAATTATAGCAGGCTGTTTCAGCAGTCAATGAGGCCGAGCACACAGCCATCGAACTATCGAAGGCCATCGCAACAACAAAGATCGAGTATAAAACGGTGTAGAGCTATTTCACGTAACAGATTGGCTACTAGGCCATGGCAATATACGTCACAATAAATATATGGCAGGATATTTTAGCAACTAATCGGCCTTGGCATGCCATCTCAGCTAAGAAGATTGAGTGTAGAACAGGGCAATGAAGCTTCTTAAGCAGAGCATATTGACTGTAAACTACTTCGGTAAACAGTGAGATTAACAACATCTATCAGCTAACATTCAGCGGTACACCGACATGCACGGGGCCTCAGTCTAGAATGCGCGTACCGTGGGAGAAGCTGACCACCGTGCGTCTCCACACGAACGTCGCCAGCGGTGGCGGCGCTGACCGCCGTGCGCCTCCACAAGAAGGTCGCCAGCGGTGGCGGTGCGGTAGAGGATGGCAGTCTACGAGAGCGTACTATGGGAGTGAGAGGATCGAAGTGCTTCCCCTCGACGAACCGCTGTGCCGACGTAACAGCGTGGCGGGGAGGGCGGCTTTGATGGAGCAAATGGAGTGGAGGGGGACGGGGGGAGGGGTGTTTGTGGAATATTATTGGCTAGTTGGCCGAAGGAAGGTTGAATCTAGGATT
>LR738711.1:576539976-576561532 GCA_902687465.1 Secale cereale | reverse complement strand
AGTTTGGCGCATGGTCGGTTTGTCCAAGTGTAGTCCCACGTGTCAGTGAAGAGGCAAGCTGAAGCGCGTTCCGTTTGCGTGAGCCGTGTGCAGGACCGAACGTGTGTGGGGTGCAATGCGGCCGCGACAGGGGTGCTGTGAGTGTACCACTTTTTTTCCTTTTAAAATAGGTGCTTCGCCACCTCAAAAAAAAACTTGTTGCTTCGCGCGATCCATCGATACTACTACTAGTAATCCGGTAATCCCGACTAAAACGGTGCGGCCGGGTCTTTTCCCGCGTGATATGCTGGGAGGTTGGCTTAGTTGGGTTTTTTAGGATGAGTAATGCAACACCTACGTAGTCCCAGTTACGTAATTAACATAATGTGAAACGTGTGAGCTGTTGATTGTAGATTGGGGGGAGGGAGGGGCCCACCACCATGAAAATCAGGGGAGGAGAGAGAGAGGTAATTTACGTTAACTCTTTCGTAGGTTCCCGTAGGTGTGACATGCGTGAATGTGCATTTGCAGATAAGGCCTTCCCTCGTTCATCGTTTTCTCCCACAAGATCTTGATCTTTCGTGCAACGCACGGGCATCCTACTAGTACTCCTACAATATACTATATTATTGTGAAAGTTCAGATACACCGGCCGAGCTTAATGCAAACACGACAGATTTTCATAACATTTCGAACTTTTGTAGGACAGAAAAATAAAAGAAACCCGACCCTAATCCTATCCTATGGCGGATACCGACGTCCTGCATGTGCGATCTCCATGTAACGGGGCGGGGTTCAAGACCCGTGAAGTGAAGGTGCGATCTCCGGCGAGGAAAAGTAGAACACAGGAGACGGACCGGCTAGTTGACACACCTTGCCCTACCGCCTCCCATGCCCTACTCATCCTCGGAGGAGTCCCCAACCTCAGAGGTGCCGGACGTTGGACGACGGCAAGTAGGACGCGTGGCTGACGGTGATCCCGTCGATGGCTGCACACTTGTGCGGCGACTTGAGCGAGGGCAGCGATCTCGAGCTCCATCCCCGAAGACAAGCTCTCCCGCAGAGCGTTCCCACTTGCGGTCATGGCGGATGTGGTGCCAGGTAGGAGGATGATGCACTATGGTGTGGAGGTTAGTTGGGCGTTGCCGCTTTAAGTAGCGCATTCCGGTGAGGCTAACCGTCCTGGTGCGTCTTTAAGTCGTCGGAGTTGGTTCCTCGGGCACCGAGCCTCTTAACGATGGCATACATATGGACGACATGAATGCGGGCAGATGGCGCCGGCTAGGAACGCATCGTGCAACGGCGCGAGCGACGAGGGTTTTGGGTGTGCCAGGGTACTCAGCTGCGGTCGTGGCAACGTTGGAGATGCCCTTTGCTCAGACTGGTCGTAATGCTAGAATCATAGCTATTATCATGCATGCCAACAGACAATTTTGATGAGGTGTCATAGAATTAAATGAAGAAAGAGATGGTTGAGTATCATAGCATGATAGCGTAACATAATAAATGCTATGGTAGTATGTGTCAAGCATGGTAATAAATAGAGTACTACTTGGTACTAATATATGATTCTATGCATTAGGGAGTTGGTATCATACACTAGTATCATATGCATGGTACTAGTATATGATACTCCCCATTACAACCAGCCTAACATGCGATCGACGCATGTCATTGAAGAAGCAAGACGACCCGGCATGGTCTCAGGTCCTGAGGATGCAGTTGGCCGCCCTACACCACTCCGCGGATGCATCCCGGCGCCCCGTGCATCCTCGACGAGCCGGTTGTCGGGGTGTGCTTGGATTGTGGCCAAAGTGCACCTTATCAAAATTTTGGTCATGATCCAAAGATTTGTCTTTGTATGGATGGTTGCCATTTTTTTGGCATGCCAATGAACTCTAGCCAACTATAGTTCATTTTTCTTGCCGATGTCGGCCAAATCACGGGCAACCAAAACCTCAACCAAAATTTAGGCTACCCAATGCTTTGATGGGGCAACGTTGGGCACAAACCGAACATACTGTTGGTCGTGCCACAGCACTAACGCCACCCTCGGCACACCGAAACCGACCGTGTCTAGCGATGATGAGCGTGTCGCTTACCGCGGTTGCCGTGTCCAGAGGAGGTGCTGGAGCTGCGCAACGTTGTTGGCCCCCACGACCCACAAGAACGGTTGCCAGTGGCGAGGAGGTATTGGGCCAGCTCCTCCATTAGACTAGTTTGCGCTACATCATCCCGACAGGTGTGCCCCAGATGTCAATTTCCCTATTTTCCCGGCCATATTCCAGCGTCAGTGCTCCGCGTTGCGCATTAGGCCTTTCACTATGTAGGCCAAGCGAGACAACTTATTGTTTATTTGAGCCGTTCAAGTATAATCATGTGGCGTTTGCTTATTTCTCATTCCTCTCCAACCCTCTTCTCCATCGATCATGTCGCCCTCTGGTCGAGTCCATCCTCCCGCATGCCTCATTTGAACATTTCGCCGAGTATCATTCGCATGTGGGCCTAGACCATGCTTGTATTTCCAATGTTTATTTGTAATTTTTCCGACATGCATACAAACAAACGGTTCGTTTGAAGTTTCACTTTGCCTCCACTACGTGTTGCTTCGCGTCATAGTTTTGACATCCCATTCGGTTCATGCCCTGACACATGTTGACGAGATCGATAAATGACATGGCAGTTCCTTATAGCCATCGACAGGGTATATTATTAACCATGCTCTAATGCGTTTTTCAAAACCGCATTTGACTATTGACAAGATTAATAGTACATGAGATGTATAATGTGAAAATTATATCATTGGAAGCTCCTTTCACATATGTATCCCTGCCTTACCCTCACTTTCGGTCACTTAATAGCGGACCCCAAGCTTGCTAGGCCCCGCATGTCAGTTACTCAATGGGTTCGGCCACGTTAGGGGATCCTCATCCGTAGTATACTCCCTTTGTTTTTATTTAATCCGCATAAAATGACGCGGGAGGGGGAGGGGGAGGGATGTTGGTTTGCTCTCAACTTTGGTCCCACAAGCGAGCAAAAATGCAAGACGAAGCACGTTCTATTCGATGAGCGACGTGGAGGGTCCAGCGTGTTGGGCTACAACACGAACGCGACAAGAGCGATGTATAGTCAAAACTGATTGACCGGTCGTCACCGGAACCACTATTCACACCAGAACCTTCGCTGCTCGGCCTACGCCAGCCACTGCTCTAAAACCACACCTAATCTCCAGCCCCTTCCCCCACCTTTCAATCCCCTAGCCCGCATCAAGCGTCCCCTAGTTCGCCGAAAAGCCATAGTGCGCCGCAAGATCACATACTACAAGATACTGACGCCGAAGCGCCGCGCAGAAATCATGGCGGCGGTCGGTGCCAGAGACCTCCGTTCCCAAGCTCGCATTGCGGTGGGCCAACCCCCGAATTCTCTGGAGCCAAGCTACGAGGAGGAGGAAGCTGATCCAATGTTCATGGCAGAGGTCGGGGCGTAGAAGGCCCCTGATGGGTATGAGACGATGGACGTCGACTTCGTGCCGGCGTCCGACTCCCCATTGTGCAGGCGGACCAGCGGTTCAACCTTGTAATACCAAAGGTGGACCGGCAGGCAGAGGCACAACTCGACGCGGAGCACGTGCATGCCGCCGCCATCGAGGCTCTCCTGCAGGCGGAACCGGATGTCGACGATGTGAACCGGGCGGCGTAGGCTCAACTTGAGGCGGAGCGCGTGGATGCCGCTGCCATCGAGGCCCTCCTGCAGGCGCAACAGGACGTCCTGGACTTGAACCGGGCGGCAGAGGCTGAACTCGACGCGGAGCGCACGGATGCCACTCTTGTCGAGGCCCTCCTGCAGGCGGAACCGGACGTCCTGGACTTGAACCGGGCGGTGGAGGCTCGACTAGACGCGGAGCGTGAGGATGCCGCTGCCACGAGGCCCTCCTGCAGGCGGAACCGGACGTCCTTGACTTGAACTGGGCGGTGCTCTCATTCGTGCAAATCGTCCGCACACTCCGTGTGAACGAGTAGCTGGAGGCAGAGGATAACAACGGTCCAGAGACACACGTCGGGACCTACGGCTGGTTCGTGCCGGCAACCAAAGGCGACGAGGTTGTCTCGTTCGGCGAGCATTGATAGTTTTTCTTTATGTTATTGTTTTTATGGATCTTTTGCTAGGTAAAAACATATATTGTTATGCAAGTCGCCTGACTTGGGTCAGTCTACCATTTCAGGCAGCGAGATGAATATCCTACGTCTCCTAACCCTTCTTCCTCACCTCTTCTTCTTCCCCAAAAGACCACTGCATGGGCCGTACAGATACTCCCCAACATGCGGTTGGATAAACATACTCTATGAACGAAAATTATGTGCCAGCGGTAGGATGACTGAGTTTGGTTTGTTCACAAGCGACATCACGTTTCAGTGAGGGTGCGTTTCCTTGGTTGGGTTTGCGGCGTGCAGGAGCGACTGTGAATGTGAGGGTGCGGTGCGACCGTGGCGTGCAGGAGCGACCGTGTGATGGTGAAGTGCGACCGCGACAGCCGTGCGCAAGTGTACCTCCTTTTCATTTTGAAAACTTTAGGCGAGCTTGGCAAAAATGTGTGGCGAAGTATGGCAATGCAAGGCCTAGACCCAAACAGGATAAGTATGTAGTACTACGTACTAGGAGTACTAGTGTTAAAAAATAATGGCGGGGTTTTCTTTCGCGGGATTAATCGATACAAATCCTCGTTTCACGTGTCAATTAATGCGTATTTTTTTCTCCAAAGCCCAAAGAGCTAACCATCTCACTCCTCATCACTTGATTAATGTAGCGCCATGCAAACCGACCTTCGCACTTCCGTATGCATGCAGGGGATATTAATATCCTTGGTTGCTAGTACGAGGCAAACCACATCAATTTTCCCTCAATTAGTGTTAGTGGCCTTTTGCAAATTGTAATTTTGATATACTGGCCTTGTGTACAAAATAATGGAGGTAGTAACTATATTTGACTTCCTTCCCCATTGCGGTGACATCGACGATATCTCGAATGTTGTGGTTTAGCCAAGTGCGTTCGACGGAGAACACCATTGAGGGAGAACATGATAAGTCGTTCGCATGTGCCGCCTGCCAGCCGAGACAACCGCCTTATTTGCATCTAGGATGTCCGTTGAACCAAAGGACGCGTAAATGTACTAGTACTACTCGTACACAATAGCGTTATCCGTCCAGCTTAGTGCGGTGAGATGGTTTCTCGAAGAAGACGATGGAGAAGCAGAGTCAGCGAAGAGTGAAATGATGGTTGCTTCGTCCGTCCTTTGTGATTTGACGCCTCACTGCTTTGTGATTTGCGATAGAAGGGACAGGGGAGTAGACTCTCTCATCTATACTGTACATGCGTCCAAGCACGGGAGGAAGAGGAGAGACGTTACATTTTTCTATTCCTTCAATCAATCAATCAGGGATCTTCCGTTCCATCCTTTTAGCTTTCGCAACACCGTCCACAATGGTTCCCATGATGCCAAAAGCTATTTTCACATTTGGCTACACATTGTGGATGCCCTTAACCGTATCACTTGGTTTTGCTCCTGTGTGCTATCTATACAAATCTCAATTATATTGATCTAAAAAATTATAAAATCAAGATTAGTAAAAAGGAGGTGATTTTGCCACGCAGATGGCGGGGGAGGTTTCATATTTTTAGAGGACGTTGACCTGGCGGTTAGCTAACATGCGGTCCAACGTGTCAGTGCTTCACCAAGCCGATCCGCTTCCCACACGAGGCAGAACAACGGCAGAAGCAACACGTGGTTAACTTGAAGAAGATGTGGGAGAAGCGGATTCAGCAACGACTGAAATGATGGCTGCTTCGTTCCTCCAACTTCTTCTTTTTTAGCATTATTACTTCATCCCTCCAACTTAACTGCGGGAAAGGTGCAGCTTTGTGATTTGACGCGTTATTGCTCATTACTATGCCGCTGCCATGACTGGGTGCTTCACCCCGGCTGCTCTGCACTGTATTCCAGTATGGCACGTGAACCCGGTAGCTTGATGCCCCACATGTCGGCAAAAGGGACTAGAAGATTTATCAAAGCGAGCGCTCCACTCTTACGATGGAGGAGTACACGATACGACGGCCCAGTGAACTGTCACTTGTACTATATATAGTACTATAGTTTTGTCATTTCGCACGATCCAGCGATACAAACCCGATGAAACAGGAAAGGGCGGGATTTTTCCCGCACGGTATATGATACTAGCCATACATTTCAAAGGAAATTTTAATGTATGCAAACTGAATAATTAAGTAACAATATGATATCTAGTAAAACTAAAAACACATATGATTTATTGTGTTAGAGTGTAGTACTAGTGCTGTATTGCATAGTTGTTAGATATAACATGCGAGAACGTGTAGAGATGTAGTTTTGGAGGGCCTACAAAGAGAAAAGCGTAATACGTTCACCGAACTTCAGAATAAGCTGATTACGGTCACTACATACGTTTTGCGGTGATTATACGGTCACTTGCTCACGGTTCATCATCGGATTGCACTCTGTTGATCGGCCAAATAGTCTGCATGGCACCATGTTGAGTAGTTAAATTGACCAAGTTCCTAGTGGGTCCCACCTGTCAGTTCGGAGGCGCGACAAGAGTCCACCCTGTGCACGGGTATCACCTGGTTGTGTATGTGTCTGTCAGGGCCTGATGTGTGCGCATGCAAGTCTAGGTGGAGCACTTGAGCATGAGAGTGTGTGTTGGTCGTGTGGTGTACTGGTGTGTGCATGCATGCGTGCGTGTGTGCGTGTGAGTGTTGCGTGCGTGCGTGGTTGCGTGTGTACGTGTGAGTGTTGCCTGCGTGCGTCAGTGCATGTGTTCGTGTGAGTGTTGCGTGCATGCAGTTCGTGTGCATGCGCGCGTGTGTGTATAATCACCACACCAGCTCCTATGTGTTAAAACAGACGGCTCAGAAACCAATACAAGGCCACCTTGTTCGCTGTGCCCGCAGTCATGACTTCGAACCACCGTCCAATATTTTTTTTCGTTTGTTTTCATTCTTACTAGCAAAATGCCCGTGCGTTGCACGTGACATCAGGATGCATTTGTATGACTAGTTTAACTTGTGAGAAAAAATGATGAACGAGGGAAGGCCTTATTTGCAAATGTGGAGAGGTGTGTGGGTACCTTTTTGCAAAATTGTCATAGTTTCTTTCGTATCCATCAGATATAAATCGGACGGCCTATATTGCAGGATGGCAGGCGCACCATCATCACAAACTCTGTGTTTTTATAAGAGTGTATTTTATCCCTACTCCTATAAAAAGCATAGTCGGTGATGATCGTGTGCCTCCCATCCTGCAATATAGGCCGTTCGATCTATATCTGACGGATAGATTGGAAACTATGGCAATTTTGCAAAAAGATACCCACACCCCTCTCCACACTTGCAAATAAGGCCTTCCCTTGTTCATCCTTTTCTGCCACAAGATAAACTACTCATACAAATGCATCTTTATGTTCCGTGCAAAGCATGGGCATCTTGCTAGTATTTTATAAGAGTGTAGATGTAGAGTAGATACAAGCCAACAGGTGGGCCCGATGGTAGTGAGATAATGTGATGCAACACTAAAGGTGCCACGTGGAGCATTTAACTGGTCAACTAGTCGTGTCTTGAGCAAATATAGAGTTGTACGATGAGCCCGTGACTGTATAATAACCACAAAATGTAAATGGTGACCGTAATGAGTGGATTCTGAAGTCCAATGTACGTATCGTGCTTTCACTTAAAATACAATGATCGTCACTGTATATATCGCGAGAGAAAGATGAAACATGCGTGAATGTGCTGGGCGCTTACTTTTAGAGGACTTGGAGATAGTTTGTGTCCGTACTTGAAAGGGGCGTAGAGGGGGTGTATGCGATGGAGAGAGAGATGCTCTTCGTTTCTCTTTATTATGACTAACTTTATATATAGTATAAAAATATACAAATTCATAGTGCGGAATAAATATCATTGTGGGCACCATGCAATGCAAGCGTTCATACTCCTCCATATAACTTTGTAATGTTGTATATATGTAGAAATTCTAAAATATTTTTTGGCCACACTTTATTCAAAAGGTATGTTGTATGCGAAATAAACGTGAGGAGAGGGCTTTTTAGATCAATAGGGTACGTGATGTAACATGTGTGAATGTGTAGTTGTTGCATTTGGCAAGGCCTAGAGAGGTATGTGTGTGTATTACGTATTCGAGAGAGGCATGGATAGAGGGGCAGGAAGGGGGGGCGTTGGAGGGATCTTACGAGAAATGATAGTGGTCTAGAGAGAGAGAGAGACGAATATGACGTCACGACGAGAGATTCCCTTGAGTGTGTATATGCAACGGGGGAGTGGATAGACGCACCAGGAGCATTTTTTGTGTGTGTGTGGTGTATGTGTTGGTATGTGTGGGTGTGAGAAGATAATGAGACGTGGGGGCAGAGGGTGAGTCACCCCGTGAGGTCCGGTGGGTCGAGGTGAGGCCCTTCGTTTGGTTCTGTCCTGCGCCACATTGGTCGGCCCGTGACGCATTTAGGGAGACCCATGGATGACTAGTCGTACAAGACAAAGATAGCATAATTATGAAGGACTCTATGTCCACTTACAAAGCCGGCTAGGATTTGTAACCCTACGTTATCGAACTAAGGTAACACCTTCATCTCTGATAATACTATTCATCCGACCTAACTTTCAGGGGCATCCAACAGATTGCTCTGCTAGAATCATACTCGTCGATTAGGAAGAGAGGTGTGAGAGAATGAGTGAGAGACTGGCCTAAGATAATGTGCATACAGGAGACATGTAGGCAGATCTGTGTATATAGAAAGGGTCAATGGGGATTGTGCGTGTGTATGCTTGCGAGAGGGCGAGTGCTTGTGATAAAGGTTAGTGAAAACAGTCGCAAATGATTACAAGAGGGACGGAGGGTTATATCGAGAGCATGTGTGCGAGAAAGACACCCCGGGAGAGAGTGTGTGAGCATGTGTGAGAGACCACCGATGGAGAGTGAAACTACACGCACAAGACTGCTGTACATATTGATTAAAGATATAAATTGTATCCAAATATTAGGATGGGATCATGATATTTGCAATTCGCGTAAGGAACGGTCATTGAGCCATCAGCCATCTAGATTCTCTCGAATTTGAGCATGTCTATGTTATTATTCGACACAATTGATCCACATAGTCAGTATTTTGAACACCAGACAATGCATCGCTTTAGCAATCGAATATAAACGTGAGTATAGTTCATGTTGTGTGTGTAAAGCACATTATACGTACGAAAGTTACACAATGAACATTATAATTAGCTACCCATGAACAAGCATACATTTGAATTCAACTTAAGGTGGTTTAAAAAATTGAATTCAACATGAAGTCCATTCAATTATTTGAATTTGATATCATGGCATTCGTAAATCAAACCTAAATTATGGGGGCACCAATCTTTGCACTGATTTTGTACATAATAGCATATGTAGTCGTGTACAAAATATATTCTAATTTAGCTCCTCCATTCCAAAATAATCGTAGTTGTAGGATTTTCAAGCGTCAAAATTTCAAAAAGAAGCGGTCAATTTAATGAGGTTTTCAAACATACAAGGTCAAATTTAACGTTGTCTATTTAGGTCAATCCTCAAAGTTCAAGAGTACTCTAAACGTGAATGCTTGTGTTTCAAAATTTTGAACGAAGCGCCAAAAGAGCCTCTACTCGCCCGAAACCGCGTGAGACCAATGTTTGGTAGTACAAGGAAACTACTTTTCTAATAACTCCGACCCGTGAAACCTACCGGCCCGACGTCCAAAGGTCTAAACCGGGGTAGGTTTGTAGCTTCATCTAGACGCCACGCAACTGCCTCCAAAAAACATTCATACACAATTTTCACCTAAGGACACATGCGCATGGACGAAATCGCTCCCGCCCACTATTTGGGACACCTGGGATTACCATCCTACCCCCGACCCGCAGTAGGTCCGAAATTTAAGAGGGGTGCAAAGTTTGTACTTACCCCAAATTGCAAGCATGCGCGTCCCATCTTCTGTTAAAAAAGCCAAAAACAAGCGCGTCCCAGACCCGAAACATGGTTCTCCCCAGACACCCACCTGTCTGATTCCTCATTCGTGCTCCGTGGGCGCGAAAACTACCTCTCCACCAACCGCGAAACTCCGGCGTCCTCCCTCCGCCACCCCATTCCACCCATCAACTGCCGCCCTCCTCCATCACGCCGAAGCCGATACCCCGACGTCATCGTCCACCGCAACCACAACCGCAAGACCCTCCACGGCTAGTAGTTGAAGCCGAGGCCGAGCCGTCCGTACCCGAGCCAGTTTAACCATGCCAACATGTGCCTCACCGCTGCCGCTCCAACTTCACCACCCTCCACCGCACCGGAGTTGTTCCTACTACGCCGTCCTTTGCCGCCTCGGATCTGCTTCCCCTCCGTCGACATACGGCCACGGCAACACAGACAACAATTTGTCCATGGGTTCGTCCAAGCCTGCACCCTCCTCCAGATCATCGGTTTCTGTGGCAGAAAGAAGAAGATCGGCGCGACATGTGGAGGATACCACACCGGCAACCGAAAATGGTACTCCTCTACCCTTATTCATGCAAATCTTATGTGTCTGCTTCCATGGTATTCATCCCACAGAAGACACTAGTTGACCGCTTCTTCTTGATACTAGATGTTCCTAGTAACTCGTGATGCACAAGGTTTCTCCTAATATACTATTTCACTTTAGTTAGAGGTCTGTCGCCCCCCAGAATTTCAATTCCTGCTCAGTTGATTCCCAATTAACGGAAGCATTCCCGGACGTAACAGGCGCTAGTCCGCCTATTACGCCGGGGAAGCAGCACCTCGGTGTTTATCTTAGGGGCGGCGGAGGCAGGGGTCTGGGCCGGTGGTCGCTGGAGGTTCGAGAAAGATCGTTAATAGTGACTGGCAGGAAGTAGATGAAGGCCATCTGCCCGTTCCTTATAGATCGGATGATTCATTAAAAAATCGACTGACCTATTTATTTTCAGTCGACTATTATCTTGATATGACCACATGTAGTGGTGTGCTGGAGGAGTACCTGCATTTCCTGTGCTCATATATTACAAAATCATAGGGAGTAGAATCTAATTTTGTTTGCCATGCAATGTTGTAGAGCTATCATATGTCTCCTGTCATTTATTTTTCAACCATCTGCTATCTGCTACTTTTACAGTGCACTAGTTCTGCACACACTTCACCCATACTCTCACTATTGTGTTTTTATGCAAGGTTATTTTAGACTCTGCTGCTATGAGAGAAGCAAAAAGGAAAAGAGGGAAGTCGCTCTAGCATCGTAGGCGGATAGGCCAGACATGTTTAAGACTTATAATAGCTGCAGTGTCAGGAGATGGAGATGGTAACTGTAGCTGTGAAGTTGATGACCTTGCTCGCAATGAACGCCATCCCAGGTGCTTGCTTTAACTTCGTGGTGTCATATGTGGTTGCATGTTCCATATGGTGTCTAGCTTGTATTCAAAAGGCCAAAGACGGTTTTTATTAAGATAAGGAAAGATATTTTTTACATGAACCACTATCCCGTGAGCACCAGGAGACAAATAGCTAGTCAGGGCACTGGCCGAGCCAGTGACAAGCCCAGCAAAGAGATGCATCACCTGGAAGCCAACTAAAAAGCCATGATCGTGGCGAAGCAGCCCGCCTCCCACCAAGCTCTCGGGTCCTAGATGATCATGCTCACCACTCCATCCGGATGTCTAGCTTGCATTGCTTCCAATTTGGTTAAATTGCATCTGCTTAGCTTACAAATTATACCTTTTAATATGACATGCTGTTCTGTTTTCGGTACATACTAATAGATCTATGTATTAACCATGTTCTTGCATCAAACTAATGTTCTTGTGTATCCCTCATCAATCATTTATGATGAGGCAGTCAGGCAAGTTGATTACTCCACATTTGAAGAATGCAGCGTCAGCCTCCCGACATGATTCTCAAGAAACAGCAAGGCTAGATGAAGATAGTGAACGTAGCTTTGTAGTTGATTACCCCATTTCCCCTACACTAGCATCGCAGGTGATTGCTCTAAATTGGCAGCGTGATATGTGGTTGCATGTTGCATATGGTTTCTAGATTGTAATTTTTCCAATCTGGTTAAACTGCATGTGCTATTCTGCTTAGCTTATACATTATACATGTTAATGTGACATGCCTTCCTGTATTTAGTACATGGTACATATGTCTATTAAGCATGTCTTCACATAAAACTATTGTTTTTTTGTATCCCGCATAAATCAATATGACGCGACACCTGGAGTATATGAAGTGTGATATTAGTTGCATCTTTGATATGATTTATAGCATGCGCTGCTTCTAATTTGTTGAAATGCCATTTATGATGGGACACTTTTAACTTGGCAGAGTCATATTGATTGCATCTTTCACGTGGTGTCTAGCTTGCATTCCTTCTTATTTGGTGAAATGGTTTCTGCTTAGTTTACACAAACAGTTGTGAATATGCCATGCCGTCCTGTTTATCATATTATTCCATCCTGGAATCATGTGTGTGCCTTACATCAAATAGTGATTGTCATTATCATGCACGAATGAGTTTTGAAGAGTGAATTTTATTGCATTTTCTTGTCGGTTTTACTTGACAATTCAAAATCAATAAAGCGAAGGAAGTTAGCAAAGCAGCGGATGAAGGTGCTCCTTCCAAATGGAGGGCCTCTACAAATTCTACTCCTCCATCCCCCCAAGATGGTTTCCAAGACAACACATGCATAGACACTCAAAATAGATGTGTTGGTGATGAGCACGTCTTCCCTAGTGCACCATCACAGTTGCTCGCTCTAACTTGGCACTGTTATATGTGGTTGCATGTTATGTATGATGTCTAGCTCTATTGCTTCTAATTTTGTTGAATTTCATCTAGTTACTGTACACATTATATTTGTGACTAAGACACGTGTTCCTGTTTCTAGAACATACAATATTTTTCTATCACACCATGTTCTTACATCAAAGTACATTTGTTCTGAAGAACTAAATTGATATTTGTTTTTCTTGTCAGCTTGACTTAACATGGCACATAGCAAGAGGAAGCAAGACAGAACGAAATGGAAACGGAAGCGGAACAATCCTGCAGATTCTCCTGGTACTGATGGTGCAATAGAAGGTCAAAGTCCAGTGGAAAATTGTACCGACAGGGTATCCCATGCTACACGAGCTATAGAACAAGCCAAACAGAAACAAATAGCTGCCACCAAACAAGCAGAGACAACCCTAGTTGTTGCAACACATTCCATAGTACCACCAGCTGCATGATTTACTCATTGGTCAGCTCACCTAGCAGCATGTTCCCAAGCTCCCTTGCCACCCGACAATACTTCCGAAGCACTCTTGACACAAGATGAGTTGGCAAGATCAGATGAACTTTGTGAGCTTCAACAGCAAGATGGTAGTTTCTGGAGTCATGTTACAGTTGCATGCTTCTTTATATGTAGTCTCATAGTCTGATGTACACTAGCACTTCCTATGTTTGTTGTTGGAATAGCACCTAGGCGCAAGAGAAAACAAACATCAGGGATAATGCTCGATAGGTTAACTAAATCTAGAGGAGGAAGAATGGAGATCTGTTTTGAGGCAGGTTTAAAAAGGCCAAGTGATGCTACAGAGTCAGCCAAGTTAGTATCAGAGGCAGCGGTTGTTGTTAGATGTCATGTACGTATCCTCCCAACATGGATTCAATACATGAATGACAAACACGAAACCTAGTTCAACACCTTCCTCGACCATTTATCTGTAAGTATGGTTATGTATGGAAACTAGTAATATCGTCTTGCTCTGTCCAATACTTTCTAGGTTGCTGATACTGAGCCTCCCATAATTTTCAACAGATGAGGTTCAAGTTGGATAGCCAAGATGATGCAACCAGACAAGCTATATTGGATACCCATGTTTTCAAGTCTACTCTGCGACATTATCGGTATAACTTGAGGAAAACTCACTTTGAAGGCAAGGCTAACAGTGAACTTGCCCAAACACCGCCAATGGAAAATATATCTGATGAAGACTGGAGAGGCCTCGTTAAACACTGGTCCGATCTGAAGTATCAGGTACATTATATATATGTGATAGATCACATGTTGAAGTCCTATTTACGTATGTGCCACACAAATCTATATTCTTGTAGGTGAAATGTTCAAAGAACAAGGCCAACCATACGAAAGTGAAATTCCAACAGACGACATGATCTCGTAGCTATATTGCACACTACGAGGCTCTTGTAATTAGCTGTTGTTTCACTCTTTTCGCTATACCATATTATCAGATCTATATTGACTTGTTCCAAATGCAAAGGAAAGCCCGCAAGGACCAAAAAGTACATGAACCAAATGCTACAGAAATCTTCAAGGACTGTCACACCAGCAAGAAGAAGGGCATGACTACACTAGTCGAAGCCGTTGTTGTAAGTCCTTAATCCTCATGCCTTTTAACTACTACTTACTCTGACTTGTGCCTTGAACTACATGGTTTGCAGCCAATGTCTATTACTCTTTTCAATTTTATACACAATTGTCTTAGCGTATCATTGCACCTTACAAGGTTTAAAAGATAGGAGTGATGTTCCTTAGATCTTTACCTATAATCTAGTTCCGTGCCGTACTTGCCCACACAACATTACAATTGCCTGTTTGTCTGTCCTCAGTTGTTTTGTGGTTTGAATAATATCATACTATGCTTACTGTATTATAAACTTCGTCTCTTTATCCTTAGCCCTCAACACAATGTGAAGAAATAGACAATACATTAGCGATGGTACATGGTCATATGTTTGGAACCTGGTTTTATTATGTACTTTGCAATAAAATACAACTATTATTTTACGTGGGTTCACCAGAATAAGTTTTGTATATAGACCAAAGCTATTTTGTTTGGTTTTGATGCCTCCTTAATATCTTCTGTTCTAGTACTACTAATGTAAAACCTCAGCTTTTCAACGAGCTATGAAAAAATGGTGGAACCGCCACCTTCTGAAGGTGGCGAGGTAAGTATAACCGCAATGTCAGCTCTTGTTGCAGTGGGTCAGTACCTGTCCACCAACAGTGCCAAAACCACGTTCGTGCGTAATGCTGGCTTGGTTGTTAAGGGAATCTCATCCAAACTGCCTCATGATCAAGATATGCAAGCTCAAAACAATGTTGTATCTGCGCTCCAGATATAAGTCCATTCCCTAACAGAGACCCTTTGTGAAACAAGGAGAGAGATTGTTCGATGTTGTGAAGATATGCATGGTTTTGGGACCAAACTATCAGACATTTGCTATGTTGTTCATGAGCCTAGGAGAACTGAAAGCGAAGGTTATGGTGCTCCATCGGACAATACAACATGAAAACGTAACAGTCAGGTTAAATGAACTGAGCTTCTAAACTTTTGGTGGTGCATTTATCTGTTAGACTATTAACTTTTATGCCAACCTTCCTTTTGTTTTATAGTTGTAATTTGTTTTGGTGTGATACAAAATTTGTTCTTAACGTGCAGCCACCGGCTGAAGAAAATAGCAAGCCATTTTTGTATAGTATAGGGTGTTCCCTATATTTGCACTGGTGGCGAACTTTGATGCCCACCGGTTGTAGTTAACATGGGCCTCCTACGGGCTTTAGAAACAATGGGCCTTCTAAGGGCCGTAGAAACAATGGGCCTTGTTTCTTTCAAAAAAACAATGGACCTTCTACATGGCATAGAAACAATGGGCCTTATGCGGCCTCTAGACACAATGGGCTTTCTATGGGTCGTATCATCAATGGGCCTTCTACGGGCCGTATGATCGGTTGGCCAAATATGGGCCAATAACAGACCACATTATGGCCGTAAATGGGCTAGAGTTGAAATCGTCCGTTCATGGGCCGACCATAACGGGCCGTCGTTAAGCTGCCGTAATTTGATGACGCTATGAAAACGGCCCAACGTACTAACGGGCCACAAACGGGCCGACTATAACCACAAGCTAAATTTGGCCCACAAGCAGAAAATGACATTAACGAGCCGTAAGTAAACGAATGTGGAAATGAGCCCAAGAATAAATGGGCCCCGAGAAGGCCGAAAGGTAACATGGGCTGGAAACGGCCCAACATAATAATGGGTTGTTAATGGGTATAAAGTGATACACTGTTCATTACGAGCCAGTTTCACCACGTGCCGTTAATGGGTATAAAGTGATACACTATTCATTATGGGCCAGTTTTACCACGGGCCGTTAATGGGCCGAGAGTAATAAGGGCCTCATATGGGCCGAAAGA
The DNA here is from genome assembly GCA_902687465.1 of Secale cereale. Taxonomy (NCBI): domain Eukaryota; kingdom Viridiplantae; phylum Streptophyta; class Magnoliopsida; order Poales; family Poaceae; genus Secale; species Secale cereale. The sequence goes on along the minus strand of LR738711.1, from coordinate 576,545,245 downwards.
CGTCATTGGCCATACATGGGCCAGCATTTAAAACGGTCTGGAATTATATTGGACGACCCAGATGACGCTACTGGGCCTAATTCGGATAGGCCGTAAACAGGCCCTAGGTTAGCGAGCTGTAAATGGGCTATATGCGAATAGGCCGTTAACAGGCTTGCCGTGGGCCGGCCCGCTACCTTTTGACCAAGTCAAATGGGCCGGCCTTTTCACAGGAATAGGCCTCTGTTGGGTCGTGCCACATGTCGACGTATCATGGGCGCTTTGGGTCCAATGAGTGGATGACATCTGTCCAAACGTTGAGCCGACACGTGTTTCCTCCAGCCAATGATGATTTTACACGTGGAAAGTCCCCATTGGTCGGGGCTGTTAGCAGGTTATCAGATCCAAAACCGGACCTGATATCTTAACGGCGTTCCGTTACGGTGGATGCCACGTGTCGGTCACCCTTGACGAAAGCACTTCTGTGACGTGCAATATATCGTCATGGAAGTGGACACTTCCGTGATGAAAATTTTGGTAATGTCATGGAACACTTCTGCGACAGGACAGGTATGACTATCTTGATTCTGTTATAAAATTGTCATGGATTTACATGCATGACAAAAAACGCGACCTACTGTGACAAACACGTATGATCACGGAAGAGTATTTTTTTTGTTGTGCATGTTTGAATTTATGGATGATTATACAAAAAAATAATAACGGATTAAACTTTGCTTCTAGAAATCTTTTAGATTCCATGGTGGGAGGTACTTTTATGGAAATCACTTTAGGAGAAGCTACTAAACTCCTAGATAATATAATGGTTAATTATTCTCAATGGCATACCGAAAGATCTTCCACTAGTAGAAAACTGCATGCAATTGAAGAGCTTAATGTTTTGAGAGGAAAGATGGATGAACTTATGAAATTATTTGCTAGCAAGGGTACTAATATTGATCCTAATGATATGCCCTTGTCCAGTTTGATTGAGCATAATAATGAATCTATGGATGTGGATTTTATTGGTAGGAACAATTTTGCTAACAATGCTTATAGAGGAAATTTTAATCCTAGACCTTTTCCTAGTAATTCCTCTAGTAATTATGGTAATTCCTACAACAATTCTCATGAAAATTATAATAATATGCCCTCTGATTTTGAGAATAGTGTTAAAGAATTTATGAGTGTCCAAAATAATTTTAATGCTATGATTGAAGAAAAATTGCTTAAGATTCATGATTTGGCTAGGAACGCGGATATAATTTATCTTGATGTTGATTCCTTGAAACTTAGATCTATTGCACCAAGGTATGATATCAATCATCCTCTCAAAACTATGAGAATTTACATTAATGAGTGCAAAGAAAGAACCGCTAAGATGCGTGCTAAAAAGGATTGGTTTATTAAAACATGTTCTTCTAGTTTCCATGAAAATAATGATGAAGATCTTAAAGTGATTGATTTGAATCCTATTGAATCTTTGATTTCCAAAATAGATCTTGATAAATATGGGACTGGAGATGAACCAACTTTAGTTAAAATGTGTTCCAATAATTTCGAGTTTTTAGATCTTGATGCAAAAATTGATAAAAGCAGGATTGATGAAGTCAAAACTTTAAGTAGCAATGAACCCACTAGATTGGATATGAAGGAATTTAATTATGATAATTGTTCTTTAATAGATTTTATTTCCTTGTTGTAATCCACGTTGAATTATCCTCATGCTTATAATCAAAATAAAGCCTACTCAACATGTCGTTGATGCTATGATGCAATCATTTGAAGAAAAGCTTGAATTAGAAGGTTATATCCCTAGAAAACTTTATGATGAGTGGGAACCTACTATTAATATCAAGATAAAATATTATGAGTTCCATGATTTGTGTGATTTAGGTGCTAGCATTTCTGTCATTCCTAAAACTTTATGTGATGTGCTAGGTTTCCGTCAAATTGATGAGTGTTCTTGTAATTTGCATCTTGTGGATTCCACTATTAAGAAACCTATGGGGAGGATTAATGATGTTCTTATTGTTGAAAATAGGAATTATGTTCTGGTAGATTTCATTGTTCTTGATATAAATTGCAATCCTACATGTCCTATTATTCTTGGTAGACCTTTCCTTAGAACAGTTGGTGCAATTATTGATATGAAAGAAGGTAACATTAGATTTCATTTTCCATTAAGGAAGGGCATGGAATACTGTCCAAGAAAGAAAATTAAATTGCCTTATGAATCTATTATGAGAGCTACCTATGGATTGCATACAAAAGATGATAATACCTAGATCTATTTGCGTTTTATGCCTAGCTAAGGGCGTTAAACAATATCGCTTGTTGTGAGGCAACCCAAATTTTATTTTTTGCTTTTTACTTTTTGCTTCCGTTTTTCAATAAATACACATTATTACTTCTGTAGTAAATGTGTTTTGGTGTTTTAATTAGTGTTTGCCCAAGTAAGACCTTTGGGATGGCTTACGGTGATCATTAACTTGAATTTGCTAGAAAAACAGAAACTTTTGCGCCCTCTGCAGAAAATTCAATAATACACAGGAACATCGAAACCTTCTAAAATTTTACAAAAAATTGATATACAAATTCCGCATGTCGTACTAATTTTTCAGAATTTTTAGAGTTACAGAAGTATGCGAAGTTTTCAGATTGCTGCACATTGTTCTGTTTTTTACTGATTCTGTTTTCTATGTGTTGTTTGCTTATTTTGATGCATCTATGGCTAGTATCGGGGGTATGAACCATGGAAAAGTTGTAATACAGTAGATATTACACCAATAAAAAATAAGAATAAGATCATAACAGTACCTTGAGAGGTTATTTGCTTTGTTTTACTAACGGAGCTCACGAGATTTCTGTTGAGTTTGGTGTTGTGAAGTTTTCAAGTTTTGGGTAAGGATTTGATGGACTATGGAATAAGGAGTGGCAAAAGCCTAAGCTTGGGGATGCCCAAGTTGCCCCAAGGAAAAATTCTAGGACGGCCGAGAGCCTAAGCTTGGGGTTGCCCCGGGAAGGCATCCCCTCTTTCGTCTTCAGCTATCCGTAACTTTACTTGAGGCTATATTTTTATTCACTACATGATATGTGTTTTGCTTGGAGCATCTTGAATGATATGATTCTTTGATTTTTATTTTGTGACAATCACCCTTTCTGTACACACCTTTTGAGAGGGAAACGCTTCAATCGTGATTTTTTAGAATACTCTATGTGCTTCACTTATATCTTTTGAGCTAGGCAATTTTGCTCTAGTGCTTCACTTATATCTTTTTAGAGCACTGTGGTGGTTTTATTTTATGGAAATTGTTGAATTCTCTTGCTTCACTTATATTATTTTCAGAGTCTTTAAGAACATCATGGTAATTTTCTTGGGTTATGAATTTAGTCCTAATATGACAGACATCCAAAGATGATATAATAAAAAAATCATATATAGAGCATTGAATACTATGTGAAGTTTGACTCCTTGTAATTGTTTTGAGATGTTAAGATGGTAATATTAGAGTCATGCTAGTGGTAGTTTGTGAGGTTAAAGAAATAATTGTGTTAAGGTTTGTGATTCCCGTAGCATGCATGTATGGTCCCCTAACTATGTAACCAAATTGGACCACTTTGTATTTTGAGTGTTTGTCTTTGCGTTAAGGTCGGGGTCGCGCGATGGTTAACTCCTACCAACCTCCCCCTAGGGGCATGCGTTGTAGTTCTTTGCTTCGAGAGCTCATAATTTTTTTCATAATAAGTATGTGAGTTCTTTATGACTAATGTTAAATCCATGGATTATACGCACTCTCACCCTTCCACCTTGCCAACCACTCCAGCGCCGTGCAACTTTCGCCGGTGCATAAAACTGTCCTTATACCTTCCTCAAAACAGCCACCATACCTACCTATTATGGCATTTCAATAGCCATTTTGAGATATATTGCCATGTAACTCCACCGTTCTGTTTATTATGACACGCTTCATCATTGTCACATTGCTTTGCATGCTCATGTAGTTGACATAGTATTAGTGGCAAAGCCACCGTTCGTATTTTTTATACATGACACTCTTGAGCATTGCACATTCCGGTACACCACCAGAGGCATTCATATAGAGTCATATCTTTGTTTTAGTATCGAGTTGTATGTAAATAAAAGTGTGATGATCATCATTATTAGAACATTGTCTCGTGTGATGTTATAAATAAAGAGGCCAAAAGAGTCTCAAAAAAAGAGAAAAGTTCTCCAAAAAAGTGAGAGGAGACAAAAAAATAAGAGAAAAAGAGAGAAGGGACAATGTTACTATTCTTTTCCACACTTGTGCTTCAAAGTAGCACCATGTTCTTCATGATAGAGAGTCTCCTATGTTGTCACTTTCGTTTATTACTAGTGGGAATTTTTTTGTTATATAAATTGTCTTGTATATTCCGATGATGTGCTTCCTCAAATGCCCTAAGTCTTCATGAGCAAGCAAGTTGCTGCACACCGACTAGATATATTTTTAGCTTTCATACACTTATAGCTCTAGGGCATCCTTTAGATGGCAATCCCTACTCACTCACATTGATATCGATTGATGGACATCTCCATAGTCTATTTATTTGCCACCTTCTATTCCACCAATACTGCTATATCCATGGCTCATGCTCATGTATTGCGTGAAGAGTTGAAAAGGTTTAAGAATGTTAAAATATGAAAACAATTGCTTGATTGACACCGGGATAGGCCTGATTTATAATTGGTGTTAAGAAGAGGGAGCATAAATGACTATATGATTTTGTAGGGATAACTTTCTTTAGCCATGTTATTTTTGATGCTTCACATTACTTTTTAGTATGCTTGAAGTATTATTGTTTTGATATTGATAAATTCTTATTTTGAGTCTTATGGATCCGAACATTCATGCCACCATAAAGAATATTGCATTGATAAATATGTTGGGTAGCATTCCACATCAAATATTATCATTTACCTACTCAAGGACAAGCAGGAATAAAGCTTGGGGATGCTTGATACATCTCCAACGTATCTATAATTTTTGATTGTTCCATGCTATTATATTATCTGTTTGGGATGTTTTATATGCATTAATATAATATTTTATATGATTTTTGACTAACCTATTAACCTAGAGCCGAGTGCAATTTTCTATGTTTTTCCTTGTTTTTGAATTTCGTAGAAAAGGAATGTCAAACGCAGTCCAAACGGAACGAAACTTTACGTGGATTTTTCTTGGACCAAAAGACATCCACTGGACTTGGAGTACATGCCACAAGAGTGGAGGGTGCGCTCGGGGGGGGG
>LR738711.1:576461990-576539868 GCA_902687465.1 Secale cereale | reverse complement strand
GGGGGGGGGGGGGGGGTAGGGCATGCCTCCCTACCTTGTGGGCCCCCCGAGACCACCTGACCTACTTCTTCCGCATATAAATTCCAAAATATTCTAAAAATATCGGAACATCCATCAAAACCACTTTTCCGCCAACGTAACCTTTGGTTCTCGTGAGATCCCATCTGGAGGCCTTTTCCGGTAGGCTACCAGAGGGGGAATCGACCACGGAGGGCATCTACATTAACACCATTGCTCTTCCGATGAAGTGTGAGTAGTTCAGCACAGACCTACGGGTCCCTAGCTAGTAGTTAGATGCCTTCTTCTCTCTCTTTGATCCTCAATACCATGTTCTCCTCGATGTTCTTAGAGATCTATCCGATGTAATCTTCTTTTGCGGTGTGTTTGCCAAGATCTGATGAATTGTTGATTTATGATCAGATTATCTATGAATATTATTTGAGTCTTTGTAGAATTCTTATATGCAAGATTTGATATCTATGTAATTCTCTTTGAACTATCAGTTTGGTTTGGCCAACTAGATTGTTTTTTCTTGCAATGGGAGAAGTGCTTTGCTTTGGGTTCAATCTGGCGGTTCTCAACCCCAGTGACAGTAGGGGACATGACACGTATTGTATTGTTGCCATCGAGGATAACAAGATGGGGTTTTCATCATATTGCTTGAGTTAATTCCGCTACATCATGTCATCTTACTTAATGTGTTACTCTTTTCTTATGAACTTAATACACTAGATGCAGGCATGAGTCGGTCGATGTTTGGATTAATAGTAGTAGATGCAGGTGTGAGTCGGTCTACTTGATACGGACATGATGCCTATATTCATGATCATTTCCTCAGATATCGTCATAACTTTGCGCTTTTCTATCAATTGCTTTGCAGTAATTTGTTCACCCACCATAATATTTTCTATCATGAGAGAAGCCTATATTGAAACCTATGGCCCTCGGGTCTATTTTACATCTTATAAGTTTCCGATCTACTATTTTGCTATATTTTACTTTTCAATCTATAAACCAAAAACCCAAAAATATTTACTTTACTGTTTATCTATCTCCATCAGATCTCACTTTTGCAAATAACCGTGAAGGGATTGACAACCCCTTTATAGCGTTGGGTACAAGTTGTTTGATTGTTAGTGCAGGTATTTGGCGATTTGTGCAAAATCTCCTACTGGAATGATACATTGGTTGTCAAACTATGGTAAATACTTACCCTACTTTGCTGCATCACCCTTTCCTCTTCAAGGGAAAAATCAACGCAAGCTCAAGAGGTAGCACATCTCCGGTTTCTAGATGGACTGTGCCAGGTCTGGTGAATTGTACCACCCGGTAAGAGCCTTCCCACTTCGCCATTAACTGGTTTGTACCATTGGCCGACTGAATGCACCAAAGGACAAGTTCGCCTTCCTCAAAACACTGGGCACGAACCCTGTGGCTATGATAGCAACGTAGGGCTTGCTGATAGCGTGCAGCACGCGTAGTGGCCCGGAGATGGTTCTCCTCGAGTAGCACAGCGTCGTCACACATGTGCTGATCTTGCACTACTTCATTGTAGGCAAGAACTCGAGGACACCAGTAAATGAGTTCCATGGGGATAACTGCTTCTGCCCCATAGACTAGGGAGAAGGGAGTCTGCCCGGTAGCTTGATTTGGTGTCATTCCGAGGGACCAAAGAACTACTGGGGGCTCATCATTCCATCGCCTGCCGCACTTCTGCAACTTATCCAAGGTTCTTGTCTTGAGACCTAGAAGCACTTCAGCGTTCTCTCTCTCTCAGCTTGTCCATTGCTTATGGAATGTGCAACAGAAGAAAATAAGATCTTGCTTTCGAGGGCATGAACATATTGCATGAAGGCTCGTCTCATGAATTGGGTGCCATTATCGGTGATGATCCGTGTCGAGACACCGGAGCGACACACCAATTCTTCCAAGAACTTGATAGTTGACTCAGCATTCACCTTTCTCTCGGCAGCTACTTCCGGCCACTTTGTAAACTTGTCGATAGCAATGAACAAGAATTTAAAGCCCCCGGCAGCTTGGGGCAAAGGGCCGATGATGTTGAGCCCCCAAACTAAAAATGGCCATGACAAAGGGATTGTCTGAAGATCTTGGGCAGGCAGATGGATGTTCTTGGAATGGAACTAACGGACATCACATTTCATGACGAGATCGACCACATCTTGGAGGGCTGTGGGCACATGGTCCTTGCCGGAACGCTTTCCCAACTAATGGCCTTGATCCAATGTGGGAGCCACACATGCCTTTGTGAATCTCTACCAGCAGTTCTTTTCCTTCTTCCCAACAAAAGCACTTCAATTTCACACCGTTGGGCATCCTTCTGTACAGAGTGTCATCGACAAACTAGTACATACTGTCCCTCTGGGCTACTCTTTCAGCCTCATCTTGTTCTTTGGTAAGTTCTCCTGTTTGGCGGAAATTGACAATGTGCCTTGCCCAAGTTGGAACCTGGGGCTCGGCATCAAGGACTAACGGCACCTCTGCATTCATGGGAGCACGCTCTTCGACTATGGGGACCGGGGGTCCAGTAGGAGGTTGCAGCCCGGAAAGCAAATGGGAGTTGTTTCCTGCAGGGTCCCTGTCAGGTGCCCCGGAGAGCTCGACCGACAGAGGCTTACCAGAGTCCAATTTCCTCCTTTTTTCCGGCCATTGTCGCTGGGTATACGGATGGTTGAGTAAGGTGGAGAACAATAGTTCTTGGTCCCACAGGAAGCTTTTGCACAGCGTATTTCGATAGACGATCAGCAATGTTGTTTTCCGCAATGGGTACGTGCTCTGTTTGCAATCCATCAAAATGCTCCTCCAATCTTCTCACTTCCTCAATGTATGCCTCCATCAATGGGCTTTGATAATATTTATTAGGGACAATTACATTTGAGCCCCTAGTTGTGTCACACACGTGTGTTTTGCCCCTAAATTCAAAAAAACCCTCGTTTCTGCCCAAGTTTGTTTGGTCTTCTTATGCTTTTGCCCTTTGACCGTTTGACTTTAACTTTGAGAACATCATAACGAATTCATACTAACTCGGAAAAATGCATATAAGATATCAAAATGTTCGGAAAAACATCACCCATATGTGCACGTCATTTGCATTCATGACAAACGTGTTGAAAATCCAAAAAAATCATATGATCTCAAACTGAGGTATAGACTTTTCAGCATTGTTGTCATGAATGCAAATGACATGTACTTATGGGTGATGTTATTTCGAACATTTTGATATATTATTTGTATTTTTCTGAGTTAGTATGAATTCGTTATGAAGTTTTCAAAGTTGCGGTCAAACGGTCAAAGGGAAAAACGATAAGAGGAGCAAACGAGCTTGGACAGAAACGAGGGTTTTTCGAATTTAGGGGCAAAACACACGGGTGTGACACAACTAGGGGCTCAAATGTAATTGTCCCTATTTATTAACTTGACTCACCACCATCTGCGAATCTCCTCGAATGATCAGCTTCTTGATTACCAATTTGGTGGCAATTCTGAGCCCGGCAAGGAGCCCTTTATACTCTACTGTATTGTTGGTAGCCTCCTCTCGTGGAAGGTGCATCTAGACGACGTACTTCAAGTGCTACCCAGTGGGGGCGACGAGAAGCTCGCGAGCTCCAGTGCCTTGCAAGGAGAAGGCACCATCAAAACACATGATCCACTTCTGGGGTGATTCCTTGCCAGAGATATCTGTCTCTCACTTTTCCTCATCAGGGGTTGGCATCCATTCTACAATAAACTCTGCCAATGCCCTGCTCTGTATACTGGATGTGCGCCCAAACTTCAAACCAAAGCTGGATAACTCCAAAGCCCACTCCACTATCCTGCCGGTGGCATTTGGGTTCTGGAGTATCCTTTGCAACGGAAAGCAGGTGACAATCGTTATCTCATGGCCTTCAAAGTAGTGGCAGAGTTTCCTTGAGGCCATGAATAGGCCAACAAACAATTTTTGCACACCGGAGTACCTGGATCTAGCCCCTTGCAAGAGAGAGATGACAAAGTACACTGGGCGCTGCACCACTTTCTTCCTCGCCATATCCTTGGGTACACCACTTCAACCGTTCTCATGCTTATCCTGATTCAGAACTGACTCTGCCGGGAGGTGCTCATCTTTGTCCCTGGAAGGAACAAAAGTTGAGGTTGTTGCTTCCTCTACTTCCCGCTGCGCTACCAAGGCTACACTAACCACATGATTAGTTGCCGCTAGATATAGCAGCAACCTTGTGGTTTGGGCGCAACCAAGGTAGGCACAGAAGACAAGTAGGTCTTCAACTCTTGTAGTGCTAAATCTGCTTCCTGGGTCCACTTCAAGGATTTTGCCTTCTTCAAGACCTTAAAGAGCGGCAAGGCATGTTCGGCAGACTTGGAGATGAATTTGCTCAGCGCGACAACGCACTGAGTTAAACGCTTGACATCCTTCACCGTCTTTGGTGCCTGGATCTATTCAATGGCTTCGATCTTGTAAGGGTTGGCTTCTATACCAAAGTGGGATACCAAGACACCAAGCAGCTTGTGGGAGGGAACTCCAAACATGCACTTCTCCAATTTTAGCTTCAAGTTGATCTTGCGCAAATTGGCAAACGTCTCTTCTAAATCTTGGATGAGGGTTGATTTGTCCTTAGGTTTGACCACAATGTCATCCATATATGCTTCAATATTCCTGTGCAGCTATGGCTCAAAACCAATCTGGATACCTCTCGCGAAGGTAGATCCAGCACTCTTTAACCCAAAAGGCATACACACAAAGCAGTAAGTACCACATGGGTGATGAATGAGGTCTTATCTTCATCTTCCTTGGACATGAAGATCTGATGATATCCAGAATATGTGTCCAGAAAAGATAGCAGATCACAACCTGACGTGGAGTCCACTATCTGGTGGATGCGTGGCAAGGAAAATGGATCCTTCTGGCATGCCTTGTTCAGATCAGTGAAATATATGAACAACCACTGGATTTTCCAACCATGTTGGGTGTAGAACTCCTCTGACCAGACCAGCTGCTTCAAGTTTCTTAATCTCCTCAGCAATGAACTGTTGTCGTTCCAAAGCTTGCTTCTGGACCTTTTGCTTGACGGGTCGGGCATGTGGGAAGACATCAAGGTGGTTATCGATTACCTCCCTAGGAACACCGGGGATGTTATATGGTTGCCAGGAAAACACATCGACATTCGCCCGCTGGAAGGCAACGAGCGTGCTTTCCTATTTGTCATCGAGGGTGGCACTGATGGTGAAGGTACCATCAGCAACATCCAGCCCTGCCGAGACCTTTTTCATAGGAGGTGCAGCAACCTTGGACATCTTACCATTGGAGCTTCCCGGCAAATCATCCGCAGGCAGAAAATATCTCGGAAAGGTTGGCTTCCCGGCTCCCTTACTAGGGCTCTAAACAGTTTCCTTCTTTCCCTTGTTCTCCTTGCTGGGACCAGTGATCTCTGTGGCCTCTGCCACAACTGCATCCTTGTACATCTTATCTACGCAAATGATTGCGGCCTTCTCGTCTGATGGAATGGATAGGACTCCCATGGGCCCTGGCATCTTCAAGATGTTATATGCATAGTGGGATGTTGCCATGAACTTAGCCAGAGATGGTCGTCCAAGGATTCCATTGTACGGCAGGGGGAGGTCCACCACATCAAACACAACCTTCTCTGTCCTGCAATTCAATTCTCCCCCAAACGTTACCGACATCGTAATCTTTCCCTTGGGGCAGCTCCTGCCGGGTCACTCCTTGAAACGTACCAGTAACCTCAAGGTCTTACTCTGATATCTGGAGTCTACTGATAAACTTTCGGGAAATCAGATTCAACCCGGCCCCGCCGTCAACCAACATCGTTGTCACTTTGAGGTTGCGAATTGTTCGTGAGACCAACAAGGGTAAGAACACTACCATTGTAGTGTGCCCAGGGTGATACTCCTCATCAAAGATGATGGGCGTGCGGGGCCACTTGAGCGGCCTCCGAAACTCTACTACCGGCTCCATGGCATTGACTCCGCATGCCCATTGCTTGAGTTGGCGATGAGAGGAATGCAGAGATGCACCCCCGTCAATGCACAGAGAATCAGTGGCCTTTTGGAACTCCTGCTCACTAGTTTCCTCTTCACACCCTTCATTTCTTTGCTCATTGCAATCCTACTTCTCGCGGCCCCTGGCGAGTTTCCCTTTATTCCTAAAACCCTTGCCGGGGTGATCTGATTCACCGCTTCGGCCCTTTCCACCAGTGCCATTCTGACCTTTCTCCTTATCTATTTTCTCATATTGAGCTCTCTGCCTCTTGACAAGATGCTCAACTTCATGGCATTCTTGTAGATCATGGCCCTTAGTCCGGTAGATTTTGCAGTAAGGGCCATCACTCTTCCCAGCCTTGTCAGTGGCTGCAACCTCCTAGAAATCATTGCATGAGGCAACCACGTTGCCAGGGTTCTCAGATTTTGCCTTCTTAGTGGTCTTGGGTGTGTTTGATCCTTCAACTGTCATTACTGCCTTATCTTTGTGCATCTTACTGCGCTTCTTGTTCTCCTTCTTCTGACTGGTGGTTTCATCGTCATCCTCTGAATCGACGCCTACACCATCCTCTTCTCCAGGGAGTTTCCTCCCATCCTCCACCCGAGCACACTTGTCCTGCAAGGTGTAAAGCTCCTTGACAGTCTTGGACAGCTGGACGTTCATCTTCGTACGTATCCGGCGATTGCGCACATTGGATTGGAAAGCTGCTATCACTCCTGTCGGGTGGATGTCTAGTAAGTTTTTGTGGACTCTACTAACCCTCTGCATTTACTTATGCAGAGTCTATCCTTCCTTCTGCGGAAGCAACTGCAAATTGCTGGGCCGCCCCGGTTCTTCATGGCTGTCGGTGAAGGCGCCAATGAACCCATGGCACAAGTTAGCCCAAGACGAGATGGAGTTCTCCAGCAGATGCATCAGCCAAGACCGCACATTAGGCTTACGTGCTAATGGAAAATAGTTGGCAAATACCTCTCATCTCTTCCTCCCGCAGCTTGAACAGCGATTCTGTAGATGCTCAAGAATTCTGCCGTGTTCAGCTTCCCATCGTACTTCTTAGGGATCTTGGGCTGGAACGTGTGAGCGGACGGCCAACGGACTTGCCGCAGCTCATGGGTGAATCTAGGGCACCCCCGCCTGGAAAGGCATGTACCCGCCCTCGGCGAGCGCGGGCTCGTCGACGTTGGAGCCGCCGCGCCATTGGGATGGTAGTGGTCACCGTGGTGTTGGTCGACGGCGAAGAACGCACGCTCCCTCTGCCTTCCCTCCCAGGCTCGTTGTTAGCCTTGGTGCGCTCATGGATCCGACGACGCCATCAAGACGTCATGGTGCTCCTGGGTGCGTAGCCCTCGCGCAGGCAGTCGCAGCACAGACTGCACCATGGGAGTGCCGCCTTCGACGCGGCCAGTAGTGTGGGCCATCATTGTCGCTTGGGAAGGCCGAGGTGGGCCCGCCTGTCGTGATCTCTCCATGCTGCCAAAACCAATCAAAGTTTGGACGATGGCTCGCCACTCATCCATAGGATCGGCTGCTGGCGGGAATTTTAAGAGTTGTCGAGCCTATGCCATAGCCTCTGACGCAGTGCTTGGGAGTGATGATGATGTGGACTGTAAGGTCACTTGTCTCCTGGCTGTGCCAGCAGCTGTTGCGACATGCCCTCGTTGCTGGGAGCCAGCCGCCTTGGCGGCATCGTGACGAGGTGGAGGCACTGGAGGGCCGACAGTCCGATTTGGCATAGTGGCCTGGACCGCCCATCCTAGGGGTGGCGCACACTCCAAGGTCGCACCCGCAATGGGGGCGGTCGGGGAGTTGCGATTCGTCCCAGAGCGAGCAGCATCGCCGACGATGTGCCCGTTGGTTGGACGAGGATGCCTAGAAGGGAGGGCTTTTCCGCCCGTATCTCATGGGACGTCGCTGTCGGGGCCTTGCTAGTACTATTCTTATCCGACATTTTCGGCTTCCACTTCTACCGCGGGAGAGGTGGCAACGACGCCACCTACATCGACCGCGTCTCCCACCGCATCCATGTTTTCGTGCCCATCCTCATGCCCCGCAGTGTCAGCGGACGCGGGCGGCGGGGCCCTTGAGCAGGACGGATGGGCCGCTGTGCTGGACTTCTTCTTGGGCACCATGATTGATTCAGCCGAAGAAGACGAAGCTGGTGATGAAGATGATGTGCTATTGACGCTCTCAGGTTCGCTCAAGTGACTCCCCCTACCTGGCACGCCAAAGATGTCGCGGGATAACCAGGACCACCTATGGGACAGAGGTCCCTTTTGGTTCAGCAAGGGGACGTGCACGTTGCACAAAGAGTGGAATAGTGCCAAGTAGCACGTCGAGGATCACACATGCAGCTTTACCCAGGTTTGGACCTCCGCGTGGCGTAAAACCCTACTCCTGCTTTGGTGGATTGATCGTGGAATGGTGGAAAATGGACACGCCACTATTGCTCGGCAAGTTCGCCTCGGGGTGAGAGCGGTCACGCGTATGAGTGTGTATGGGTTCGAATGGCCGAATCCTTTCTACGGTTGCCATGGGCCTACTTTTATAGGTTAAGGGGTCACCACAGTAGCAAATCAGTCTTTCCAAGCTGATTAGATAGAAAATAGTGCTATCATACCTAACTCAGCAGGTGACAGAGTGCATTAAATGCACCTCTTAGTGTCACATCACAACTCGTCCGGCAAGTCTTGCCGGCTTGTTTTGCCAGCTGCATTCCTATTTGCTTGATACATCTCTGAACGGGTATCATTTGGTGCTTCTTGTGGTAGGAAATAGCTGCCACGTATCCAGGGGCGGCTACTAAGCCACCATAGAGCTTGACACCACACTGATTGGCGATGGGCGTTGCTGTGAGGTGGAGTTTTACCCTCCGCATGCTCTGGAAAGCCTGCCGGGGTGATCCTGATGACTTCTTGCTGGGCAAATCCGGCTCCCCGCCAGGCTTACATGGGCGACAAGGATGGCGTGTTGCACCTTGGTTGTCTTGATCTCCTTGACCATCATTCTAATCCATCAAGGATCTAATCTCTCCGTGTTTTGGTCTGGTACTACATGCTAAAAACTTGTCCTCAAGTCTGTGCACCGTTTGGTGCAACGGGCCCATGGTCTATTGCACCGACCGGCCGATAAGTCCTGGTGTGGGTTTCCCTTTGACATGGAAATGCTTTGTTCCATTGGGAGGACTGGCTTGCATATACACATGGTATTTGACGTGGAAGTTTACCTTTTGGCACCTGTGGTTGGTATAGTCCTTCCCTCTCGACATGGAGTCTTTAGATGTTCCTTGACCAGCTGGACAATTCTTCTTCCGTCTTTGGGTAGACAAGCATGTCATCAAATAAAGATGACTCCTAACTTGTCCAAGTACTCCAAGAAGTCTATGGGGTACGTAAAGTGGGCTGGGGTATTTGTGGTGGTGGAGTATTGGCCAAGGTCTACTCGTCCTATAGCCAAAGCCCATGATCATGATCCAACCATGTCATGGCTTGGTAAGGCTTAAGAGTTTCAAGGATTCTAGTGTGCGAGTGAACATTTATCATCTTATCCTTAAGCACAACTTTGAGATGCCAATAGTTCTATCTAGTCCTGTAAACAAATCGCCTCTTATCACCGATAGCATTATCTCATATAGGTCATGCTATTCATATTCTTATGACTCCCAAGTGGAGATCTAACAAAATCATGCATGTCTATGATCCCCAAACTCATATGCATGGCTACCCCTAAAAATTCATGGGTAGAGCATACAAGCTTCCAAGCTTGAATTAAACATAACAATCCAAGTGCTCAGCCTATACTTCCAAGGTCCAAGATAGCACATCTCTATCCTAAGGAAACACGTTGTATACTACTCCAAGATCTTGTTTCCTTTCTATGAATCAACTCCAACCACCCATTTACTTCCATTAATTCCTACATAATCTATTAATTCTACAATCTCTATGGTGTTCCACATGACCTTCTAAGGTCCTATAATCCCCAAATACTTGAAAGGGTTGTCCTTACTATAGTAAGTCCACCAACTCCCATTATCATGGTCAAGTAAACTCCAAGGTCAGGCTTATATAGATCCCTAAATCAACTCCGACAATAATCCAATCTCCTAGTTCTTCGTCCACCGAGAAACATGGTATTATGTCCGAGATCAATAGTCTAAATCCAATTTACTCCGAACCATGTACACCTTATCAACATCTATACTCCACTAGGATCACCTATATAAATCCAAATCTCATGCCCAACGAGAATTTCTATACTTTCCCCCAAGTCATTATCGTAATCTCAACTATCTCCTATCAATATCCCCTAGCTAAGTCAAATCCTTAATCTTCCAAGAATTTCAGCTTGCGATCATAATCATCCTACTAAATACAATTTACTCCAGGGGTAATGAAGTCTATGCTACTATATTAACACGATCCCACAAAGTTCATCTATCAACATGAAAGACTCATAATCCACCAAAGAGTCTCAGATAATCTCTCAAGGTCACTGATATAAACTCATCAAGTCATTTCCCCCCTACTCCTATATCCTCAAATTGGTCTTTCCCTATGGCATCATCAGTTTTGGTGCTATCTTAGGATGATAATGAGCTAGCTCACTATGTCCACTAGTTCGATAATGAACCCAGTGTTGTGCAAGGTTACAAAGGCTTAACTGGTTCTCTTGCAGTTATGTGGCTTAAGCACATGGTTAAGGATTCGAGCTGGTGTATCTGTTGAAGTCTTGAAGGGTCTAGTGATGGGTTTCTAATCTTGAGGGTACACACAACTCTATGGGGCTGCACTTGAACTAGGAGGTTGTAGCAAAAGTCTTGAGTGCCAGTTGGTCGCTGAGGTGGAATCCTTGGTGCATCTTATCTTGCTGATCTTAGTTGATGACAGGGATGAGAGGGTGAAGTAGCATAGATGAGGGGAATGCCTAAAGGGGGTTCTATAATGCAAGTGCAAACAAACAAGTGCAAAAAGGGGAAAACAAAAAGAAACAGGGTAAGGAAGGTGATATCGTCACATACTTGTTGCCTAGGGCAAAAAGGGCGACTAATATCAAAACACAAATAAGTAAAAAACAAGCAACACACAATCATGGTTCTATTCAAACCATCATACGGACTCGACTACACATAGGGGGGAACACGACTCATCTTACCCTATGGGTTCTCGGACTCAGTAGTCATTCTTTGCTCCGTGCCACGTGTATTCTTCTAGGTTTTCCTCAGGTGTCGCTATGTCCCTTGTAGTTGTTCGGTGAATCGATCCGGGTTGATCCTGGTGGAACTTCATCAACTTCTCGCCTGATGAGCTGACTAGGTGAAGGTGGTTCCTCATAGCTGGCGTTGGCTCGGTCTTCTATTGCCTTCTTAATCGTGATGATCCCCTTGCCTTCTAAGCCGTCGAGGTTAGCAGGTAGGCAATCCTTTGTACAATAGAGGTCCAACATATGGGTTATGTTGATGACAACATCGACACCAAGAGCGAGGGAAGAACATAACTGTTTTCCTGCTCACTATAGTGAGGTGGACCAAATAGCTAGGTTCTCATCCACCGGTGGTTGACGATACAACAACGGTAAGGACATGGTTGCTCTATTAGCGATGTATATGATGATCTTTCATATCTTACACCCTAATCATCATAGGACAAGGTTGCATCATCCTGGGGTAAATTCAAAGGTGCCACCATCCTCTGGGTCTTCATGTCCTCATTCCTCGAGGGCGTATCTTCTGTTGGCATCGTCTTGTTGTGGTGTCGCCAATCTTGTGTTCAGAAGACATGGGTGAGTGTTTGGCAAGGTTTATTCCTTCTAGGAAATCCACGAGGATTACAATGAATCCCATGGTCAGGGGCTTGAGGGTGCTAGTGACCGTTTGCAAAAGTTTTGAAGGGCAAGAGGTCAATAGGGAAAATATATCTTAGTTTATCAAAAAAGCTCACGGGAAGAGAAGTATAGATAGTTTTGGAAATTAGTAATAGTTTTAAAAATAGTTTTACCCTAACTAACGACCATGCTACCTAAGGCTTCCTACATCCAGGATGGCTCTGATACCAGCTGTGTGGGGACCCCGACTTAGATGTCGAGATCACCGAATGCACATGTATAGTGATCCCAGATATCAATGCTCACTGGACACACAGAATCTGAATAACAAGAGTCTTACATCCATACATACTATCTTAAACAAATTATGATCATTTTGGTCATAATCTTACATCGATGAATCCTCAAGTGCTGAACATCGAATAAAACACAAGCAGCGGAAATCTTCGTTGAAAGGTAGAACCCATGTCATGTGCCTTAACCCTACAAGCATTCTATCTGGGAAAGCGTCCTAGTTTGCATGTTCATCATCGAAGTACTCTTCCTCATACTCCTGCTCTTCCATGACTGGCCAATCAAATAACCAGTGGCAAGCCAAATAGTACTTTGGATGTACTCGCAAGCAACCCATGTTTTGGAACAAGTATGACAAGGCATGATATAGCACTAAATAGGAAATGTTGTAGAAAGAAAATTTTGAGTGCAATGTCATGTACTACCAACTATTACGTCTCCAACGTATCTATAATTTTTTATTGTTCCATGCTATTATATTATCTGTTTTGGATGTTTAATGGGCTTTAATATGCACTTTTATATTATTTTTGGGACTAACAAACTAACCAAAGGTCAAGTGCAAATTGCTGTTTTTTGCCTATTTTGGTGTTTCACAGAAAAGGAATATCAAACGGAATGAAACCTTCGTGAGGATCGTTTTTGAAACAAACGCAATCTAGGAGACTTGGAGTACAAGTCTGGGAAGGCACGAGATGGCCACGAGGAAGGAGGGCGCGCCTAGGGGGGTAGGCGCGCCCCCACCCTCATGGGCCCCTCGTAGCTCCACTGACGTACCTCTTCCTCCTATTTATACTCATATACCCAAAAAACGTTCGAGAGCACCACGAACCCCCATTTTTACCGTCGAAACCTTCTGTACCCGTGAGATCCCATCTTGGGGCCTTTTCCGGAGCTCCGCAGGAGGGGGAATCGATCACGGAGGGCTTCTACATCAAGACCATTGCCTCTCTGATTATGTGTGACTAGTTTACCACAGACCTTCGGGTCCATAGTTATTAGCTAGATGGCTTCTTCTCTCTCTTTTGGATCTCAATATAAAGTTCTCCTCGATCATCTTGGAGATCTATTTGATGTAATACTTTTTGCGGTTTGTTTGTCGAGATCCGATGAATTGTGGGTTTATGATCAAGATTATCTATGAAGAATATTTGGTTCTTCTCTGAATTCTTATATGTATGATTTAATATCTTTTCATGTCTCTTTGAATTATCATTTTGGTTTGGCCCACTAGATTTATCTTTCTTGCTATGGGAGAAGTGCTTAGCTTTGGGTTCATTCTTGTAGTGTCCTTTCCTACTGATAGCAGGGCGGCAAGGCACGTATTGTATTGTTGCCATCGAGGATAAAAAGATGGGGTTCATGTCATATTGCATGACTTTATCCCTCTACTTCATGTCGTCTTGCTTAATGCGTTACTCTATTCTTATGAACATAATACTCTAGAGCCATGCTGGATAGCGGTCGATGTGTGGAGTAATAGTAGTAGATGCAGAATCGTTTCGGTCGACTTGTCACGGACGTGATGCCTATATACATGATCATGCCTAGATATTCCCGTAACTATGCGCTTTTCTATCAACTACTCGACAATAATTTGTTCACCCACCGTAAGATTAGCTATCTTGAGAGAAGCCACTAGTGAAACCTATGCCCCCCGGGTCTATTTTCCATCATATTAATCTTCTGTCAACTAGCTATCTTTATTGTTCTTTTATTTTGCAATCTTTACTTTTCAATCTATACAACAAAAATACCAAAAATATATATCTTATTATCTTTATCAGATCTCACTTTCGCAAGTGGCCGTGAAGGGATTGACAACCCCTTTATCGCGTTGGTTGCAAGGTTCTTAATTGTTTGTGCAGGTACTAGGGATTTGCATATAGTCTCCTACTGGATTGATACCTTGGTTCTCAAAAACCGAGGGAAATACTTACGCTACTTTGCTGCATCACCCTATCCTCTTCAAGGGAAAAACAACGCATGCTCAAGAGGCAGCAAGAAGAATTTCTGGCGCTGTTGCCGGGGAGATCTACGCACAAGTAAATACATACCAAGTACCCATCACAAGCTCCGATCCCTCGCATTACATTATTTTCCATTTGCCTCTCGTTTTCCTCTCCCCCATTTCACCTTTGCCATTTTACTCGCCCTTTTCTGTTCGCCTTTCTATTTGCTTGTGTTGCTATGTGCCCTCTATTAGCTTGCATCCTCGCTTGCTAAATTATGGATCCTCATCCACTTGCTAATCTTTTTAAGAGATCCCATTATGATGAACCAATTACTAGTGAGCTGCGTGCACTAGATTATCTTTATATGGTTTTGCTTGAAATCCGTGAGTCTGAATATTGTTACAAAGTGTTGAAAGAAGAAGATTATGAAGTGATTCACGATAGCACTTTTAATGAAAAACATGATTGCAATGATACTATTGTAAATTCTATTAATGTCAATTGTGTTAATGATATGCAAAACCCTAAGCTTGGGGATGCTAGTATTGCTTTGTCCACTACTTGTTGCAATGATCATGATTGGGGTGATGCTTGTTACAATCTTGAAAACTTTTTTAAGCACCATGATATATATGAGATTGATAATAATGTTTGCAATAATATTGAAAGTGGGTTTGGAGAGGTCATGACTTTAGTTAATGTTGACCCCATTATTTTGGAAGAGTGTCAACTTTGCATGCATGTGGATCGTATTGAGAATATGTTATGTGATAGCTATATTTTTGAATTTGCTTTTGATACTACATGCAATTATTATGATAGAGGAAAATATGGTTGCTTAAATTTTCATGTTACTAAATTACCTCTCGTTATGTTGAGATTGCTAATGTTTCTTTCTTCTTCCTTGGATATGCTAGATCTTGCTTGTCTTGCTAATTTCTTTTCCTATAAAATGCCTATGCATAGGAAGTATGTTAGACTTAGATGTGATTTTCACATGCTTTATTATGCTCTCTTTGTGCTTCAATTCTTATTCTTCAAGTCTTTGCGATCTTGCTGTAAAAAACAGAAACTTTTGCACTCACGAGATTAGCTGCCATTTTTTACTGGAGAGTGCTTTTAGGTTGATTCTTGTTTAATACGATTAATAGACAAATTCCTCATGTCCGCCAATTTATTTCAGAATTTTAGAGTTACATAAGTATTCGAAAGTTACATATTTCTATAGACTGTTCTATTTTTGACAGATTCTGTTTTTCGTGTGTTGTTAGCTTATTTTGATGAATCTATGGCTAGTATCGGGGGCTAGGAACCATAGAGAAGTTGGAATGCAGTAGGTTTAACACCAATATAAATAAAGAATGAGTTCAATACAGTACCTTAAAGTGGTGGTTTGTTTTCTTATACTAACGGAGCTCACGATATTTTCTCTTAAGTTTTGTGTTGTGAAGTTTTCAAGTTTTTGGGTAAGGATTTGATGGACTATGGAATAAAGAGTGGCAAGAACTTAAGCTTGGGGGTTCACAAGGCACCCCAATGTAAAATTCAAGGATAACCAAAAGCCTAAGCTTGGGGATGCCCCGGAAAAGCATCCCCTCTTCCCTCTTCGTCTATCCGTAACTTTACTTGAGACTATATTTTTATTCACCACATGATATGTGTTTTGCTTGGAGCGTCTTGAATGATTTGAGTCTTTGCTTTTTAGTTTACCGCAATCATCCTTGCTGTACACACCTTTTGGGAGAGACACACATGTATCGGAATTTATTAGAATACTCTATGTGCTTCACTTATATCTTTTGAGCAAGATAATTTTGCTCTAGTGCTTCACTTATATCTTTTAGAGCATGGTTATTGTTTTATAGAAATTATTGATCTCTCATGCTTCACTTATATTATTTTGAGAGTCCTTTAGAACAGCATGGTAATTTGCTTTGGCTATAAAATTAGTCCTAATATGATAGGCATCCAAGATGGGTATAATAAAAACTTTCATATAAATTGCATTGAATACTATGAGAAGTTTGATACTTGATGATTGTTTTGAGATATGAGGATGGTGATATTAGAGTCATGCTAGTGGAATAATTGTGAATTTTAGGAATACTTATGTTAAATGTTTGTGATTCCCATAGCATGCACGTATGGTGAACCGTTATGTGATGGAGTTGGAGCATGATTTATTTATTCATTGTCTTCCTTTGTGTGGAGGTCGGGACCGCGCGATGGTTAACTCCTACCAACCCTTCCCCTAGGAGCATGCGTTTAGTGCTTTTTTGTTTTGATAACTTGTAGATTTTTGCAATGAGTATATGAGTTCTTTATGACTAATGTTGAGTCCATGGATTATACGCACTCTCACACTTCCACCATTGCCAACCTCTCTAGTATCGCGCAACTTTCGCCGGTACCATACACCCACCTTATACCTTCCTCAAAACAACCACCATACCTACCTATTTTGGCATTTCCATAGCCATCTCGAGATATATTGACATGCAACTTTCTCCCGTTCTGTTTATTATGACACGCTCCATCATTGTCATATTGCCTTGAATGATCTTGTAGTTGACATCATATTTGTGGCAAGGCCACCATGCATAATTTTTCATACATGTCACTCTTGATTCATTGCACATCCTGGAACACAGGCGGAGGCATTCACATAGAGTCATATTTTTTTCTAGCATCGAGTTGTAAGTAAATAAAAGTGTGATGATCTTCATTATTATAGCATTGTCCCAGTGAGGAAAGGATGATGGAGACTATGATTCCCCCGCAAGTCGGGATGAGACTCCGGCGAAAAAAAAGGAAGAGAAATCAGAGGCCATGAAAACAAGGCCCAAAATAAAAAAATGAGAGAAAAAGAGAGAAGGGGCAATTCTACTATCCTTTTTCCACACTTGTGCTTCAAAGTAGCACCATAATCTTCATGATAGATAGTCTCTTGTTTTGTCATCTTCATATACTAGTGGGAATTTTCATTACAGAACTTGGCTTGTATATTCCAATGATGGGCTTCCTCGAAACACCCTAGGTCTTCTTGATCAAGCGAGTTGGATGCACACCCACTTAGTTTCTTTTGTTGAGCTTTCATACACTTATAGCTCTACTGCATCTGTTAATGGGCATGACAATCCCTACTCACTCACATTTATATCTATTGATGGGCATCTCCATAGCCCATTGATACGCCTAGTTGATGGGAGACTATCTTCCTCCTTTTTATCTTCTCCACAAAAACCACTCTATTCCACTATAGTGCTATATACATGGCTCACGCTCATGTATTGCGTGAAAGTTGAAAAAGTTTGAAAAAATTAAAGTATGAAACAATTGCTTGGCTGAATCCAGGGTTGTGCATGATTTAAATATTTTTTGTGATGAAGATATAGCATAGCCAGACTATATGATTTTGTAGGTATGAACTTTCTTTGGCCATGATATTTTGAGAAGACATAATTGCTTTGTTAGTATGCTTGAAGTATTATTATTTTATGTCAATATTAAAATTTTGTCTTGAATCTTTCGAATCTGAACATTAATGCCACAATAAATAGAATTACATTGAGAATTATGTTAGGTAGCATTCCACATCAAAAATTCTGTTTTTATCATTTACCTACTCGAAAACGAGCAGGAATTAAGCTTGGGGATGCTTGATACATCTCCAACGTATCTATAATTTTTGATTGTTCCATGCTATTATATTATCTATTTTGGATGTCTAATGGGCCTTAATATGCACTTCTATATTATTTTTAGGACTAACCTACTAACCAAAGGCCCAGTGCAAATTGTTGTTTTTTTTTGCCTATTTCAGCATTTCGCAAAAAAGGAATATCAAACGGAATCCAAACGGAATGAAACCTTTGCAAGGATCGTTTTTGGAACAAACACAATCCAGGAGACTTGGAATACATGTCTGGGAAGCCACGAGGTGGCCACGAGGTAGGAGGACGCGCCCAGGGGGTAGGCGCGCCCCACCCTCGTGGGCCCCTCGAAGCTCCACCGACGTACCTCTTCGTCCTATATATACCCATATATCCTGAAAACATCCAAGAGCACCACGAAACCCTATTCCACCGCCGCAACCTTCTGTACCCGTGAGATCCCATCTTTGGGCCTTTTCCGGAGCTCCACCGGAGGGGGAATCGATCACAGAGGGCTTCTACATCAACACCATAGCCTCTCCGATGATGTGTGAGTAGTATACGACAGACATTCCGGTCCATACTTATTAGCTAGATGGCTTCTTCTCTCTGTTTGTATCTCAATACAAAGTTCTCCTCGATCTTCTTGGAGATCTATTTGATGTAATACTTTTTGTGGTGTGTTTGTCAAGATCTAATGAATTGTGGGTTTATGATCAAGATTATCTATGAACAATATTTGGTTCTTCTCTGAATTCTTATATGTATGATTTAATATCTTTGCAAGTCTCTTCGAATTATCAGTTTTGTTTGGCCTACTAGATTGATCTATCTCGCAATGGGAGAAGTGCTTAACTTTGGGTTCAATCTTGCGGTGTCCTTTCCTACTGACAGCATGGGCAGCAAGGCACGTATTGTATTGTTGCCATCGAGGATAAAAATATGGGTTTTATGTCATATTGCATGAGTTTATTCCACTACATCATGCAGTCTTGCTTAATGCGTTACTCTGTTCTTATGAACTTAATACTCTAGATGCACGCTGGATAGCGGTCGATGTGTGGAGTAATAGTAGTAGATGCAGAATTGTTTCGGTCTACTTGTCACGGACGTGATGCCTATACACATGATCATGCCTAGATAAACTCATATCTATGCGCTTTTCTATCAATTGCTTGACAGTAATTTGTTCACCCACCGTAAGATTTGCTATCTTGAGAGAAGCCACTAGTGAAACATATGGCCCCCGGGTCTATTTTCCATCATGTTAATCTTCCGTCAACTAGCTATCTTTATTGTTCTTTTATTTTGCAATCTTTACTTTTCAATCTATGCAACAAAAATACCAAAAATATTTATCTTATTATCTTTATCAGATCCCATTTTTGCAAGTGGCCGTGAAGGGATTGACAACCCCTTTATCGCCTTGGTTCCAAGGTTCTTAATTGTTTGTGTAGGTACTAGGCATTTGCGTGTAGTCTTCTACTGGATAGGATCCTTGGTTCTCAAAAATTGAGGGAAATACTTACGCTACTTTGCTGCATCACCCTTTCCTCTTCAAGGGAAAAACAACACATGCTCAAGAGGTATCACCAACTTGTAAAGCATGCATCAAGAATTCAGTTATCAATGTGAGTAGGTTATAAATATCAACATAAACAAAGTTTAGAAAATCTCCAACTTAATCAACACATCGAGTCATTTGACTCGACTCAAGTAGCTCTCTCCACACACACACCAAGTTTTGCAATCATTGGACGTAGCCTAAGAACGGTTACCCAACTGTCCTTGACCGTGTACACGGCTATTAGAATAGTTTTACACTCTGCAGAGGCTTCACACTTTACCTTCAAGATCCGGGAAGCTTTCGTCTCACCGATGATCCCGTAGTACCTCAAGTACTCGGGGGAAGCACCCGATCATTAACTTTCCCTAGGCGACACTAACATAGGGTCCACTCATTGGTACACGACCCTCGTGTATAAGCATAAAATTTTGGGACTCTGCCGTTCACATTATCACACATACACGAAGGGACCAACGGTGTGTCCGGTGCCCTATGGAAAAAGTCATAGCCACCTATCTAGGGACGACCCTATCCCGAGAGTGACCTCATGTCACCCCCGTCACTAGTAATGTGGGCACCATGCAAGTATTGGCCTAGGTAATTCATAATGCCTCGTCCCATAAATGGTAGAGTGGTTGTACATGCAAGGTTGGAGTAACAGTCACAACTTAAACCAATCCGTTTTCGAAAAAAATAACACACTCACTTGCCTTGGTACACCACTTCATCATCAAGTGGTTACTTAGCTCATCATCTCCCTCGGGCATTAGTGGCACCCGACATAGTTTTCAAAAAGTCCTTTGAAAATACTCTTGTCCCCATCACTATGCATGTTCCCATCCCATTTGCGTAGCCTCTACTTTAGCATCCTATCTACTCCCACCCGCATAACCCTCATAAGAAGGTAGGGTCATGCACAATGCAAGTTTCAATAAGGAAGTATCGAGGAAACCCACAAAACTGGTCTCCATCTCATCACGGTTTTGATGCAACAATAATAAAGTGCTATATGACATGCATAAGAAGGGTTTCACAAGCATGGTCAAAGGGTTGCTTGCCAAGCTTAACCAAGTCTCCGAGGTCTTCAAATTCTTCTGGTTCACTCTTTCATCAACTAACTTCGGAAACAACCACAATAAGCAACACAACAGGGCAAACATAAAAGTGCTCTAAAAATATGAATTTGACTTTTTTAGGACATCTCTGGTTATATGAAAAATAACTCGAGTGGTTCCATTGGGATTGGATCAGTGGATAAATTTGAGCAGTTCAATATGATGGAATCAATGGATTTAATGGACCAGCAAGTTGTCTGCAGAATGCCTTTTTATAAAAATGAGTAAAGGTACCCATTAAATCAGGCATGATTTTTTGAAACATTTAAAAATTGGTTTCACCAGATTTGGAGTCCAAATGAATCTCCTATGGAATTTTGATGTGGACTTATGTGGATAAATTACCTAATTAATGGATCCAGTGAAGGCCAAGCACACTAAAAAATTCACTATATCTCATTAAATAGATCTTGATATATGGAATATCTGGAAATTTGAATCATCACATTTGGAGCTCTATTGAATTATTTATGAATTTTTGAATTTAACTGGAAAAAGAAAAAGGAAAAAGGCTATACCACTTATTCTGCTCAATGAGCGAGAGATAGCTGACGGGACGGCTTGGTGGCTGAGCCGCGCTGCCGCACGAGCGACGTCGAAGACATTTTTCGGGCGGGGCTACTGCTTTAGGGAGGCAGAGTCTGGCGGGTCCGCTTCCACTTAACGGGGGGCACCCGTCAGTTGCTTCCATCACGGTCCCGTGGCGCTTACAGGCGGGGCCTGCCTGGCGGGTTGATACGTCTCCAACATATCTACTTTTTCTCACGCGTTTCCTCTTGTTTTGGACTCTAATTTGCATGATTTGAATGAAACTAACCCCGAACTGGCGCTGTTTTCAGCAGAACTACCATGGTATTGTTTTTGTGCAGAAATAAAAGTTCTCAGAATGAAACGAAACTTTGCGGGGATCTTTTATGGAATAAAAGAAAATTACTGGAGCCAAGAACCACCAGAGAGGGGCCCCTGGGTTGGCACAACCCACCAGTGCACGGTCCCCTCTACTGTCGCGTAGGTGGGTTGTACTCACATGGTAGCCACGTAGACAAAAAATCGAGGAGAAAGAATTATCACGATCCACGAGAGGGAGCCACCGTCACTTCAGGTTCTTCCTCGGGAGGCCAGATCTGGAGTCCGTTTGGGGCTCCGGAGAGGGAGGTCACCGTTCTTCGTCATCGCCTTCCCTTCTCCATCGCCAATTCCATGATGCTCCCCACCGGGAGTGAGTAATTCCTTCATAGGCTCGCTGGTCGGTGAGGAATTGGATGAGATTCATCATATAATCGAGTTACTTTTGTTATGGGTCGATCCCTAGTATCCACAATGTTCTTAGATTGATGTTGCTATGACTTTGCTATGCTTAATGCTTGTCACTTTAGGCCTGGGTGCCATGAACTCAGATCTGAACCGTTTATGAATTCATCTTTATATCCATGTTTTACATCTGATCTTACAAGTTATAGTCACCTACTACGTGTTATGATCCGGCAACCCAAGAGTGACAATAACCGGAACCACTCCCGGTGATGACCGTAGTTGAGGAGTTCATGTATTCACTATGTTTTAATGCTTTGTTTTGATTTTCTGTTAAAAGGAGGCCTTAATATCCCTTAGTTTCCAATATGGACCCCACTGCCACGGGAGGGTAGGACAAACGATGTCATGCAAGTTCTTTTAATAAAGCATGTATGACTATTTATGGAATACATGCGTACATTATATCGATGAACTGGAGCTAGTGACGTATGGCCCTAGGTCATAACTATCACATGATGAATATCATCCAACAAGTCACCGATCCAATGACTACGAATTTGTCCCATATTGATCTTGCTAAGTTACTATTATTGCTGCTACTATTACACTTGCTACAAAATTACTACTATCACTGTTACTGTTACTATTGCTACTGTCACTACTATCAAAACTATCAAACTACATTGATACAGATTAATCTCCAGGTGTGGTTGAATTGACAACTCAGCTGCTAATACCTACAAATATTCTTTGGCTTCCCTTGTGTCGAATATATAAATTTTGGTTGAATACTCTACCCTCAAAAACTGTTGCGATCCCCTATACTTGTGGGTTATCCAGACCTTTTTCTAGCGCCGTTGCCGGGGAGCATAGCTATATTTGTTGAGTCACTTGGGATTTTATGAATAATCTGAAGAATACAAAGACTAAGATATTTCCCTCAAAGACGAGGGGAGGTAAGGAACTGCCATCCAGTTCTGCTTTAGATTCACCTTCTGTTATGAGTAAATTTGCAACACCAACACATGCTATCAATTCTAATATGTTGCAAGTTATTGATGATGATACTTCTACTATGAATGATGCTTATGATGATGCTAGTATCTTGCTTGATAATGATGACGTGCCACTTGGTGAATATCTTGATGATCAAATTGCTAGAGTAATACAACCTGCTATTGTTGAATCTGATGATGAGCTTGAAACTAAAACTCCTGAAACACCTGCTAGAACTAGCCTTCCTAGATATGAATTTCCTAAGGTACCGGAAGGTTATGTTATGAGTGAAGAAGCAACTAGAGATATTCTTGCTTGTAATGATATAGATGATCTAGAGAAATTACTACACAAGTATAAAGAAAAATCTCTGAATGCTAGAATGAAATGTGATCCTAAGTTTGCTAGTTCATCTATCTTTATTTATGATAAGGATTATAAATTCTCTGTCGACCTAGAGTTAATCACTTTGGTTGAATCTGATCCTTTCCATGGTAATGAAAATGAAACTGTTCTGGCACATCTTACTAGGTTAAATGACATAGCCACCCTTTTTATTCATGATGGGAAAACTCGCTGCTACTTTAATCTCAAATTATTTCCGTATTCATTAAAGGGTGATGCTAAAGCTTGGTACCATACTCTTACTCCTGGTTGTGTGCGTACTCCGCAGGATATGATTTACTACTTTTCTGAAAAATATTTTCCTGGTCATATGAAACAAGTTGCCTTACAGGAAATAATTAACTTTGTGCAAACTAAAGAAGAGAGTTTGCCACAAGCTTGGTGGAGGCTTTGCCAGTGAATTAATGCTTTGCCTGACCATCCTCTTAAGAAAATTGAAATAGTTGATATCTTCTATAATGGACTAACCTATGCTTCTAGGGACTTCCTAGATAGTTGTGCTGGTTGTGTTTTTAGGGAACGAACTATTGGACAAGATGAAGAATTATTGAATAATATATTGAAGAATTATGATGATTGGAGTCTTCCTGAACCACCGCATAAAACCACTCCATACAAGAGGGGTATATTATATCCCAGTCCTGAATATATGCAAGAGTCAAAGAAATCTATGAAGGAAAAAGGTATTAAAGCATAGGATGTTAAAATTTACCTCCTATTGAAGAAATAAATGGGCTTAATGCACCACCACTGCCTAAGGTGGTAGAGATAAAATCTCTTATGAAGTTCAATGAAAATGACAATCCTCACTATATGCATCCGATTCAATGCCTTTATGAGTTTGAAAACTACATTAGAAAACAAGATCACTTCAATGCAAATGTTATGAAACAATTGAAACATAATTCTGATATGATTGCTCGCTTGAGAGACTTGTTATTTAGAATTTCAAACGATGTTAGAGGTGTTGGAAAACATGCTTCTATGGTTCAAACACAACTGGAACAAGTTACTAAATCTCAAAAAGATTTACTTGATGAAATGAATCATAATATGCATGACTTTGCTGTTAGAGTTGCAACTAGAGGAGGTAAAATGACTCAGGAACCACTTTATCCTGAGGGACACCCTAAAAGAATTGAACAAGACTCACAAAGAAATATCACTAGTACACCTAGTCCTTCTAGAAAGAAAAAGAATAAGAAGAATGATAGGACTATGCATGCCACTAGTGAACCTGAATTAGAAAAACCTCCTGACAATGATAATGATATTTCTATCTCTAATGCTGAAACTCAATCTGGTAATGAACACTCACCTAGTGATGATGAAAAATATAATGATGAGGTTCATGAAGAGGCTCAACCAAACAATGAAAAAGAACGAGATAATGATGTTGATATAGAACCACCGGTTGATCTTGATAACCAACAACCTAAGAATAAATGGTATGATAAAAGAGACTTTGTCGCTAGAAAACACGATAAAGAAAGAGAACCGTGGGTTCAAAAACATATGCCTTTTCCACCCCAGTCAACTAAAAAATATATTGAAGAATTTGAACACTTTGCTGAAATGCTGAGGCCAGTCTTTTTGCATACTCGCTTGACTGATATCTTGAAAATGCCTCCTTATGCAAAGTATATGAAAGACGTCATCACAAATAAGAGAAAAATAACGGAAGCTAGAATCTCCACCATGCTTGCTAATTATACTTTCAAAGATGGAGTACCTAAAAAACATGGAGATCCGGGTATACCAACTATACCTTGCTCTATAAAAAAGAATTATGTCAAAACTGCTTTGTGTGATTTAGGAGGTGGTGTTAGTGTTATGCCTTTCTCTTTATATAAAAGACTTGAATTAAATAAACTCACACCTACTGAAATATATTTTCAAATGGCTGATAAGTCAAGTGCTGTACCTATCGGTATCTATGAGGATGTGCCCGTTGTTTTTGCTAATGTTACTATCTTGACTGAGTTTGTTATACTTGACATGCCCGAGGACGGCAATATGTCAATTAATCTTGGTAGACCCTTTTTGAATACTACAAGGGCTGTTATTGATTGTAATAAAAGCAAGGTCACTTTTCATATTAATGGTAATGAGCATATGGTGCACTTTCCGCAGAAACAATTCCTATTGAATGGTATTAATGTTATTGAAAAATCTCCGACGATCACTATTGGAAGTTTTCAAATACCTCTACCTACAGTCAAAAACAAATATGAAATGCTTATTGTTGGGGACATCCATATCCCCATTATGGTAACTTAGTGATTTACGGAAGTTCTTCGGTTTCATGCTAATCGAAAGTGGTTGTTAATAAGACCTGATCAACCTTATTAATGAATCATTTTTGATCGGTATGAAGTTGATGATTTTTGTAAGCACTATCTTCTGTCCTTAACTTTTGTTTTCTGTTTTTAGTAGTTAAACAAAATAAAATGCCATGTTTAGTCTGTTTTCTGAATTTCTCGTGCAATAAAAAAATGACCCAAAAATAAAAGTTCTCAGAATGCCTTGAAAATTTTATACGATTTTTTTCTGAATATTTAAGGGTTTTTGATGCAAATAACACCAGAGGGGGTGCACCAGGTGGGCACAACCCACCTAGGCCCGCCCTGGGGAGTTGTGGTCCCCACGTAGGCCCCGTCTCTTACCTGTTTAGCCCACATCATCACTTACCTCCAGAAAAAATCTCCATTGCCATCTCTCCCGTGTTCCTGAGCTCAAACCCGTGGATTTCGACCTCTTTGCTCGAAGCTCCATATTCGAAACTGTTTCGGGGGATTGTTGCTTACTACGTGACTCCACCATTTGTCCAATTAGTTTTTGTTTTAGTGATTTATACTTTGAATAATTAGCTACTCTTGGTGCTGTTGTAGATGGGCTTGCATGTTGAATTCTTAGTGTTCTATGTAGTTTGAATGCTTGCTATGGCCTCTATGTATCCCTATGAGTAGTTGCTACCAATCTTGTGAAGTTTTGTTGAGAAAATTTTGTGATTAAATTTCAAGTTTTTGTTCATAGGAAAAATTGTATGCGGACATTATGAACTTGTTTGGAAGGAGTTCTTCGAGGAGAAGATCCTCGGGAGCATCTTCTAGTGACAGTTCTACTCGCCGATCCTATGTAGAACCGAGTGTAAGTTCTACCCGAGAGGCCGCCACCAAAACATGTTTGTGGCCTTGCGATGAGTTTTTATGCTGCAAATAGGCATCAAGGAGGAATTTCAGGAATATGTTCACAATGCCGGTATTGGCCCCTACCTTTTAGATAAGTGTGAACAGCGCCAACTTCTCACTGAATCATAACCCATTCACGTGAGTCTAGGGTGTCGTTTATGCTTTATGATAACCCATTCACTATCCCACTGGAGAATTTTGGTTACCATTGTAAACTTCCATTTTGGGATCCACTCGATGAGCCACCAAAGGCTGAGTTCGAGTCTTTCTTGACTGGCATTTATTACGGTGAAAATAGGGGAGTGACACAGGGTAGAATAAAGAGTATACATTTTCCCACAATTTAGTATTTTGCATTTTTAACGGAAATATGTAGTAGGCAAACAAGATTGTAGTGCACTTTGTGCTCCAGACTTGAGCCTCATACGCACTGCCCTTACCGGTGAAAGAAATTATAACCTTGGGGCAATTGTTGCACGCAGACTTCGGCATAATGCTAGGAGTGGGTGGTTCTATAGTGGAATTTATGCCACACGTTTAGCAAGTGTGCTGGGTATTTCACCTTTTCCCTTTGACCCTATCCTACCTACTCGATATTTAGATTTTGGTGCTTTAAAATACCATAAGTTCCTTAGAGGGCTGGCTATTTCACTTACAATCTGTTGTTTAACCAATCACATGTTGTGGACACATATTTGCCTACGCCTGCTCTTTTTGACTGTAACACCAAGGAAAGATATTTTATTCTTGAGAGCGAGGCCCAAGCTCATAACGCAACTATTTGGGCAGCACAGTAGGCTGAGGCTTCTGCACCGAGGGCCTCCGTCAGCTACCACTCCGACTACTATCCTCCAAGCTACTGATGGACTACCAAGTTAAGCCAAAAGCCTAAGCTTGGGGGAGTACGTGTTCCTCACCAACATTACATTTATGTTTACATATCATTCTATTTGTCGGTGCTCACACTTTTTCATTCTATCATCCATGCTTAGATTTATTTTCTTGCTTTCTTCTTGTGTGTTTGAGAAACTTTAGAAAAACCAAAAAAATTAGTTGTGGTAATTTACTTTCTATGCATGCTTACTAGTAGCACTAAAAACAAAATCCAACAAGATTTCCATGTACTTATTTTGCTTGTTGTGAGCTTTCCCGTTCAAATAATTTTTCTAGTTTTTTTCTTTTTCCTTGTATTTGCGTGTTCAAGAAAATCAAAAACTCCAAAAATATTTCAGTGTGTTTCTCTGAATTTATTTCGCTTTTATGCGAGTTGTACCAAGGAGAAGACAAATGATGAAAATGTTGAGTGGCTCTCATATGGATAATTGTTGAACTAATGAAGAGCAGATTTTACCTTGTTTTCTCCTGTTGAATAAAATGTTTTGTAGATCTCAGCTTAGTTCACAACACTCTTGCATTATTATTTTCACATTATTCGGTCGTGCAAGTGAAAGGTAATAATGGCGATATCCGATGAACTGCCCGTGGCAGAGAGAAACTGGTATGAACTCGACTTGTTCTTTTTGTGTAAATATGTTTAACCTAGTACCCATGATTCAGATCATTATGATTAAACATGTTTGCCATGACAATTGGAGATTATAGTTTCTCATGCCATGCATAAGTAGCTAGGAGTTGATAATGAATTATCTTGGACATCAACATAGCGTTAAAATGATTGTGATGTATTATGATGATATGATATCCTCCTCTGAATGTTCGAGTGGCTTGACTTGGCACATGTTTATGCATGTAGTTGAATCAAAACCAACATAGCCTCGATGATATTTATGTTCGTGGTGTCCATATCCTACTCATGCGAGTGTCCAATATTTATTATGCATGATTTATGTTCATGACCATTGTTGCTCTCTAGCTGGCTGCTTCCCAACCTATTTTGCTAGCCTTCACCTGTACTAAGCGGGAATACTGCGTGTGCATCAAATTCTAAAACTCAAAGTTATTCCAGATATGTCCACCATACCTACCTATATGCGGTATTACCCT
Organism: Secale cereale; assembly: GCA_902687465.1. NCBI lineage: Eukaryota > Viridiplantae > Streptophyta > Magnoliopsida > Poales > Poaceae > Secale > Secale cereale. The sequence continues at coordinate 576,511,604 of LR738711.1, read as the reverse complement.
ACCGTCCTAAGTACATTTGCATGTGCCACCTCTAAAAACTTCAAATAAATATCCTCTTTTGTGTGTCTAGATTGTTCATGGAACAACAGGAGGTGGTCGGTATTTTCCATGCTAAGCGGGTTATTCTCAGGTTGAGTGTTTATTCACTCGCCATTGCACGAGAAAAGGCGGTAATAGGGATTCCTAGTCCCAAATTGCAAAAACAAAAAGTTTACAAATAAACAAACAAAAACTCCCAACGGAGTTCAAACATTTACTTTTCTGCTTGGGAACGGACACTAGCTCGTTTAGCATGGGAGATATCGATAGCTGATTGTCGTGAAGTGAATGAGAAGGGTGCACCTCTCAAAATTTCATTTACCTCTATTTTGAAAACTTTAGCTCTGGCAGCACTCCGAATCTCTTCTTCCCTCTGTGAAGGGACTTACTATTTACTTTTATGTTGTGTCATCACCTTCTCTAATAACTGCCAGATCTGAGAGCACTGTTGTCATGTGTATGCATTATGTGTAGTGAATGTTGGGTGTTATCATGACTGGATCTTTTCTACCATGAATTATAATGCTTAGTCGATGCTTGAACTTTGGAGGTGCTCTGCATTTATGTTTTGCGGTGTCAGAAAGGGCTAGCGAGATACCACTATTGTCATATTATGTCATGGTTATTTTGACAACGTGTTGCTGTTTGAGATCTCTTATTATCGCTCGCTAGCTCATTAAGTTACTGATATGAGTTAGTATAATATTTAAATGTTATTGCTGACATGATTAGTTATAATGTTGGATGAAAACCTGGGTGTTGTTTAAGCTTATTTATGCAAACAAGAGCAAAGGAGTACGTAAAAGATTTTCTTTTTCACTTTCAGTTTATCAACTGAATTGCTTGAGGGCAAGCAAAGGTTTAAGCTTCGGGGAATTGATATGTCTCCAACTTATCTACTTTTTCTCACGCTTTCCCTCTTGTTTTGGACTATAATTTGCATGATTTGAATGAAACTAACCCCGGACTGACGCTGTTTTCAGCAGAAGTACCATGGTGTTGTTTTTGTGTATGAATAAAAGTTCTCGGAATGAAACGAAACTTTGCGGGAATTTTTTATGGAATAAAAGAAAATTACTAGAGCAAAGACCCACCAGAGATGGCCCCTGGGTGGGCACAACCCACAAGGGCGCACCCCCCTCTCCTGGCGCGCCAAGGTGTGTTGTACCCACCTGGTGGCCCCGCAGACGAAAACCCTGCCCATATAAATTCCTATTTTTGGAGAAATAATCGGGGAGAAAGAATTATCGCGATTCACAAGATGGAGCCACCGTCACCTCCTGTTCTTCCTCGGGAGGCCAGATCTAGAATCCATTTGGGGCTTCGGAGAGGGGGATCTTTGTTCTTCGTCATCACCAACCCTTCTCCATCGCTAATTCCATGATGCTCCCCATCGGAAGTGAGTAATTCCTTCGTAGCCTCGCTGATCGGTGAGGAGTTGGATGAGATTCATCATGTAATCGCGTTAGTTTTGTTATGGCCCGATCCGTAGTATCCACTATGTTCTTAGATTGATTGTCGTGGTGGGTGCACGGCAGATGCCAAGGGATGGCTAAAGATAGGAGGCGGCTCGAGGGCACTGGTGGGCTCCAGAAGCGGGGTTGGTATGAGCGAGCGCGGGACGCAAGACATACCCAGGTTTGGGCCTCTCCCGGGAGATAATACCCTTAATCCTGCCGAAGGTGGTTGATGTTTTACTAGTACAGAGTTAATCCTTGAGCTGTGTGGTGGAAGGAGGAAGACAGGCCAGGGTTTCGGCTGCTTCTACCGGGGTGTGTCTATCATGTTCTCTAGTTCATCTCTGGATCTCGTATGCGTCGTCCCCGTGCATGAGGGCTCTGGGGTGTTTTATATAGGCTAACCCCCAGGGATACAATGGTAATGTTACACGGCCGTGGGGTCGGATCGTCATTGTCCGGGAAGCCGGTGCTGGGACCCGCTGGGTACACGGCTTGCCGGGTTCTCCGGGCGCGGGGCCCGCCAGGTATGGGGGGCACTGTGTGCCGTATTGTTGGCCGCCGAGGATTGGCCGAGCTAAGTCTGTTACGGCGTGATCCGTCATGTCACTGTCTGCCGGCGTCATGGGCTATGATGATTACACTATTGCCACGCCCTGGCTGACTAGGGTCATGGGCGAGGCACTGTTTCCTTGGTCATTGGTATGTGCATCTCGTCCCATCGTAAGGTTGAGATGGGATGAGAGCTGACCCATGGCTGGACTAAGGAACACGCCACGGGCAGGTCCGGATCCCTCGAGCGGGCCGTCGGGGCATGATTGCGGGAGCCGTCCGGACTGGAGAGTCTTGCTAGATCGTCGGGCCTGGCCGGGTCGAGCGACCCGGCCAAGTGAGAGGCGAATTGGAGGGCGAGGCTGGCCCCGTTGTTTTTGAAAAGGATCCGGCTTTCGTTGCCTGCCTAGGGTTCATCCCCATGACAATAGTCCCCGAAGCTATGAAGGTCCGCCATCTTCGGGTGATCGGGCCTTCGCACTTTCCTTCCCTTGAAGGCGGGCCCGGGGCCGAGCTCGGGAACACCCGCCGTTTGCCGGCTTCTGGGAGCCGGATTGCGCCATTTTGGCAACAGGGGGAATCGAGGAGTCCGGCGAATCATGGATGATCTTTCGGGTTCCGTGCAGGCGCCACATGGTGCCCGGAAGCGAGGGAGGCCTGATAGGCCAGAGGCGCGACGGGATGGGGCGACAGGCAGGGCCCCGCAGCCGTGCAACTTTCCCTGTGTGTGCAGATTTATTGTGCCGTCCGCGAACCGGTTGCCCTTCCAGGGGCAGTTATAGCGCACGCACGCGCGCATTTATTGCGGGAAGTTGGAGAGGTGGGCGGAGTCGATCCCACTCCCCCACGTTCGAACCACGGGTTATAAATTGGGTCGAGGGGCCGGCGGAGATCGTTCTCGCCTGCGCCCTCCTGTCTTTCCCTACATCCTCTGCCTCTCGCGACCACCGCACACTGCGCCACCCGTCATTCTTGAGCAGAGGCCATCTTCTCCTTCTTCTATCTCTTCTGTGCTTCTTGTCGATGGCGCTGCCATCGGGCTCGTGGATGGGCTCGACCGTCTCCGAGGACGACATCAACTATCTCTGCACCACCAGGCGCATGCCGCCGGAGACGGAGGTCGCCTTTTCGCTTTCCCGGAGACGAGCAGGAGCCGCACCCCGAGGGCTCATAGCGCGTGGTCTTCTTCACGCACTTCAAGCACGGGTTTGGCCTGCCCGCGAGTGATTTCTTCCGCGAATTCCTGGAGTTCTACGGGCTCCAGCCCCACCACCTCGTAGCCGGAACCATCGTGTTGTTCTCCTACTACGTCACGCTCTGCGAGGCGTACATCGGAGTCGAGCCCTCCATCAACCTCTTCATGCGCCTCTTCTCCCTGAAGCAGCAGGGGCCGAATGCCGGGGAGATGTCGGAGTGAGGAGCCGCCGTCATCCACCGGCGGCTGGGGGACGAGCGCCCCAAGGTGCCCCTGGAGGATTCTGCCAAGAAGTGGCAGCATTCTTTCTTCTACGCCCACAACTTTGGCGCAGACCGCATCAACCTGCGGCCGCTCGCCCACGTGCTGCCCCAGGAGAAGTGGAACTGGTCCTACTACCCCAAGCGGCCGTCGTAGGCGGTGCTCAACTTGTGTGAGCGGGTGGTGGTGATGAAGGAGCGGGAAGGCCTCAAAGGCAGAGAAATCGTCACCGCCATCATTGCATGGCGGGTGCTGCCGCTGCAGCAACGCGTTCATCTCATCGGCGAGGCCTCGACGACCCCGACCGCATGTCCAAGCTGCGGCTGAGGGCGGAGCAGGTCCCACGCCGGGTGAACGACATCTCCACAGCCAACTTGCCGGATAACTGGCAATATGGAAAGGTTTCATATAGCCATGCGAACCCGGCACCGATGGTGAGTCCCTTTTATCCATAATTTGCCACCGCTCATCTTCTTATCCGCTCGGACGCAACGCGGGAGGTGCTTCTAAACGACATCTGGCATCCTTACGACCAGACGGTGACGCATGTGGTGCGCATCACCTCGGAGGAGCTCGAGGTCCACGACGGAGGGGAGGGAGCGGTCGCCGAGGCGGGCGCGGGACGCCGAGCAGGTGCGCCTATCTCCTCTTCTTCATGTTTTGGTTTCTGGGCGGCGTCGGAGGCTCTAACGCGAGTTGCTGATGTAGCGCCGTTGGGCGGACGAGTCGGCAGTGCGGCCAGGGCCTGATCGTCCTGAGCGGTGATGATGGCGGCGGGAGGCCGAGGTGGTGGCGCGGCTAGAGCCGGGTCGTCGTAGGTGGGGCCGACGGCGGGCCTGTCTCACGGGAAGGGCAGCGCCGCTCCGCCAGCTCCCTCCGCGAAGCGCGCCACGGCGCGGTTGGGGGCGCGAGGCCGGCCGCCAAGAGGAGGCGGGTCACCCAGCCGTCGAGGCACTCCGTGCCACTGCTGCCGGGGTAAATTTTTTCTTCTTTGGCTCCGTTGAGCCCCCCTTTGTGCTAATCTGTCCTGATTTTTCAGATCGCCAATCTCCCTACCGTTGGTGGCGGCGGAGGCCGTGTCCTCCGATGGTGCTGGGTTCCGGACGAGCTGGTCCAGCACTGTCGATCTGAGCGAGGAGGAGGAGCGGGCAGATTCGGACCTTGGTCGGGATCCGTCCAACGCGGAGGGCCGGGTCTGGCGAGATCGGGATCGGGCTGAGGCCGCGCTGAAGGCCGCGTCGACGCGGGCTTGGACCAGGGCTGCTGAGGGGCAGGCGTGAGCCGGCGAGGAGCCGGCGTGGCCTGAGATGCCGACCGGAAGGACGGTGGCGACGACGGTCTTCATCACGCCGTTGGAGGAGGCGCACAGCCGGGGCGGCCGTGCCGATGCGATGGACCTCGATTGGGAGGTCATGGTCATCGAAGATGGGACCCCGCCACAGGCCGATGCGACTGAGTGGGCGGGGGCTGGTGGAGGCGGCGGTGATGTCGTCTCGGGGGTGTCGATGATGGCGGTGCCGGAGAGGACGCCGACCGTGGGCGAGGCAGCCAGTGGTGAGCACGCCTTGGTGCTTCAGCCCGGCGGTCGTCGGGGCATGGAGCCGGCGGTTGCCGGGCCGTGGAGCCGGTGTTACCGCGACGCAGAGCCGGCGAGGTCTTCTTCGGGCCCCCAACCCAGGAGTAGGCGTCCACGGCCGTCGTGACTCGACGCCTGCAGGGGCGAAAGGACCGGGTTGAGTCCTTCGCCCAGGCTGAGTTGGAGCAAGCGCGGGAGCTGGAGGACGCCGTGCTCATAAGTCTTCTCTTAATGTTGCTTGTTTATTTTTTTGAGGGGGCGCGCCAGCGCACCTACTGGGTGTAGTCCCCGAGATTTGGGCCAACCGCATAACAGTTGGGCCGAATCTTTAAATTGATGTTTTCTTTGCTGATTGTTGTTTCGTTCTGTAGCAGCTGGACTCCTATCTAGTCGGTGTCTTCAACCGGCTCCTTGATGCGCACGAGCGGCTCAAGGAGCAGCTGGACGCCAAGGAGGAGGATCTCCGCGCGATGAATGTAACACCCCAATAATTTAACCTTGTTTTATTAATTAAAATTTTGCCAGGAAATTAAAAAAATTATTTGCTGGATTTTCCTTTTGATTCCAGGACCATTCTTTTCCTTTTTATGGAGTTTTTACCACAAGTGAAAACTTTCCAATTATTGTTAGACTCTCATATTCTCTCAATAAAACTTTTCTTTTTATCAGTGGAATTAATTATGTAATTGTCTCCCTAATCTTATTTTCTCTAAAAATGGGTTCCCTTGGTTTTAGAGTCCCATTTGTACTACAACAACTTGATAAATTTATTTAAAATTCCAACCAAAATTTGGGGATGTCATGTGATGTTTTTAAATCACTTTTATGCAGAAATATATTCCATTCATTTAATATTTTGAGCTACACACCAAGTTTTCAAATCTGGTCCAATGGGCAATTTTGCACTCCAACCCCTTTAAATATTTCTTTAAAGCTTCCACCAAATTTATGGGACGTTCATAGGAGTATATTATTCAACCTTATGCAAAAACCCAGAGTTGCCCTTTGAAATATTTGAGTGAATCAACCTCATTTTCATTCTGGTCCAGCATGGTGATTTGTACAGCAACCCTCATCTAACTTCCCCTCCTAGCTATGATTCCTTTTCCTACTTTTAGCACACCCTGCAAAAACCTTAAGTCCAGGAGAGTGGACTCATTGGAGGATTTTAAGTGCATGCAATGGTGCCTTTTCCTTTTTGTCCAGAATCAGTTTTCTCGCAAACTTGAACTGACAAGTTTTTGCTTTTATGATGTAGGGTGGAACCCTAATCAGCGGATCTTTCACGTTTGGAGAGTATCCCACGATGAACACGAAGAACACAAGGCGGAAACGAGGGAAAACATGAGAGGAAAACACTCAAATCAACACAAAGATGGTCACACAGGTGCTAGATCCACGATACACATAGAGATACACGGTCCATAGTCAACGACGGTGATACAAAGATAGTCTTCTCCCGGAGGAGGTCTTGATATCCCTTGGGATCTTCTCCGATGTGGAGGTCCTGAATCCGAGGTGGATCTTCTCCGAAGAGGCGCGCAGTCTCGTGGGAGAGAATCCACACAAAGGTCTAAAATGAGCTATCCAAAAGCTACCTCCAAAGGATGGGAGTCAACGGGTATATATTACACGAATGGTTGCCGTCGGGGCGGACGTCCGCTGGTTACCGGACGTCCGGTGGTTCCTGAGGGGCCGGACGTCCGGTAATCATCGGATGTCCGCTATTTTGTTCTGTGGTCGCTGTCACGGACGTCCGGCGGCTTCCGGTCATCTGGGAGTGGCCGGACGTCTGGTGTCTTCCGGTCGTCCGGTGCCTGGAAGTCGCCGGTTGTCCGGTGCAGGCCGGACGTCCGGTGCCTGTAGCATCTTCAGCCTTCCTTCTTCTTGTTCCTGGCACTTGTCGAACTCCCCGTCTTGGCCATTGTGCAGAGTTGTCCCGTGGCCTTCATCCAAGTACCTGAGTATGCATAGAGTTCCAGATGAGGGTAGAAGCCATGTCTCATGCATATCGGAAGAATTTAGAGCAAGGAATGAAGTCACCTCGGTCTCAAGAGCTCTTGCACGGGCTCTAGTCATTGGTCCTTTGGGCACTTGATGAGGCGATGAAGGGTCCATGGGGATGACCCTAGGATACTCCGTATCATCTCCCCTCCCTTGGAAAAGATCCGACCTCGGATCGAAATCTTCATCACCATGGAAAGGAGAGAGGTCCTTGATGTTGAAAGTATCGCTCGTGGAGTACTTGTCTCGTGGGATGTCGATCTTGTAGGCGTTATCGTTGTAGCGTGCTAGCACCTTGAAGGGTCCGTCGTCGCGAGGTAGTAGTTTGGACTTTCGCTCGTCTGGGAAATGGTCCTTGCGAAGATGAAGCCACACAAGATCTCCCGGATGGAACACCATTGGTGCCTTGTTGACGTTGAGCTTGGTGGCGAGACGGTGGACTTGTCGCTCTATCATCGCCCTTGTATCGTCGTGCACCTTCTTGAGATAGCTTGCTCGTACACTTGCGTCCATGTTCGTGCGCTCTTGTGGAGGTAGAGGTAGCATGTCCAATGGGGACAAGTTGCGGAAACCGTAGATGAACGTCTTGTCGTGTCCAAAGTGTCCCATGAGTCCTCCTCCATGAGATTCCTGCAAAAAGAGCAAACGAAACGAAGAATCGGGAATGCAAAGTTTGTTAGCTCTCATAAGATATCCATCCTTGATGTAATAATGTTCCCAAGAAATGTGAGTCAAGCGCTTAGCATAAGTATTTGCAAATAAAAGATCATGCTCATCTAAATCTTTTAGGTGCTCAAAGCCAATCACATTCAACTCAAGTTGTGTAACAAGTAAGCATTTGCATAACAAGCATGCATTTGCGTGAAAACTTCCGTCTTTCGTAGGCAAGAGAATAACCGGAGCGGCACAAGGGCCTAAGCTGTCACGTACATGACCTTTGTCGATGAGTTTGTACACTTTCCGTTGTATCTCCTTGGCTATCTCGGGGTTGACGCGGTAGGGAGCCTTGTTGGGAAGTGGTGCGCCGGGTCTGAGTTCGATGCGGTGTTCGATTCCGCGAAGTGGGGGTAGACCCGGAGGTAGTTCATCGGGAAAGACGTCCGAGAATTCCTGCAACAATTGAGACAGCACAAAAGGTGGAGGTGGTGAAGTGTTAGTAGGTTGGGCTTCCCCTTTGCATAGAAGCACAAGGTGGAAGACGCTCGATGGGTTCTCACACACTTCTCTCATCTCACGTTTGGTGGCAAATAGGACTAGTTGCTTCTTGTCGCTCATCGTGGAGTCGCTCGTATTTGGCTTGTGGCTCTCGCTCTCTTTTTGGTGGCTCGCTCTCTCACCATTCTCTCCACGATGGTTGGTAGGTAAAAGCTTGTCGGCGGCTACTTGACTTGGAGTCATTGGTCGAAGCACGAATTCCTTGCCCTTCATCTTGAAATGATAGTGATTTGTCCGTCCATTGTGTGTGACGCCACGATCATATTGCCATGGACGTCCAAGAATAATGTGGCACACGGACATGGGTATCACATCACATTCGAGACTGTCCTCGTAGGCGCCAATCTTGAAAGAGACTTGCACGGTGTGCTCGACTCGAAGAATTCCGGCGTCGTTGAGCCATTGGACCTTGTAGGGATGAGGATGCTTCGTCTTGACCAATTGAAGCTTGTCGCATAACTCTTTGGTTTCCAAGTTGTGGCAACTTCCTTCATCGATGATAACCTTGACGGAGCGTCCATTGATGCCGGCCTTCGTATGGAAAATGTGACATCGTGTTGCGTCGTCTTGACGCTGTTGGAGGTTCAAGACCTTGGATATTACTAGAGATGTACTTGGGTCGTTGTCACAACACACTTGATGGTCTTCATGTTCATTGATACGCCAGTGCATGGCCACGTGCTCGATGGCTTAAACTTCGTTGTCGCTCATCGAGTCATATGTGCCGTCATTGTTGAAGATCATGGTTCGTTTGTTGGTGCACTCGAATGACTTGTGACCGCGGCCACCACATGTGAAACATTTGATGGAACTCGTCTTGGGGTTGTCTTCGTTTGGAGCTGTAGATGATGAAGCTCTAGGCTTGAAGTTGTTGGTAGAAGGTGGATGACTCGATGTATTCGCATTCTTGTAGCTTGGCTTGTCGCCTAAGGTTGTAGATTGCTTGGTAGAGGTAGGAGTAGTATCCGAAGTCGTTGAAGCTTGGTCGTAGGAGCCGAAGTTCTTGGAGTTGAACTTGGAGTACTTGTAGTCCTCTTGAACTTGCCGCTCCACTTTGGTTGCTTGATGTACTAGGTCGAGGAGATTGTTGTATGGTTGGAAGTCCGCAATCTTCTTGATAGGATAGTTGAGTCCATTCAAGAATCTCGCCATAGTTTGCTCTTCATCTTCCGTGATGTTTGCTCGTATCATAGCAATCTCCATCTCCTTGTAGTACTCTTCAACGGACTTGGTACCTTGCTTGAGGAGTTGTAGCTTCTTGAACAAGTCACGGTTGTAGTGTGTCGGCTCAAAGCGTGCTCTCATGACTTCCTTCATTTGAGCCCAAGTGGTGATAGGAGGTTCGCCTTTTGCTTCTCTTCTCTCGATGATTTGCTCCCACCAAATGAGAACATAGTCTTGGAACTCAAGGGATGCCATAGCGATCTTCTTCTCTTCATCAAAGGTGTGAAGGCGAAATATCTTGTCAACCTTCAATGCCCATGAGAGATAGTCTTCGGGATCAATGCTTCCGGAGAACTTTGGCATGGTGAATTTGAGCTTGCCATAGCGATGCTCATCGTTGTTTCCTTGCCTATTGGGAGGGCGATCTCGAATTTGGCGGGTTGCCATATCTTGTTGCTCTTGTTGATGTAGATGTTCTTGTTGGGGTTGATGGTCTTGCCGCGCTTGAGGAGGAGCTTCTTCTTGCATTCTTGCTTGATGTCGTCCTTGTTGCACCGCATCACGAAGGAAATCTTCTTGTTGACGAGTTGGTCGATTGCGGGCGGCCACATTGCGATGTGCATCTTGTAACGCTTGTTGCGCCTCCATAGCTTGAGCTTCTCGACGTTGTTGTGCTTGGCGGTTAGCCTCGGCATCTTGTTCTTCTTGATATTGACGAGCTCGCTCTTGTTGTTGTTGACGTAGTCGTTGTCGTTCTTGTGCTTGCTCAAGTGTAGCTTGGTTGTTACGACGTCGACTTTCTTGCTCGTCGAATAGGTCTTGTGAACTCATGTCATGTAGAGGCTGCCGGTGGTCATGTCGAGCTTGACATGCGGCTTGACGAAGAGTGTTGGACGTAGGTGTACTTGAGTCTTGCATGGAGTCGGAATGTCGACTTGAGCGGCTACGTCTTTGAGAGGATGTTGAGGAAGAACGTCGGTTGATTATCAATGTCCGGAGCTTGTTGTATTGAGTAGTCATGTTGGTGTTGGTGAGGTCGAATTGCTCTTTAGTTCTTTCTTGAAATTGGCGCGCGTCCTCGGCGACTTGACCAATGTACTCTCGCATAGCTTCACTCTCTTGATGTAGAGCTCGTTGGACACCGAAAAGATGTAGTTTGGTGACGTAGTTGTTCGCTTCTTGAGGATCGTCGAAGGTCGGGTTGGAAGATGTACTTGGCCTATCCATCATCACAAGCAAGTATGTGAGTGGGAGCAAGGAGAAGACAATATCAATGTACCTTAACCGAGGTTGAAAATGGATCAATGATCACTCAATAATGTAACCCGGAAATAGCACTATTGGTACCACTTCGTGTCGATTCTCACACCTACACAAGTAAGGCTTTGAGAGGAGCTTGGTTAGGATGTGGCACAAATTCAATGCAATCGTCAAAATGACTCAAAGATGTTGAAAATGGTTCACAAATTTGCTCATGCAACAAGTTGATCACTAGCAAAGTAGCACACGAAACACACGCACGGATAGATAAATGTGGTTGTGCAACCAAGGGTGAGCGAAAATGTGGAATCCACGGAAAATGCTCGTGTTGCACAACGCTAGAGAGACGCTAACCGATTGCTTAATTGGCGGATACGCACTTGTGCACGACCTAAAAGAGGCAAAACGTAACGACTATCTATCACAAGTATGCTATGAGTGTATGATGTGTCGATGCTTGAGCACAATATGATGTTGCTATGATGATCTCTTTGGATGCAAGGCGTATGATGCTATTGTTTCTTTGCTTTGGTTGGCCCTTTTGCTTATAAGCTTGTGAGCTCTTTCTTTGGATACTTATGCATGCTTCTCGGATCAAGGTAGCTATTGTGTATGCGGAGCACTCTTGTGGCACACGGAGATATGCAAGATGCCAAGATGGTGTGGTGACACTTACAATGATGTAGTATGCAATATCTATGACTATCACTAATGTGCACAAGTGTCGTGGCCCGGCAATACTCAAATGGCTAGTCTCAATGGGAAAGCTACGCAAAGATGGTTCATAGGGTGACAATGCAATTGCAAGGTAGAATGAGCGAAGTGTCGTCGATGTTACCATCCTTGCCGAAGTTGAGCGGTGGTGTTGTCGAAGTCTTGTCGTTCCAAGGTAGCCTTAACATCAAAGGAAACGGTGAAACCACAACTCATGTATCCAAGCCAAAATGGAGACAAACTTTTCAAGCTCGGAGCGGGTAAGCGATGGTGGTTGCGGAAGGTGGGATGAACGGTAGGTGGTAGCGGAAAGGTGGTATGGAACTGAACGAGTTCAGCTTCGTCAGGGTTTGTCGGACGTCCGAGAGTTACCGGTCGTCCGGTCGGTCGGAAGGGGTCGGACGTCCGGAAGTTCCGGAAATCCGGTAAAAGTTTCTGTAAGCGGGGTGCCGGTCGTCCGGTGTTTAGCGGACGTCCGGTGTCTCGAGAGGTGCCGGACGTCCGGTAAGCGTCGGTCGTCCGGTAGGCTGGGACTGGTGTTGGTGGATCCGTGGATAAATTGGTCGAACGTGGTCGAATTTGCGGGGGAAAAACGGTGAAAAGGTGGGGAAATGCTAGATCGACACGTGGCACAGCAAATCCATGGAACAAAGTCAACAAAATCTTGCCAAATCAACAGATCACAAAAAATAATTTTGGGGCAATTTTTGTGGGGAATTTTCGAAATTGGGGAAGAACACGACAAAAACAAGCTAGAAAACAAAGTGTGGGGCTCCAAAATCGTGATCAACCTATGTTCTGGATACCAAGATGATGTAGGGTGGAACCCTAATCAGCGGATCTTTCACGTTTGGAGAGGATCCCACGATGAACACGAAGAACACAAGGCGGAAACGAGGGAAAACACGAGAGGAAAACACTCAAATCAACACAAAGATGGTCACACAGGTGCTAGATCCACGATACACATAGAGATACACGGTCCATAGTCAACAACGGTGATACAAAGATAGTCTTCTCCCGAAGGAGGTCTTGATATCCCTTGGGATCTTCTCCGATGTGGAGGTCCTGAATCCGAGGTGGATCTTCTCCGAAGAGGCGCGCAGTCTCGTGGGAGAGAATCCACACAAAGGTCTGAAATGAGCTATCCAAAAGCTACCTCCAAAAGGATGGGAGTCAACGGGTATATATTACACGAATGGTCGCCGTCGGGGCGGACGTCCGCTGGTTACCGGACGTCCGGTGGTTCCGGAGGGGCCGGACGTCCCGTAATCATCGGATGTCCGCTATTTTGTTCTGTGGTCGCTGTCACGGACGTCCGGCGGCTTCCGGTCGTCTGGGAGTGGCCGGACGTCTGGTGTCTTCCGGTCGTCCGGTGCCTGGAAGTCGCCGGTTGTCCGGTGCAGGCCGGACGTCCGGTGCCTGTTGCATCTTCAGCCTTCCTTCTTCTTGTTCCTGGCACTTGTCGAACTCGCCGTCTTGGCCATTGTGCAGAGCTGTCCCGTGATCTTCATCCAAGTAACTGAGTATGCATAGAGTTCCAGATGAGGGTAGAAGCCATGTCTCATGCATATCGGAAGGATTTAGACCAAGGAATGAAGTCACCTCGGTCTCAAGAGCTCTTGCACGGGCTCTAGTCATTGGTCCCTTTGGGCACTTGATGAGGCGATGAAGGGTCCATGGGGATGACCCTAGGATACTCCGTATCATTTTAGCAAACTAACATTCCCACCCTCTGTATCACCTAAAGAGACCCCAATCTGGAAGATTCGGCCACCCCAAGAGTTGCCTAGTTGTCCTTAGCATTTTGTCAAACACCTAGTGTGCATGGCCAGTTTTGACATGATTTTTGTTTTGCACTGTGACCTTGCCCCTCTGTACATACTGGCATGTCCACTAATCTCCCTAATGCCTCTAGCCTAGACCTGCTAATTGCCAGCCTCACCCAAGCTCTGTAGCATGCTTTGGCATTTCGTCAAGCAGCTAGCGTGCATGCGGTGGACACGCCTAGAGCGCACGTTTTGCACGCGCGCGCACCGAGTTGCCGCGTCCCACTGCCGACGCCCCGCGCTCGTTCTGGCCACGCCCCTCGCACATCCAGGACGCCCGCCCTCTGCCTCGCCGCAGAGACACCACTGGAGCTCCACAGTGCCGCCATCAGGTCGGCCACGGTAGCTAGCAGGTGGCCACAGCAGCTCCTGCCCCGGACAGCGCTGCCCGAGCCACCAGCGCTCGCCAGCTGCCCCCTGGAGCAGCTCATGCTCATCCGCAAGCTCGTCCTCTAGCGCACGTCGCCGCCACATCGCCCTAGCTACAGAATGTTGGTCGCTGGCGTCCTTAGCCACGGCCGTCGTCGGAACCGACCCCGATCGCCTATTTAAGGAGCCCTAAGCCCCTCCGCAACCTCAGACGACCTCCAGCCACCCCACATAGCACCCCCGTAGCAGTCAATCGACCAGGGGAGGTCTTCTTCCCCATCTCCGTCCAGTACAGCTGCCGCCGCCCTCCGGTCCGTTCAGTCACAACCCGAGCACCTCCCGTCCATCTAGCACCACCATCCGACTCCCCATGACCTTGCGGAGCCACCCAACACCTCAAACCCGCTCGGGAACCAGCGTAGCGCAAAGCCCTAACTCCCCCAAGGCCGCTGTCCGCCGCGAAGCTCATCGCCGGTGACTTCCTCCATCCCTGTCACCCCCTCGACCACCGGGAGAACCGCCCCCGTCTGGAGGATCCATCCCTGCCCTCGGATGCCCTCGAGGAGCCGCCGTTCGCCAGCGTTGATCACCGAAGCCTCGCCTCTGTTCGGCCAGAGGAAGAAGCAGGCGGGGGCGACTGGTCAAACCTGACCAGTGGGCCCCCTGGACCCTTTGTCAGCGACCCAGCGCCGGTCCACGCGGGCGTAAGTGGAAGCGCAAAACGCCCAGTACGTCTCCTCTGCTTCAAAGACGTATTCTGCCCGAACCATTTTCCTTTTCTGTTTTATTTTAAAAACATATATTTGACTAAACTTTGACTGACTATATCTTTTTAAATATAAATCCAAATGACTTCATTCTTTTTCTGTTGTTTCCCAAATATTGTCTAGTTTATTTTCATATTTATTTCAAAAATTTCCAAACAACTTTTTTGTACCGCTCTTAAGCTATGTGATAATTTGAATATTTTCAAAAATAGGATTTGTTGGAGAGAGGAGAAAACTTTCAAAAGTTTTCGAATACCCCCTGCCTCTCCACAACTTGAAGGCAAGCACTTTTGAACCCTGGTCTAATGCATGTGGTTGTTGTTGATACGATTACAATGATATGGATGCATTCATTTTCTTTCATATGTGATGATATGATCATACCCATGAGTGCATGATGTAGACCCCTTGCTGTGAATAATTAGTATGCATGACGGTAATCCCCTTCGTATGCCTTACATGCCTAACGGAAGAAAGCCGTGAAAGTCGCGGTCTTGTGTAGACGCGAGCCTGTCACTAGCTCCCCGTCGGGACAGTGGAGTCCGGTATGGCTTGGTGAGGCATGACGGGTGGTGATTCCGACCGTTGATGTGGGATATGTTGGTTATGCTAATCATACCAGTGATGCTTGAACCTCCTAAGTCGACCGCAGATCGAGTCTTGTTCCAGTAACCCCCATACTCATTTCGTACTACCACTTGTCCCTGCCACATGTAGGGTACGGTTCAGTAAGTGTCAACCCCTGTCCTAGCACACACCGTACAGAGAGGCCATGGTGGAAGATACCGGCTGCATCCGGTAGGCATGCCACCTGGTCCAGGAGCATGGGTGTTTGCGGTTGGGACCGAGAGGGGGGCACCCCTTAGAGTGCGCGATAGAAATTTGATCCCATGCTACGCGAGGTTGTAGCCTCCCCACTTAGAGTTTTGCTTGACAGGTGTCGTGGGTGATTCCAGACACGAGTAAAGCTGGTGTGTGCAAGTCAGGCGTGTTTTCGACTAAAAGACCGTAGACTGATTTAGTTCCGATGGACTAAAAAATATGTTTCTCATGGGTAATGAGTACACTCTCTGCAGAGATATTAAATCTATTCGAATAGCCGTGTCCATGGTTAAGGACTATAGTCTGGGATGGGCCAAGTGTCGGTCCTAGTGTCGGTCTTCGAAGGAGAAACAGCTAAACCAGAACATTGATTATGACCTATGACATATGGTGATTATGATTATTATTGTGGACTAACCATTTGTATTATTTGAATTGACGAGTATCCCTGGGGCGGTTCTACCTCCTGGATATTCACTGTCTATTATTTATTTTTATCCTTATAAGCCCTTTATGTGATGTCGCTCAGACGTCCGACTATGGCATTCTTGTTATTTATTTTCCTTATAAGCCCTTTATGTGGTGTCGCTCAGACGCCCGACTGTGGCATGCTTGTTATTTATTTTCCTTATAAGCCCTTTATGTGGTGTCGCTCAGACGCCCGACTGTGGCATGCTTGTTATTTATTTTCCTTATAAGCCCTTTATGTTGTGTCGCTCAGACGCCAGACTATGGCATGCTTGTTATTTATTTTCCTTATAAGCCCTTTATGTGGTGTCGCTCAGACGCCCGACTGTGGCATGTTCGTTATTTATTTTATTATCACTCCCTGATTGCATATGCATTTTCGTACAAACGACCTGCTTGCAATATGGTCTGTCATATCATAATTAAAATAGTGATCATCAATTATTCTCGAGCATGATTATATTTCACCTGTGTTCATAATGTTTGCGAGTACATTCCAAGTACTCACTGGCTTGTCCCTGGCTATTGTCTTGGCCAGATTTCTTGCGTGAAAAGGAATGATACAATGACAGCCCCGGAACCTACGCAAATGGAGATAGCAGCCTCGCGAAGATAGGAGTTATCCTGGTCAGCTATTCGTGTGGGGAAATGGAGTCCCATAGTCACCGATGAACCACAAACCGCTTCCGCCATACGCCACTAGATACCTTGTGTTGTACTCACAGGCCAGAATGGTCTTGTACTACATATCTTGTATTTTGCTTGGAGTTTCTGTAACAAGTTGGTGCCTCATCAGCTAACAGTAATCCTGGGGCTAGTGAGCACAAGGACCACTTTTGGGAAATTAATACCCCGAAAATCGAGTCCTGAAAAACTTGGTATCAGAGCGAGGCTGACCATTGGCTAATCCTATCTTAGCCAGGTCGAAAACCTAGGTAAACCAACCCCCCAGACCTTAACCAAACCCCGGCCAAGCTTCTCGTATTAGATAGCCACACAATGACCGACACCTAAATTGTCTCATTCGCAAACGTGCGAAGGAAGACTCCGTCCCCTTTTTCTATAAAAAGGGCGCGCTAGCCTCAACCCAGCACAGCACAGCCTCTACCCCAGACCAAGCCAAGATGCCTGGCCCCTTTGTTCACAATGAAACCACAGCAACCAACCTTGGAGGTTTTGTGACCGTGCTAGCAAACCTCACCCGCCGTGCCTTTGCATTAGAAGAGCCCCCAGAATATGTTGTGTACCAAGAGAACTGTCAATTCTGGGCCACTGTGCACGTCTATGGCAGGGGTCTATCGCCAGAACGCCCCTACAGGTTCACCGGAAGGACAACTTCCTTTGAGCCGCAAGCCCTCCAACTAGCTGCTCGAGAGGCTATAGTTCAACTCCGGCACTTGTCACCCAGAGTTAACTGTCGCTCATTCTACTACTACCCTAGCCATGACGGGTATGGTAGGCCATCCCAGGTTGCCAACGAAGATCACGAAACGGATCTTGCATTATTGCATCTGGTGCGCTATGTAAGTGCACTAGAGGAACTGTTCAATCAGATCACCCTTGATCTGATCGCAACTCGTGGAGAACTGATCCGCAGAGCCCCGACAAGAGGAGAAGATGAGCCCGACGCCGACAACCCAGTCGTTTTGTTCGGACAACCGATAGAGTCCTTGAGGTCAGCCCCAGCCCGCAACCAAGATGCTTTGGTGTCCCCAGAAGTGATTCGTCGCCTCTTGGAAACACGCTCCAACGGGATTGTGGCCAACAACCCCCGCGATGGTCATCATCGCTACCACGACCCTGCAGTTCCTCAACCCCCTCTAGCTAATGGTGAGGCTAATGGAGAAGCCCCGACATCCACAAGGCACGCCCGCTTAGATGTAAACGAGGTAGACTAAATCACTCGAGTAGCGCCGAGTCTTAGTATGTCCACGCCCTGTCATTGTGTGATCTTGTATCGCTATATTTAAGTGCGGCCTGCTCGTGCGCCCCTAATTTTTTTAATAGCCATGCATAAGTATGTTGGTGTACGATTGCATTTTAATTCTAGGCGTAGCTACCAAAAACCACCCCGACGTCACCCACAGTAATACGTTACTTTTACGAGATATCTGTATCTGTAGCATTGACCCCGACCCCATAGAGCAGAACCGACAAGATAGTTGCCCACTCACTGTAGCCACATTTTACTGCATGAGTAGGATGGTTATTTTTGAGATATTACTTTGTGACAGTAGGAGTAATTCTTTTCATAACAGCCCTTAGCAAATATCGGGGACGAGATTTTTCTTAAGGGGGGTAGTGTTGTAACACCCCAAAAATTTAACCTTGTTTTATTAATTATAATTTTGCCAAGAAATTAAAATTTTCATTTGCTGGATTTTCCTTTTGATTCCAGGACCATTCTTTTCCTTTTTATGGAGTATTTACCACAAGTGAAAACTTTCCAATTATTGTTAGACTCTCATATTCTCTCAATAAAACTTTTCTTTTTATCAGTGGAATTAATTATGTAATTGTCTCCCTAATCTTATTTTCTCTAAAAATGTTTTCCCTTGGTTTTAGGGTCCCATTTGTACTACAACCACTTGATAAATTTATTTAAAATTCCAACCAAAATTTGGGGATGTCACGTGATGTTTTTAAATCCCTTTTATGCATAAATATATTTCATTCATTTAATATTTTGAGCTACACACCAAGTTTTCAAATCTGGTCCAATGGGCAATTTTGCACTGCAACCCCTTTAAATATTTCTTTAAAGTTTCCACCAAAATTATGGGATGTTCATAGGAGTATATTATTCAACCTTATGCGAAAACCAAGAGTTGCCCTTTGAAATATTTGAGTGAATCAACCTCATTTTCATTCTGGTCCAACATGGTGATTTGTACAGCAACCCTCATCTAACTTCCCCTCCTAGCTATGATTCCTTTTCCTACTTTTAGCACACCCTGCAAAAACCTTAAGTCGAGGAGAGTGGACTCATTGGAGGATTTCAAGTGCATGCAATGGTGCCTTTTCCTTTCTGTCCAGAATCAGTTTTCTCACAAACTTGAACTGACAAGGTTTTGCTTTTAGCAAACTAACATTGCCACCCTCTGTATCACCTAAAGAGACCCCAATCTGGAAGATTTGACCACCCCAAGAGTTGCCTAGCTGTCCTTAGCATTTTGTCAAACACCTAGTGTGCATGGCCAGTTTTGACATGATTTTTGTTTTGCACTATCACCTTGCCCCTCTGTACATACTGCCATGTCCACTAATCTCCCTAATGTCTCTAGCCTAGACCTGCTAATTACCAGCCTCACCCAAGCTCCGTAGCATGCTTTGACATTTCGTCAAGCAGCTAGCGTGCGTGCTCTGGACGCGCCCAGAGCGCACGTTTTGCACGCGCGCGCACCGAGCCGCCGCGTCCCACTGCCGACGCCCCGCGCTCGTTCTAGCCACTCCCCTCGCACAGCCAGCACGCCCGCCCTCTCCCTCGCTGCAGAGACACCACTGGAGCTCCACAGTGCCGCCGTCAGGTCGGCCACGACAGCGAGCGTGCGGCCACAGCAGCTCCTACCCCAGACAGCGCCGCCCGAGCCACCAGCGCTCGCCAGCTGCCCCCTGGAGCAGCTCATGCTCATCCACAAGCTCGTCCTCTAGCGCACATCGCCGCCACGTCGCCCTAGCTACAGAATGTCGATCGCCGGCGTCCTTATCCACGGCCGTCGTCGGAATCGACCCCGATCGCCTATTTAAGGAGCCCCGAGCCTCTCCGTAACCTCAGACGACCTCCAGCCACCCCACATAGCACCCCCGTAGCAGTCAATCGACAAGGGGAGGTCTTCTTCCCCATCTGAGGCCAGTACAGCCGCCGCTGCCCTACGGTCCGTTCCGTCCCAACCCGAGCCCCTCCCGTCCATCAAGCACCACCATCCGACTCCCCATGACCTTGCGGAGCCACCCAACACCTCAAACCCGCTCAGGAACCACTGTAGCGCAAAGCCCCAACTCCCCCGAGGCCGCTATCTGCCGCGAAGCTCGTCGCCGGTGACTTCCTCTATCCCCTTTGCCCCCTCGACCACCAGGGGGACCGCCCCGGTTTGGCGATCCATCCCTGCCCTCGGATGCCCTCGAGGAGCCGTCGTTCGCCGGCATTGATCGCCGGAGCCTCGCTTCTGTTCGGCCAGAGGAAGAAGGAGGCGGGGGCGACTGGTCAAACCTGACCAGTGGGCCCCCTGGACCCTCTGTCAGCGACCCAGCGCCTGTCCACGCGGGCGTAAGTGGAAGCGCAAAACCCCCAGTACGTCTCCTCTGCTTCGAAGACGTATTCTGCCCGAACCGTTTTCCTTTTCTATTTTATTTTAAAAACAGATATTTGACTAAACTTTGACTGACTATATCTTTTTACATGTAAATCCAAATGACTTGATTATTTTTCTGTTGTTTCCCAAATATTGTCTAGTTTATTTTCATATTTATTTCAAAATTTTCCAAACAACTTTTTTGTACCGCTCTTAAGCTATGTGAAAATTTGAATATTTTCAAAAATAGGATTTGTTGGAGAGAGGAGAAAACTTTCAAAAGTTTTCGAATACCCCCTGCCTCTCCACAACTTGAAGGCAAGCACTTTTGAACCCTGGTCTAATGCATGTGGTTGTTGTTGATACGATTACAACGATATGGATGCATTCATTTTCTTTCATATGTGATGATATGATCATACCCATGAGTGCATGAGGTAGACCCCTTGCTGTGAATAATTAATATGCATGACGGTAATCCCCTTAGTATGCCTTACATGCCTAACGGAAGAAAGCTGTGAAAGTCGTGGTCTTGTGTAGACGCGAGCTTGTCACTAGCTCCCCGTCGGGACGGTGGAGTCCGGTATGGCTTAGTGAGGCATGACGGGTGGTGATTCCGACCGTTGATGTGGGATATGTTGGTTATGCTAATCATACAAGTGATGCTTGAACCTCCTAAGTCGACCGCAGATCGAGTCTTGTTCCAGTAACCCCCATCTTGGTTTCGTACTACCACTTGTCCCTGCCACATGTAGGGTACGGTTCAGTAAGTGTCAACCCCTGTCCTAGCACACACCGTACAGAGAGGCCATGGTGGAAGATACCGGCTGCATCCGGTAGGCATGCCACCTGGTTCGGGAGCATGGGTGTTTGCGGTTGGGACCGAGAGGTGGGCACCCCTTAGAGCGCGCGATAGAAATTTGATCCCATGCTACCCGAGGTTCTAGCCTCCCCACTTAGAGTCTTGCTTGACAGGTGTCGTGGGTGATTCCAGACACGAGTAAAGCTGGTGTGTGCAAGTCAGGCGTGTTTTCTACTAAAAGACCGTAGACGGATTTAGTTCCGATGGACTAAAGAAATTTGTTTCTCGTGGGTAATGAGTACACCCTCTGTAGAGATATTAAATCTATTCGAATAGCCGTGTCCATGGTTAAGGACTATAGTCTGGGATGGGCCAAGTGTCGGTCTTCGGAGGAGAAACTGCTAAACCAGAACATTGATTATGACCTGTGACATATGGTGTTATGATTATTATTGTGTACTAACCATTTGTATTATTTGAATTGACGAGTATCCCTGGGACGGTTCTACCTCCTGGATATTCACTGTCTATTATTTATTTTTATCCTTATAAGCCCTTTATGTGATGTCGCTCAAACGTCCGACTGTGGCATTCTTGTTATTTATTTTCCTTATAAGCCCTTTATGTGGTGTCGCTCAGACACCCGACTGTGGCATGCTTGTTATTTATTTTCCTTATAAGCCCTTTATGTTGTGTCGCACAGACGCCCGACTGTGGCATGCTTGTTATTTATTTTCCTTATAAGCCCTTTATGTGGTGTCGCTCAGACGCTCGACTGTGGCATGTTCGTTATTTATTTTATTATCACTCCCTGATTGCATATGCATTTTCATACGAACGACCTGCTTGCAATATGGTCTGTCATATCATAATTAAAATAGTGATTATCAATTATTCTTGAGCATGATTATATTTCACCTGTGTTCATAATGTTTGCGAGTACATTCCAAGTACTTACTGGCTTGTCCCTGGCTATTGTCTTGGCCAGATTTCTTGCGTGAAAAGGAACGATGCGATGACAGCCCCGGAACCTACGCAAATGGAGATAGCAGCCTCGCGAAGATAGGAGTTATCCTGGTCAGCTGTTCCTGTGGGAAATGGAGTCCCATAGTCACCTATGAACCAAAAACCGCTTCTGCCATCAGCCACTAGAAACCTTGTGTTGTACTCACAGGCCAGAATGGTCTTGTACTACATATCTTGTATTTTGCTTGGAGTTTCTGTAACAAGTTGGTGCCTCATCAGCTAACAGTAGTCCTGGGGCTGGTGAGCACAAGGACCACTTTTGGGAAAATAATTCCCCAAAAATCTGGTCCTGACAATGAAGGGTATATTCTCTTTTCTTTTTCCCCTTCTTTCTTGTGAGTTTTTAGGGTACTTTGTCTCTGAGTCCCTCTACTGCAGCCGCGTTGGAGCGGGCGAGGCAGGAGATGACGGGGGCCCGATAGGTGCTCGACGAAGCCGGCCAGCTGCAGAATAAGCTGGTGGGCGACAAGAGCCGCCTTGAGACTGAGGTGGAGCGGCTTCAGGCGGAGACCGCCAAGGTCACGGAGACGCAGCTGGCCCTTGCCGAGGTGGACCAGCACCGCGGCAAGCTGGCCGACGACAAGGGCCAGCTCCAGGCCGAGGTGGATCGCCTCAAGGGACTGGTGGCCATGGCGGAGGAGGCCAATCAGGGGGAGACCTAGTGCCGCGAGGGGCCGAGAAGGAGGCCGCGGACAAGGACGGCGAGTTGAAGGCGGCCCTTGCAAAGGTCGCCCAGCTGGAAGAGGCGATCAAAGACCGCGACCATACTCTCGACTAGGAGCAGCGCGGTACGTTGCTTGAAGCGCAGCACCTGGAAGAGTCCTTCTCCAGTGAGTGCTTTTCTTCAGTCTTTTGCTGGACTGAGGTTCCGGCTTCTTTTTTCGTTGCGAATCTCTTCTGGTTCCTTTCTTTGATAGGGGTCTTCCCGGAGACGCAGGACTTGGCGGAGGAGGCGGTCCTCTTCCGGCATGATACCGGGGGCGTGGTTGGCTCTGGGACTGACCCACGCGTGGCCTGGACCTTCCCGGAGATCATGGTCACCACCGAGGCTCGTCTGCAAGCCCTGGGCGTGCAGATGGCGCGGCTCTCCGAGGCTGGCCGGTGATGATGGCGGCCCTTTGGCCGGGCTCCGCTACGCCAACCAGCTTCTCGCAGCTTGCGCGGTGGCTTGAGGCGGGGCCGGATCGGCTCCACGACTGGCGCCTGTCCACCGCTCGTGCTGGCACTGAGATGGCACTCAGGTTCAGGATGTCTTGGCATCCGGACTTGTCGCTGAAGGCGCTGATGGGCCAGCGAGATCGCCGCCTGGGCCAGCTGCATCGCCGGGTTTTCCTACCACGACGCGCTCCGGCCGGAGCGGCCTCAAGATGGCATGGTCGTCCCTGTTGACGACTTCGGCCTGCTTCTGGATGATCGGGACGGCAGCTCCGAGGAGACGGGTGTCTATCGCGACACGGATGTCGATGATGAAGACACTAACACCTTGGTGGGCCCGGTGGGTGCGGATGCGGATGACTAAAGCTCCTGTTTTAAATATTTGTAGATATCTATGTTATGTAGCAGGTCCACCCCACCCACTGGGTGCACTGGGTGTAATGAATTCTGGCCTTGGGCCGATTATGATATTAAACGTATGTATGAATGTCGTGGATGTTTCGGCTCTTGCTTATTTGTTTGTCGAGCCGTTTTCCTGTGCCTCTCCCCCCTCGGGCCTCCCCCCGCGAGTCTTGCGGCAGAGGCTCCGCTCCGTGACAAGGGGTTTGGCCTTTTGGGAGAGGACGTACAGTAGTTAGGCATTCGAAACGTTGAACATGAGGGAAACACCCACTGGCCGGCTTGCGGTGATCCGGCATGGCCGGATTACAGGCAGCCGGTCGTGTTGTGAGGTTTACAAGTGGCGGGGCCGGGTCGACCGATCCGGCGCCGTGTTGCGGTGTTCGTGGATGTCTGCGCATTTGCTTTTTGTTTGTCGAGCCACTTTCCCGTTCTTCTTCCCCTCGGGCCTCCCCCAGCGATTCTGACGGCCGAGGCTCCGGTTCGTGACAATGGGTTTGACCTTTGGGAGAGGACGCACAGTAGTTAGGCGTTTGAAACGTTGAGCATGAGTGAAACACCTATTGGGCCGGTTCGCGGTGATCCGGCGTGGCCGGATGACGAGTAGCCGTCCGTGTTGTGACTTGACTGTTCGTGGTGTGGCCGGGTTGGGTGACCCAGCGGTCCATAGCTTAGTTCTCATGGCGTGTTGGTGCTCTAGCCTTTGCGAGCTCGCAGACCAATAGCTGAAGCCGGATCTGTGGCTTAGGGCAGAGCTGGAGACCGCGGCGATCTCAACGCGCCAAGAAGCGCTAAGCGAGGTGACGTGTGGGGACCGAACCGGCCAGCCCCCGAGTCCCTGGGTCGAACAAGTCGAACTGGTGGCCGGGTTTGGACAAAGTGGCAGGTGAAGCATAAAACGCTAGAAACAAATAACTTGGTCGAAAAAGGGTGGCACCTAGCATCGTTCGGGGACCCCATAACTTTTACTTGAGTGCAAAAGGCAGCGATACATACACATACACGGCTAACTGTGAAATGGACGAAGGAGTTCCGCCTTCCAGGGCCGAATGGTTTCTTCTCCGGCCGTGTCCCTCTTGCGCTTGTTTGACTTGCGCGTGTCGATGAGGTAGTAGGCATTGCGGTCGCACGGAGCCTTGTTGATGATGAAGGGGCCCTCCCTTGGGGAGGATAGCTTGTGCTGGCTAGCTTGCTATTGGACGAGTTGGAGGACGAGGTCTCCCTCGTGGAAAGCGAGGGGCTTGATCTTCTTGCTGTGGTAGTGCTGGAGGCCTTGCTGGTAGATGGCTGAGCGGCTGAGTGCTAGGAGAAGCGCCTCTTCGAGTAGGTCGACGTCGTCCTTGTAGGCTTCCCTGGCTTCGGCCTCAGTGTACATCGTGACGCGTGGTGAGTCGAACTCGACGTCGGTCGGGATGACAGCTTCAACTCCATAGACTAGGAAAAACGAGGTAAACCCGGTCGACCTGTTCGGCGTTGTTCGGAGGCTCCAGTAGACGGCCGGCAGCTCGTCGAGCCAGCTTCCGGGTGAGCGGAGGAGTGGTTCGACGAGCCGCGGCTTGATGCCGGATAGGATGAGGCCGTTTGCTCGCTCGACCTGGCCGTTCGGCTGTGGGTGGGCAACGGATGCCAAGTCGAGGCGGATGCCGGAGACGGAGCAATATTGCGCTAGCATGCCCTTGGCAAAGTTGGTGACATTGTCTGTGATGATGCCGTTCGGCATGCCGTAGCGGACCGCTATGTCCTTGACGAATGAGACGGTTGTTGGCCCATCCAGCTTCCTCATCGTCCTTGCCTCGATCCATTTGGTGAATTTGTCAATTGCTACTAGGAAGTGCGTCATGCTGTCCCGGGATGTTTTAAAGGGTCCCACCATGTCGAGCCCCCATACCGCGAAAGGCCAGGCGATCGGTATGGTCCGGAGCGCCGATGTCGGTTGGTGGGTGCGTTTGCTGAAGCGCTTGCATCCCTTCCACTTGAGGATGAGCGATTCGGCGTATTCGAGGGCCGTGGGCCAATAGAAGCCATGGCGGAAATCCTTGGCCACCAGGGATCGTGACGCGGCGTGGAGCCCGCACTCGCCCTATTGTATGTCAAGGAGGATGTCCACGCCCTTGTCCAGCTTGACGCAGCGCTGTAACATGCCGGTGGGGCTACGCTTGACGAGCTCATTGTTGATGATGTTGTAGGCGAACGCTCGGCGCTGCACTTGCCGGGCTTCGGTCTCGTCAACGGGGAGGGTCCCGCTCTCCAGGAACTCCTTGATGGGCATGGCTCAAGATGGCGCCGTCACCACAGTGAGAATGGCCATTATGGTTGCTTCAGGGGCGGCGTCGTCCGAGCCCGGTCCGGCGGTCCACGGGTAGGGTGCGGGTGAGGCCGAACTGAGTGTTTCTATTGCCGGGCCGGGGTCGGTAGTCCCCGGGCCGGACTGATCAGTCCTCGGGCCAGGCTCCGTAGACCCCGGTTTGTTCGGGACGTCGATGGACTCTGAGTCTGGAGACGGCTTGATGGATAGCTTTCGTAGGTGCTCGAGGGAGATGCCGAACGGGATGGACTATCGAGATGAAGCGAGCTTGGCGAGTGCGTCGGCAGCCTCGTTTTCCGCTCATGGGACGTGGAGTAACTCGCAGCCTGCGAAGAAGCCGGACAGCTTCTGCGCGAGGAAGCGGTAGGTTGCCATGTTGGGGTCGCGCGCGTCCCACTCGCCGGAGCACTGCTGCACCACTAGGTCCGAATCGCCGTAGCACAGGATTCGCCGGATGCCGAGTTCCTTGGCCAGCCGGAAGCCGCGCACAAGGGCTTCGTATTCGGCGACGTTGTTGGAGGCGGAGAAGTGAATCTGGAGTGTGTACTTGAGTCGGTCGCCCTTTGGGGATGACAGCACTATGTTGGCTCCCAGGCCGAGGCGCATTTTTGAGCCGTCAAAGTGCATGAGTCAGTGCGTCGAGTCTGGAGGCGGCGGCAAGTACTGGGTCTCTGTCCAGTTGACGAGGATGTCGGCCAGAGCTTGGGACATGATCGTGGTACGGGGCTCGTAGAGGATGGTGTGTCCGGCTAGCTCGAGCGCCCACTTGGCGACCCGGCCAGAGGTGTCGCGGCACCCGATGATCTCGCCGATGGGAGCCGTACTGACCACAGTGATCTCATGCTCTTGGAAGTACTGCTTCAGCTTCTTGGCGGTGAAGTACACGCCGTAACACATCTTTTGGTAGTGGGGGTAGTTCTGCTTTGAGGAGGAGAGCACCTCGCCCAGGTAGTAGACGGGGCGCTTGACGGCTTGGATCTTGCCCTTCTCTGGTCGCTCGACGACGAGCACCGTGCTGACCGAGTGCGAGGTTGCGGCTATGTAGAGCAACAACGGCTCCTTCTCGGCTAGGGCGGCCAGGACGGGTGTGGTGGAGAGCATGCTCTTGAGGTCCCGAAAAGCCTCGTCCGCTTTGTCATTCCATTCGAACAACGTTGTCTTCTTCATCAGCTGGTATAGGGGCAAGGCCCTCTCGCCCAGCCGGCTGAGGAACGGGCTGACCGAGGCTAAGCAGCCGGTGAACTTCTGGACATCACGCAGCCGAGCCGGCTTGCGCATGTGCTTGATGGCATTGATTTTCTCCTAGTTTGCCTCAATGACGTGCTCCGAAACGAGGAAGCCGAGTAGTTTTCTGGCCGGGACACTGAAAACGCATTTCTCTGGGTTGAGCTTGACCTTGTACTCGCACAGGTTAGCGAAGGTTTCCTTCAGGTCGTCGAGGAGCGTGAGGTGCTGCTTGGTCTTCACCACAATGTCATCCACGTAGACGTGGATATTTTAGCCGAGCTGCGGCAGCAAGCATTTCAGCATGCATCGCTGGAAGGTGGCTCCGGCATTCTTCAGGCCGAACGACATGGTGATGTAGCAATACGCCCCAAAGGGCATGATGAAGGCCGTCTTTAGGGCGTCGGTTCGGTCCAACTAGATCTGATGGTAGCCGGAGTAAGCGTCCAAGAAGGACTAGAGCTCGCACCCGGTGGTGGAGTCGATGATTTGGTCGATTCGCGGGAGGGGCGAATGGATCCATGGGGCAGGCTTTGTTCAGGCTGGTGTAGTCGATACAGATGCGTCAGGTGTTGGTTTTCATCAGGATGTGGACTAGGTTGGCCAGCCACTCGGGGAGAAATACTTCCATGATGAAGACGGCCGCCAAAAGCTTGGTGATCTCTTCACCGATGGTCCTTCTCTTCTCTTCGGAGAAACGTCATAGGGTTTGGCGGACAGGCTTGGTGTCCTTGCGTATGTGAACTTTGTGCTCTGCGTACTTCCTCGAAATCCTTTAGGGACCATGCAAAGATATCACGATTCTCACGGAGGAAGTCGATGAGCTCGCCTTCCTATTTGTCACTGAGGCGAGTGCCCACGAGGGACCATGCAGCTGGGGTCTTCTGGGTTCAGCTTCGCCTTCTTGGTTTCCTTGGAGGGTTTGAACGAGGCTTCATTGGCCAGCTCCTCGGCCGGGACGAGCGTGGCTGCTGCCTCGCCAGCAAGGGCAACGATCCGCTCGAGCTGGCGCCGCTCCTCGGTGATGACCATCGACTCGGCTAGCTTAGATCCGTCTCGGGTGCACTCCAGAGATTTGCGTTAGTCGCCGGTGATGGTGATGAGGCCCTTTGGACCCGGCAGCTTCATATTCAAGTAGGCGTAGTGGGGGACCGCAATGAATTTGGTGAGTGCGGGCCGGCTGAGCTGCGCGTGGTATGCGCTGGACAGGTCCACCACCTCGAACCAGATCGGCTCACGTCGGAAATGGCTGCTGTCGCCGAATAGGACGTCGAGCCGGATCAAGCCAATCGGAGAGCAGGAGTGGCCGGGCACAGTGACGTGGAAGATGGTCCTGGTCGGCTCCAGGTCCTTGGCTTCGAGGCCGAGCTTGGTCATGGTGTCACGGTAGAGGATGTTGATGCTGCTGCCGCCATCGATGAGGACCCGAGAGAACTTGGAAGTGCGCCGAGGCGCGACGATGGTGGGGTTAAGGACGAGGGTGTATTTACCTGGGTTAGGCATGACGGCTGGGTGATCCTCACCCGTCCATGTGATTGGGCGCTCCGACCAGTGCATGTATTCTGGCCAGGCTGGGGTGACATTGTTCACTTCCTGCCAGATGAGGCACTTGCTGCGCCTGTCGTCGCTGAGGCTGGTGAATACGACGTAAGCTGTGTTCAGATCCGGGTAGGCGTCATTGCGCATGGCGCCGCCAGCCGGAGGTGGTTGGGGAGGCGAAGGTTGCTGCCCCGCTCTTGAACCCGGGGTTGGAGGCAGCGGGACGTCGCCCCTCATGATGCGCTTGGTTATGGCGCATTGCCGGAGCGTGTGCGTGGATGACCTCGTGCCGATATGGTGCTTGTAGGGAGAGTCAAGCAGATCCTCGAAGCTCATGGTGGGTTGCCATGTTGTCTAGTAGGTCTGCCGGCGCTTGGCAGTCGGCTCGGTTGCGGGTGCCTGCTCGACGGCCGCCATGAGCCGGTTGTCATGTCGCTGGGCCTGCTGTTCGGGCTTACGCTTGTGCTGTTGCTAGTTATGCTGATGTTGTCGGCTTCCTTCGCTAGTCGGCTTCGGAGGGGGGAACCGGCTTGGTCTTGCCGGCTTCGTCAAGGGCCACATGGATGTTCATGGTGGAGTCGGTGTTAGCGTACTTGTCCGCCGTTCCTATGAGCGCGAACATGGTGGTCGGCTCAGAGCGTAGCAGCTTGTGCTTGAGGAGGGTACCGTCCCGGCACCCATTGACGAAGTACTGGATTGCCTGGACCTCGTGGACGCCTTCGCAGCTGTTCTGGAGCTCGGTCCCACGTGCTAGGTACTCCCAACCGGTTTCCGTCGGCCCCTGCACGCACATGGCGAGCTAGCTGGGATGGCCGGGTAGCCGGTAGGTCTCGGTGAAATTGCGCACGAAGGCCTCGTCAAAATCGACCCACGTGTTGATGCTGCCCACCGGCCGGCTGTTCAGCCACGTGCGGGCCGATCCCTGGAGCATGAGTGGTGCATAGCAGACGGCCAGGCACTGGTTGCCGCCGGCCATGCCGATGGCGGTGGTGTAGTCGGTGAGGCAGTCCTCTGGCTTCACGGTGCTGTTGTACTTAGGCGTGTCGCTGGGAAGCGTGAACCCTTTGGCAAAGGGCTCGCTCCGGATGCGCGGACCGAAGCACGCCGGGCTGACTGTTCCGGTCTCCTCCAACTCTTGACAGCGGGCGAGCCAGTCGAGGCGGTGACGAGCGTCGGCAGTGTTGATGGCGCGCGGGCCTAGCCGGGCGGTGACCGCACCACGGGGACTGGGGTCGACCGTAGTTTTCTGCCGTGTCGGTTGGGGAGCCGGGTTGAGCCAGCGCTGGGCTTCGGAAGGCGACTCATCGCCTAAGCCGCCAGCGGTCGTTGGGGCTGGGTTGTGCCGGGTCTGGGTGTGGCCGGTGTGTGCCTCACCAGGTGGGGAAGACGCCGAGTGTTGGTCGTCGCCAACTCCAATGATGCCGGCGGAGCCGGACCTGGCGGGTTTGGCAAGCCGGTTGAGGCGGTCCTGTTGTGCGTTGGCCACCGTGAGGAGGTCGCTCACCCTCTTGAGGCGCTCCCGCAGTTCTTCTCCTGCGAGCTGCTCCATGCCTACCATGGCCTCCTGAGCAGCGCGCATGTTCTTCACTGGAGTTTCGTAGATGGGAGGGAGGGCGCCGAGGGCGCGTCCGATTGTGCCGCCCCAGGTCCGCACGTCCACTACCCGGCTTGGCTCTGCGGCACTTGGCATGAAATTGTAGGCAGTGCTGCGCTCCATCTGAGTGGATGCGAGGCCGCGCTCTGTCGCATTGAGGGAGTGGGTGAGGTCCAGCAGGTGTTGGCGGTCCCCGTCGAGGCGGGTCCGTGCCTCGCCGATGTTGGAGGCGTCGATGTCGGTGCCGATGGGCACGCGGAGGCGCTGGATAGCGGCGCGCAGCGGGTCGGGTGGGGCGGCCCGTTCCGCCGCAGCCTTAGCTTCGGCGGACTTCCTCGCCGCGCCTGATGAAGAGGTGGCGCCGGTGACAGTGATAAAAACCTCTACGCAAAGGTCCATCGCTCCATTGGGGGTGCAGCCGTCGGGAGTGTTGGGGTCAATCGGAGAAGTCCAGTACCTCGCTGGGGTACTCATCGGCCGCTATCACATCGGAGATGCGTAGTGCGGCGAAGGAGGCGGAGAGGGCATCGACAACGTCGTCTGTCAGCACGACGAGCTCGTTGGTGTAGGAGCAGTTCCTCGTCTAAAGCATGCTCCCGGCCAGGACCTCGAGCTGCCCCATGGTGGGCGCCAACTGTCGTGGTGGGCACACGACAGATGCCAAGGGATGGCTAAAGATAGGAGGTGGCTCGAGGGCACTGGTGGGCTCCAGAAGCGGGGTTGGTATGAGTGAGCGCGGGACACAAGACATACCAAGGTTTGGGGCTCTCCGTGGAGATAATACCCTTAATCCTGCCGAAGGTGGTTGATCTTTTACCAGTACAGAGTTGCTCCTTCAGCTGCGTGGTGGAAGGAGGAAGACAGGCCAGGGCTTAGGCTGCTTCTCCCGTGGTGGGTCTATCATCTTCTCTAGTTCATCTCTCGATCTCGTACGTGTCGTCCCTGTGCATGAGGGCTCTGGGGGTTTTATATGGGATAACTCCCAGGGATACAATGGTAAAGTTACACGGCTGTGGGACCGGCTCGTCAATGTCTGGGAAGCCGGCGCTGGGACCCGCTGGGTACAGGGTTCGCCGGGTTCTCCGGGCATGGGGCCAGCCAGGTATGGGGGGCACTGTGTGTCATCTTGTCAGTCGCCGAGGATTGGCCGAGCTGAGTCGGGTACGACGTGCTCCATCATGTCACCGTCTGCCAGCGTCATGGGCTATGATGATTACACTGTTGCCACGCCTCGGCTGACTAGGGGCATATGTGAGGTACTATTTCCTAGGTCATCGGTAGGTACGTCTCGTCCCATCGTACGGTTGAGATGGGACGGGAGCTGACCCGTGGCCGGATTGGGGAACACGCCACGGGCCGGTCTGGCTTGTTGAGGAAGTCTTGGCGTGCCAGATCCGGATCCCTCGAGCGGGCCGTCGGGGCTGGATTGCGGGAGCCGTCCGGACTGGAGAGTCTTGCTAGATCGTGGGGCCTGGCCGGGTCGAGCGACCCGGCCAAGTCAGAGGCGAATTGTGGGGCGAGGTCGGCCCCGTTGTTTTTCAAAAGGATCCGGCTTCCGTTACCTGCCTGGAGTTCAACCCCACACATTGATGTTGTTATGACTTTGCTATGCTTAATGCTTGTCACTTTGGTCCCGGGTGCCATGAATTCAGATCTGAACAATTTATGAATTCATCATTATATCCGTGTTTTAGATCTGATCTTGTAAGTTATAGTCACCTACTACGTGTTATGATCCGGCAATCCCGGCGTGACAACAACCGGAACCACACCTAGTGAGGACCGTAGTTTGAGGAGTTCATGTATTCACTATGTGTTAATGCTTTGTTCCGGTTCTCTATTAAAAGGAGGCCTTAATATCCCTTAGTTTCCAATATGGACCCCGCTGCAACGGGAGGGTAGGACAAAAGATGTCATGCAAGTTCTTTTAATAAAGCATGTATTACTATTTACGGAATACATGCCTACATTATATCGATGAACAGGAGCTAGTGCCATATGGCCCTAGGTTATAACTATCACACAATGAATATCATCCAACAAGTCATCGATCCAATGCCTACGAATTTGTCCCATATTGATCTTGTTAAGTTACTACTGTTGCTACTACTGTTACACTTGCTACAAAATTACTGATATCACTATTACGGTTACTATTGACGTTGTCACTACTATCAAAACTATCAAACTACTTTGCTACTGATCACTTTGCTGCAGATTATTAATCTCCAGGTGTGGTTGAATTGACAACTCAGCTGCTAATACCTTCAAATATTCTTTGGCTCCCCTTGTGTCGAATCTATAAATTTGGGTTGAATACTCTACCCTCGAAAACTATTGTGATCCCGTATACTTGTGGGTTATCACGGGGTCGTCGTCCTCCCCCTGCCCGACGTAGATGAGGTGATAGGGGAGATGCCGGTGTTGACAGCCGACACTACCGGCCACTGTTGGACGAGCCGGGGGCACGGGCGTGCTCGTGAGACGGTGCCGCACCCGTTCCCCCTACCAGCACGTCCAAGGGAGGACAAAGGCGAACGGAGCCACGCACAGGGCGGAGACCGGTGTCGGTTATGATGAGCAGAGGTGCTGCAGCCACAGAGGGGGCGAACTAAGGCTCAACAAAGCCCCATGGGGGTCTCAGGGTTGCTCTGGGACGACTTGATGGAGTAGAGGGGCAGCGGAGACTCAGGCACATCCGAGGGTACGGCGACGGAACTCCGACCATAGATGAGGCAGGAGGGCACGAGAGGGAGTGTGAGGTTTTCTATGAGATGCACGCGAGAGAGGGGGTCAGCAGAGACGAGAGTGAGCATGGGGGAGGCTCTATATAGGGGGCATCGGTGCACCATGAGCGCGGTCCATGCCACACTCGGGCGAGCTCTGCAGAGGGGTGAGGAGAGAGAGGGGAAGGAGGCGGCCTCGGGGGACACGGTCCTGACGCCCAAGCTCGACGGGGTGCCTCGGAATGGGCGTGCCATAGTGCGGGGGAGCACTGTAGCACACTCCAGAGCATGAGCGCAGCAAGCCACGACATTGTTTATGTGCCATGGGTGTGTCCACTAGTGTCTAGGGAGTCTAGGGGGAGTAGAATAGGAGGGGGGACAACATTGGATGCTCTAGGAACACACTGGAAGAGAGGTGAAGTGGAGAGAGAGGTGAACAGTGGCTATCCAGAGGGGTAAATGGGCGTGGGTTACCCCTCAATCATTGAGCATTGGGACAGAGAGAGTTACTAGAGGTAGATGATGACTAAGCACACCTCTGGGAAAAATTTGAGGCAAAGGAGAATAGTGAAAGTGGTCCAAATGGTGGTTTTGGCAAATTGCCAAAAGGTGTTTGATGCTTGTTTGGTCAAGCAAATGTATTCCAGTTGACTTGAAAATTTACAGGATCTTGTGGCATATAGAATTGAGTTTGTCCAACAGTTTCGAGCTCATTTGAAGAAAGTTGCCAATTTAACTTTGGCAAACCCTAGAAATCAACAGAAATGGATTTTCCAATATTTACTCATGCTAATATCTTCTCCATTATGCACTTTTGGAAATATGCCCTAGAGGCAATAGTAAAATGGTTATTATTATAGTTCCTTGTTCATGATAATTGTCTATTGTTCATGCTATAATTGTATTAACTAGAAACCATAATACAGGGGTGTGAATGAAGATCTCTCCCACTGTCGTCTTCCTAGCGCCTCGCTCTCGTCGTGGTGGAAGCATTCAAGCAAACAACGAACAAAGCACACAAGAGTTTATCCAGGTTCGGGCCACCGCGTGGTGTAAGACCCTACTTCCTGCTTTGGTGGATTAGCCTCGGGCGAGCTAGGATACGAGCTAGTACAATGATTCCTGGGCTCAGGAGGTGAGCTCAGGAGGGTCAGGAGGCTAGTATTCTTGCTCCTTGTGTGGTGGTAGAGTGTATTAGTCCCTCCCTTTGCAATGCAAGTCCTAGCTACTTATATAGGCTGCCACGGTCCTCTTCCCTCGAAATGTTTAGGCGGGAAGGGATCCCACAACGGCCATTTTTGAGCGGGAACACAAGGATCTTCTTATCCTGACAAATGAGGTCTTCGCCTGCAAAAGGATCAGGTGGTGACACGGTAGTGGGCTCGACGGTAACATCCCCCTTGTCTTCATTGCGGTCTTTGGTCTTGTTGCACGAAAGAGGAAACCTTTGCCGCGCTCCTTGGGAACCAACGGCTGCGCTGTCCCCTTTGCATCGAAATGGCAACTGCGCCGCTGGCAGATGCTGGCATCCGCTGGCATGGTGCGTCACTGCTAACATCACTGCCTCCTCCTGAGGCAGGCTCGGCCTTGGATTCTCCGCCCCTTGGGAGCGCCTTGCTGAGGCCGCTCCCGAGGAGGTCTTGACGTCATTCTCCTCGGAGGCTTGGCCCCCTTACAAGGGTCTCGGACAGCTGGTCGATCAGCTGGGCCGTACCAGGCCGCTTGCAGGAGCACGTCGCGGCCCGCAGACAGGCAAGTCTTGGTACCCTGGTTCCCAGGACGCCGACAGTAGCCCCTGGGCCCAAGGTGCGTGCGGAGCTGGCTTCAGGGCAAAGCCTTAGTCGAGGACGGAGCGTTGCGAGCCCCAAAAAGGTTGCGGGCTAGGCTGGCACGTGACGGTTGGATGGGACGCGAGCGACCCCACTCCCCACGCCATCTCGGCAACCGTGCATCTTGACAAAAAGGGGGCCTTCTCCGCTAGGGAGTTATCGCCCTCTTTCCTTCCTGCTCGGATTTCTTCCCCTTACGCCTCCTGCCTTTCTGTGTCCTTCGGCTCCCTTGACCATGGCGAAGAGGAACAAGGGTGCCACGCTGGCGTCTGGGTCTGCTTCTTCCCTTGATGTGGTGCTTGAGGATTCCTCCATTACCAGGGAGTAGGACAACTCACAGGTCCAACCTTTTCTGTCGAGCTCCCACAATGAGCACGACCCGATGCGGATCTGGGCCGGGATCCACCATGGCGTGGACCCTGTTGAAGTCATGCTACCCCTTCTTCCTCCATAGCATCTCCGTGGGGCTCGTGCCCCCCTTCTCCGAGTTCTTCTACGCCATCCTGGATCACTACCAGGTGCATGCTCTCCATATCCAACCTCGCTCCATCTTCGTCCTATCGCTCTTCGCCTTCTACTATGAGGCGCTCGTGGGGGTGAGGCCGACCGTCGCCCTCTTCCGCCACTTCTTCTCCATGCATTGGTACGATGATGGCCATGCTCGGGCTGCGTTTGCTTCGTCTTCCATTGCCAGGGCTATCGACTGATGACGGCCGAGAAGAAGATAGAGTCCCACTGGAAGAGGTCGGTCTACTTGGACGCCCAGCGCGTCCATCCTCTGCTGGCGCTACCTACTGCCCGTCCTGAGAAGCTCACTAGCTGGAGCCATGCGAAACTCACCGACCCCCTTGTCGGGCCCGTCCTAGCAAAGATGGAGGCTGACCTGAGCTCGAGGCTCGAAGGGGGCCAGATCGTAAAGGAGTTCTTGAGGCAGCATTTGGCTCCTCTGCAGGCTCACTCGTAGCCCATGTGGGAGCTGATGGGCGATGACGACAGGCTCCGGCTGGACCCAGGTGTGCTGGTCGAGGACGATCTGGACTTCACCTCAAGAACTCTCCTGGGAATGGTTTCGGAGGATCTCCCTGGGGCCTACCTGCCGCTGTACAGCCGCCCTGACAAGGCCGAGCTGTTGATGGCCATGCCGGATTTTGGTGCGCCCGCGGGCACTCCGCCCATGTTCGACGTGTGTTCTGGCGCTGACGAGAGCGACGAGGAGGGTTCGGTGGATACCCTGGACAATGAGGGGAAATCCTCCGACGCGCTCGCCGGAGTAAAGACGCCAGGTGCAGGTGCCGCCGGACGGCCCAGACGACCACTCCACGTCAATCCGGATGCGCTACGTCCGGGGGAAGCAAGGTGGCGACTCCGCCGAAGAGTACCATGCCAGCGAACCTGGCGACCGCAGTCGCGCCCAGGACTGTGGCCTCACACCTCACCCAAGCCCGGGCTATTGGCCCGCCAGCGGCTGCGGCTGACCTGCTGGCGAAGAGGAGGGCGCGCCTTGCCTCCGACGAGTAAGTGCACAAATTCTCGCTCATCCTTAGTTGCCGTGTCCCTGATGTGCTCTCCGTGATGCAGCAGCCTTGGACGTGTGATGAAGAAGGTGAAGGGGGAGGTCATGCTGCGATGCCCTGCCCCTCCAGCTGCTGACGCGACTCCGTGGAAGGATGCCGTGGCGCTGGGTGCCCCAGTCGCCCGGGGCACCGAGCCTGCATCGATGGTATCGCTCGAGGACGTCCCCGCCTCCGGCGAGGTTGCGGTGGCTTCTGCTCAGGCTGCTTTGGCGAGGGGGGGCTGGAGCCCATGAGCCCCTGGTCGAGCAGTCTGTCTTGTCGGTGCCCGTGCGCCAACCGGCGCAGCCTGGTCCTGAGGCCTTGGAGGCTGCCTCCGTCGTGCTAGGTCGTCTTCGCGCCGATCTGCAAGATGGTGACGGCCACCTGACAGAGGGCTCCTGGGGCTGATTGATACGTCTCCAACGTATCTATAATTTTTGATTGTACCATGCTATTATAGTATCCTTCTAGGATGTTTTATGGGCTTTATTATAAACTTTTATATGATTTTGGGACTAACCTATTAACCCAGAGCCCGGTGCCAGTTTATGTTTTTCTCCTGTTTTAGGGTTTTACATAAAAGGAATATCAAGCTGAGTCCAATTGACGAGCCAATTTTTTATGATTTTTTCTGGACCAAAAGAAGCGCCCGAAGCAAAAGAGTTGGGCCAAGAGGGCCATGGGCTGCCCTCGAGGGTGGAGGGAGCGCCTTGGGAAGGTGGTGGTGCCCTCCTATCTCGAGGACGGCCCGTAGCTCGCCTTTTCTTGGCCACGACTCCAGAAATTCCTATAAATACTCAAACCTCCAGAAAGAAACCTAGATCGGGAGTTCCGCCATCGAAAGCCTCTGTAGCCACCGAAAACCAATCTACAGCCGCTCTGGCACCCTGCTGGAGGGGGGAATCCCTCTCCGGTGGCTATCTTGATCATCCCGGCGCTCTCTATGACGAGGAGGGAGTAGTCCACCCTCGAGGCTGAGGGTATGTACCGGTAGCTATGTGTTTGATCTCTCTCTCGTGCTCTTGAGATGGCACGATCTTGATGTATCGCGAGCTTTGCTATTCTAGTTGGATGTTCTTCTCCCCCTCTACTCTATTGTAATGGATTGAGTTTTCCCATTGAAGTTATCTTATCGGATTGAGTCTTTAAGGATTTCAGAACACTTGATGTATGACTTGCACGTGCTTATCTGTGGTGACAATGGGATATCATGTGATCCACTTGATGTATGTTTTGCTGATCAACTTGCGGGTTCCGTGACCTTGGGAACCTATGCATAGGGGTTGGAACACGTTTTCGTCTTGACTTTCCAGTAGAAACTTTGGGGCAGTCTTTGAAGTTCTATGTGTTGGTTGAATAGATGTTTTTGAGATTGTGTGATGCATATCGTATAATCATGCCCACGGATACTTGAGGTGACAATGGAGTATCTAGGTGACATTAGGGTTTTGATTGATTTGTGTCTTAAGGTGTTATTCTAGTACGAACTCTATGATAGATTGAACGTTACTACGGACTCTTGAATAGATCAATCAAAAAGAATAGCTTTGAGGTGGTTTCGTATCCTACCATAATCTCTTCGTTTGTTCTCCGCTATTAGTTACTTTGGAGTGACTCTTTGTTGCATGTTGAGGGCTAGTAATATGATCCAATTATGTTATCCTAGTTGAGAGAACTTGCACTAGTGAAAGTATGAACCCTAGGCCTTCTCTACTATCATTGCAACACCGTTTATGCTCACGTTTACCACTTGCTACCTTGCTGTTTTTATATTTTCAGTTTACAAAAACCTATATCTACCATCCATATTGCACTTGTATCACCATCTCTTCGCCGAACTAGTGCACCTATACAATTTACCATTGTATTGGGTGTGTTGGGGACACAAGAGACTCTTTGTTATTTGGTTGCAGGGTTGTTTGAGAGAGACCATCTTCATCCTACGTCTCCCACAGATTGATGAACCTTAGGTCATCCACTTGAGGGAAATTAGCTACTGTCCTACATACCTCTGCACTTGAAGGCCCAACAACGTCTACAAGAAGAAGGGTGCGTAGTAGACATCAAGCTCTTTTCTGGCGCTGTTGCTGGGGAGGTTAGCGCTTGAAGTTATATCTTTAGATCTTGCAATCGAATCTTTTAGTTTTTTGTTTTATCACTAGTTTCGTTTATCAAAGAAAACTACTAAAAAAATGGAATTGAGGGTACCTCATATGCTTCATCTTTTTAATATCTTTCGTGAAAATGATGGGAAGGAAAATTGTGCTCAAGTAATGGAAGAAGAATTACATAGAATGCTTGGCATAAAATATGTGCATGATGAGCATGATTGCAATGTTGTTAGTGTGAATCCCTTGAATATCCATGATGCTAATGATATGCAAAGGCCCAAGCTTGGGGAAGGTATGTTTGATGAAGATGATATTTTTAGTCCCCCAAGTTTTGATGAGCCAATTTATTATGATGAAAGTATGCCTCCTATCTATGATGAATATTGTGATGACACCTATGCTATAAATAATAAAGATAACCATGAAATTTTTCATCATGATTTTAGTTTTCAATTGGGTTATGCTTCACATGATAGTTATTTTGTTGAATTTGCTCCTCCCACTACTATGAATGAGAAGAATTTTGCTAATGTGGAGAGTAGTAAAATTTGTATGCAAGTAGATCATGAAAAGAATGCTTTATTTTCTGGTTATATTGTTGAATTCATTCATGAGGCTACTGAAAATTATTATGAAAGAGGATCTTATGGTTGTAGGAATTGCAATAATATCAAGTTTCCTCTCTATGTGCTTAAAATCTTGAAGCTATGCTTGTTTTGCTTCCCTATGCTAGTTGATTATTGTTCCCATAAGTTGTTTGCTCACAAAATCCCAATCCATAGGAAGTGGGTTAGACTTAAATGTGCTAGTCATATTCTTCATGATGCTCCCGTTATGTTTCAATTCTTATCTTTTATGCGAGCATCATTGAAATCATCATGCCTAGCTAGGGGCGTTAAGCGATAGCGCTTGTTGGGAGGCAACCCAACTTTATTTTGTTTTATTTGTTTTTGCTCCTGTTAGGGAATAAATATTGCATCTAGCCTCTGATTAGATGTGGTTTCATGTTTTGTTTAGTGTTTGTGCCAAGTAGAACCTTTGGGAAGACTTGTGTGAAGTTTATGTGATCTTGCTGTGAAAAACAGAATCGTTACCGCTCGCGAAATTAGTCGTCAGATTTTACTGGTGCGTGATTTTTAGTTGATTCTTTTTGTAGATGATTGGTAGACAAATTCCCCAAATTTAACAATTTAGTTTGAATTTTTTGAGTTCCATAAGTAGGCGAACCCTGCAGATTACTACAGACTGTTCTGTCTTTGACAGATTCTGTTTTTCGCGTGTTGTTTGCTTATTCCGATGCATCTGTGAGTAGTATTGGAGGATATGAACCATAGGGAAGTTCGAGTACAGTAGGTTTAACACCAATATAAACAAAGAATGAATTCATTGATGTAACTTTGAGTAGTGGTTTGCTTTCTTATACTAACGGAGCTCACAAGAATTTTTGTCTAAGTTTTGTGTTGTGAAGGTTTCAAGTTTTGAGTATTGCTTTGATGGACTACGGAACAAGGAGTAGCAAAGGCCTAAGCTTGGGGATGCCCATGTCACCCAAAGTAAATTCAAGATAATGTCAGGACCCCGATCCTAAGTCACACCGATCTAGCTGTAACACGTCATATCACTTTGCGGCCTCACGCACGGTAACCCCACGGGTGCCACCTTACCTGGCCCGGGACCGTTTGCGCATTTTGGCACACGTATATGACAGTGTCGCTAGCATCCACATGACAGAGAACCCGGGCCGACATGGCTAGTTATAAACCAAAAGTGGCACTAAATTACAGAGACAGGCATCCATGACCCAGCAACAAACATGTCGGTCATCAACGTATGAACCCAAGTCGTAGCAAGCTACATGGACTTAAAGGAACAACGCGTGACATTTCCCCTAAGGGACAGACACAGGAACGAAGAAGGACACATGCCGGCCAGCCTACGTGTTCCGAGCAGCAGCAAGCTACCAAGGCTCATTGGAAATACTAGGAGGCATTTCCCTGTAAATAGGCTACCAAAGGAAAACAACTAGGTGTCGGATCCCACACATACCAAGCATTTCAATCATACACACAATATGCTAAATATGTGCAAATACAACATTGCATCACAATAGAACTCTATGACTCAAAGTACTTTATTTAAGAGGCTCCAAGAGCCATACATAACATATCCATACAGGTAGGGGTCACATGACCCAACACTCAAGTCATACAGTCATACAAGCACAAGTGGAAGCTACATGTCTGAGTACAGACAACTTAGAAAATAAAACAGGCTTGGTGTAGCCTGACTATCTACAAGGCCCTTCACAAGCTCTAGATCTCCGTCTGGGTGTCAAGCTACTCGTCGACGTCAACGTCTATGTAGAACCCATCAGCAGGGGCAGGGTTCTCCTCTGCAACAGTTATTAAGCAAACATGAGTACAAAGGTACTCAGCAAGTCTTACCACAGAACCTATCATACATGCAACATTATCAAACGGGGTAGTGGAGTTCATAGCAGAAAGCCAGCTTTGACTCTTGGCTAACCTATACTACAACTCTCAACAGATTGCAAGATGTTACTACGAACACGAGTCCTCTACTCACCACAACAATACACTACCGAGGATCCTCTTCCGTCATCCTACGGAAGGGCCATCCACGGCACTCACACTTATCTTGAGGCTTTTAGTAGTATCCACCAACTTGTCTATGAACTGTAAGAGTAACCAAGTAGTCCGTACCGTGAACAACGGCTATTCGAATAGATTGATAACCCTGTAGGGGTGTACCTCTTCACACACGCTTTCACCACTTATCGCCGTTTACTCGACATGTACTCGGCAACCTTCAAGCGGAAGCCCAGTGAGGGTGTCGGCCACGACCTGACTAACTACTCAAGTCTCTCGTCCAGGTTTATCGCCTATTTGGGTTCCGTCCATGGGGAGATCCGGCCGGGGTGTCGCTCACGGCCCCAAACGATGTGTACAGGGTTCCCGAGTCACCAAACGGGCAACCGGTACACCGTGCCACGTACCTGTCGCATCACAACCCACCCCGAGGGTCAGCGCTGTGCACGACCTCCAGTAAACTATAAACACCAGAAACTAGTTGCAACTCCTGGACAGAGATCGAGGGTAATTAATAAGCCGAGAGGGTCCATTGGTTTCGGGCCCAATGCATGGTAGTAACTGGAACTTGAACCACACATACAGATCTCAGGTCCTATGTACGGTTCCAATGAAACAACCCACCACGTACTCCTACATGGCCTTTCATCGATACCTTAACCAAACGTGTTCCACACTTCTTTCTCTTTATCGATATGATTGTTTCACTCTGATCCATCACCCAGATGAACCAGACCAGACACAACTCTAAGCATAGCAGGCAACATAAGCAAATAGCATGGTGGATCACACATTACTGTGGCAATGAAAGGTCATGCAAGGGAATAGGGTTCAACTACGGCAGCAAGTAGCAGTTCACACGCTGTTGTCTTAATGCAGTAAAAGAGAGCAGGAGCGAGAAGATGGGTTTGTATCGGAATGATCAATGATTGCTTGCCTGACAGAGTGGTTGTCGGGTACTGCTCTTCAGCTGGATACGTAGCAGTATCCTCGGGAGTAGGACCTAACACG
Organism: Secale cereale; assembly: GCA_902687465.1. Lineage (NCBI taxonomy): Eukaryota > Viridiplantae > Streptophyta > Magnoliopsida > Poales > Poaceae > Secale > Secale cereale. The sequence continues at coordinate 576,469,737 of LR738711.1, read as the reverse complement.
GAGAACACCGGCGATACAATCAATAGACAGACAAATGCAACAATATGATGCAAGCTCATGACATGGCGAGATGCATGTGTTTTGGGCTAATGCAACTATAACCAGAAGGGTTTGAGCCTATTTGAATCAAAGATTCAAATTGGAATTCAAACTATTATTTAGTTAAGTGCATTATCATGTTTTAATGTATACAGCAAGGTTAACTAGCTCAAACATGCATGAAAACAGTGCCATTGTAAAGATTGGATTTTTCTGATCATTTTTCATATATAAATTATTTCCATCTGAGCTACGGTTGATTTTATATGATTTTTAGAAGTTTTGGGTATTTTCTGAAATTCATAAATCATTTAAGATTTAATTTAAATTCCAGAAACTCTTTACTGCGTCAGCATGACGTCATGCTGACGTCAGTCAGTCAGTCAACAGGGCGGCCCAGGTCAAACCTGACCAGTGGGACCCACTGGTCAGTGTCACAGTTAACTAATTAGCTAATTAGAATTAAATTAACACTTAAACTAGGTTTGACTAGCAGGAACGGCCCACATGTCAGTGACCCAAGGGGGTGAAACCCGTGGTCAAACAGGCCCAACTCGCCGGCGTTTAGCCACCGGCAAGGCCAAACACGGCGGTGAGGTGCGGGTTTAGTGCTCCGGCTGCCAAAACGACGGCAGAGCACACCTACGGGTAGCTGGAGGAAAACCGCATCGAATGGAGGTGGTGGCTGGCCTCGGGGTCACCGGAGATGACGCCGGCGATGAGTCCAGCGGCTGCCGGAGTTCGGCGAAGTCGAAAACGACGGTGCGGTGGTCGTAGAGGTGCGTGGAGTGCTCCTACAGCACCTACGCGTGATAGTGAAGCTGATAGGCACGGTGGACGGACCATTGGATGGCCGGAGCCTTGTCGGCGACGAGCTCCGCGGCGGTGCGTGCAGGTGAGCTTCGTGCGGTGTGTTCCAGGGTAGGAGACAGCCAACGGAGAGGGGGAGGACGAAGCTGGGCTCACAGAGGTTGCAGCAGACGCCGGAGCGAGCTTGGGGGTGGTCGGAGCTTACCGGGACGGCAAGGGGGATCTTTGCGGCCAGAGTTGGGGAAGAAGGGGTCGGGGGCGTCTCCTGGGCGGGCGAGCGCTCGGGGCTCGGCCAGCTCGATGTAGTCGAGGACGGCGGAGACGACGGACACGACGACGGGGCTCAGGGACGACGGTGGGCGCGGCTATTACGACGGTGCGAGCACGGCGGCGTCGGCCTTCGTGCGGGGAGGGCAAAGGAGAGGCGCTGGGGAGAGTGGAGAGTGTCTGCGAGGTCGGGGGCGAGGTGGACGTTCGATCCAGGCCTCCAGGGCGGCTAGGGGAGGAAGCAGGGCGGCGGGCAGCTGCGTGGCGCGCGCTGCGGCCGCCGTCGAGCACCTGCCTGCCTGCCAGGCCGAGCCAAGCAGCTCGCTGGAGCTGCAGCTGGGCTGGGCCAGCAGGTGGGCCGGGTGGGGCGTCAGGTAACCTTTCTCTCTCTCCCTTTTCCTATTTCTTTTCTATTTCATTTCTTTTGCAACTTTGTTTAATTAATAAAAATGCCAGAACATTTTTATAACTCATAAAACTAGTCATGCCCACTGTATATATAATATGAAGAGCATGGAACATTATAGTTTATGATATTTTGGGCACATAAAATATTTTATAGCATTAAAATGCCCAAATGCAAATACCATATGATTTAATCCAGAGACCTTGGATGTCCTAGAAAATTGTGCACCATTTTTGGCAGAGGTTTAAGACCAAGGCAGAAATGATGGACATTTTTGAAGGGCATTTTAGGTACATTGGAAAAGATTTTATCAAACCCTAGTTGTTAGAAGAGGGGTGCTGGGGTTTCTGTCATTCCCATTTCAAGTTTCTTTGATAAGTAAACATGATGCACACTCTAGCTAGTCCTAATGCAAGTGCTAAACTAGGGATGTGACAGATAATCAAAAGCCTAAGCTCGGGAATGCCCCGGGAAGGCATCCCCTGTTTCGTCTTCATCTATCGGTAACTATACTCGGAGCTATATTTTTATTCACCACATGATATGTGTTTTGCTTGGAGCGTCAATTTAGTTTATTTTGTTTTGCTTGCTGTTCGAATAATATCCCTAGATCTGAAGTTCCTAAATGTTAGAGAGTATTCACATAGTTACATAATTATTCAACTACTCGTTGATCTTTAATTATATCTTTCAGTGTAGTTTGTTGTTTGCTCTAAGTGCTTCACTTATATCTGTTAGAGCACAGCGGTGGTTTTATTTTGAAGAAATAGATGAACTCTCATGCTTCACTTATATCTTTTGAGAGTCTATTAGAACATCATGGTAATGTGTATTGAATATGAAGAGAAGTTGGATGCTTGATAATTTTTTTGAGATATGAGGATAGTGATATTAGAGTCATGCTGGCAGAGTTATTATGAAATTGAGAAATACTTGTGTTAAGGTTAGTGATTCCCGTAACATGCACGTATGGTGAACCGCTATGTGACGAAGTTAGAGCATGAGGTATTTGTAAAGTGTCAACCTTTCTGTGGAGGTCGGGGGCGCGCGATGTTTAACTCCTACCAACCTCCCCCCTAGGAGCATGCGTTGATTGCTTTGTTTTGATGACTCATAGATTTTTGCAATAAGTATTTGAGTTCTGATGAAAATGTTGAATCCATGGATATACGCACTCTCACCCATTCACCATTGCTAGCCTATCTTGTACCGCGCAACTTTCGCCGGTACCATAAACCCACTATATATCCTTCCTCAAAACAGCCACCATATATATCTTACTCAAAACAGCCACCATACCTACATATCATGGCATTTCCATAGCCATTCCGAGATATATTGCCATGCAACTTTCCACCGTGCTATTCATATGACAGGCTTCATATTGTCATATTGCCATGCATGATCATGTAGTTGACATCGTATTTGTGTCAAAGCCACCATGCATAATTTTTCATACATGTCACTCTTGATTCATTGCACATCCCGGTACACACTACTAGGAAAAGGGCTATAGATGGAATTGATACTAATGGCGCACCAGACAAGCAGTGCGCAATTAGTATATAGTAATGGCGCACCAACAACAGATACGCCATTAGAGTTCAAACTATTAATGGCGCACCACGCCCAGAGTGCGCCATTAGTATCAAAAAGTTTTTTTTGAACTAGCGCGCCTGTCCAAACATACTAATGGCGCATCGGGACGAAGTGCGCCATTACTAGTTGTAACTAGTAATGGCGCACCAGCAGTAAGGTGCGCCATTAATGTTCTTTTTTTATGATATTTTTATTCTTTTTTTTACAAAACTACTAATGGCGCACTGTCCCAGAGTGTGCCATTACTAGTTTAAACTAGTAATGGCGCACTGTGCGGCAGTGCGCCATTAGTATGTTATTTTTTTTTGCAAAACTAGTAATGGCGCACCTACTATAAATGTGCCATTAGTAACCTTGATTACTAATGGCGCATTTATAGTGGGTGCGCCATTAGTAAGTGGGCAGCAACAAGATATTTTGGACAGCCTCTCCTACCCACACTCACTTTCTCCCCCACTTCATTCTCTTCACCTCCTCTCCTCTCGGGTCGCTCCTCTTTTTCACCTCATTTCCACCATATATTCATTCAAACTAAGTGGTTAAATTACCTTGTTTTGATAGGTAAGTAAGGGGGGAAGCTATATTTATGTTGTTCTCCATACAACAATGTGCACATGCACTTTTTATGGCCTAGCTAGATCTATGTATGTTCGTGGTGTTGCATATGTTTTTTGTGTTGCATATGTGTTTGTGTTTGGAGGTGTACCGGTATTTGAAATGCGATAGTTGCCAATATTTTCCCGGAATGTTGATTCATTTCCGTTTCGGTGAGAATTTTGGCATTAAGCATTCTTTTTTGTCCTATTTTTAGGGAAAGTCATGGCAAACATTTTCTTGGTTCTAAAATATCGTTTTGCTCAACCCCGCAGGAAACCATGGTGCGCACGATGACCGAAGGCATCGTGAATAGGTTTTTGAGGTCCGCGAAGGCCGAGATGCTTCAAAAGAACGAGATGGAGATAAGATGTCCGTGTCGAAGATGCAAGTTGAAGAGCCTTATTGCGGATCCGGATTCCGGGCAGGTGCGGGGCCACCTGCTCTTGTGTGGTTTCATGGATGGCCATCGGTGGCAAGGTGATGAATATGACTACGAAGTAGTCCATGGGGGCCGGGCAAGAAATGAGGAAGGGCAGCAAGACAACCTCCGCGGCTCGGGCGGGCGAGAAGACGAAGAATCCCCAGGAGATGATCACGACGGTGATGCTGTACACAGTCATCATGTAGAAGATGTAGGACATGATGATGAGGAAGATGCCGGAGCAGACGACGGGCATGATCATGAAGATGATGATGCCGGCGGAGCAGACGACGCTGGACCATCGATGGGCTGGGTGCAGGACCCTCATATTCAAGAGCTGCTTCTCAAGCAGACCGATAACGCAAGAGCTGCCGCCCGAGAGAAAGCCAAGATGGATCAACTTGAGTTAGACGCGGTTACTCCATTGTATGAAGGATGCAGGCCCGAGGATACCCGCCTGAAAGTAACGCTCATGGCTCTGGAGATGAAGGTAAAACACAAAATGACCGACGCATGCTTCGACGAGAACATGTCATTCTGGCACGAACGTCTTCCCAAGGGGAACAAGTGCCCCACCAGTTTGGAGGAGGCGAAGAAAATCGTGTGTCCTCTGGATTTACCGCACGTGAAATACCATGTGTGCATGAACAATTGCATCATTTATCGGGACGAGCACGTGGAGTCTACCATATGTCCGGTGTGCAGCGTCACTCGATACAAGAAGTGGAAGAAAGCTCCTCGAAAAGTGGTGTGGTACTTTCTGATCACTCCTCGTCTGCAGCGGTATTTCGCGGACCCTAAGGTAGCAAAGCTCCTGCGTTGGCACGCGAATAGGGAGGAGAAGAAGCGAGAAGATGACACAAATGATCCGGAGATAGATAAAAAAGACAAGATGCTGAGTCACCCTAAGGATGCGAGCCAGTGGCAAGCGTTGAACTTCGAAGACCTAGAATTTGGGAACGATCCAAGGAACATCGTGTTGGGCGCGAGCACCGATGGAGTCAATCCGTTTGGCAGCCAGAGAAGCACACATAGCACCTGGCCTGTGTTTGTGTGGATGTACAACCTTCCCCCCTGGTTGTGCATGAAGAGGAAGTACATTCACATGAGTATGCTAATTGAAGGACCGAAACAACCAGGGAACGACATCAATCTGTATCTGGGGCTGCTGAAAGAGGAGCTAGACACGCTGTGGAAAACGCCAGCCAATACGTGGGACGCCGCAAAGAAAGAATATTTCCCTATGAGAGCCGCGCTGCTCACGACGGTGCACGACTATCTCGGTTACGGATATGTTGCGGGGCAGGTGGTCCACGGATTTTCTGGATGCGTCAGGTGCATGGATGACACAACGTATCGCCAGCTAGATAGAGATCCCGGGTCTTCGAAAACCGTGTTCATGGGACATCGAAGGTGGCTTCGCGACGATGACCTGTGGAGAAAACGCAAGGATCTGTTTGATGGTGAAACCGAACCCCGAGGACGCCCGCGTACGAGGAGCGGCGAGGAAATAGACGAGCTGTTGAAAAATTGGAAAGATTGCCCACTGCCGAGAAAGAAGCAAAAGGCGCCAGAGCCAGGAAAGAAGCGAAAGGCGCCAGAGCCGCTGCCGAAGGTATGGAAAACGAGGTATGTTTTCTGGGACTTGCCGTACTGGAAGATCCACCGTGTGCCTCACAGCCTTGATGTAATGCATATCACGAAGAACGTGTGCGAGAGTCTGCTTGGTACCCTGCTCAACATGCCAGAGAGGACCAAAGATGGGCCGAAAGCAAGGACAGACTTGAAATCAATGGGCATCAGGCATGAGCTTCACGCTATAGATGATGATCATGATGATGATGATGATGATGAGGCGAAGCAGGACACGGAAAGTCGTCGCAAAGGCAAAAAGGCCAAGAAGACCGGAAATGACTGCCCTCCCGCGTGCTTCACTCTAAGTCAGGAGGAGATCGAGCAGTTTTTCACCTGCCTCGTAGGAGTACAACTTCCTTACGGTTATGCGGGGAAGATAAGCAGATACCTAGACCGGGCGAAGCTGAAGTTCAGTGGGATGAAGTCTCACGACTGTCACGTGCTGATGACGCAGATACTTCCAGTTGCAATCCGTGGTATCATGGACGCGCATGTCCGTGAAACCCTATTTGGCCTATGCAACTTTTTCGACGTCATCTCTCGGAAGTCTGTTGGCGTGAGGCAACTCAGAAGGCTACAAGAAGAGATCGTGGTGATACTATGCGAGCTTGAGATGTACTTCCCGCCCGCATTCTTCGACGTTATGGTGCATCTGCTGGTCCATATCGTGGACGATATCATCCAACTCGGGCCGACATTCCTGCACAGCATGATGCCGTTCGAAAGGATGAATGGTGTCATCAAAGGATACGTTCGCAACATGTCACGTCCAGAGGGAAGCATAGCCAGGGGCTTTCTGACCGAAGAGTGCATCTCCTACTGCACGAATTATCTAGGCATCGAGAACCCCGTTGGTCTGCCCGTCAACAGGCACCTCGGCAGGCTCGCTGGATGGGGTCACCGTGAGGGTCGCTGCGAAATGCATGTCGACTTCGAGGGTCGACTCGCCGACTTTGAAAGAGCAAACCTAGTTGCGCTACAACACATAGACGTGGTCGATCCTTGGGTGGTTCAGCACAAAACCTTTATTGAGAAGACGTACAATGACCGAGGCCAACAGAGGACGGACGGAGATATAATCAAAGAGCACAACTCATGTTTCACGCGTTGGTTCAAGCAGAAGCTTCTGTCGTACCCTTTACATGATGATTCTTCCGCGGAAGAACAACTCATATTCTCCTTGTCACGGGGCGCCGAGCACAACCTGATGACCTATGAGGCGTACGATATCAACGGCTACACATTCTACACCGAGGCCAAGGACATGAAGAGCGATGGTTATCAGAACTCCGGGGTAACGATGGAATCCTACACCGGTAATGACAAGGACAGATACTATGGAAGGATCGAGGAGATCTGGGAGCTGAGCTACGCTGGAGAGAAGGTCCCGCTGTTCCGTGTCAGATGGGCCAAGAGCGTCCTAAAATAAGATCGGTATTTCACCACCATGGTTATACCCGAAGCCAAATCCAAGACCGCGGGCGCAAACGTCACCGCGAAAAATGAGCCATGGGTACTGGCTTCCCAAGTTGACCAATGCTTCTTCATTACCGATCCGTCAAAGCCCAGTCGTGTTGTCGTGAGGAGAGGCAAAAGGAAGATCATCAGAATGGATGGAGTAGCCAATGAGCAAGACTTCGACAAGTACGGCGACCCGAGGATCAAACATGACGACGATGATGAAGTAGCAGCTTACACCACAAGAAGAAGCAGGACCACCCTACCTAAAGGACGTCCGTTCCACAGAAGAACTCCACTTGCGAAAAAGAAGGGCAAGAAGATTGTGAACAGATAGCTAGCTAAGATCGATTGTATTTAAATCGTACCCTTCATTTCTCGATTGTATTTCATGGGCACTTTTTGAACTACCATGAATATTTTTAAATTTCATGGACACTCGATCTCGACCCCCCCTCCATCTCGATCGCTATCCCACCTCGCCAGATCCGGTCCCCCTCGCCGCCGAGCACCCC